>OZ014450.1:3623428-4344078 GCA_963966035.1 Acleris laterana
CAGCGACGCCGACGACAGCGACGACAGCGACTAGCGCCGCGCGCCCGCCTGGGTACGTACCACCCCCACTATACACCAAGAACAGTTCGAGCGGCTCCGACTCCGAGGGCCCCCGCGCGCCCAACAAGTACACCTTCAGCGACGCCGACGACAGCGACGACAGCGACTAGCGCCGCGCGCCGCCTGGGTACGTACCACCCCCACTATACACCAAGAACAGTTCGAGCGGCTCCGACTCCGAGGGCCCCCGCGCGCCCAACAAGTACACCTTCAGCGACGCCGACGACAGCGACGACAGCGACTAGCGCCGCGCGCCGCCTGGGTACGTACCACCCCCACTATACACCAAGAACAGTTCGAGCGGCTCCGACTCCGAGGGCCCCCGCGCGCCCAGTACAAGCAGTGGTATCACCTTCAGCGACGCCGACGACAGCGACGACAGCGACTAGCGCCGCGCGCCGCCTGGGTACGTACCACCCCCACTATACACCAAGAACAGTTCGAGCGGCTCCGACTCCGAGGGCCCCCGCGCGCCCAACAAGTACACCTTCAGCGACGCCGACGACAGCGACGACAGCGACTAGCGCCGCGCGCCGCCTGGGTACGTACCACCCCCACTATACACCAAGAACAGTTCGAGCGGCTCCGACTCCGAGGGCCCCCGCGCGCCCAACAAGTACACCTTCAGCGACGCCGACGACAGCGACGACAGCGACTAGCGCCGCGCGCCGCCTGGGTACGTACCACCCCCACTATACACCAAGAACAGTTCGAGCGGCTCCGACTCCGAGGGCCCCCGCGCGCCCAACAAGTACACCTTCAGCGACGCCGACGACAGCGACGACAGCGACTAGCGCCGCGCGCCGCCTGGGTACGTACCACCCCCACTATACACCAAGAACAGTTCGAGCGGCTCCGACTCCGAGGGCCCCCGCGCGCCCAACAAGTACACCTTCAGCGACGCCGACGACAGCGACGACAGCGACTAGCGCCGCGCGCCGCCTGGGTACGTACCACCCCCACTATACACCAAGAACAGTTCGAGCGGCTCCGACTCCGAGGGCCCCCGCGCGCCCAACAAGTACACCTTCAGCGACGCCGACGACAGCGACGACAGCGACTAGCGCCGCGCGCCGCCTGGGTACGTACCACCCCCACTATACACCAAGAACAGTTCGAGCGGCTCCGACTCCGAGGGCCCCCGCGCGCCCAACAAGTACACCTTCAGCGACGCCGACGACAGCGACGACAGCGACTAGCGCCGCGCGCCGCCTGGGTACGTACCACCCCCACTATACACCAAGAACAGTTCGAGCGGCTCCGACTCCGAGGGCCCCCGCGCGCCCAACAAGTACACCTTCAGCGACGCCGACGACAGCGACGACAGCGACTAGCGCCGCGCGCCGCCTGGGTACGTACCACCCCCACTATACACCAAGAACAGTTCGAGCGGCTCCGACTCCGAGGGCCCCCGCGCGCCCAACAAGTACACCTTCAGCGACGCCGACGACAGCGACGACAGCGACTAGCGCCGCGCGCCGCCTGGGTACGTACCACCCCCACTATACACCAAGAACAGTTCGAGCGGCTCCGACTCCGAGGGCCCCCGCGCGCCCAACAAGTACACCTTCAGCGACGCCGACGACAGCGACGACAGCGACTAGCGCCGCGCGCCGCCTGGGTACGTACCACCCCCACTATACACCAAGAACAGTTCGAGCGGCTCCGACTCCGAGGGCCCCCGCGCGCCCAACAAGTACACCTTCAGCGACGCCGACGACAGCGACGACAGCGACTAGCGCCGCGCGCCGCCTGGGTACGTACCACCCCCACTATACACCAAGAACAGTTCGAGCGGCTCCGACTCCGAGGGCCCCCGCGCGCCCAACAAGTACACCTTCAGCGACGCCGACGACAGCGACGACAGCGACTAGCGCCGCGCGCCGCCTGGGTACGTACCACCCCCACTATACACCAAGAACAGTTCGAGCGGCTCCGACTCCGAGGGCCCCCGCGCGCCCAACAAGTACACCTTCAGCGACGCCGACGACAGCGACGACAGCGACTAGCGCCGCGCGCCGCCTGGGTACGTACCACCCCCACTATACACCAAGAACAGTTCGAGCGGCTCCGACTCCGAGGGCCCCCGCGCGCCCAACAAGTACACCTTCAGCGACGCCGACGACAGCGACGACAGCGACTAGCGCCGCGCGCCGCCTGGGTACGTACCACCCCCACTATACACCAAGAACAGTTCGAGCGGCTCCGACTCCGAGGGCCCCCGCGCGCCCAACAAGTACACCTTCAGCGACGCCGACGACAGCGACGACAGCGACTAGCGCCGCGCGCCGCCTGGGTACGTACCACCCCCACTATACACCAAGAACAGTTCGAGCGGCTCCGACTCCGAGGGCCCCCGCGCGCCCAACAAGTACACCTTCAGCGACGCCGACGACAGCGACGACAGCGACTAGCGCCGCGCGCCGCCTGGGTACGTACCACCCCCACTATACACCAAGAACAGTTCGAGCGGCTCCGACTCCGAGGGCCCCCGCGCGCCCAACAAGTACACCTTCAGCGACGCCGACGACAGCGACGACAGCGACTAGCGCCGCGCGCCGCCTGGGTACGTACCACCCCCACTATACACCAAGAACAGTTCGAGCGGCTCCGACTCCGAGGGCCCCCGCGCGCCCAACAAGTACACCTTCAGCGACGCCGACGACAGCGACGACAGCGACTAGCGCCGCGCGCCGCCTGGGTACGTACCACCCCCACTATACACCAAGAACAGTTCGAGCGGCTCCGACTCCGAGGGCCCCCGCGCGCCCAACAAGTACACCTTCAGCGACGCCGACGACAGCGACGACAGCGACTAGCGCCGCGCGCCGCCTGGGTACGTACCACCCCCACTATACACCAAGAACAGTTCGAGCGGCTCCGACTCCGAGGGCCCCCGCGCGCCCAACAAGTACACCTTCAGCGACGCCGACGACAGCGACGACAGCGACTAGCGCCGCGCGCCGCCTGGGTACGTACCACCCCCACTATACACCAAGAACAGTTCGAGCGGCTCCGACTCCGAGGGCCCCCGCGCGCCCAACAAGTACACCTTCAGCGACGCCGACGACAGCGACGACAGCGACTAGCGCCGCGCGCCGCCTGGGTACGTACCACCCCCACTATACACCAAGAACAGTTCGAGCGGCTCCGACTCCGAGGGCCCCCGCGCGCCCAACAAGTACACCTTCAGCGACGCCGACGACAGCGACGACAGCGACTAGCGCCGCGCGCCGCCTGGGTACGTACCACCCCCACTATACACCAAGAACAGTTCGAGCGGCTCCGACTCCGAGGGCCCCCGCGCGCCCAACAAGTACACCTTCAGCGACGCCGACGACAGCGACGACAGCGACTAGCGCCGCGCGCCGCCTGGGTACGTACCACCCCCACTATACACCAAGAACAGTTCGAGCGGCTCCGACTCCGAGGGCCCCCGCGCGCCCAACAAGTACACCTTCAGCGACGCCGACGACAGCGACGACAGCGACTAGCGCCGCGCGCCGCCTGGGTACGTACCACCCCCACTATACACCAAGAACAGTTCGAGCGGCTCCGACTCCGAGGGCCCCCGCGCGCCCAACAAGTACACCTTCAGCGACGCCGACGACAGCGACGACAGCGACTAGCGCCGCGCGCCGCCTGGGTACGTACCACCCCCACTATACACCAAGAACAGTTCGAGCGGCTCCGACTCCGAGGGCCCCCGCGCGCCCAACAAGTACACCTTCAGCGACGCCGACGACAGCGACGACAGCGACTAGCGCCGCGCGCCGCCTGGGTACGTACCACCCCCACTATACACCAAGAACAGTTCGAGCGGCTCCGACTCCGAGGGCCCCCGCGCGCCCAACAAGTACACCTTCAGCGACGCCGACGACAGCGACGACAGCGACTAGCGCCGCGCGCCGCCTGGGTACGTACCACCCCCACTATACACCAAGAACAGTTCGAGCGGCTCCGACTCCGAGGGCCCCCGCGCGCCCAACAAGTACACCTTCAGCGACGCCGACGACAGCGACGACAGCGACTAGCGCCGCGCGCCGCCTGGGTACGTACCACCCCCACTATACACCAAGAACAGTTCGAGCGGCTCCGACTCCGAGGGCCCCCGCGCGCCCAACAAGTACACCTTCAGCGACGCCGACGACAGCGACGACAGCGACTAGCGCCGCGCGCCGCCTGGGTACGTACCACCCCCACTATACACCAAGAACAGTTCGAGCGGCTCCGACTCCGAGGGCCCCCGCGCGCCCAACAAGTACACCTTCAGCGACGCCGACGACAGCGACGACAGCGACTAGCGCCGCGCGCCGCCTGGGTACGTACCACCCCCACTATACACCAAGAACAGTTCGAGCGGCTCCGACTCCGAGGGCCCCCGCGCGCCCAACAAGTACACCTTCAGCGACGCCGACGACAGCGACGACAGCGACTAGCGCCGCGCGCCGCCTGGGTACGTACCACCCCCACTATACACCAAGAACAGTTCGAGCGGCTCCGACTCCGAGGGCCCCCGCGCGCCCAACAAGTACACCTTCAGCGACGCCGACGACAGCGACGACAGCGACTAGCGCCGCGCGCTGCCTGGGTACGTACCGCCCACTACCTACACTGTACACATAGACAGCCTTCATTGATAAACATTTCATTACAAGTCATACCTAAAAACTTATGTCCGAACTTGCAGCCTACTTTATTCACATTCTGAAGGCTGGAGAAATTTACGCGAGTTCAGTTTAAAGTTTGCTCGCCTGGGTCCAAAGGCCCCCTGAGCTCGGAGGCCCCGGTAAATGGGACCATCTAGCCCTTAAGTTCAGCCGAGTCCCTCGTGCTCATTTCGCTCTACAGACTACAAACAAAATCCAAGGTTTTCCAACGTCAGCGTCTCAATAACGCCCACGGAGCTGACGCTGACGTTCGATAGTAGCTTGGTGTGATGGGACTAATAATAATAAAATGTAACAGTAATCGTAACCAATTTTATAAGCATATGTTATAAATTCTCATGTCTTTGTGCCAGCAAAACAACAGGTGAAGTGATGAAAATAAAATCTAAAATCAAAAATAAAAAAAAATAAAAAATGTCATTGGCACGTCTTGAAATTAACTTGAGGTTTCAGAGGTCACTTAATTATGCCTTCTCGATGCAAATTTTATTTAATTTGGTACAAATAATTGATACGGATTTCTGAGCATTTCTCTTTTTTTTTGCCACTGTTAGTGACACATCCAGATTTAAAAAAAAAATGGCAGACAGGTAGAGACCATCGAACTATGCAATAATTAAATAATATTGTAATGTGTCCCAAAATATTTGTATGGAAAGTACCTTTTGTGTTACCGATATTCATACATTTTTGGTAACACAAAAGGAACTTTCCATACAAATATTTTGGGACACATTACAATATTATTTAATTATTGCATAGTTCGATGGTCTCTACCTGTCTGCCATTTTTTTTGAAAATCTGGAGGTGTCACTAACAGTGGCAAAAAAAAAGAGAAATGCTCTTCTACCTTTAAATATAATTTATTAAATGAGTAATGTTTTTTTTCAGATTCAGTATTTTGTACATAAAGGAACGAAGAGGCTCCCCGGGGCGGCCGGTGTCCGCGCGAGCTCCCCTCGAAACATGTTGTATTGCAACGCGAATCTTGTTAGATTTATTTTTATACAACCGACCTATTAGGATAATTCGACGTCTCACTACCGTACCGACTGGAGTATTTTAACTCGATTTATACGAATAGATACTTTTATAGTGAAGTAAACTCATTAAGGGGTTTAAGTAATTTTTAAACTGTAGACTGTTTTAGATGGCGTGACATTTACTGCCAATGAAATAATAATATATGTATATAATAATTGGAAATTATTTCGTTTGCTCGACTTTTCTTTCAACTTTTCTGTTGACTTCCACCAATTCTATGGTGTAAGTTCTTCTTATTAATTTATTACAATTCATTAAGCGACTTGTTACGTTTCAGTAGGTTACGTTTAATTCTGTGTGACTTCCGAATGCTTCCATTTGAATATTTTTTTTCAATGAGATGATGTTTACTCCGTCAATTAATATTCAAGATTCTACATCCCTAATATTTAAAACTTAGATACAATTCGATTATTTAAATGTTTCTATGATAATTTTCAATTTGTTAATTTTCAATTAATTGTAAATAAAATAATAATTATTATATTTTTGTTTTCTTTTTATCTTACTGAGGTTGAAGAGTCGTATCATTGTTGTTTTACTTCTCCAATTACTAACTCATGATACGTGAATGCTAAAACAAGTAACCATAGTAGAGTGCTACCATTTTCTTTAACACTGTCCGTGAATTACATGTAATGCACCGGCAAAGTAGGTCTGCTACGTGTACGTGACGTCAGAAATAGATGTATATATATATCGATCCAGACCGATTTCGGCCACAGCGACTAGGATCCGACTATTTAGAGCGTCGTTCGTGAGCTCTGTGATGACTAGCAAAGCCGATCTTTGCATTAAAAGTTCGACCACATTCACTGCAAGTCAGCACCCCCCCGACATAATTGTACTGCATGGCCGCAGGTGTTCGGGCCTTGAGTTCGTCTCGCTTTGCATCGAGCTCCTCACGTCTCTTCGTTTCGAACTCGGACACCTTAGTGCTCACTGTATGCCTCCAAGACGGCCGGTCTGCTGCCATTGCCTCCCACTGTGACGGGTCGATGTCACACCGTTTCATGTGTCGCTTAAGCACATCTTTGTACCGCAGAAATTGGCCGCCGCGTTTTCTCTTGCCATCCTGCAGTTCTGAGTAAAAGATGCGCCTTGCCACTCTGTCATCTGACATGCGGGAGACATGGCCGCCCCACCGCAGCTGTCGACGCATTAGATAAGCCTCTATTCCACCGATATTAGCTCTTCGTAGGACTTCCGTGTTACGAACACGGTCAGACCAACGTATGTTCATAATATCACGTAGGCATTTTAGGTGGAATCTATCCAATGTTCGAATATGCTTGCGGTAAAGGCACCACGCTTCGGAGGCATACAAGAGATTTGGCAGAACTATCGCCATGTATACAGCTATTTTTGTAGAGAGCTTTATGTCGTGTGAGCGAAACACCTTGGAACGAAGTTTGCCAAAGGCTGCGGCAGCTGCTCCAATTCTACCGTTGACTTCGTTGTCAAGGAGGCACCGCGATGTTATGGTGCTACCCAGATACTTGAACTTGTCTACCTGCTTAAGCGAGTTGTCACCGAGTTTGATGTCGACTGGGGCTCCATTCAGTGTATCAAGAGCCAATACTTCGGTCTTTTTAACACTGATCTTGAGGCCGAATTTGCGACACGACTCATCAAGACTCGTCATAAGCCTTTGTAGACCCTCTGGGGATTCCGCCACAAAACACAGATCATCTGCATACATCAACTCCGTAATAGTTGCGTGAGACACCTTGGTGCGAGCTTTTAGTCTAGCAAGGTTGAAGACTCCGCCACCAGTGGCACGGAAACGAATACAGATGCCATCAGACAGAGTCTGTAATGCCTCCCGTACCACAACTGCAAAGTACAGAGTGAAGAGAGTTGGGGCGAGCACGCAGCCTTGCTTTACGCCGCAGCTTACCGAAAAAAACTCTGAGTCCTCACCCTGCACACTGACACAACACTGCATGTCATCATGCAGGAGACGGATCATTCTCACAAACTTGTCAGTGCATCCAAGTTTCGTCAGTACTACCCATAAAGCTTCTCGAGGAACGCTGTCGAAAGCTTTTTCAAGGTCAACGAAACAAAGGTACAGTGGTTGACTTTGCTCTCGACTTTTCTCTTGAAGTTGTCGAACAGAGAAAATAGCCTCACACGTGCCTCGATTCGGTCGGAAGCCAAATTGGGTTTCAGGCAGAATATCTTCGGACAAGTGCATCAAGCGGTTTAGCAGTACTCGAGCAAAGACTTTTCCTGAAGAAGTAAGCAAGGATATGCCCCTATAGGAGTTGCAGTCCGATCTGTCACCTTTGTTTTTGTACAAAGAGCAAATACGTGAAACTCGAAAATCATCCGGTATCCGCTCTTCATTCCACATTCAAACAAAAAGTTTCCAGATCGTTTCATGCAAATCCCCACCACCATACCTCAGCAATTCTCCAGGAATGTTGTCAATGCCAACCGCTTTCTGGTTCTGCTGTTGTTGAACGGCAACGACGACTTCTTGCAACAACAATGGTGCATCCAGCTCATTAATCGTGGGGAAAAATGCCATCGAGGCGATGTGTGACATGTCCGCAGCTCGATCAACATTGAGCAAGTTATTAAAGTGCTCACCCCAACGATTAAGTACATCATGTTTGCTGGTTAACAGTTTTGTGCCGTCGAGTGATCTCAGGGGCACTCTATTACGAACTGTTGTACCAACAAGCTTGCGGACCTCCTCGTAAAATGCACCCAGCTGTTTAGTATCTGCAAGCCACTGTATGCGAGCAGCCTTATCTTGCCACCACTTGTCCTTTATTTCACGTACATATGCCCGTAGTTCGGCACCACTGCGCTTGACTTGCTCCGCCTGGTGGCCGTCCCGGCTCCGGCGCAATATAGAACGGTGCTTCTCAATTGCTCTGGTCAAATGTTCGTCATTGTCGTCAAACCAATCCTCGTGTCTACTGGGCTTGAAACCCAGTGTCTGCGAGGCGGCAGCGACTAGACTGGACGACAACGTTTGCCAGTTAGCAACAGCATCCCCACTCTCAATGTCCATCGCCTGAACAGCACCACTAACTGCCTGAGCATAGGTCTCGCGTAATTGTAGACTCTGCAGTTTTCCTATGTCTAGGCGTTTGGGCTTTACTCCATGGGATCTGCGTGGAGGACGAAGACGAAGCCTCAGTTTAGTGACGACAAGTCTGTGGTCTGTAGAGCAGATCGCATTTGCCTCGCGCATAACACGGGTGATATGTACTTGAGAAATATCTCGTTGTCGGACAATCACATAGTCAATCAGGTGCCAATGTTTCGACCTTGGATGCATCCAAGTGGTCTTATATTTTGCCGGGAGTCTGAACATGGTGTTGGTAATTGCAAGCTCAAATTGAGCACAGAGGGATAGAAGGAGTTGCCCATTACTATTTATGTTTCCTACACCATGTCTTCCTAAGACCTTACGCCAAGCTTCAAAATCTCTCCCGACTCTCGCGTTAAAGTCGCCCATCAACAGTACCTGCTCTCTAGGGGGTATCCTAGAGAGGATTTCCGAGATCTCTTCATAAAACTTGGCCTTGATGTCATCATCCTTGTCCAGTGTTGGCGCATAAACACTGATGACATTTAGATAATTTTCCTTGTCCAGATGTACGCGCAGCGTGGTAACGCGGTCGGATATGTGGATTGGACACTCCTCTAAGTTTGATACAATGTGATTGCTGATCGCAAAACCGACACCTGACCTCCTAGGCTCTGAAGCAGGAGTACCTTTCCAAAAGAAGGTATACCCGCCCCGGCGCTCCACCCTCTCCCCCTCGTCTGCTAGATGCGTTTCGCTGAGAGCAGCGATATCCACACCGTAGCGTCGGAGTTCTCGAGATACGAGGGCGGTCTTACGAGGAGGACACAGACTTGTTTCACGATCAAGGAGGGTGCGTACGTTCCACGCCGCAAATGTCATAATCCGAGATTTAAAGATGTTATTTTTATTACTTTTTTTCTTTCGACCACGAGTTAGGTGATGCAGAGACAGCCGTGGTAACTACCTCCGAATGTGTTGGGTTAAGCCTGTTTAGGACACCTTTTCTAGTCCCCTCCCCGGATTGGGGGAAGCAGGGCCTCTCTAAATAGAGTTGCTTCGTCGCCCAGGGTGCTGCCGAATCACACTGTTAACCCGTGCAGTGCAAAGCGACCACTCTCCCTAAACCGCCTACGTGCAGACATCAGACAAAGCCTGGCTGGCATCATAGCCAGACCTCTCTACCTCTATCCATCGCCGCAAGACTTTTACAGATCGGAGTCCATTGTCGGAAGCCAAGTCATTTGCGCAGGATATATTATAGTGCACTAAGCATTACATAATGCCAGTGTTCGCGCAAACACAGGTGCACTCTTATCTCTAACTCCCTATACCCAATGGAACGGGGGACCGCTACAATCAGAGAGAGATAGAGACGTTTGAAATAGATGTACATTAGTGCATTACATGTAATGCATGGACGTACCGACCCATGTCTGGTGAAAGCGAAGGACAATTCAAGTATTAAGACTGCACCGAGCAAACGTCGAGCGTCCCTCCCTCCCTCCTCGCCCTCATTACTATTATTGTGTTTTCTATTTAACTAAAGAATTTCCTTGCAATCAGACGATATTTTTGTAGCGCAAGTAAAATCAATTTATGGGATACGTAACAAACTTTAATAACCATTACCCTTTGAGTAGTCAGCTTAATGGGAAAAGGTGGCCACTTTTTTTCCGTTAAGTTGATATCTCGAAGGAGAATTTTTATTAAACTATGTGATATACCCTATAAGTTGTGTTTCCATTTGTAGTACAATAACTTACTAACCAATTTCAAGAAAATACTTTAGTTTATTAGAAAACACAATAATAGTAATGAGGGCGCCACTGTACATCCGGCGTACGCTCGGCGCAGTCTTAATAGCCTTCGGCAATCGTCTTTCTATGACACGAGTGACAAGTATACTGTCAGTTGCGAGTGCACGCGTGATAGCCATAACCAGCCGAAAGCTATTGATAATCTGGGAATACGATTCAAGGCTACACTTTACTTAGGTATTTATTTACTTAAATGGAAAGAACAATGTGATATAGTTTGTCAAACAATAGAAACAGAACACTGATCGATACGTCAGGGTCTGGAGTGCGACATCAGTTTCAGTCAACTGTTTAACCTTTTCAACGCTATGTCAGATATAAAGTCTAAACTCACACGCCAATGACAGCTAAACACCAGAGCTAACATCAACCTTACCTCATTGACACTCCAGTCTATTTTGCGCTGTCAACCATGACGGATATTTCCGTCGTTGGCGTTGAACCAGTGGTGCGGATATATCCGTCAATGGCGTGGAAAAGGTTAAAAAGCTATATTTGCGCTACTGCTTTGTTAACATTTATTTATATACATACCAAAACAAATAATGTAGCTTATAGTTTGGGGCTAGGTCAATTTATGTAGCAAATATGCAACGTAAAATTGTTGGCATCCAAAATAGTCGTTAGCACCTCTATTACCATGAAATAAAGTGCATGCTGCCAACAATTGGTAAAGTTCCAACGCTGGGCATTTTCTTGCCGAGATACACGAAAATAGTATTTAGAGACTGTCTTGTGTTATGTTCTTTGGCTCATGACCTCATTAGGTAGCAATCATTGGACTTAACCCATTTTTTGTTATCGATAGCGATAACGAAGTCATTACCGTCAAACCGCCCAATTTTGCCAATGAGGGAAATTTTGCCTTGAATACAAGTTCAATCGAAAATAAAAATAAAACTAGTTGAATTCAGTTCATTTAGTTTGTTTTAGCAGAAATTAGGTTATTATGGCAACACTGTTATTTGCTTTTGTATCTAACTTACTCAGTTCCTTGTCAAAGTGGACGTACATTTTGGTGCGGGCCCATTTCATTCAGTAATTGTCCTGCTTAATGGGGAAAGGTAATTTTTTATGATTACATAGAATAGAAAGGAGTTTTTAGAACATTTCATTTGTTGTGCATTTTATGCAGTAAGTAATTTTATGAATCGACAATTATGACGGTGCGCAAATTAAGCCGCATATGTGACTTCTTCCGGTTATCAATTTTGCCCGCCATAAAAAGTGTGCAAGGGTAGTCACTTTTTTTTTACGTAAGCAATTTTCTATAGTCATCTTTGAAATTACAAAGTATAGCGAAACATTATTTTCAAAGAAAATTAAGTTAATAGTATGAAATCGGGCAAACTTGGAGTGTTTCACCGTATGGAAAAGTTTGAAGCTGTAAGTGAAGAAAGATTTTAGATTGAGGCTTTGAGCTCAGAGGCTCTTGCCAAGATGCATTACGCTAACTAGCGTTTCTATTGTTTTTTTTTAAACCAATCGCGTCACTGGTCACGTTACTTTTCGTATCACGTAGATTTTAATGTTGGATTTTATAAAATTGCACATAATCGGGAACCGAACCCGGTTGAAACCAAATAAGTTATTGCACGTTGTGTGAGTGAATTTCGATGCGGAACCTCGAAACAAAGTAAGAATATTTTGTTTTAATATTACATTCTGCAGGATTCTTATCACATATAAGTTCATTGAATTAGTTGATAAATCGCTTTTTTAGATTACGTTCACTATCATAAATTATGTTTTTTTTATTGCTTGAACATCATCAAAATAGTAGTTGGGTATAATGAATTAATGACCTTGTCTTGGAAGGTAGCGGTCCCAGGTTCGATTCCCGGTCGGGGCAAATATTTGTGTGTTGATATGAGTGATGTTTTCTATGTAATAAGTATTTATTTCTCTATATAAGTATATTAATCGTTGTCTAGAACCCATAGTACTATCAGCCCAATGGAACCCTGACCCACCATAGAACGGTGTCACAGTGACATTATAAAACAATTTGTTTGACACTTCTTATGACTTGAATCATAACGTCACTGTGACACCGTTCTATGGTGGGTCAGGGTTCCAATGGTCTGATAGTACAAGCCTAGAGCTTAGTATGGAGTAGGTAAGTTTGTGTCAGACTGTCCCCCAACATGTATACTTATGTTTATATTAAAATTGGTCCCCCAGTGCATTAGTAAAGTCCCTGTACAAATGAATATTAGCCAAGCAACGTATGCGAGATGTAAACAATTTCATTGTTTTTTTCAGTGATACCGATAACACATAGCGTGACAATATTTTCAACGTTTGATTATGTAATGAGTAATTTCGCACTCGATGCCAGTGTCAGGATGGCCGAGCGGTCTAAGGCGCCAGACTCAAGGCAACTTGCCCGCGCAGCGGGTTGGGCGTTCTGGTCCTCTTTGAGGGCGTGGGTTCGAATCCCACTTCTGACAAATATTTTTGTTGAATATTTCCGTTTTTTGGTAGGATCTTGCATGGTACTAGTTCGTAGTAGTTCGTACAGTCATAAGTAAAAAAAAACTTTATTTTAGATAAAAAAAATGTCTTTTATTCATCACCGATTGTTAAATAATATTCGTTTTTTTTAAAACATGTAGGTAATTTAAAAGTAGTGGATTTGACTTCAAAAAATATTAAAATAATAAAACATCAAAATCGTTACAAATATTTATTTATTACGAATAATTATATTTTAGTTAAAATCACAAATTCAGATACAGGAGTATTAAAATAATATATTACTGGTCTACTTTACATTTGTTTGTAAATATTTTAATATAACGGTTCCACAGTTTTTTTATCTCAATAAAACTTTCATTTGCATTCATTTAATTCAATATGACATAAGTTATATTTATAATAAGTAATATGGCATTTGTTTTAAAGATTGTTAAATTAATATCTTATGAATAATATTATTTACAGTTACATTAATGTTATATAAAACTCCATTACTTTTATAAATTGAATTTAAAATAGAAAGTACAACGGAAACGGCGCAATACCTAAAAACGTTACACGTTTAGTACATAAATGGTGAATGCTCGTACATAATAATGCACTTAGCTTTTTTCTACTAAACGGTTATTACGCCAATTTGAAACTCACTTGACTACATCCATATAACACGCAGTTATATGAACGAAGAGATACATCTATCATAAGTAAAAGATTCTCTTAAAAAACTACAAACCATAAAATGGTAAAATTGACCAAAGACAAAAAAATAAATCAAATTTAACAACTTCCGAAAACGGACCGAAATAATCCCGCCTAAATTCAAAATTCGAACGATGCGTTCACAAAATGACCTACAAGTTTTAAGGTTGCGTTCAGTACCTGCTTAATTTGCTTTCCCTATCGGAATATCCTTTAGCGCTTTCTCTATCAGAGTACTTTCCGTTGTACTTATTATATCTATCACTGTGTCCGTTTTGCCTATAGGGTTTTTCACTGGCACTGTAGTGTATTTCCGAAGGGCCTATGGTTTTGGACCAGTGATGGGTCCAGTAGAAGTCGTCAGGGTACCGCGGGTAGGGGTTCTCTCGGCACAGAACCACGCAGTAGATGAGGCTGCCCACTAGCGTGATGAAGCCGAATATTAGGAAGACTATTCCCAATATCCTGAAAGAGAAAGGATTTTTAAAATGGTAAGAATAAAAATAACGGGATAAATTATTATCTGTGCTCATTATAGTGTACGTGTGTTCCATTCATCCAAAATAATCCGGTGAACAGTTTAACACATGTAATCAAGTTGTTAATTTTATTTGTAAAGTTCTAAACCTAACCTAACCTAACCACTTCGACAAGCAAGAAGAAATCTGAGGACAAAATGAAGCAGGAAATAAAAGAAGGCGGAACAGAAGATTTAAGCTACTAAGGTGGCATTCGACCAAACTGGAATAAGGATTTATGCCGAGTTTGTATAGACTAATCTCGGAGTTATTCAAAATTGGTGAAATGCGGCCTAAGATGACTTAAACCACGATTTGACTATGTCAGCCTTTTAAACTGGTTTATTTTGATACAGAAACAACAATGCAGATTACAATTTACATCCCATCTCTTAAAACAAAGATCACTTAATATAATATTATATACATAATTATGTATTTTTTGTTAAGCATTTAAAGATATTGGTGACGGTAGACTAGTTAAGGTTAGGAACTACAATCTTAGAACTATGATTGCTATGTGTAGTAGGCTAACAAAAATAGCACAAATGCTCTAGTGATATTAAAATAAAATACATAGCTCTGAGATAACTCAGTTTACTTATAGTTAAATCATTAAAATCATGATTTCAAAGGAACTCGTCATAGCTAATCGTGGTTGCCTAGACGACTTTATCTGTCGCTGATGTCATGTGGCTAGGCTTGTTGCCGTCAGAATGATGTTATGAATACACATCGCTAACTCGTGCCATGTTGGTAGCACTTGACAGATTAGTGATGAGACAAGTTTTCTAAGTGTATTTTCTGATAAGATAAAATAATAATGACGAAGTAGGTTTGATCACTAGTTTAAAAACATCAATGTCAATGATATTTACTGACTCGTAATAATTATTACGAGATTGTCGCAAAACATGTTTTTTTTTTTCCAAATAATGGAGGAAATCTTTACAAAGCATCCAGAAGTCCTACTAAAAAAAATCTTACACAAAGTGGATTTTCTCAAGTACTCAGGCTCACTTTTAAAAATTTAGAACAAATATTAATTGTTTAACACAATTGTCATTTTTTAAATGATTGATAATACTTTTTTTCTAATTGGTTTCCTTTTCTCGACTCGTACAGGAAGAACATTGTCACATCACTAGCCTGTTAGAAACTGTCAAGTGCTACCCAAATGCCAAGAGTTAGCGATGTGTAGATATGAATCGCACTTTACCTATCATGTTATTTATTCTCGAATACATCCGCTGAGTTTAAGAACTGTACGCCTTAGGTTGCATTCCACCAAACTGGAATAAGGTCTTATACCTAGATTAAACGACTAATTTGTATGGAGTAATCTTGGAGTAAGTCTTATTGCAAGATTGGTGAAATGCGCCCTTACCTACTTGCCTAGCATCGACATGCAACAATACTGTGGCAACCCGCATCCACTAATATTTGTACGATTAAGTAATATTGTTATAGATAGTCACAAAAACAACTGCAATCGGGTTTTAAGGGCTAGCTTTTTGTTTGCATTTTGTTTAAGTGGTGGATTTGATGGAAAACAAATGTTTGGTCAGTATTTAAAGACAAATTACGTACCTATGTACGGTCGGTTCAGAAAGTGGTCTACCAATTATGACAAAAGTTTCTGTGAGATCTAATTATTGCAAGGGAAAATCGAACTTGTTGTATCATAACGTGCAAATGAATTTTGGCCGATTGTACTTAATGAATAAAACTATTTGGTTTTGTCTTTACACTGGCGATTAAATACTTTTCCGTCACGGGTCACGGAATATCGTTTCGCAAACTTCCACGGGCAGAATATGTCACAAATTACTAGCACAGTTAGGTATGTGGACTATTTCCGATGCAAATTGTTTTTTAATGTTCTCGGAACAAAGTTTCAACGGACACAAAAGAAGCAAAGTGTCACAAAATTATTAATGCGGTTGACAAAGCATGCACACACTTAAGTTTCATTTGACAAACGGCATTTAATATTTTGTAGTCAAAAAAATAATATCGTGTGAGTTTTGGATTGGTTCTCATGTGGGGTTAATGAATCCCTTTAGTATAAAGATTGCTTTGTGATTTCGGTTGCTCAGTATTTTGTGGTCAACGTTGCGCGTCAACCTCAAAAGGTTAAAAACGTTGATCAATCATTATTTTGCAATTTGTTTTCTTTTGCTGAGATGGTATAGTAAAACCATTCGTTGGTTAAAATGGCAATTGACGTATAGGACAATTTACAGTACAATTTAGCTGTCCTTTACGCCCATCGTCATTAGAATAATTTTACAGTACAATTTAGTTGTCCTTTACGCCAATTCTCATTTTAGCTATCGAATAGTAAGAAGAAGAATAATAAAGTTGTTTTACCTGCTTTGTAAAACGTTTGTAGAGCTAGGTTGGGAAATGGAAAACTTTGTTACCACCTGTTTCTTGTAAGTAATAAATAAATTGGTTCGAAGTTGGAAGTGGTTGAATAGCATTTAGAGTAAGGGAGAGGGTCTGATTGATTATATTTACTTACTTATTATTATTTATTTGAAGTAGAGGCTAAAAGGTAAGTATGGAGAAAAGGAAACTCCAGAAGATAATTGACTAGCTAGTAGGTTAAAAAGGAGAAGCTGAAGAGATAATAACTGTACCTACTCGTAAGTTGAGTTAGCGAGGGCATTAGCGAAGAGTTTTAAGTTAAGAACTCTGGTAAATATAGATTGTATGTGTAATGGTAGAATTAGGTTTCAGAAAAATCGTTTCGTATCGTATCATTCCGTAGGTAATTTTACCCACGCTGTACTTGGATACTAACGTCAGCCATCAGAGTCGGTTAGTAAGTGGCGGCGGTTAATAACTTACATTAAACCACACAGAGAGCAGAAGCGATGCGTTGCCATCCTCAAAACGCCTTCAACACGCTTCGGAAATGCTATTAACCCGTGGAACAATTGACTTAAGGTCATCTCAATCAATAATTAACATAACATCACACAAATGTATGTGCGTAAGGTTAAGTAGAGGAACCTGCGACAACGCCCCGCTTCCGCTACGCGATTGCGGCTGTATGTAATGTACGTGTCTGATAGTAACATACCAGACGAAGAGCGGCTCGAAGAACTGCAGCACGATGACGAAGCCCAGCGTGACCAGGATGAGCCCCAAGTTGAGCAGCAGCATTAGGCAGCACATGCCCTTCACGTTGGGGCAGAAGGGGTTGGGGGCCGCCATCGCGTCCACCTTCACTCCAGCCTGGAAATAATAAATAAATAAATAAATATAAGGGGACCCATTCTCACACCAATTGACCTAGTCCGAAACTAAGCTGTAGGCTTGTACTATGGGTACTAGACAACGATATAAATACTTATATAGAGAAATATATACTTAAATACATTAGAAAACATCCATGACTCAGGAACAAATATTCGCGCTCATCACACAAATATCTGCCCTTACCGTGATTCGAACCCAGGACCGCTAGCTTCGTAGGCAGGGTCACTAGCCACTAGGCCAGCGCGTCGCCACAAATCAAATAGAGGAAAAGATGACAAATCAAAGGGCAACTTCACTCAAATTGAGTCTAGGTAGCCTCATACTAAGCTCTAAGCATGATAGGTACGCGGCATAAAATGATCGTAGTTTTTGATTGAGTTGACTTAGAAGCTTGATTTTTTTCCAAGCGACCGTAGACACGCCTGAGTAATTTGTTTTTATTTTACTTGATACCTTTAAGTGTTTTTGACAGAAACAGGGTCTTGACAGATAAACAGACAGACGGACAACGAAGGGTTTCTTTCTTTATATAATGTAGGTACTATTTATGTTGTCATAATAGAAGGGGAACAATGATAAGACACCTGCTACGACAAGACGTTTTCCTTAAAAACATCATAGAAGGGAAGATAGCAGGAAAGAGAGAAAGAGGAAGACCAAGAAGATATTGCTTTGAGCAAATAAAAGAGAAGGTTAAGGTCAGGTCGTACCAGAAACTCAAGCAGTTGACGGAAGACTATGGAGTTGTTAGCGATTACTCCACTTACAAGAGCTTGGCTTTTAAATAAAGAGAGAGAGAAAGTTGTCATAGAATGTAATAGTGTTTTCAATCCATAACTTGACACAGCCAGATAAGCGCCGCCTTAGCTCAAAGTAAAACTTTGAAGAGAGGTTTGACTCGTGTTAGTACGATACATTTTTCAAGTTAAAGTAAAAACAAATTGCGGGCCTTCCATTGAAAAAATGCATCGTGTTAACAAAGACCAAAGCCCAATTTTCAATGTTTCACTTTGAGCTAAGGCGGTGTTGATCTGGTGCCGGGGCGTTGTAGTGTGCTGTGCGATGACCTCTAAACGTCACTTGGCAGCTCGCCCCATTAAACATAATGGATTAGTAGTAAAACTTGTAATACCTACTTTAAAAATAAATCCTTCTCATCTTTTATTACATCTTTACAACTAGGTGTTTAGGTTTACCTTGCGCGAGACTTTTGAACGGTGCGTGGATGCAACAGATGGCGCCACCGCGCTCCGGTAAGAGTACACGCTGCGCGGCGCTCGCGACTGCCGGCTGCAACAACAAACAACGACCATTAGCAGTGTTGACCATTGATCAATAATACATACATGCATACATAATCCCATTCATTCCCAGAGTGGGGTAGGCAGAGCTACAGTATTACCAACAACCCTAAAAAACTTGTTGATAATTCTGGAACCACATTTTGCACAATCAGGGTAAGACCGCAGATGCGATGCAAACCAACTAAGACTAAGATGGAATATCTCTATGCTAGTAACTAATTTCGCGGGTTGTCTTGTCCTCACACCAGAACACAACAATCCGAACACTGCTTGGCGGTAGGTTATACCTAACGATTCAGATGGACCTGGCAGAAGGTCCTACCACAACTGAACTTTTAGTACAGTAATTAAAACCCATGTTTAGAATATTTATTATCCGCAAACAAAAAAAGTGAATCTAATCGATACCGGGCCTAGGTAAACATATTAAGGCAAAAAATATCAGTGATGATGGATTATCGTTATTAACGACGCGTTGGCCTAGTTGTTATTGCCCTGCCTACGAAGCTTGCGGTCCTGGGTTCAGACCCCGGTAAGGGCAGATATTTGTCTGATGAGTGCGTTGTTCCTGCATCTTGGATGTTTCCTATGTATTTAAGTACCTATGTATTTCTTAGGCCGGTTAAATTATTAAAGAATGTCAGACTCATATAAGCGCTGTCAATTTTATCTAATTAACCTGTTACCCCGAGGTTAACATTTACGTTTACGGGCCAAAGTTTATCGTAATCGCCGTTTAATTTATGTGACATTGTCCCCTGTTATTTATTTATTTATCAATTAAGCCCACATGGCGCGAAACTGACTGTCGTGCGCGGGCGCACACATCGGCGCGATTATTTGTCAGCGTCGCACAATGCAGACGAGCGTCACGAGTCGCGCAGGATTCCTGGCCAAGGCCGCTGATGTCACCTGGGTTCTAAAAAAACAGTCAAGTGCTAGTTTGGCTCATGCACCGAGGAGGGTTCTTTAAGCAAAAAGAAACAAGTGATTTATTTGTGCTTTACCTTACTTTTAGGTTAACCAGTATTTTAACTCAGAATGTTTTTTTGTGAGGGTTAAATATTATTATGCGACATAGGGTGCCGGAACCCGTAATGGACAAGGACCAAAGATGGAAACTTGATTCTAATTTTACAGAAGATAAGGGTTATTCATTTGTTTTGCGACAATCAATTTAGGACCGTATGAAATTTGAATTAAGAGTGTAGTGTCCATTACTGGTGCCGGTCAGTTAAAAGTGTCCATCACTGGTGCCGTCACCATAAATGGTCAGTTTTTTTAATTGTGTTAATTTTAACCTTGTACCTCCACGCGAAAGACCACACATATAGACAGACGAATTTTTAGTTGATACAAGTCGAATTATAATAAGTAGGTACCTATGACAATAGTTATTTTGACCAATGCTGATAGCAACAACAGCAAGTTCCTTGGATAATTTAACTTACATCTTAGTAAAAGAACGTTAAAAAAATTATGTTTATTCAGCCCGCTATCGGTACTTTACGCAACTAATTCGAACATAAAAAAAAACTCGGCTTCCACTCCATCAAACAGTTTCAACGCGGCAACTAAACCAGTCATTCGAATTAATAAAAAAACCTTACAAATCCCCGGTGGAGGTTTTTATCTTGTCAGTTTAAATCGTGTTGACTTTAACGACCAATCATCAAAAAAAAACAACAAACGGACAAATATTTACTTCCAGATGTCAAAGCTTGTTAGTACAAAGCTTAGAAAGTCCTTTGGAGCTTTCAAAGCTTGGTGAGGTACTATTGTTGAAAAAGTCGAAGGAATGTCGCGGAGAGGAAAGTTGAGTCACTCTTCATCGGTAGAGAGAAAAATAAGGATTACGTTGGGTTAGACGGGATTATTACATTATTTAATTTTGAAGGCAATCATTACAAACCAAGTTAACGGATTTTCGAGAAATTGATTAAGTACTCGGAAATTTTCCAGGTTACATTCCACCTGAAAAAGGCGACGGTTGACGCTACTATTACAATATTTCATTTTTTTTATTTAAACTGAATGTCTTAGTTACTAGAATAATGATTTCCTAGTGCACCCCTAGGTTACCTAAGGGATATTCTCTACAAATTCTAGCCTCAGGTTCATCGGTTTTGCCAGTGAATTGTCTGCCAGTCATTGCCAGTCGTGACACAAGATTTTTTAATGAATGGATAAAGTATTTCACCTCTATATAAAATTACGTTTAAATACAAAAAAATCTACACAATGTTAAAAAACACCGCGACGCGCTGGTCAGAAAAACTATTTCAAATCGAGTTGACCGTGAGTTCCCATAGTAAACCCACAGTTGACAGCCGTTTATAAAGATTTAGTTCTATACAGTACTTACGTCCAAAAAAAAGGAGACATCACAAACGTGAGCTCATAAAGAAAGCCCTTTTGTAAGTAACGTTAAATTGATTTTATTGAACAGCCGTCAGCTTCACAAAAACAACTCGACTGTGAGCTCAACAGTAAAATAACCGGCGAGTTTAAGTTGTCCTTTAAGCTCGTGGACATGAAGCAGAGTTTTCATGAGTCTACTGTTTGGATAAAATATTTTTGGCCGAATATATCATATTTCCCAAATTTATATTTTGCAAAAAACCTGTCACTGCGATTTTATAGAAATATTATAGCCAAACGGCAGGCTGTCCCTTTCCATAGTACCTACCTAAAACACAAACCAAAATGTTAGTGATACGCAATGACAAGGACAACTTAATCTCGCCGGCTAATATTTGTTTGTCGAACCCACAAGTGAGTTGTTTCTGGGAATCGAACGGCCGGTTCGTCGGTAGAAATATAAAGATAAGTGGTTAATAAATAAGTAATGGTAATTTGTTACCGGCGGTTAAATGTATTTGTGTTAAAATACCGTTAGACTTCGAAAATAAAGTTTTATTATTACTTGGCGTGATATGTGTGCTTCCGTGTTTACTAAGATTTGTAAGATGATTAGGTACGTACTTTCTTGGCTTACAGTAAATTTTAATTATTCGTAGGAAATTGTAAAAAGATGAGAAATGGTTGATTTACGGCATTTATGAACGTGGAGCGTACGGAAGTCCGGGGTAAAGCCGTATAGCGAAGCATGAGATTAATAATTTCCGAACAAAATAATTTAATGAATTTAATTTTAATAATTTCTGAATGAAATCAATGTTTATAGTTACTCAGTTTCATAACGAACGTAAACAAACGTTTTGCCACGACGTACTAAATACGAATCCGAGAAAGTGGTTGAAATTTCAGGTCCAGCAATAGATCTCTAAATTTATATTTTAAACTTCTCGGGCGAAAATCCGAGGCTTGACTAGGCCGAGGCTAGGCCGAGGGTACTCTTAGGTACTTTTTTTTTCATATGGCAAGGAGCAGACACCCCAGCACTCAAGCCACTGATGGTAAGTGACCTAAGACCCATAGAGGTCTCAAGATTACAATCTTAAGACTGTAATCCTAAGATCTCAAATGTGTTGCCAGAGGACTAAGATGGAATATCTCCATGCTAGTCTAGTTATTTTACTGGCTGTCCTATCCCCATACCGAAACACAACAATTCTAACACTGCTGCTGGGCGGTGGGTTAATAGATAAGATGGTGGTAGCGATCCAGGATATATCTCGAAAAAATAAAATACTT
The DNA here is from genome assembly GCA_963966035.1 of Acleris laterana. NCBI lineage: Eukaryota > Metazoa > Arthropoda > Insecta > Lepidoptera > Tortricidae > Acleris > Acleris laterana. The sequence continues at coordinate 3,646,001 of OZ014450.1, forward strand.
AGAATGCTTATTTAAAAAGCTTCAAATTAGACTAACGAAAAACAAATGAACAAAAACGTCAGAGATGGTCGTGAGAGCCTCCACAAAAACCTTAAATTAAGATAAGTAGCGTTCCCAAAAAAAGTGGTAAAAAACTGGAATAAAATACCAAAAGTCAAATATCGTGACGCTCCCGCGGCGAGGCGGATTCGTTTACTTTCTAACGTCCTTGGGAGTCACATTAATCCGTAATTATGGAACGGAGGATGTATAATTATAGTACAGTCACTGGTAAATCACACTACGAGTATACCAGACAGGGTGATACAAAAACTCGGTTAAAAGGGTCACTGACTTAACTTAGAAGGGACTTAAGTAACGGTATAAACTTATAAGACCTTTTCTTTAACACAAATTCTGGTTTAAGGTAATGTTTTTTTTTTACCACAGATGATTTTTTAGTTAGCAACCGTTTCTGCACATTCAGAGGTGGTAGGGCCTTGTGCAGGGTCCGCCCAGATCGCTACCATCATCTAATCTACCGCCTTTAATCTACCGCCACGGTAGTGATTCTCTGAACAACGACGGTCGGACGGACGGACGAGGGAATGTCCAAGCGGCGAGTTTAAGTAGTCCCGTCAGAGCGAACAAAACACATTTTAGCGCGTGCATTTTCAACTAAGCAGCCTTATACGTTCGATCTATCGGCAGAAACCTTGCTGCTAAATTGAAAATGCACGCGCTAAAATATGTTCTGTCCGCACTGACGGGACTACTTAAACTCGCCGCTTGGACATTCACTCGTCCGTCCGTCCGTCCGTTGTTGTTCAGAGAATCACTACATCAACCAATCATACACGGCCAATGAAGTACCAAATACTAATATCACAGAGCGCGAGACGAATCCTCCATTAAGTGTAATCCGAGGCTGTGCTTTTAGGGTTCCGTACTCAAGACCGATTGAGTTGAAATTTGGTACACAGATATTAGCCGGTGCAAAGGGTGTCACGTAAAGAAATAAATTTTAAACAACAGTGCCACTTGAGAAGCAAATTTTGAAATTAAAAAAGAATAATTGTTAATTGTTTTTAATACTAACTAACATTTTAACAAAAATATTTTTAGTAAAATTCAACAATAAAACAATTAAAAACGAAAACTAACCGTAATTAAATTAAAATAAAACTAAGCTACTAAAATATTAAAGATATAAATAATAATCACCACTATAAAAAGAACACCCCCCTCTAACAGGTCCGCCCACGGCATGGTCCCTATGACTCTTTGGATAGCTAGCCCAATGGTTAACTGTATTGTGTGACATATCAAATGAAAGGGTTCGTTGTGTGAACCTAGTTTTTTGTCAAATACAGATAATAGTTACAGGAAAACCGATAAAGAAGTCTTTGGTATACGGGCGGGTTGACGACGCTCTGGTCTAGTTGATAGTAACCCTGTCTAAGAAGCTAGCGGTCCTGGGTTCAAATCCCGGTAAGGGTAGATATTAGTGTGATGAGCGCGAATATTTGTTCCTGAGTCATGGATGTTTTCTATGTATCTAAGTATATATTAATCTATGTAAGTATATATATCGTTGTCTAGTACTCCTAGGACAAGCCTAGAGTTTAGTTTGGGACTAGGTCAATTGATGTGACATTGTCGCTCTGATATTTATTATTTACATACATACATTAAATCACGCCTGTTTCCCAGAGAGGTAGGCAGACACCACTTCTTTCCACTTGCTACGATCTTGACAAATTTCTTTCGCTTCTTCCACATTCATACATCGAGTCATACACGCACGTCGGTTTCGAGTACTTAAGATTCGGCCCTTTTCCAGTATTTCTCCGATTTGACTCAAAAAAGCACGCCTATTATTATTATATTTATTATTTATTTATTTATTTATATGTATAAGTAAAGTAACTGGGTTCTCGGATGTACGGAACCCTGTCCGCGCGAGTTTAACTCACACTTGTCCGGTTTTTATCCATACTCAACCGTGACACCCTGTATTTACTTCCCTAGCATGACGGGACTTTGATTCGCCGCCGTCGTTTCCAAAATGGTCGTGACGGCGTTGTCCGCGCCGTGACGATCTTATTCGGAATAAGGCTGTCACGTCACGGTTACGATTTTGAGGTTATGTGGAATTTAAAGACATAACCTAGTTATTTATGAACAGGTGTTTTGGAGTGGTTTGCGAGGTTATTTTGATTTAAGTTTACTATATGTTACAAGTATTTATTTCTCTATATAAGTATTTATATATGTAGTTGCCTAGTATCCGTAGTACAAGCCTAGAGCAGTAGGACTAGATCAATTGGTGCGATACGACATTGTCTTCTGTATCATTGTATTTATCTATTTATTTATTTATAAATCATTCAGGGAATTAAGTATTAGAGGTATCAAACGTTTGATTTTCTAATTATATTCCTATTGAAAAGTTATTCGTAAGATTAGGTGTAAATGTGTTTTTAATCAAAAAACACTTTTGTCATACTTTTTTTTCATTTTATGATTTCACGTAACAAAACAGTGGGTCTGTTATTTTGCTTTCTCAGTAAAGAAGGACAAACAAATAAAATACAATTTGATCGAGCCTAATAATAATATTATAAAGATCATTTGATTATTTGATTATTTGAAGATTTGATTGTTTGTTTGAATTGAATAGGCTCTGAAACTACGGGACCAATTTGTTTTTTTTTTTCACCTTTGGAATCCTACATTATCCGTAGCGGGCCACAGCTATACAATAAGTAAGGAAAAACTGAGACTATATCGTAGAATTAAATCTCACAGTTCTAATATACCTATACTATAGTATTTACCCACAACTCCATCTCGCGGAGAATAGCGGCAACCGCGGGCCTCGGCTCCATAAACATGCAGGTTCGATCCCGCGCCGATTTATGTCCGTTTGTCTGTTATGATGTACCGTTTTACTATGTATGAAGATGCAGTCGACCTAGCTAGACATCTAGGCCTCAGGTAGGGCTGCTATCTTTTTTCTTTCCCAGAGTGGGGTAGGCAGAGCTACAGAATTACCAACAACACTAAAAACTTGATGTCAATTCTATAACCACATTTTGCGCAAACAGGTTAAGATGTTTACCAGCGTATTAGTGACAGTTTGCAAGCCCATCGTCTAACAGTACTACAAGCCTTTATTCCCTTAGTCGCCTCTAACGACTTCCACGGGAAGACATGGATTTTTAGGAAAATAACGTATACCTGTCTGACAAGTCAAAAATGGATTCAAATTTATTATTTGTTTGTATGAACACACTTTTTTCTCGTACTGCAATGAACGCACGTCCAGAAATTTCCCAGAAGTCTTGATTCTGCGTTTCTATCATCAATTTCGATCCATTGCACGTATAAGTCAGACATAAAGTGTTTTCGAATCTTTTTTTATATTCGAAAGTATAAAGTATAATGAAGCAAAATAACGTAGGATACGTTATTATAAAGTATGGTTGACAACCCTAGTCCCAGGTTACATTTTCTAATGTTATTTTATGGATGTATTGAATTAGCTTTCGAGTTCGATCAGTAAACCTTAGAAGTTGTCTTAATCATAATAACTATTTGATAAAGACATGGGAGTTATCCATCTACACATCCTATATTACCTATAGTTAATTATATTACGAGAAATGAACTCTATTTGTTTGTAACACTTTCACCGCCAGCCACTCAACCGATATTTAAATGAAATTAGGTACGAAAATAGCTCGGACATTGGGAACATATTTAGAGTACGTTTATCTCGGCAAATTGGACTGACAGTTCCCGGGGGAGTAGCGATAACGACGGAGTCTCGGGCAAAAGATGGTTAGGCATAACTTGATGGTTGTTACTAGGTCATTCAGTCAGTCCTATTTTACTAACTCCTACTGATATTATGATTATATACTATGTTGTTTGTGTGTATGTTTGAAGGTTTGTCTGTCAACCGCTCGTAAACGGTAACAACGATTCGTTCGAAACTAGGCACACGGACAGTCGATATCTTGAATTAACAGTAGATTTTATTCGAGGTTTCACTGCGTGAGGCGCTTGCCAAAATGCATTACGCTAACTAGCGTCTCTATTCGTTTCGTTTTTAAACCAATCGCGTCACTGGTAGATGACGAAGTCGAGAAGACACGTGATCTACCAGTGACGCGATTGGTTTAAAAACGAAACGAATAGAAACGCTAGTTAGCGTAGTGCATCTTGGCGAGGGCCTGTGATAGAATCAGAAATGGGCAGATCCGCAGAACTAAGGTCACCGACATAACTCAGCGCATTAGTAGGCTGAAGTGGCCGTTGGAGTAGAAAGGTTCTTGAGAGGAGACCACGACTTGGCAAGCTCAGCGTGGGACGACCGCCTGCGCGATGGACAGATGACCTAATAAAGATGTTAGGAAGTCGGTGGATGCAGGCCGCATTGGATCGGTCTCGCTGGAAATCAAAGGGGGAGGCCTATGTTCAGCAGTGGACGACTATGGCCTGACTAGGGAATGCAATTTAATCGGTTGTTAACCGTTTTTGTATGAAAATAGCCGGTTAAAACAGGTTATAACCGGTTATTTGCATTCCCTAGGGCTGACATGATGATGATGATGATATTAATCCACGAACGTTTTCGATAGTTTTAGAAGGAAATGCGATAAACGAATTGATAGGAAGGTAGAAAACTAATGTAAAGCGAAGCCGCTGCGGGTCGCTAGTAATATAAGTGTTTTGTCTTTTATTATGTTTTTAAATACTCTTACCGCGTTGCTTATAAACTTGGAATAACCGTGGTGTAACTAAACTACACTTTGTCCTTATCTGTCATTTTGACATTTGAATTTGACAGATAAGGACAAAGCATGGTTCGAAAAAGTGAGTGACTGCTGAGTTTCTTGCGGCGTTTCATCTGAGCAGTGTCTCCTCTTGGGAAGCGCTGGTAGATTCTTGACGTGTAAAAGTGCCCGTGCGGCCTATTTACTGAATAAATGTGTTTTATCATCTTTTATCTTTAACTACTTCTCGTCCTTTGCTCAGTGCAGAACTAAGAAAAAGCTATGAAAATAATACAGTTCCATCTCGAGTTAAGTATTTGAATGTGATGGTTACAGATGACTCACGCGCATCGAAGCCATCCGCGGCGCTCTGCGCGCGCGCCAGTAATTTGCTATCAATCTCCGCGTTTATGCAAAGGTTTTGTTTCTGCACGAGCGTGGGGCAAACGGGCGGTTCGAACGCGGCGTTTCGTTAGTCTACGTCCCATTAATCTTATTTGAAGCAATGGTGAGTTGTTTGCCTTGGTCGAAATATTGTATTCTTTAAGCTCGGCGTTTGGCATAGGTTCTCTTAAACGTTTTGAGGACTACCTAACTCTACCTTGTGTGATGACGATGACACTGACAATGACAACTCAAGTTTGTCAGTTATTAAATCGTAATCGAAAATACGGAGTTGTTGAAGAGAGTCGTTCATGTTAAATACGTCCTCGAATTCTTGAGTTCGGGATTGCTATAACATGACATTACAACGACTTACTGAACGTTAGGTAAATTATAACTAAATAAATCACTAGGTACACATTATAAAACAAAGTCCGCGTCGCTGGTGGCTGTCAGTACCTATGTTCGCGATGATCTCAAAAACGAAACGACTAAATGGATATTTATGCAGTTTTCACCAGTAGTTAGGTAATTTTTCACAGAAGGTGGAAAGATTGATGTATAATAAATTCTTAATAATTTTAAAAATGTAAAAAATAACTTAAATTGAAGCGAAGCGAGGCCGGGTCGCTAGAAAATAAATATAGTATAAATAGAAATTAAAATAACATTACAATAAATACAAGTATTAATATAAGCAAATTCTAAGTAGTTTTTTTACCACTGCTATCTTTTATTTTTATGGTTATGAACAGCATTTGGATGAGGTCAGCGTTTAAGTAGCGCTAGCGATATATTATATTTGCTACACTACCTACCAATCGTTATTTAAGTAAATGAAACAATTTTCGCGTAATATTATCCACATGCAAAACTTTACTTGAGTTAGTGCTACAGTAATAAAATCATGAACTCGCTGTTGTTTTTATTCACTGAGCAATTCAAAATAAAAAAGAGATTGGCTTAATGACGAAACGTTTTAAAAACCGCCGCGTTCTACCGGCCCGTTAGTGGCAGCCCGGCCCTGTAATTCGCCACGTTTGATCCACTAGCACCGTCGGGGGTGTAGCGGAGCTGGTAACGGTTCCTCAAATCATTGGGTTAAGGGGCTGGGAGATGGCTTCATGCCTTATTATCTGACCTACATTCTTTTACCTCTTCCTTTGCCAGGATAGGCATCGCATGGTAGTTATAAACAACGCCTGTATATCCGCTAACTCGTAAACCACGCAACGGATATTGATGAAGTTTTAAACTTTTTATAAACTCACGCCTTCGTTCCCAGAGCGGGGTAGGCAGAGCTATAGAACCTACATCTTTAAAACTTGTTGATAATTCTGTAACCACATTATGCACAATAAGGCAAAGATGTTTACCAGCGTATTAGTGACAGGTTGCAAGCCCATCGCCTAACAGTACTAGAAGCCTTTATTCCCTTAGTCGCCTCTTACGACATCCACGGGAAGACATGGAGTGGCACTATTCTAACCCGGTAACCACACAGCAGAAACACACGCACAGCTATAATATTGTTATACTTTACTCGGTCTGTCATTTACTCTCTCACGGCTAAACTACTAAACCGATTTTAATGAAATTTGGTACGGAGATACCTTCGTCATAGGGTATTTTTAATCACGGAAAATTAAACGGTTCCCGAGGGAATAGCGATAAACGACTTCTACGCAGACGAAATCGCAGATAACAGGACCAGGGTCGAGGACTATCTATCAGATAAAAGTGCTTGGTCTAAACTAAACACCCAAATAACTTAATAATAACTTAGTCATAAGAAATATGTATACATTGCATATTGTCTAGGGAACACGGTTTCTGTAGGAGAATGTATCGAAACTTTTTATGTAGTTGTCTTACACCATCATATAATTAAGTATAATTTTTTTAATTATTTTTCTATTACTTACTACTAAGAAAATTCAGAGTCTGGAGAAAATTCAGAATTTTGACACATTTTCCTGCTCAACTATGCGTGAATACATTTATTTCTTATCGTAGGTATGTTAGATTCATTGTTTTATATAATGCTAGGTTAAGTTTTATAATTGTATATTTAAAAAACGACTAACTGTTGAGTTTCTTGTGGCGTTTCTTCTCAGCAGTGGTCTCTTGCGAAGCGCTGGTAGATTTTTGACGTGTAAAAGTGCCCGTGCGGCCTGCTTACTGAATAACCATCTTTTATCTTTTTATCTTTTAACAGCAATAAACAACAATTCTGCAGCCTTCAGTCATCTAACATTATAAATGCCATTTGAACCCGTAAACAATTCAAACGCCTCACTTAATCCTAATCCTCCGAACCTAAACAATTGCAATGCATCGCGATGCAAATAACATGCATTCCCCGCGCGCATTAGGATGCAACTATGCACAAATGCACCATGCACTGTGGGAACAACGGTTCCTCCGACCCAATTACAGCTGGATGAGTTATTGGCTATAAACTCGTTCGAGTATAACGCCGTCCTATAGCAATCTGGCTTAGCATCTAGTTTTAGTTGTAGCGTGTGCATTCATGGCTGCATTTAAGAGGATTGTGAAGCTAAAAATGTACATACCTACGCAATGCAACTAATGCAAAAACGATTTTGGGTGTTTGTATGTAAACGCGTTAATAGGGAAGCTCAGCAGCACTCATGTCGGCTGCCATATTGGCGGAGTCTGTGTGAACAATATAAGCTATGCGGATGACATGGTGTTGCTGAGCGCCTTTGTCTGTGGGCTAAATAAGCTTATAGGCGTTTGTGAAGCTTACGCAGCCAGCCACGGTCTAGTGTACAACGTAAATAAAAGTGAGTGCATGGTCTTTACGGTTGGAAACAAATGTCCACTTACTGTTCCACCGGTGAAATTAGATGGAGTACCACTTCGAAGAGTGAACCAGTTTAAATATCTGGGGCATTTGTTGACACCGAACCTAAAGGACGATGCCGATATTGAGCGCGAGCGCAGAGCGTTGTCTGTACGAGCGAATATGATAGCTCGCAGGTTTGCTAAGTGCTCTAAGGAAGCAAAGGTCACACTTTTTAAAGCTTACTGTACTACTTTCTATACAAGCAGCCTGTGGGTAAATTATACTCAGAAACAGTACAGCGCTCTGCAGTGCCGCGCGCGTGCAGTACAACAACGCGTTTAGGATGCTGATGGGGCTGCCCCGGTACTGCAGTGCATCAGGGATGTTTGCGGAAGCGCGAGTAGACTGCTTTTACGCTACTATGCGCAAGCGCAGCGCCTCCCTGGTGCGCAGGGTGCGGGCCAGCGCCAACGGCCTCCTGAGCGTGTTCGCCGACAGGCTCGACTGTCCGTACGTGAAGCTCACTTTTGTGACGAAAATTTACGATACATTACGTTGGTCAATGTATCGCTAATTTTCATCACAAAACTGACAAAGTTAAAGTTCCTTAGTATTAATTGGTGTACCTACACGTTTTAGTGAAAACGCCCTTTTCAAGTTCCAAACCAATTGTCCAATGATATGTATTTATTACACAAATATCTGCCCTTACCTGGATTGGACCCGGCACCACTAGCTTCGTTGGCAGTCAAATAGTCAAATAGGCTAACATGTCATTAATAAATAAATATTTAGTACCGTAAAACGGGGTAAATAGGGTTTAAGGGGTAAGTAGGAACACAACCTAAAATGAAGCATATTATGTTACTAAAAGACTGAAATTATTTCCAATGGACGTGATATTATTTTCCATTGAATAGTTGGTCCTTTTTGCCAAGTAGTCAGCACTTAATCCCTATTTACCCCATTTTACAGTAGTTTGTACTTAGTATTTTCTTGCCATTGCGCCTTATCTTTCATCTGTCATCATCGTCATTACAGCGACTAGTCCATGCTTAAACAAATTCTCCACACCTTCATGGCTAAAGAGTTTTTCCCATGTTGAACCCGACCCCGGCAACTAGGCCACTCGCACCGATACCCACATATCGATCGAAATCGATTGTGATCCAGCTGTGAATCAGTGCACTGGATCAATAGTTACGCCACAGTGTAAAGAGTAACTAACAGTGGGCCGACGCCTTTGATGTTTGCGTAAATGCCGACGCCGCACAAGGCCACAGTAATTACCTAGGGTTGTCACAAACTACACAACTGCCCAAAAAATGAGGGTAATGGTTTTAGGTTTAAAGTATGTATGTACGTTTCTTTGTTCCGCCATAAATAACTTAGGTATGATTTTAGATTCAAACACCCATACAATTTGGTTTAAAGAATTTATGTTCACCATCTTGGATTTCAATATGGATGTCATTTTCGTAATCAGCACCCCGAGGGACCTCGAAAATGACACCCATATCATTATATTTCAAAAAAAACGTGCGCCAACTTGGATTCCAAAAATAATGTCATTTTCGTAATCCGCACCCCGAGAAACCTCGAAAATGACACCCATATCATTATATTAAAAAAAAAGGTACGTCCGCCATCTTGGATTCAAAAATAATGTCATTTTCGTAATCGGCACCCCGAAGATGACACCCATATCGATTTTTAAGAAAAAATAACGTCCGCCATCTTTGATTTCAACATGGATATCTTTTTCGTAATCAGCACCCCCATTATTATTTTTATAAAAGTCATGTCCGCCATTTTAAATTTGAAAATGGATGTAATTTTTTTGTTTGAGAAAAGTTTAAATTTTTGCTGGCAGGCGGCAGGCGTCACGCTTTTACATCCGCCATGTTGTTTACGTTGGCATGACATGACAAAAATGTTGTAAATTAAGCACTATAAAATAATATATTTACCTTTCTTCTGAGTGTGGAAATTGATAATATCGCAGATCTTTATTTGTGCGAGATGATGAATTGCATTCTCGCACAGCACATGTCGTATGCACCATTTTTTATTCTAAACACATCAAAATACAACACACGACACGCAGTAGCCCTGAAAGATATGTCCCGAGCTACTAACAATGGCGACGTATGCAGCTCGGGCTCGCCCTACCCGCCCCTCGCCCCTCACACCCCGCACGATTGCCCTGTCTAGACGGCTTCGTCGAACGACTGTATTGGTTTATAGACTGTGGTTACGCTGTACCGTAGCTAAATGCAAATGCGCTTTTTGTGTGATCGAGATCTGTGCGGTTATATTCAAGTAAGTTTCTTGTTGTTTTTATGATGCTACTTTTGCCCGCGACTTTGTCTTCGTAGATTTCGAATTTGCGTCATTCCTTCGGGAAGATTAAAATTTTCCGGGAGGAAAAGTAGCTTGTGTATTAACCCAGTGTATAAGCTATCTTCAATCTAAATTTCATCCAAATCAGTCCAACCGTTGCAGAGTAAGGTAGTAACAAACTAACACACATGCACACAAACTTGCACAGTTATAATATTAGTAGGATAGGATATTTAAGTATTGAGTTATACAGTGCAATATGTGTATAACAGTGTTTAGTATTATATGCTGTTAAAAAAACAAGAGAGTGTCAAGCACTATGGTTGAAGAGCTGTCCGTTTAGCAAGAGATAGGCGGTAGAACCCCAAGGACTCTGTCATAATGATAGCGTTAAATCACGAGGAATAAATTACCTACATCAAAATATTTATTGCCTCTGTGACAGGGTACTAAAGTGGCTTACTTTGATCGTCAGTATGTATGTTTTCGCCCATTCCAATTCAGTATTACATATACCTAGTATCTGATCTGATTAGGGAATCGGACGGCTGCAGAAGGATTTCTGGTGTACTTTAAAGTTTACCCACAAAGTTAAGAGTCGTGTAAACCAAAGTACAGTCGGCAAAAGAATTTTTTTACATGAACTTATTACCACTTTGGTGAGACGAAATTCCGTGGATGTTGGAATCCCAATCAACCTCATATAGTGCCTCTTATTATACCACTAAGTTAGATGCATCTAAATCAGGGATCGATACCGGTATTCATTAAAATGGAAATATCTTCCTAAATTTGCATCATTTCCTTGACCTTTTTGATTTAAATTCAGATAATAACCCTATACTATTGTTAAATTCATTGGAGAACAAAAATTGAATACCGGTATTTTTGTATGAAAATAATACTGGTATACCCCTGGTCTTAATATAGGCCTCACCTGATCTGCGAGGGAGGCCGGTAGGCCCCGCTGGTGACGTAAACGTCGGAGTCGGCCCGCGGGGACCCGTTGGGGTGACGGCGCCCGTTGCGCAGCTCCCGGGGATCCCGAGGGTCTCTGGGATCTCTGGGTTCGCGGGGCTCCCGGTGCTCCCCTGAAGGCGATCGCGTGCGCTCGTCCATCGTCTAAACAACAAAAAAAGATTTAGAATCGTACTTCTTAAACAATCTCTACAAAAAATAAGGCTGTGAAAACTAGACTGCCTGTTATTGAACTGTATGTTTGTGTGTACACAACAAAAATATCCAGGGATAAAAAACATGCTTAAATTATTTTGACATCCTACAAATCGCAATTGCTTTGCAAATTATTAAAAGTTTTAGTTTTTTTTTTGTCTCCTTTTTCTTCCTTTATCTCTCACGTAACATTTTTGGCATGTTTTCCTGCTGATCTACGCATGTTATTTGATATTATATTGAATTTAATATTTATTGCTTTATATAATGCTAGATTAAGTAGTAGGTACCATTGTAATATGTTTAAAAAATGTCTGACTGCTGAGTTTCTTGCAGCGTTTCTTCTCAGCAGTGTCTCCTCTTGGGAAGCGCTGGTAGATTCTTGACGTGTAAAAGTGCCCGTACGGCCTACTTACTGAATAAATGTCTTTTATTTTTATCTTCTAAAATATTTTTTTGATAATCTTGATCTCAGGTCCCACGAACCATTAAATAGAAATGCCATAAAAATATAAATACCATTGCAAACCCATCCTACAGGGCTAAGTGGTACGAGCCTAAATGTCCCGAGTAACGTACATCTAGGGCTAAAACTAAAACGTACGCGAAGCATATCACAGAAACAATGATAATTAATGAATCAACAAGTAAAATAATGAGCACAGATTAGATAGTACCTACGGGGCCTGTATTCAACACGGTAGGTAAAGCAATCTTACCTTTGACGTGTAATCTATGTGTTTCTGTAAGTTATTTAAATGTAGTTTTCGTATTTATTCTATCACTAACTATAAGTATCTGTTTAATAGTAGGTATATATTTTTGTATTACACTATTTATTCGTTTAGCGTACCGTCCGTCTGTCACACTCGGAGCTGGCTGAAAACCAGCGCTGCAGGTGTCTAACACCTCAGCATTATGCTGAGCCAGTGTCCGATCCACTGCCGCGAAGACACTACTATTTTTATTGTTTTTTTTGTTTTTACTTTTTTTCTGTGTGTCATGTGTGTAGTGAATAAATGTATTTTTCTTTCTTTCTTTTCTTCTTTAATCGTATCGTCAACGTTACGGTAGCTCTTTATTTTATTTACTTGAAGGTAATGGCGGCCGAGTTAAAAAGAATAACATAAAACGTCAAAAGCAATATTGTTTTACCGTGTTGAATAGAATAGATATAGAAATGCGGTGCGTAATCTATCAAACGACGTACTATGTTTTTGGTTTGTATTTGTCTGGCTGTTTCAGCTAGCTTCAGTATTCATCGATAAGTTTACTGAGAAAGCAACATATATACGAATTTATACAACGAAATACGTCGTTAGATTATTCACTACATGTTATATCTCAGATGAAGAGAAACTTTCATCGACCTCGTCACATTGATGAGAATCGCAAAATATAATGACGCAACGAACCTTTTCTCAAAACGTAACTGGTCAGTCACATTTTATTTTAAAATGGCGCGGGCCACGGGCGGTCCCATACAGCCGTAACGCGTCCAATATACCATAAATAATAATAAAACAGGCGTCCACAGAGCGGCCAACGTAACAGAAATTATAAACGAGCGCCTCAAATCGCGGGAACTGGGTTGTTTACGTCGTCCGAAAACAGATGGCATTAATTTATTCGCGTACATCAGAGTCCAGAGGTTTATGATCGCTTGCAATGCTAATATTGACTTGCACTTGAGCTTGGTGTAAGAGGAGGACGGAGAGCGATTTGATTTATAGTATATGATCAAACGAACTTCTGGAAGTGAAGTTCGATCGATATTATATTAGTCGCTTCATTCGAATATATAACAAACAGTATACTTTAACCCACTCGGCAACATTCGCACGTATTTAATAAATAAAAAGAACGTCAATTGATTTCCCGCCAATCCAAGCTGTCATGGCGGTCCGAAGCCTCATTCTTTTCAGAGACTATCTGCAAAACTTTCAATATGGGATTCCGGGAGGGCGGGTAGTTATATATTCGAATGAAGCGACTAATATAATATCGATCGAACTTCACTTCCAGAAGTTCGTTTGATCATATATTAGTATTTCGTCGCTTCATTCTTCATATATAACAAACAGTAGATGTTTAGAGATGAAAGTTTTGTTTTAAAATAAAAATAATAAAAAAGTCTGTTTACAAAACTGAATATTTTTTATTTCTATTAATCATATGGAACCTCTTTACAATCAAATAATTATATCGATCATTTATTTATCCAGTAAACAAATCGCCCTAGCAAAGTTTCCTTCTTCAGTCAGTGGACGATTGTAAAATCTAGCAAATGTCTCCGAGGTCCTTGACCAACCGGCTGCTTTGCGTATAGAATCTAGTGAGACACCCGCGCGACTGGCGGCAGACGTGGCCGCGTGGCGTGCACTGTGCGCGCTGAACGCGGCCACGTCTATTCCACTCTGCGCGAGTACCTGCTTAATCCATCTGCTGATGGATTGAGCAGATGCGTTTCTAAATGGTCGTTTAAACGTTAGTAGCAGATTCTGTAAAGTATCAGATCTGATTTCCTCCGTAACCAAGAGATAATCTCGAATGACAGTTGCGGGACAGATGTTTTGATTTTCGTCAAAATAAGGGAGAAAAAGAACCGGTTGCTCACGACCTGCGGCAGACGTTTTAATTACATCTGTTATAATAATTTTAATTCCACTAGCACAAATGTTTATATTTTCTAATTTAATTAACGATAGTGTTTGCACCCTATGTGCAGTACATAACGCTAACAAAATCACAAGCTTCTTTGTCAGTTTTTCTAATGCTAACTCTTTATGGGGAACCCATGTCGAAATGTGATTAAGTACTATTTGGGGGTCCCAAGTATTACTATATTTAGGGACAGCAGGTCTCAACTTATAAGCACCTTTAAGCAGTCTCTTGATTTGATCGTCTGAACTTATATTACTCCCAAGTAATAAAGACAGTGCTGATCTGTGATTATTCAAAGATCCATATGAAGATCCATTATTGAATTGGTCAGTCAAAAATGACAAGACTGCTGAAACAGAACCCGTGTAAAAGTTGAAACCGTGTTCCTGACTGTATTTCCACCAGAGTTTATATGAGACGTTATATTGTAGCATGGTGTTTTTAGATAAGGATGCTAGCATTAAATTTAAGGAAGCTTCAGGGGTTCCGCGTTTAACAAACGCGCACCGGAGAGCGTCGCTGCAGCCAGGGTAAACTGATTGAATCTCTGGCAGCGAGTTCTGGAACAACAGAACTGATTGATGAATTTGTTAGGGTCCATGTATATAAGGTCAGATACAATTAAACGTCGTAGAAGTGGAAACCATGGCTGCGAAGGCCAATACGGAAATACTACAATTCCTGTTGCGCGGTCATTCATAATCTTATGTAAACATTTTAGCATAAGCGTAAAGGGAGGGAATGCGTAAAAAAACTTAGATTGCCAGCTAACGGTAAAAGCATCTACGGCAACGGCATCTGGGTCAGGTTTCCACGATATGTAGTCCTCACATTTAGCGGTGGTGCGAGAAGCAAAGAGGTCTATTTGAGGTGCTCCAAACTTTTCAATTATCATCTGAAAGGCTGTGTTACTAAGGTTCCATTCAATATCAGGATTTTTTCGCGATTCCCTGTCAGCTTCCACGTTGTCCTTCGTATTAATGTACGATGCAACCATCCATATTTGTCTTTGCTCGCACCACTGCCAAATTAATCGAGTAAGATTGTTCAAATGAGGGAATTGGATTCCACCCAGTCGGTTAATATAGCTTATTGCCGTAGTGTTGTCTACTCGTAGCAATATAGCACAATTTGATTTATGACGAGCGAAACATTTCAGACCCAAGAACACTGCGAGTAACTCTAAATAGTTTATATGGTACGCTAGCTCCTCGTCTTTCCATGTGCCACCTGCACGCTGGTCATTACAGTAAGAGCCCCAGCCAGTTCGGGATGCGTCTGTGAAAATTTCCAATTCAAATCCTTGCATTGTCAAAGGATAGGAGGCTAATTCAATGTTCTCTATCCACCAATGTAAGTCTGGTAAAATATCGCTAGATAATTTAAATTTAGTATCATAATTTTGGTATTCTTGAATCGCCAAGAATTTTTGTCTTTCTAACAGTTTGGTATATAACCAGCCATATTTAACTGCAGGACAAGCGGCAGTTAAAACGCCTATTAAATGGGCAAATTCTCTCAGGGAGCATGTGGGCAAGCGAGAATATTTCTTTACTAATTGTGTTATATTGTTACGTTTATCTACAGGCAATGATATCGACATAGTAACGGAGTCAAAAATGAAACCAAGGAACCTGCAACGCTGTTGAGGCTGTAAATTACTTTTTTCGTAATTGATTACGAAACCTAAACAGCTAAGTAAATTAAGTGTTTCTGTCAAGTTATGGAAGCACTCATCATAGTCTTTTCCTACACAAAGCAGGTCATCGAGATATACAATTGAGATTAATCCCTGACTTCTTAAGTGAGAAACAACTTCTTTCATTATTTTAGTAAATGTCCTTGGTGCAACTGAAAGACCATAAGGCATTGCATTAAATTCATATGTAATGCCATCAAATTCAAACCTCAAATACTTTCGATGTTCATTTCTGATGGGTACAACAAGGTAGGCTTCTTTTAAATCTATAGTTGCCATATACCCGTTTGCTGGAATTAATTTGGCTGCGGTTCTATAGTCCTCCATTTTAAAATGACATTTCGAAATATATTTATTAAGTGGTTTGAGGTTGAGGATGAATCTTTTACCGCCATTAGCTTTAGTAGCTAAAAATATTTTTGAAAGAAATTGTTTCTCAGTTGGATCACAATACGAGATGGCGCCTAATTTAATTAAATTTTTAATGGCTAAAATCATCTCTTGTTTGTCTTTACCATAGAATAAATTAACTGGTTTTCGCAACTGGGAAACATAAGCGCAAAAAGGTATTGGAAAACCATGTTTAATCCAATCTAATACTACTTGATTTTTCGATATATAAGACCAACATGTATAGAAGGCTTGCAGTCGACCCGCATGTACCTGCGTTACTGCCGCGCCGGGGCACGTTGCTTGTTGTAGCCCGCAGTCTTGGTCTGCGCCAGGACTGGTGGTGCAGTCCGGCGGGGTGCAGGGCTGCTCCGCGGATACCCTCCTCGCCCCCCCCTGCTCGATGACTGGAAGCGAGGGGGGCCCATCCAGTTTCCCTGGTATCGGGGGCGTATTGATTGTGATGACGTACTATTCGCCGAAGGTGTTCTTTGAGTGACCGCGCCTTTCTTGATTTGCCAACCTTGTTTCTCAATGGCTTTAGATGCTTTGATCTTGTCGGACAGCTTACAACCAAAAAGGGTCTCGTCACTTTCTAAATCTTGCATTATATTTAAAAAGGCTTTGTCTAATCCAGGCGTAATCAGTTTTGTGCGAACCTGTGTCTGCGTGTAATGTAAATCTGTCAGTAAGCGACAGCCATCAGACAGGATTTTTATGGCTTTGATTTTATTTGGTTTGTCCTCACTCGTCAACAGAATAGTCATGGCTCTGTTGACAGCGGAAATGCCAACACCTAACTGTTGTTGACTTTCTTCAATTCTCTTGTCACGAGCGCGACATAAGTCTGAAATTGCCGCGGATAACTCGGCATTTAGGGAAGGTGCCTTTAACAGTTTGCAGTTTTCAGGAATACTGTATTCCTTTAACAGGGTCTCTTTACTTACTTTGAGTACACCTTTTCGTAAAATAGGAAGCCACCTCTGAGCAAGATCAGGGTAGATTGGTTCGCCATATTTGGGTACTTCGTCTGCAGCGTCGCCCAACGCGCTCAATAACTCTGCATCGATTTCTGGTGCATTTTCTATCGGCTTTCCATCTTCTTGGATAGTCGGACCCTCTGCGGGCGTATCAGCCGATTCTTGAGATACCTCATCGACAATGGGGAGAGCGATGTCTGGCAAATCATCAGAACAAATTTGTTCGTTTTCTAGAAAGTAAAAATTAAATTAAATTAACATTAAAATGTTATTGTACCAAGAATGGACTCTTAGTTTTTTGTACCATATGACTCACGTGATGACCCTCGGTCAACCTCTGAGCTTAATATACCGTCGTGTTGACTCACGGTCAACCTCCGGGCAAGCATAGATTATACCTTCGTGTCGACCCTCGGTCGACCTCCAGGCTTACTTTTAAGATATATCGTTACCGTCGTGTTGACTCACGGTCAACCTCCAGGTATAAACGTTGAAACATAAATTGTAAAATTACACTGAGCTTACCTGATTTTTCATCGGAATCTGACGAATAAATCACAACACGTCGTCGACGACGATTATGCTTTTGATCTTTTAATTTTTTGAGTTTTTTCGAATACCACTCAATTTTTTCTTCAGCACTTCGTTTAGGCATTGTTTTTATCCACCAGTAACGCGTGTAACGTTCGAAATTCAAATTGACAGCTAAGAAACGTGTGCGTTCGTTGCCTCGCACGGAAAAAGAATGAGGCTTCGGACCGCCATGACAGCTTGGATTGGCGGGAAATCAATTGACGTTCTTTTTATTTATTAAATACGTGCGAATGTTGCCGAGTGGGTTAAAGTATACTGTTTGTTATATATGAAGAATGAAGCGACGAAATACTAATTAAAGTTTTGCCGTTTTAAGAGGCCCGATTTGACAGCTGTCATCTTAGTACAAAAAATGTGTTTGAGGTTATATTTTGTACGGCTGTGACAGTTGTCAAATCGGGCCTCTTAGAACGGCACTACTATAAGTATATTGTTTTTGGACGAAGAAAGCTTAAACTACCGTGGTTTTTTAAAGAATTATACTCGTATGACCTCTGTCGAATACAATGGCGTCGTTAATGAGATTGAGGTGTCTGGACTCTTGCTGCAAAAGGTGTGGTTTTTACTAGCCCCTGTTAGAACTCGTTACTTATGTAACTATTTATCTCCGATATATTATTGTGCCTGCTACTGTCACTATTAATAAGTACGACCAAGGTCAAGACGCGCACTAACCTGTGATTTCTACGCGCGGACGAGTCAACAAGTGTTTTGTCAATTAGTCCTACAATTTATGGCCTGGCGAAGTGTGTTTCTAGATTTGCAGCCCTAAGTTACACATTGCGTGTTGATGGAGCAAGTAAAGGCGCGGGCTACTTGCGCAAGTTACTTGCTTGTATGGTCGGAGATGCGTGTACACGGTGCTAGTAGCTGCACATGTTCAGGCACTCTGCATGTTTGCACTTGCGGTAGCTCGCGCTGGTTCACGATTAAGTCGCTGGACCTGCACACTTCTATAACGTTGTTTACTCGATGCGTATGCCTCAGACTACGCAAGTGCCTCAATATGCGCAAGCACCCTTAATGTAGCGGGTGGTAGGACCTTGTGCAGGGTCCGTCCGGATCGCTACCACCATCTTATCCATTAACCTACCGCCAAACAGCAGTGCTCGCATTGTTGTGTTCCGGTTTGGGGATAAGAGAGCCGGTGAAATGACTAGCATAGAGGCATTCCATCTTAGTCCTCAGGGTTGGCAACGCGTTTGCAGTCTTAGGATTGCATTCCAGTCTTGTGAATGCGAATGTCTATGGGTCACAGTGTCCACTTACCATCAGGTGGCCTGTGTGCTCGTTTGTCTTCTCTATGCCATAAAAAAAAAGTTAATATAAAAATTAAAACGATTTGTACAATGCGACGGACTATTTCAGTCGATTTACGAGATCTTTATTTCGTGGTTTGTGCGAAGTTATTATACATCCTTATTTTTTTTGTTTGTAATTGCTTTCGTAACTTGGACCAACATAGTCCCGATTAATCTGTACTCGGAGTCATGTCGGCGTCACTCGCTGCGATTCAGCGGATCGACTGCGCCTGCGCCTGCGACCGCATTCAGTTCACAGTCCTGTCGACGACGTGCCGATAAACACAACACGATTAAGGCGAACGTGTAACCTTTGTCATACTAACTTTGGGTCCATTTTTAGGGCTCAATACTCAATACTCAATCATTTATTGCAATCATAATGTTTTACATAGATCTTACTTACTAGTTTAGAAGTTAACACTAGAATTATGAACCCTGATGGGCACCGCAAAGATGGGAGAGGACGACTTACTGTACTATTAATTTTGATTCACAAATTCATTAATGGTGTAGTAGGATTTTGATATTAGCAGTTCTTTAAGTTTCTAACAAGGAATACTAATAGTTTCGCCATGTCCATCTGTCCGCAGTTTTACTCAGAAACTCTTGGTATTACAAAGCTGTAATTTTATCACATTTTTAGTGTCCTCGAGGGAGTCATCAATGTCATCATGTATCAAATGATTTTTTTAACCACGGTTCTTTGTCGAACGGTTGATCAAGCGAACGAAGTCATACGAGCGGGCTCACTCGAAGGATAAAGCTTCGAAATTGAGAATACCCGCCCTTATAAATATTGTTTGTACACTCTGACGGGACAACTAAACTAGCCTATTAATAATTGGTATGTCGAATTTAAGAGCGAGTTACACGCTAGTTTGGCTGCATTCCGAAAATAAGTAATTCAATACGCCATACCCAAACGTTTTACTGCATCTAACAATGATAGTTTCAGAATGTTAGGTTAATTTACACGGCTGGAGATAAGTTTGTGATTAGGTCCAATTTGTGTGAGATTGTATGTATGTCGCGTAAAAGTCGTGTATCGCTACACGCGGGTATAATATACTGTTAATGAGCTAGGTATCTTCATACCAAATTCAATTATGTATGTATGTAAAGACTTTAATGTACAGTCGAAGTCAAAAATATGTTTACACTTTAGGTATTACCTTATCTATTTAACGTCATGTTTAAACTGTCATATGATATTGTCACACGATAAAAGTGACAAGGTACTATAGTGTAAACATATTTATGAATTCGACTGTACAAATAAAAGAGATAACAATTATAAAATAGTCCAAAATATAATGGTTCATCAGTTTAGTCGTGAAAGTGTCACAAACTGACAGACCAAATTACTTTCACATTAAAAATATTAAGCGTGGATTAATTCTTTGGCCACCCCTTCGCCTTAACCGTAAACATTTTAGCGCGCTCGGTCCTCATTACACATTCGTAAACTTCCGAATTTGTGAAACATTCGTGTGTTTGACGTCAATTGCTATTAACTTGTTGACCGTTGGAGACCCATAAACCCCCCATAGTAATGGGGTTACAGGTTAGAAATAGCTAAACGATTATGTTCCCGCATTGCTGACTGCTTCGGGAGAGGAAACAAGAAACAATTGAACAAGAAGGAATAACGGGTGTTCTTGTAGGCTTGATTCCAAAAATAAGCACTTCCCTGGGTATTTGTGTAGAGATTAGGGATGTACGTATGATGGCCGTATTATGTACTATTTTTAGTACAAGGAGCCATAGGAGACTAATCAGTCTTTTGTTTTTATGACTCATGATCAAATTAAGAAAATGACTTTATTTCATTCACAACAGATTCATAGTAGGGGCCATAAGTAGGAGGTTCGAACTGCGTTTCAACCCGCGGGCGGTATTTCGAAAAACCCATAGATGACTAGACGTATCGAGGTTTCGAAAAACTTTTGTCCTCTGTTTCGTTTGCCCGAAATTTTCATTTGTCCGAAAATTATTTTTCTCTAAACGATTACTTTTCAAAATGTTTAAAGAGAACCTATAGAACCTGTAAGTTACGTTAGTTTATTTTTATAACAATCCAGGAAAGTTAAAAGGGAAATTTTCGGTCAAATTTGACATATTGGACATACGAAACATCGGGCAAAAGTTTTTCGAACTTAAGATAGGTAACCTCCGCGGACGTCTATGGTAATTATTTCACCGGCTGTCCGAAACACAACAATACGAATACGGTTGTCGAGCGGTAGGTTTAAATATAAGATGGTCGAAGCCATCTAGACGGACCCTGCACAAGGTCTTACCGCGTCTAAAACCAAGTCTAGTATAGTTAGCCTTCTTACCGTATACTCCGACAAGGTCCTCTCCGAAGGCGCCCTGTGGCTGTCATTCTCGTCCCTCGAAGACCCTCGATGCAGGTAGGCCCCTGAAGACGGAGAGTCCACCCCAGACCTGTGGGTGGCCACGTAGTGGTTGTTCTTTACTTTGTGCGCCATCTTGTTTCCGTTATGTTGGCACTAGCATCTTGTCTATGACTCCTTCATGCTGTGTGTGGTTCGTTGGTTAGGATTAGAACAGGTTGCAGTGAATCTGGAACAATGAAAAATTACAATGAATTTTGGGTAGCCTAACAAATATTTGTGAAAATTGGGATGCTGTGGTTCAGTCTCGCAAAACAGCTGAATTGGTTTGGATGAAATTGGAACATAGATTAGTTCATCCTTTTAAAAGACAGGGGAATCCAACAAATTTGTAATTCCAGAAAGTATTACAAAAAAAAAAAAAATTTTTTAAGCAGAGAATTTGCAACAAAAGTCATTACACATTTTTCTATTAAGTCAATATGAAAATACTAATTTATATTAAACTAGCGAGCTGCCCTCGCTTTGCTTCGGTTTATGTGAGTTTTCTGTAACACCCGTTCATAAACCAGAATTTATTATGCATAAACCTTCCTCTTGAATCACTCTAGGTAGGTACTTATTGCTGAAAACCGCATTAAAATTCGTTACGTAGTTTAGAAGATAAGCGAACAGACGGCGGAAGAAACCTAAGTATGGTCACCCCAAAAGCATATACCGTCTCCGTACTGTCGTGGGTAAAAAGCCATAAAGCGTAGAGTAACAGCAATACCACGATTACCATTCATGGCCTCCATGCAGTTCTCGCCTTAATTAAAGATGATCAAAATCTAAAGGGACACGAACATTTTTCGAAAATTTCTATCATTATTAGTGAATTAAAGGAACACTATCCATTTCTTTCCTATTACCCCCAATACAATCTTTTCTATAGATTCGTAATCAATTTGGCATCCAGTAGGTCAGTGAAGTGGTTACCTGACCTTGCTTCCGCGGTAAACGCCACCGCCTCCTATTTCTGATTGCCTGGTATTGTCCGTGTTGGCTTGCTCCGAATTGTAGGCAAATTGGTCCAATTTGGGTCTGTATTCTGTTGCCAATTTAAATTTGAGTTCTTATGGTATTGATTTGTTCTATAAAGAACTAAATTTAAGTTTGGGAGAAAAAGTTACAAGACGCGCTGGCCTAGTGGGTAGTGAGTGACCCTGCCTACGAAGCTGGTGGTCCTGGGTTCGAATCCCGGTAAGGGCAGATATTTGTGTGATGAGCGCGAATAATTCTTCCTGAGTCATGGATGTTTTCTATGTATTTAAGTATATATTTCTCTATATGAGTATTTATATCGTTGTCCCCATAGTACAAGCCTAGAGCTTAGTTTTGGGACTAGTTCAATTGATGTGAGATTGTCCCCTTAAATTTATTTATTTATGAAATGGGAAGTTATCAATAGAGTTTTGTAGTACCTACGTAATATTGAGTTAAGTATACGATATTAGGTACAAAAGTGATATGATAATTTGGGTTTACTAATGTTTTACCGAATCATCATTTTACAAACTTTAATTTCACAAAGAGATACTTCTCGCCGCATTACTTTACAATTACATGTGGTCAAGAGTCTAACCTTACTTATTTAATACGAACTTGTAACCTTTGTAATATGTAATGGTTTAAGCACACATTTTTGCGAAATGAAAGTTTGTAAAATGATATACATGGTTAGTCAAATGATGATTTGGTCAAAAGGCTATAATTTCCATGTTGTGTTGCTATAATTTCCATGTTAACTATAATTTCTAAGAAGACGCCATTAGCCTCTTTGGTAGAAAAGTGACCGTCTGTGAATCTAGCGAGGTTCGTTGGGTTCGGGCAAGTATTTGTGTGGAAAAAAAAAACAGTGGGCAGTCTCACACAAATCGACCTAGTCCCTATGGTTGCTAGGCAACGATATAAATACATGTCTACTCTATACATAAATAGTATAAACCTAGTCTAAGTATGTGTAATTTCCAATTGTGCCAGAGTATTTAGTTAAATCCTGTTCCTGCCATTCTATCAGACTATCCCCTATATATCAAATGTACGAGTAAATGAAGCTATCCAAATCGTAATGATAATTTCTCTTGTATTATAATCTTCCTCTAGGCCATCGTCGGAGGCTGAACTTTCCTCTCCGATGTAACACTTAGATACGCACTTGTACTTGTCTCTTACGCATGTGGCCTTTTTGACCCCTGAGCCGAAGTGAAATATATTAGGGGCCTTTTAGGAAAGTTATAAGACAAGATTGTAACACGGACTTGACCCCTGACGCAAAAAGAGGGGGGTATAAGTTTAGTGTACTCGTACTTGGTGTCTGTGTGTAGCTTATAGCTCCCAAACGTATACACCGTGTTTTTTTTGATTTACGATAACTTTAAGGGAACGTTCTTTAGTTCAAATAAAGTTAATTTCCCAAAGACAGACAAATGATAACTCTTACGGTTTTAAAGATATTTAATTTTAAAATTTAATCAGTTAATCACGTTGAACTAGTATAAAAGGCTCTTAATTGATAACAACAATTTTCTTTTAATTCTTATGAGTAAAGAGTTTCCAATTGTTAGGTTTGTATACGCGTCCATGGAATTAGTAAGTACGTACATCTGGAAGGTGCACTACACCGATAACGCGAGCCGAAAGAAATGTACTAAAGCTTACTGCGTCCCTTTCTAAAGGTGACCATATTTGAATTGCAATTTACGGACAAATTAATTTTACAAACCGGTGGGGCAGTAAACGAAACAATATTTACTTATTCAACTGATTGTTTTCAAAATCGATATCTGTGGATCTGTAGATCTGACAACTAATCCGTAGACAAATTGAGGAAAAGTAGCCGCCACCTTGAACTTTTTAGTTATTCAACTGATTGTCTCCAAAATCGATATCTGGGCATCTGTGTGGTCTCTGTCAACGAATCCGTGGATAGACTGAGAAAAAGTAGCTGCCGTCTTGAACTTCTTAATAAGAGCAAGTAGAACAAAATACAAGCATTGAAAGCTTTCAAACAAAATCGTATTAAGTTGTCATTCAAGTGTCAATTCCGAATTATAGGAGACCACACAGAATACACAGATCCCCAGATCCACATACAGGTACTATCAGCCCAATGGAACCCTGACCCACCATAGAACGGTGTCACAGTGACATTATAAAACAATTTGTTTGACACTTCTTATGACTTGAATCATAACGTCTCTGTGACACAGTTCTATGGTGGGTCAAGGTTCCAATGGTCTGATAGTACATTTCTTTCGGCTCACGTTATCGGTGGAATGCACCTTCCAGATGTACGTTATTACTTACTAATTCCATGGTCACGCCAACATTGACATATTTGACACTTACTATTAGTTAACTCTAAAGGCCCTTTTAGAATGATCAAAGATATAACATTCAATTACTTTGTTCTAAACAGAGAAAATATTAATTTTTTGGCAATATTTAAAAATCTAATCTACCAATTAGTTTCTATGGATATACCTAGTAATATGCCGAAGTTATCGTAAATCAAAAAAAACACGGTGTAGATCGACTCGGACGAGGGTTTGTAAAAAATGTCTGTTTAAGAGTTATCAGTTCGGAAAGTCGGGGGTTTCTCGTGGGAAGTCGCTCTCGGAACTGGTAGGGGTCGCTATGGTCGCTATTATAAGATAGGGAAAAACAAGCATTGTTATACATACAAGTTAGTTTTGTAACTTTACTTCATAATGTTGGGTTCAAAATTACAATAGTACATTGTGCATCAAGGGTGGTAAGAAGAGGATTGCTAACGAGAGACTATTAGAAGCCCGACGCCGAAGGCGGAGGGCTTTTATTGACTCGAGTTTGCAATCTCCTTACTGCCCATGATACACACAATGATTTTCATCACATTAGCGAGGAAATAAAAAACAAATAGAAAAAAAAACCTTTCTTTAGATTTCGCAGGCAGCAAATCATTGTTGAGTAGTTGAGCCTCATTTAACAAATCAATGGTGTTGATGTCACTACAGATTCTTCCGATGAGGAAGTCATATTTAGTATGTTTTTTTCGTACCTTTAAACAAAATACGCTTCGGAAACAACAATCAAACAAAATTAAACGAACTCGATTCGGTAAGCTAGAGTTTGACCACTTTTTTTTAGTCTTCCACAGATAATGCTTAGAATTGCTTTTTTTTAAACTTGACAAATACAGGCCATTCTGCCATATTGTACAAATTTTCAAAATGAAATTTAATAAAATAATTGCGAATGTCTCTGAAATAATGGTAAAATAGAAATATAATGCAGACAAATGTGCCGTATAAGTTTAATTAAACAGTAAAATTGGTTTGTAGCCAAGTTTTGAATATAGGAAATAAATAAACCTTGGCTGATTTTACACCTCCTTGGTCTGAAATGATGTACAAGTGGATTCTATATTTTAAAACTAAACTCATAACTCCCTAGGGAGTTATGAAAATCTATAACTCCCGCGGGAGCTAAGTCGGCTATAACCGCCCTAAACGCCTGCGTGTTATAAAACCCTTTCCGAGCAAGTGTGATGAAAATGTATATAACAATTTTTAGTTATTCTGAAAAAAGAGGTATTTCATCTTAGCCCTCGGATTGGCAATGCATAATTGCAGTTTCAGGATTGTAGTTCTCTGATAGAAAATGTCTATGGTCTCAGATTCCACTGACCATCAGGTGCCCTCTGTGCTTGTTTGCTGTCAAAAAAGTATTCGGCTATTATCATGAAAGTAAGCCTTGTGCCTATCATGGCCAAATCCACCACTAAATATATATCAATTAATTTAATAGATGCTGGTCAGAGATCAATCAAAACAAAATAGAAAAAGTACAATTCCAAATCCACTAACGGCCACTTTCATTTTTCGAACATTAGAGATGCGATACAATCCTTCGATTGTTTTGTTCGATAAATCCGTAATCGATGATCGATTCAGCGACTTTCTTAATTAAACCGATCGAGGCCGAATCGATTGCATCGGACAAAAACTTGACTGACACATCAGGGTTTTCTCGTGAAACAATAATGGGAACTGTTCGATTGGAATGGGTTTGATACAGACGTTTGTGTTACCTTAGTGCAAAAATAGTTGGTTGGTTAAATGAGTTCAACATTGACGAGTTCTGTTTTTTTTATGTCATAGAAAAGACAAACGAGCACACAGGCCACGTGATGGTAAGTGGAAACTGTGACCCATAGACATTCGCATTCACAAGACTGCAATGCAATCCAAAGACTGCAAATGCGTTGCCAACCCTGAGGACTAAGATGGAATGCCTCTATGCTAGTCATTTCACCGGCTGTTTTATCCCCAAACCGGAACACAAAAGTGCGAACACTGCTGTTTGGCGGTAGGTTTAGAATAAGATGGTGGTAGCGTTCCGAACGGACCCTGCACAAGGTCCTACCCGCAAAAAAAACGACGAAATTAACAAAAAAAAACGTTATTAGCGTTTTCTATACCGCACGCCGTTTCTGCGGGATCTCGGTATAGATAGGAGAGAGAGATCACACATTTTCAATGGTGCAAGATCTCGGAATTATGGGATCCTAGTATCCTACATTGAAAAAAGTGGATATAATTAAGTAGATATACGAAGCATGCTCAATGTTACCATATTTATCAGTATCATTAATAATCATGACAACCGAAACACTTCTACTGGATATAGTGATGCGTAAGAAGTATATGGGTCATACACAATCACAAAAACAAAAGTTGTCTCTCCTGTGGTCAATAGTTAAGGGCTCGTGTGCATAGAAGTTATGTTTTTATTTGATAGGACTAAAGCAGACGTGACGCCGTTTAAGCGGATGTGGGTTCAGTGAGAAAATTAGGCCTTAAACACGTTAACTTCGGGTATGTCCACAGGAAAGACGGAAACCTAAATCTGTGTATGACCCATATAAGTGACATGAAGGTCAGAGTTTTTCCAGTGAATGTCGAAATCAAGACCTCTGACTCAACGCAAATCTGTAGAAAAGCAAGACCCAAAAACACACGGTTCTGGAGCTTGAAACTCCTTTGTGTTTATTACGAATACAAACTCATCTCGCGTAATATTGTGCATAGTTTTTATCCTGAGATATAACGGATAATTTGCATAGCGACCTCTATTAGCATATACTTAAACGTAAACATAAGCTGCGCACGGACAGGCTTGTTCGAGTGCTAGCGGTTTTGATTAATTCCAAAAGTAAATTTTCGGAGATGAAAATTTGGCAAGATTAATTAACTTTAGAAGACCAATGGCTATTACATACATACATACATACATAAACTCACGCCTTTATTCTCAGAGTGGGGTAGGCAGAGCTACAGAATTTCCAACAACTATAAAAGCTTTTTGATAATTCTGTAACCACATTTTGCTCACTTAGGCGAAGATGTTTACCAGTGTATTAGGCTATATCATAACTAGGCCGAATAGTGCCACTCCAAGTCTTCCCGTGGATGTCGTAAAAGCCGACTAAGGTAATAAAGGCGTGTAGTACTGTTAGGCGATGGGCTTGCAACCTGTCACTAATACACTGTTAACATCTTCGCCTAAGTGTGCAAAATGTGGTTACAGAATTATCAAAAAGCTTTTATAATTGTTGAAAATTCTGTAGCTCTGCCTACCTCACTCCGGGAATAAAGGCGTGAGTTTATGTATGTATGTATGTATGTAAATCATACGATTATCAGCCAATAACAATGGCTCTATTCCACTTGGTAAAAACTCATTACCTGTGACGTGTTGTCACCGATACGATAGCTCTTATACAATACTAGAAAACGTTATTTCTTATATGGTCCTCCTATATGTACGAGTATAGTGCATTATTTTAAGTAACAGTACTTTAATCTATGAAAATTAATGCTACATTAACTCATTAATATTTAAAAAATACTCGCCCTTATAGTATTGCTAATTGCTTAAGTTACTAATTTGTATAACAACGCGAGTTAATCGCATAGCAATAAGTTTTATTAACCTCGGTGTAAATACTCTCAAAAGATCAAGGTTTTGCGCTGTAAAATCCGCTTATAAAGCGACGTGAACTCCGGCGCATGCAAAAGAGCCACTTTCTACCTTGTTAGCTGCCGCTAATAGAATCGCAATTATATCGCTGTCGCTGGCGCAGCTAACGCGCTTATTATTGGCCACTCAGTGTTTGCGCGTTTCAATGGTAATTGGCTTGCTTTTACGCACTTTAGGAAAGGTCAAGAATAATTAGCAGGGTTGGAAATGAATTCAGAGACTTCCGTGACTGGATTTCTATGGGTGTACCCCAAGGAGCCGTTCTTGGTCCTTCGCTTTATCGTGCCACTAGCTTAGTATTCCAATTATTACAACTAGTACCCTGACCTGACCTAGTAAAGTTAGATCTATCGATACAAAAACACTCGAGTTATTACAATCCATTTAGCAGGTTGCATTCGGTTGTAGTAGTAATCGATTCTATTGCGTCACGTAATCGAGCTGGCGATCGACTAGCCATTGTTATTCCGATTTAATAACTGGTTGCTACAAATGTTTTATTTGATATTGTCATTAGATATGCTGTAATTTGGCGCATTTGCGGTATTTGACAAGGAATAAGATAAATGTTTTAGATTATATTAAACTGGTGGCATTTTGTAATTGGAAAGGGATTCAATTATTCCGCGAGCGAGTCATGAAAGTAATGGACAAGGTTGTGCTCGATATTGTGAATAATGTTTGCAGTAAACATGTATAGAAAAATATGAAATCAACAAATTATTATTCCATTGTAGGAATCTAAAAAATCTGTTACCTACTATTTTAATTCTTCTGAATCCGATAATGACTGGCAAGAGTTTTTATAATGATTTTAAAATATGTAAAAGAACCGTTAAGATTCTGGTCTTTTAAAAATTTGCACAACCTACTTTACATATCCATTATATTGTCTCACATGTCCCAAAAATGAAGCCAAACGGAACCAGTTTGGCATAAATGGTCCAAAACAAAGTGAACACGACTTTCCTCTTAGTGCGACAAACAAACTTACTATTTTATTGTTTTACTTACACACTTTGTTGGTATTTGTAGGCTTTTTGTTTTAAATTTCCTTGTTTTGGAAAAGCATACAAGTAGGTATAACAAGGCATAAAATCTTTTGTTTCTAAATTTATATTCCCACACTCGAAAAAATGAGGACCAACCAAGACATATTTTGTCTTAGTAGACAAAAGATGGATATGAATAATTCTGATACTCGTATTACATAGTTATATTAACCAAAGCTAGTAGTAACAACAGCAAGTTCTTTACTGATTCAACTAACATCTAAGCTGATGCATCTAATGTCTTGTTAGGCTCTTATGGAATCAAGCCGCTTATGCATAACAATTATGGTCTTGTTAAAAGCAACCAATTTGTTTTTTATTTGTTTCTTTCAATTGTTTGAAACAATAACGATGATTTTTGTTGTTTTAACTAACATCCTTTTTTATATTATACTGGGGGCCAAATATGGCTGCGTTTATCTCGTGATAAATTTTGGATAAGGCATCCGTCACCTTCTGACAGGTAAATAAGTACACGTGTCAAAAAGTGACGGATGCTTTATCCACAGTTGACACGCGATATAGACACAGCCATACTAGGCCCATTGGACACTTGTACGAGTTTGGATAAAGACAGACTTATCTATTGAACGTAACTTGCTAGTTTTCTACTTAATAGTTTGGTCCTTGGCGGCATTCGAACGGCCTTAAGCACGAAGATTCATTTAGCACTAGGCCATAAAATCCGGGCTAAGATTATACATGGTAAAACCATATTGCTTTTAACTGGTTATCGTATTGTCAACGTTTTGACAGCTCTTATTAACTTGACAGCAATGGCGGCGAGTTAAAAACAATAATATAACAGTGCAAAGGGTAGATATATGGTTTTGCGATAAAGACCCAATTCGTATTCATTTTGGGGAGTTTGTTGGTGGTTTTTGGGAAAAAAATTGCAACTTTTTACTTTTTCTACAAATTTGAGAATAAATTTGAACGTATTGGGATCATAATTTTGAACAAGAAAAAATAGTACTTACTCCTAATAAGTCCCCAAAAATATGTATGGAATTGTTCGATTTGTTACCAAGAAACGTATTGGATTTTAATTCCATACATATTTTTGGGGACATATCGGGAGTACAAGATGTATTAAGTTTAACGTGTATGTCTGTAACTGTTGAAGGCATCGTAGCTCCCAAATACATGGACCAATTTTGACGCGGTTTCTTTCAATAGAAAGCTAATTCAATTGTGGTGGGTCTTAGCTACATTTCACGAAAATCGGTTCGACCGTTGAAAAGATATCAGCTCTGAAATCAGGGGTCGCCGCTGTATAGGTTTTTATCTATTTCATCTATCGAAATAACTCAAGTGCTATCAACATTGTTCATTACAATATCAAATTAAATCAGTGTAGCCTGTAGCTACGCTCTACTTGCCTCACTCTCTGTTTCTTCACGTCGATAATTGTCTGTCTGTCCGTTGACAATTCCATCTACATTACCATTCAACCTATCATTACAAACGAGAGTAGTTACTCAATCTTTTATTATTTGCTTAGCTTTAATGACTTGCTATTACACGCTGCTTTGTTTGAGTATTTTGATAGGTTCTACTATGAATGGAAACACGTAAAGTTTGTTACGTTTAATTCTAAGTTTGCGTTGAAATTACCCATTGACTTGGTTTTCACATCTTAAAGGTTGTCGTAAATACCGAGACTTTATTGATTCTTAACGTTTTTGGTGGTGCCCATAAAAAGTAAAACATTTTAATATTACTTTCAAAATCCGTTTTTTTTAAGAAATGGTTTTGGTCTTATTTTATTTTTAAAGTAAGAAGAACAAATACAGAGTAATTTAAACGGTTTCATTTATTAAAAAAATCTATCTAATATCTAAAGGGCCGAATCTTAAGTACCCGAAACCGACGTGCGTGCATGACTCGATGTATGAATGTGGAAGAAGCGAAATAAATTTGTCAAGATCGTAGCAAGTGGAAAGAAGTGGTCTCTGCCTACCCCTCTGGGAAACAGGCGTGATTTAATGTATGTACGTATGTATCTTACTGAGTCAGCACATTAGCTTTTTAAAAACAAAATACCATCGAATATGTATTTTAATTTTCTTGTGATACGCCAAATCTTAATCATTTATCATTGGATCAATTAATCATTCTACGACCTATTAACCAGCGTCATTCGCAACGTGTTACAAAACGTTTTGTGCGCAATGATCTCAATCATTCATCGGATGCAATGATCGCGACGATGACGGCTCACTTCAGCCCTGAGTGTAGTTTTAATCATTAAGTTTATGTCATTGTTTCACTGACTGTACTATCTGAAGTAATATTATTAATAATAAATAAATATCAGGAGACCACTTACACGTAGTCCCAAACTATTGGTATCATGTTAATTGCCTGATAGTGTGGTATTCTCTATATTCACTGACATAAGATTGGGTCTATTAAATCTCTACCAAGCAACCAATGCTTGGTAGAGATTGCCTTGATAAACTAAGTAATTTCTACTTTGTTTAAGAATACTTTTTTTAGTCATTATACTAATAGTACGCACAAACGCAAAGCTAAGGTGTGCTAGATCACTTTTTATCCGATGGCCCCGTGCCATTTTTGAGCTTATTTTAAACAAACAATGTAATGGATTGTTTTTAAAACAATTTAAAATCAATTAAAGGAATAACGTCGGTAATTCTTTAAAAATGTTACCTATTTCTATTTGACAGTCATTTTATTAGTTGCCAGCTTCGAGGAAACAACGCTCTTAAATTCCTTTGTAACCTTACGTTCAATGTTCAAGTATTTACGAACTATACGGAAAATTCGTTCGCCCATTGTATCCCTCTATTTGCATACCTTATAGAACGCTGGCCACCAAATGCGGAAAGCCGTTTAATTCAATACCAAGAACGGCCATAAACGAAACAATTCCAAAATTACCCTGCCAGTGTTAAATTTTCCCACGATTTGACGTTCCATTTTTGAAACTATCGATTTGGGCGCAGATTTTTGGCTGGCTTTCAAATTGAAAAAGGAACTACACATTCCCGTAAAGGCATCCAACTTTGCTACCAATAATAGTATTTAAGATTACATAACGACGTCAAATTTAAATTTGATAGCTTGTGTACAATAGATCAAAGGCAAAAAGAACCATAATTCTACCGATACCAATCATTACATGTTTTAAAATAATATTTCATATGATTACGTCGGTGCGTTTGGTAGTTGAGCGGCCAATCAGAAAGTCATCAGAATGGAATTAGTTCCGACGCCTCCCGTCGTCGCGGTGGTCAATCATTGGTTCACACTCGTGCTCACTGATTTGACAGCTCATATTCACACTTTTGTTACGACATCAAAAAGTACAGTTAAATATTTTTTTAATTATAAATTATGTGCACGGGGTCTGTTCTAGTATTAATAGTTGGCAAGGCTAAAAGGTCAACATAATATAACAACATATATAAGTTTTTAATTTAGTCATGGCAACATGAGTTAAGAAATTTAAAAACATACACAACATCTGTCATTAAAACTGTTTTTTTATTATAAATGATGATCTGGAGATACGGTAAAGTTTATATTAAACGGAAAAATCTGCAAATTTCAAAGGGATTCTATATATATACAGGGTGTATACGGAGGGGTGGATCAAACGAAGGTCAAAGGTAGGGGACCTCAAAGGGCATCTGAATCACCCCCTTGTATGTTCAGCAATTGTTATTAGTTTCGGGAGATATTGATAATTTTAATCGGATTTTTTGTCACTTTTCCTTATGTCCGTGATACGAAAAACCCCTAAATTCATGTATTTATACCTTTTTTTTTCAGTGTTTTCTTGCATGATTAGAATCACTGTGAAATAAGGAAGTTTCTAAAGCTACATAACATATTTTTTTTCATTACAACTTTTTGAGTAAACACACAAAGTTTGTTTTTCTATACTTGGTGAAAATCAAACGCGGGGTTTCCTTAGTATGGAGAAAGTAACTCTGTGCGATTACTCAAAAAGTTGTAATGAACAAAAAATGGCATTTAGCTTTAAAAACTTCCTTATTTCACAGTGATTCTAATCATGTAAGAAAACACTGGAAAAAAAAAGTATAAATACATGAATTTAGGGGTTTTTCGTATCACGGACATAAGGAAAAGTGACAAAAAATCCGATTAAAATGATCAATATCTCCGAAACTACTAACAATTGCTGAACATACATGGGGGTGATTCAGATGCCCCTTGAGGTCCCCTACCTTTGACCTTCGTTTGATCCACCCCTCCGTATACACCCTGTATATATATAAGTACTCCAAAAGTGGTAAAATAATCTAGTTTAATCTAGACTTGTAAGAGGGACCACTATCTCCGCCTTATGTAGACACATTTATTATTAACTACTTCATCCCGATACATATACGGATAAATTTCATCATGGTATTCTAAATATAATTCGTTAACACATTAATCTTTGTTTAAATTAACCGCTCACGATAACTCGGGATCAAGGGGTGATATGATCTAATTTATTTAAATTAAACTCCCAGCTACAACTTAATCTCGAAGCAATATTCTTTAATAAAAGACTCCATTATTGGGAGATGATTGAGTAGTTCCTTGTTAAAATTAATGTTGATATACATTCAACTTGGGAGTTGTCGACAGGAGCATAAAACGTTTTAATACGTAGGTACTTACTTCAAACGACAATTATCAACTTGTTATTGCAACTTGCATTTATTAATCTAGTCCTATAAAATGAATAGATCTCATAAGTATAACTTATGTTTAAAGGAAATAAAATGAGAATCATTTAAGCTACCTGGGGGTTCTTCGTCTAGTAATATAATTAATAATCAAAAGGCCAATATCTATAAACTTCACATTAATAGTAACTTACAACATCCCTTTCATATTCAACTAAGTAAAATTAAAATATAAAGAACGTCGGTAGCGTGTAGTCAGAGTTTAATGGGACCTTAAAATCGGCTCAAATGCGCGTGACTTAGTGATAATTTGAAAGAAATGTAACACTCACGATTCATACAATTATCGTGCGGTGGGGCTTAAAAAATAAAATAAAAGGGTACCGAAAAAGGAGGCCGTAATGGGAGCGTCGAATTAGGTTAATCTATGTAGGGTTTGAATTTGAAAGATGTTTTTTATGGAACACGCCAGGACTAGTTTTAGAGAGTATAAAAATAATGGAGCAGCAAAGCATAGACTCATTTAAAATTCGAAAGACCTAATAGGGTATTTGACAAGATTGAACTTAAATTGGTTTTTTATTAACAACAGATAAACATTATAAAAATACTAGGAAAACATCATCATCTTCTTCTTTTATTCATCTTTTATTTATGTATGCTATTTTAAGATTTTTAAATTCATAAAATCCAAGAATAAGGACGCTGTTTGACTGCATTACGTCACAAGATAGTAATCCCTATAAATTCCATAGTAACGGAGCGTTTCTGATGTTTCATAAAAAGAAGCTGATTTGACTTTTGTCAAATACCGTATTGTGTTTCCGCTGTACCTTGGATTTAGAGCATTTATAAGCTGGACGATAAGATGAACTTGGCACCAGCTACCTTTCTCTACTTTTTAGATAACGTACCTATTTCTTAAGAGAAAATTAAAGGCTGATTTTTTCTCCATCAACTAGTTCAAGTATTACGATCACAACGTCAAATTGAACGTCTAATGTACTTCTCTTTGACTTTTTCGGGTCTTACAGACGCAAATCAGAAGACAGTATCTAGGTATTCAAACCTTTTGACGACCTGCCAAATTACGGAAGAATATTATGCACATCTATTTCTAACTTACTATTAATGCCATAAATAGAAAACCGGGCAATAGGATGTCGGACCATGCTCAGCGTAGGGTTCCGAATCCGTTACGACCAACACAAAAACTATCTATATCTATAACCACATGTTGGAACTAATTTTCTATTTAAAGTTATTTGGTGCTTGTCTCAGATGATTTTTAGTAGGTATAAACACTTTATTCGCCTGTATCTCAGGAACTAATTAAGTCTACTTAGTCGTGATAGTACAAACTAGAATAAGGCCTCTTCTCCGCATTGATTTCGATTTTCGATTATCGTATCGTCAACGCTATGATTGTTCTTATACGTGACAGGATTGCGAGGAGTTAAAAAGAATACGATGATGAAATTTTTACCATTATTTTGGGTGGAATTTGTTTGGCGCCATATTATTTGGAACTAGTTGAAGTAAGTGGAATGAGAATCATAAGGTTATTGGTGTGACACTATATTTTCTCTTATTATTTTTTATTTTGTTGTTGTTGGTATATTCCCGAACCTGGCCACGCGTGTTATATTTCGACGAACGGATTTGCAAAAAAAAATTGTCTATGGCAAAGGAAGATAGGAAAAATCATAGTGAAGGCTTGAACATCTTATACAAAGCTATTTGTGGGTGCTCAAGTATTAAGCAATAGATACATTATGAACATCACACATCGCCGGTTCCCATCGATTATCAGACGATTACACGCTTACTAAAAACGCATTGGTCATGCTGCAGGATTCAATTAAGTATCTTAACATGTTTCTTGATAAAATTATTTATACCTATACTTACTTATACATCATGACTTCATAACCAGTATTAAAATACCTCTTTCACTGCAATAAATCGCGTAAAAAGAGTTCTTAAAGAACTGGCTGGTAATGATAATTATATAATTCATTTTAAAATACGTCAATAGCATTCTAAATTTGAATAATGACAAGTTTAATAAATGCGTGCCGTTAAGTTACATCTCGTGCTAATTTAGACTTTATAGCGAAAGCATTAGAGCAATGATGATAGTTTCGCAACCGCAAAATAGATGTTCGGTTAAAATGCTCGTGTCAAGGTCAAACATGGCGTGCATTTCAAATTGTACTCGAACCGTTTGTGTCAAAACAAACGATTAGTTCTGCAGAACTGGCAGTTCCCGCGACGGTTTAGATTTCCCGTGGGAAAATTTTAGTAGTATTGGGAAAAGGATTTACGAAGTATTCATCCTCTTAGTGTAACTTATGTACATAAGCTATCGATTTAACCCCATCATCATACGTGTATGTTCAGCAATTGTTATTAGTTTCAGAGATATTGATCATTTTAATAGGAACTTTTGTCATCATTGTCCGTGATACGAAAAATCAGGGATTGAAAACCGGTTCATTTTCCGTAGCGGTTAAAGCCACACTATTAGAGCTTAACCCATAATAAAGGTTACGCTTACAGGGAGCGAAATGCATTTACCGGTTAGAGAGCGCTCCTTCCGTGTGAGCCGAGACAAGGGTGAATGACGGAAGCGCTCTCTAACCGGTTATAACCGGTAAATGCATTTCGCTCCCTGTGAGCGTAACCAATTCGTTGGAACGTAACCCAAATAATTAACCGGTTTAACCTAAATAAATACCGGTTTATTTGTAACCGGTTACAATCCCTGCGAAAAACCCCTAAATTCAGTGTTTTCTTGCATGATTAGAATCATTGTGAAATAAGGAAGTTTTTAAAGATAGGTACATGGCATTTTTTTTCCATTAAGTAGGTACAACTTTTTGAGTAAGTGAAACCCTAAACCACCATAGAACAGTGATGTTATAATTCGAGTCTTAAGAAGTAAAGTAAGTAGGTAAGTAAAACATTTGTTCACAACAATAACACAAAAAAAAGAAGTAACCATAAAAATTAAGAAAATGAGACGAGATGTGCTAGTGTTGCGAAACGGGACATGCTGAGTTGGGAAACTCAGCATGTGCTGCCTGTGAAGCCAACGCTGGTCTTCCGTTGGGGCTGCTCGTTGAAAACACACAAGCAAGCACATTGTTTTATACGTTCACTGCGAAACCGTTCTGTGGTGGGTCAGGGTTCCATTAGGATTATAGTACATAATAGAGAAAAACATACTGTTTAGTGCATTAAATTATCTTTTCATACATGACACTAGTTGCTATTAAGTAAATTTGGTTCGAGTCACATTATCACTTAGTACCTACCTGCTTTTTGTATCCCTGAAGCATCCAGAAGCATGTTACTGGCTGTTTTACATAATGCTGACTGTATGCACTTTCGGATTTAGTTTCTTTAGTTTTCTAGTTTTAATTTGGTTATCATGGTCCTTGACCCATTTTTTCTCATAATATTCGATTAGAATTCAGTAATCCGTAATATTACGTAATCGACGTAATTGTTAATTTATCCACAGATTATAGGATATTGAATGTATCTGTCATAGATAAGGCCTGGTTTAGTTTTCTTTTTTTTAAATAAGCCACAGACTACATGAGGCGTTGTAAAGCGGTGTAAAGCGGTGTTTGCACGACGATATTATTATTGTATTTGTGTGGCATGTTTTTATCTGTTTATCTGTTTCTTTCTTTTCTTTTAAATTTTATTTCTATCAGTATTTTTTGTTAACTGCTTTATGTTTGTGCGATCGTGGCGTCATTGTGCCGTGTCTTCACCAAAATGGTCACAACGGAAGACCAGCGCTGGCTCTGCCAGCATCACGCTGAGTTGTGTCCATTTCGTGACAAACCACTTAGGTATGCTTATTTTCAGAATTCTGTATTTGTTAATTTGTTTGTCACGAATAAATAATTTCTTTTCTTTTTTTTTCTTTTTTTTCGTTATCTAGAACCCACAGTACAATCCTAGACTGGTCAATTGGTGTGAGATTGCTTTCTGACAATTATTGATTTTATTAATCCGTGAATGAAAAAGTTCTAATCATACGCCTTAGTTTAAATCACAAACATAAAAATTACCTTATAAATTAACATAGACATTAAACTTATTCAAAAATCCAAACTCATCAGAGCAAAGCCATGTTTACCTGATAAAGCCGTAAAAGCAAATGATCCACGACCTGCGCAAGACTCGGTCAAGGCGACTGCGCCCATAAACGCGCCATAAAATGAAGCTGGGGTGATACACTAATGATCTATTAAACTATGTCGGAGGTTTAAGGTGCATCCACACCTTGGGTGAACATTTTGCTGCACTCACCGCAATCGGGGCATATCAAATTGCCCTTAATTTCGTAAAATTCGTTTAATGCGTTTCCCTAGCTAGAGTTATATGTTTAAAAATTGACCCGCGTGGATATAATAGATAATCAATACCATTTTTTTGCTTCGCCGTAGTCGGGTAAAAAGCCGTCATTATGACAATGACCCTTTCTTTCAATAGCTGATATCTCAAGGACGAAAGTACCCTTGAGAGTACAAGCCGAAAAAAATAATATTCTAAAGTTATAAACAAAAATATATATACTAGGCATATAAATATTTTAAAATAAATTACAAATCAGTAATTGATTTCGTAATTCCAAGTATAACAAAGAATATTAAAAGTATATTTAAAAATTAAAATCTTTTTCACTAGCCTTCATTTATAATTTGATTTAATTTTGTAATAGGACCATAATCTAACTTAATGCATTTTAATGATAGCTTAAACCGAATTCAGTTGCTTAACAGCAATTCCGGCAGCTAGTAATCTTGTAAAGGTATCTGCTCGAGTCATTACAATGACAATTGCCTGCAAAGTTCACCATTGTGCGTACCAAGTTTACTAATAGATGTAATAAAATACTTTAGATAGGGGCTTGAGTTTTCCAATTACCTATCTGAGTCTGTGTATTAAGATAGGAGCTTTTTTTATATTTTTTTATAATGGTAAGGTCATATTAATTTTTTTTTATGGTACAATTAGTTTTTCCAACTGTAGTTTTTTCAACAATTATCAGCCTAATAGACACCAATTTTACAAGCCTAAACACACTGGGTCAATGTA
The DNA here is from genome assembly GCA_963966035.1 of Acleris laterana. NCBI lineage: Eukaryota > Metazoa > Arthropoda > Insecta > Lepidoptera > Tortricidae > Acleris > Acleris laterana. The sequence goes on from OZ014450.1 coordinate 3,685,372, forward strand.
AACTACCTACAGTGAAAATCCATCTGTCACCTTCCGACTTCATCATCAGATCAGCTCTTAGACACCATAACACCTAAACATACTGGCCAACAAACAAAATACAAGTAATCATTAAATCTGTGTAGAAATAGTACATTACTACATAGGCCGGGAAGTAGGGGGTTGCCGGCCGAGTGATACAGACGGCCGAGAAAAGCGAGCTTTTCTCGAACATATGCAATTAAATAACTAAAAAAAACACTCGAACAAAATAATTTGATATAATGTCCACCCTAGGGAAGAAAAGTAACTGCATGTTAAAATAAAGTACCTGGAGCGCAACGGTAATTAGGACGCATATCAGTCATAGACACAGCGACACAGCGCGGATGTCTCCCAAACGTTTATGCACTCCTAGTATTTGACGTTATAACTTTTTCTCAAAAATGTTAAAAACATAATTTAGATATTCAGCCTGTTTATAAATAAACACAGCCGCCATGTTTACATTAAAATTAAAAATAATTTACTTCCTGGCCTAGGCCTATCAATTTTGTATGAAATTCCTTTAGTTTCATTCCATTCCATGTTTGAGAAAAAAAACATTTCTAGTTAAGGAAGCTAAAATGAAAATATCGAAAACCGATCCACCTGTTTGGTACGCTTATGAATAAAGGAGACTTTAAGCTAGACACCATAAGGTCTCTATAGAGACTTTAACCCTTTATAGGGCTAAACTAAAAATAAACCTGAATTCTAGCCTCATTAGATTCCTCCTATTCACACAAAATCCTTTCAATAAAAAATACAAAAAGTATTATAGTTGTAAGTGGTAATTTTTAGTACCAGGTTTTAAAATTGCCGTTTAAAGGGTTAAGGTCTCCTCTACACAATAATTTACTCTGGCACCTTATTCCGGGCGCGGCGCTTGCGCAAGCGGCCGTCCGCGGCCCACTGGTGGGCACGCCCGGGTCAGGGGGCGCCCACGGAATGTGATCAACGACTTACTCGTACTACAAGTATATCGCACATTTGCACTGATAATATATGGGGTTTGATCATTGGACTAGCGGCGTATAGCTTAAAACGTGGCAACGTAGTCATATTAGTTGAGTGAGTTGAGTCCCTTTCGTTGCCTGGGGCCTTAGAATTTAAGTACGTTTGGCAATCTTTCATTTCGAAGTTACTTAAGTTAAGGTTATGATTGACCTATGGCCAGAATAAAAACATGCACCTGCCGAAACTACCTTTTTTCGAAACGACAGAGAAACATTGCATTTAAAAAAAAAATGGTTTGTAATATTTGATACACAACCGATGGTAAGTGGGATCTGTGGCCCATAGACATTTGCATTCTCAAGACTACGATGTTAAGACTGCAATCCTAAGACTGGAAATGCGTTGCCAACCCTAAGGACGAATGCCTCTACACTAGTAATTTCACCGGTCGTCTAATCCCCACACTGAAACACAACCATGCGAACACAGCTGTTTAGCAGTAGGTTTAAAGTGATGGATGCACAAGGTCCTATCATCACTGCAAATCTTAATCTATGGTAATCTACCTGTTTTCCCATCAACTTGACAACCACATTACTAAACGGTTCATCGATAGATGTATCGGCTAGATTCGTCACGTCACCCGCGACACGCGACTAATCGACGTGCGTCTGATCTATCGCGCACCGTTAATGCCCGCGGATGCCGGAGATTCGTGTCAGCTGATAACACTGGTTCAGTGACGAATCTATAAGTTGATATGATTCAAAATTTATGAAATATCGAGATAAAATGATGGATAATTTTGTATGGGCCCCGTCCCCACCCCCACCAGTTACGGGATGCATGCCTATATATTCAATAGGATCCAAAAAAGACAAAATACCTATTTTAGAATCAAGCAAGGCAAGAATGTGTTCATTTTGAAACAAATTCCATACGATATGATTATGGTTTTCCAAGAAAACCCTATACATGTCGATCGTCGCCAAAGTAAATATACTTACATCATGTTGCCAAGATCAAACTGGCACATGTTTCATAAATTCATCTCTGTTGGTGGGTGGGGACATTTTTGCCCATCGTCCTTTATTGGTGAAATCAAGAACTTAATACAGGATGATTGGGCTGAAATGACGGTGGTAATGATATTGATGAGGTTTATACGGCGAGGAAAGCCTATTTGGAAAGAACTTAAAAGTGAAAAATAAACCACTGTAGCAAAGGTTTTTTTTACTGTGCAATAGGTAAAGCGTAGGTACTTTGTTTCTGGATTTTATCGTTAAAAACACGGTCACGAGCGTTAATTTGGAACCCATTTCAAGAAAAATATGCTTGAAGTCGTCAATGTCATTAGAGATGTCAAGTCATTTGTAACTTTTAGGAAACTCAACGTTATTGTTGTAGAATGTCAGATTAACTTTGGACCTAAGGTGGGTACCAAATTAAATCTGGTGACTGTACATGTGGGGCATAACGTTAACAATACAATATCATTACAAAAGCACATCGAGTAGAACCCAGCCCATGGAAAACTGATTTAAAGACTTGAAAGTGAAAAAAAAGTACCTAAGGACAAACATACTTATTCTTTGTTTTCTTTTATATTTGAATAAACAGTCCAGTCAAGTTTGCATCTTTGTATATATGTGTTTTTGTGTAAGTGCGTGTACCTTTGAAGTTTGTACTAAACTTTAAGTTTGCTACTCTGTCACTACATGTGAAATCCTGTAATTGGTTTTGTGCTTCCTATTCTTGTTTCATATGTTATATTTGTGACTGTTGGATTTCCCACCAATAAATAAATAAATAAATATATATTTTTAAAATATCTAGTATTTTCTAGTCGGTGCTCGTGGACTCTCGGCTGCAATCACGGCCAAAATCATAGGGCAATCAAGTCGATAAATAGTCGTATAATCTAGTCTTCATCCAGCCCGTAATCTAGATAGATAAACCGTCTCTAAACCTAGGCGGGGTATCGAAACGAGTTAGGAGACGATTGCAACATAGTAAATAAGATATTACTCTTCTGAAACGGTACATTTCAGCAAGAAAGACCTTTCATTGTACATATGAACGATAAACATCTCAGAATTATGAAGATGTTTTTAAAGAATCATTAAAATTGCTGCTATACTTTTGCTATTATTTGGTATTTCGTGACAACAGTTCTATTGTCTAATGTCAGTATTTTGTTCCTTTCTCTGTCCTTTGTCTGTTTGTCACGAGTATTTTTTTTCTTTTCTTCCTTATTTAGTTACTAATGCCGAAGAGGCAGGGTGTGTTTCGCAATAAAACCATTTTAAAAGTATAATTATATTCCTGTTTTTTTTTTGTAAATGAGTGCTATAGGTTTTGAGACAAAAAAACACGGATGTACATACAAACTAGTTCATAAGATTCACGACCTAATTATTTACTAATAGATGAAAGAAAAAGCACGATCAGCAGATGACCTTCTAAAGGTGGCAGGAAGTCAGTGGATGCAGGCCGCATTGAATCGTTCTCGCTGGAAATCAAAGAGGGAGGCCTATTTTCAGCCGAGGACGACTACAGGGTGAAATGACGATGATGATGATGACGTGAAAAAGTACCTAAACGTGTGTGCCTCATTTTGGCTTTAAATCATTAATTGACTTTCCATTTACACTAATAGGCCCTCAACGGCGTCAACGAATTTACCTGCAGGTAAAAGATAAAAAAAGATAAAAGATGTTTATTCAGTAAGTAGGCCGCACGGGCACTTATACACGTCAAAAATCTACCAGCGCTTCGCAAGAGACCACTGCTGAGAAGAAACGCCGCAAGAAACTCAACAGTTAGTCGTTTTTTAAATATACAATTATAAAATTTAACCTAGCATTATATATAAAACAATGAATCTAACATACGATAAGAAATAAATGTATTCACGCGTAGTTTGTAACCCTCCCTAACGAAAAACCTCTACCTAATTAAACCTAGGAGCTCTCTAAATAATAATTAACCTAAGCTTAAACTTTCTACCTATAACTATACAGAGTAAGCATGAATAATGATTGTTGAATTGGCCATATGATCATCTAGTGTCTAAGAACCTACATTGTGAAACCGTTTAGTTAGTAACCTAAGAACTTTTCATGCATATAAGTATGGTATAGTTATTTAAATAAATCCTATCTCTTTAGCCTACAAGATTAATTGAGAATTGAAGTGAAGTAATAAGAGTGTATGAATATTGGTCTTATAACTAATAAAAGTTCAGTCAAAGTCTTTGGGTCTATTTAGTGATTGTTAGGATGAAAACTGGAAAGTATGCATAAGGCATTTTACTTTGCGCCTACGGTCAGAGCCCGCGACTCCCCGCTCATGACTGTGAGACTCGACTCCTGACGGGACATCTCTCCAGCGCTACTAAATCTTTTCTTTCCAGGTGGGACTTTGATTTTACAGTCTTTGTCAGCTGTTAATAATAATTTGGTCATGTCATCAGTTTTCAATGGACAAGAGGGAATATTCGCGAAAGCTCCTTACTCCATTGCAGGAGTGAAATATAATATACTAGGAGCTGTATTATTAATGTGTCAAAGTCATACTGTTAAGATGTAGATAGGTTAGTAGTCAATTAAGACCAAGGTTATGTAGTTTGATATTGTATCAATTTACTGCAGTTTCTATGAAGAGCCTAGTTATAATTATAACAATAATAATTCCTTAAGATGATTGTGACTCTTTCTAGTCATGATGAAAGCTGGATCTGATGAATGCTGGATCTGATGATTTCAATCATAATTTGTAGATATTTGTTGTAGTATGTTCCCGTAGGAATTGGATAGTGATTCCAACTGCTAACAGACTATAAGGCTGGTATACCCTTGAGTAATACCAAGCAGGGGACGTATCCCATAGTGTTAAACAGGGAAATCACTCGTCGTATAATATTCAATGTAGGTTGAGAGAAATCAGTCAATCTCATAATATTCAAAGTTGAAGTATAATTGGCTATCTGCCATTGACTAGAAATAATCACATATCATTAGCTAAGGATCTTTGTCCTAGCAATATATTGAGGCGTCCGTTGCGAGCTTACTATCAGGTAGGTATGTTTGATGATATTATAACTGGTCAGTTGCAATATTTGCAGTAGATATTTATTACTATTCATAGGAGAATCCAGATCACTCAGGCTCAATTATTCATTTCAAATGTAGGTATGTGGTACAGTAAAGCTTTCCAGTCTTGATACTATTTGATATACTAAAGTACATTCACAAGAAGGAGTGTCGTCGGCCAACAAGATGCACTTCTTTATGCATAGGTTCCCTTGGGAAAAGCATGATAATTCTGCTGCACAGGGACTAGCCGGTACCCGTAGGTAGTACGGACGAGTCGTAACTCAGTTTGAACAGAGAATACCAGCCGATGAAGAGTTGGTAGGAAGACAGTCCAATTCATAAATATGACTTTGAACATTACTTATGAACGCAGTTACTCTGCTTCAGACTAGAAATACTTACTTTCTGATAAGCTTACATGAGCATTATTGGTTAGGAATAAAGTTAAATAGAGTCAAAATAAGTTGATATCTCCTTAGAATAAAATTAGGTATGCTTAAGTAAGTAGTTAATTTCCCAGGTTTCCCCAGGTCTAATTTCAATAGTTTTAGTCATAGCATTAGCGGAGTTGGCAAAGTTGAACAAACCTTGTACCTAACCATAATAAAATATGCCTAGCTATCCACATTACGTGTTTATAACCCCTGCCACGATAGCTGCCTTCGCCAACTCGTAGCGCCATCCAAACACTACGTAATCAAATCATAGCAACAAAAGGAACACAAGAACACTAACACAAATTATTAAACCATTCCCCTAGCCCGTGCCATGCTGGCTGCCTTCGCTAACTCCTAATGCCACCCATCCATTTCCTAAAGCGTCACACAAAACACATAGCACCAATTATAGAATAAGCACAAACACTAAAAAGGACAGACAAAATGAACGACACGAATACCATCACTCCAACTATCACTCACCACCTCGACGACGGACGACTGGACCCCAAAAGCCTAGCATCCCCTTCTCGGCCCTTTTATCTATTTTCTTTGTCATGCACACTACGAGATATTCCAGATATCAGAGACTAATGTTAAATCATTCGTATTTCGAGCTGTTAGCTTTTTTTACTTGTCCCGCCATTTCTCTCCCCTGTTCCTCGCGCGAGTCCCCCGGCAATCCCTCCGCGTCGATCGCGAACCATCCCGCCAATTCTGGCTTCATCCACCTAGCCGCATTGTTTAAGCTAACGTAATGAGTAACAAATAAGACTCACTTTCATTTGAATTTGTCTCTTTCTTTTTTTTAAATCTAGTTTGGTTTAACTTCTGCTAACTATTTATGTCTAGTTAGCAGAAGAGTCCTTGTTACATTTTATAATTCTTCCTCATTTAATTTATTTAATAAACACAAATAATTAAGTTTGTTTATTATCTGAATATTAATAAAACATTATTATCTGGATATATTAATATTGATATTTATTAAAAACTTCAACAATTTTATTTTGTGTTGTAATTGGACATAAAACAACGCCATCTGTACGAATCGGAAGGAACCCGCTTTCCTCACTAGATGCCCGGGAATAAATCTGTCAACTCTAAGACTAGCTGTTAAATAGTTTTCGATTTCCTCCAGAGAGTTCTCTGTTCTCAATTTGTATAAAACAATAATAGCGTTCCTGATTATATTTGAAGCAAGGTTGTATTTCGAGATTCAAAGTTTTTGACATTATGTTTGATTGTAATTAATTAGTTAATTGCAGATATGATGTTATTTAATAACGAATTAGAATATTAATACTAAACTTTAATGTATAACGATTTTTACTCTCGTTAGAGCCTAAACTGAAATGAATTATATTTGCGAACTGAACGGGCATTTCTGGACCGTTACAATCAACCCCCAAAATTTACACAGGTGGCAAAATTGTTTAACCGGAGGAAATTTTCAAATCTCAAACTAAATTCGTAAATATAATATACTCTACCAATTTGTTAACACTATCTCTCAAATGTAAAAGCCATTACAATAATGGTGAGGTGTGTATTGAAACCAAAAGAATAGAATTTGATTACAGAATGTATCTCTCAACCTGTCGATATGCCAACAATGAACTATCATCACTCTTCGCAAGGAACACAAGGTCTCAGCAAGAGGAACCTGGGTTGTGAATCCAAGTCTACTCTAGTAGTAAAGTTTTGCCGCTTCACAACAATTCGGCGACCACATTGCTCGGTCTGTGAATTTGACTTACATTGCCCAAGCCATAAGTGACCTAACAAAACCCCCCCTCTAGAAACCGAATGCCTTTGATAGCTAAAATGCTAACAATCCGAAAGTTATCATATCCAAATTAAGAGTCCCACCCCGTTTATCAAACTCTATATCATTTGGAGAATGTATAGTTGCCGAAAAAATATGACAAAGCCACTGCGGGCTGCTTGTATAGTATGGGTTTTCTATGAAAGCAGACTTAGAAACTGCAATTTGATCTAACCTAACACCTATTCCACAGATAACCCATTGTTAGTGTAGCGCCTTGAGATTTAGTATTAACAAATCGAATTCCATTACTAAAGAAACTATTGAATCATTAGGGCCCATACTTTTTCCTTTTTTTTTTGTTGCGGAAATAACGTTCGTCTACCTAATTCCTTCCTCATTCTCACTTTCATACGCCCCTAACAAACCATCAGGATCAATTAGAATGGAAACTTTAAAACTACTTAACTATTTATTAACTTTAATGTACCTACATACATTACCCCTGGTCAATCAATTAATTCACTTTTAAGTAACTACGCATTAAATCTACAACCCCCCTTTCTTACAACGACATGATTATTCTACAACCTTACTTTGGATGTTATATCATATATCTAAACAAAAGTTTTTTTTTATTTATTAACAACTTTTGTCTACTTTATAATAACTAATAACACATTTATTTTTGTCATCCTTTAAAACAGCGTATGATCCTACACAATAGTAATCGCTAATCGTTTTTTTTTTATATTTTACTGAATAGATATTATTATTATTGGTACGTTTTTTTTTTAGTCTTTTGTAGTTTAAAATAACTAGGTTCAATTTTATTTTAATACGTGAATAAATATGATTATTATTTGTACTCATTACACACTACTCAACCGTAGAATCCCAAACTCGAGACGATTTTCTGAACAATGAATTCCTACGCTAATCAATTCGCAATATTTACAGTACACCGCACCTCCAAATATTTTTCCTCTACCACTTTGCTTTGTTTTGAATAATATCCCAGTTTTACAATCCATACAACCTGAAACGAGACTTAGACAATAGGCACCTATGAAAAAACTTATACTTCACTCTATTTGTATACTAAAACATAATAAATAAGTCATGCGCTTGTCCCTTAAATTTATCAAAACAATATAACTTTAAATTAATTAGATATTCAATGTCCTATTCTGTCTTCTTGTAAATTAATAATTGCGAATTTAAAATATAATTATTTGTTGACAGTTGTCAAACTTGACATACCTAACCATATTATAACTACCTTCACCTTATCTCTAAGCTTCATGCCTGCGCAAGAACAAGTCAAAACTCATGTTTCCTGTTAGTAAATTTATATTAAAAATAAAATACATAGCTAACGATTACTATATATGGCTAGTAATCTGACGTCTAACAAATTATCTACTTAACTTACTTAATACCTACCTAACTATATTAACGATGTGTTACTTTAAGTTTAAATAGATACCTGGTCTACTTACTCAATGTTTTTATCAATCATTTATCCTAATTTCCGACAGCTAAACAAACCTATTGTATAAATAGATATAATATTTAAGTACTCACAGCTAAACCGATTTCGATAAAATCCAATATAGAGACAGCTGAAACTCACTGCGGTTCAGTACTGACATAAGTATAGTTTTTTTTTTTTCGCTTGAAAGATAAACGATTTTCACACAGAGAAAGTCCCGGACAACAACTAATGTTGTAATATAAATAACCTTGTTTTTCCCATCCAAACATCAGAGTAAACCTTATGAATAACGATGACATCTGTAAATCCATTAATCGACAGATATCGCCATATTGCAATTATTTGGGTAAACTATTTACCAAATAAATGTTCTTATCAGGTAATATTAGCGCCCCCTAACGGAGATTTAAATAAGTTCTACAACTTTCACCCTTTAAAAGTTCAACATAAACATTTTAACCTAAACTAAACATACATTATAGCAAAATAATCGTATGATTATTTTCCTACTTGAGATGTATCTAACTAATCCGATTTTTAATCCACGAAACTTTACATAGGTATTAAACGTACATCACTAGTATAATGTCAGTGTGAAATATCTCCCGTGACCTAATTAAACGCATACGCACACACACATACCTACGAATTGACAAATTTACATAAGTACATACATTACGTTATGTAACATCCTTATTAATAGCTACTTTTTTTAATACAACTTTTTAAACATAACAACCTTACAAACTTACAGATGTCATGTATTGCGAAATTTATCCCTATTTCTTTTTATTTTTAACTATCCTAAGTATTCGCTACCTTTTACATACACACATACAACTTGACAAGTTTACATAAGTACATACGAGGGCCGCCCCCTAAGTTGTGTCGTTTGGAAAAACTAAAGACAATTTAAGTGTTAAATGGTATTTATTGTTTTTCAAAGTAATCACCGTGATGTGTAATACACTTTTTCATTCGATCGAACCAGTTTTCGAAACACTTATTCCAGTCCGAAGTCGGGGTCTCCAAAATGGCCGTTTTGTATGCCTCAACGGCTTCTTCAGGCGTCTGGTACCGTTGACCACGAAGTCGTTTCTTGATTTTTGGAAAAGTAAATAAATCGTTAGGGCTTAAGTCTGGACTGTACGGCGTGTGTTCCAGAATTTCGACGTTTTGCTCTTTTAAAAACGCAATTGTTTGCCGGGCGGTGTGCGAGCTCGCATTATCGTGGTGCAGTCTTATACGACGTCTTGGGTTATTTTTTCGAAACTCGCCGATGACTTCTGGTAAACAGACAGTGGTATACCAGTCAGCATTAACCGTTTTACGATCCTCGAGCACGATGGTGGTAACGTGGCCACTTTTCGCCACAAACGTGGCGACAATTTTTTTCGAAGTGCTCCGTGAGCGTATTACTTTGGTCGGTTTTGGCTCATCTTGGAACACCCAAACAGTCGACTGCTGTTTAGAATCGGGATCGTAGGCATATATCCAAGATTCGTCACCACTGATAATGTCGTAAACATGTTTCGAGTTTCCTCGGTTGAATTGCCGCAGAGTTTTGCGACACCATCGAACGCGAGCCATTTTTTGGTCTTCACTGAGTAAATGTGGTATCCAGCGTGAGATCAACTTTTTTACGCCTAAGTGATCATGCAAAATACTGTGAACACTGGTCCCTGAAATACTTAAGGAAGCTTCTATCTCACGGTATGTCGCATGGCGATCTTCGACGATCAGGTGCCGTACAGCATCAATGTTCTCCTGGGTTACGGCTGTTTTTGGTCGACCTTCACGATGTCTATCACCAAGACTAGAGCAACCACGTTGAAATTCTAAATACCAGCGTTCCACAGTCCGGAGGCATGGTGCTTTATCATTGAAAACCGTAGTCAACTCTTCGAAGCACTGAAGTCGCGTTAAGCCCCTTTTGAAGTTTTAAAAAATTATCGCACGTAAATTTTCCTTCGAAATTTCCATTTTCACAACTGACCTGTCAACTTTGAACGAACGCTGTACTAAAACGGTTGGGCCGATTTCGAGTCATTCTTTTGTTTTCGAATTCCAAATTCAAATATTTTAAGATGACACTAGTTCTTTTTTATGCAATCACGGGAGGTTTGCAAACGACAGAACTCAAAAGGCAGCCCTCGTACAATACGTCATGTATTGTAAAAAAAAAACCCTTTTTTTTCAACAATATCACCCTAGAATCGCTACTTTTTCCATACAACATACATAGAACGTTACATACGTTACAAACATTGTGTATTTCCCTATTTATTTATTTTAAACTATCCTAATTATTTGCAACCTTTTACATACACACTATACCTACATACAAGTCATGTATTGCAAAACATCTAAAATAAAATAATTATGTATATTTCAGTTCAATGAGGCGACTCAAAATTAAATCGGCAATATGACTCAATTTCCTCACAACTGTTCCTTAATGTATAGTAATTTTCTATCACTAACATTCGGTTTACCCCTTTTTTTTTATTTCATCTAAATTATTGTAATTGAAAATCTACTTCAAGAAAATAATAAATTCTAATCATTTAATTAACTTCACATTACACCTATATTTTATTAGTGGACTTTCTTATCAAAAATGTTTGGGTTTCTGAACGGATAGAGACAGACGGACGCCATTGCACTTGACCAGTGTTGCCACCTTAGTGGATTTTCCACTAAATCTGGTGGTTTGGAACCCCCTTTTAGTGGCAAATTTTTGCTTTTAGTGGCTAGTGGTTTTTTTTAGCGGATTAGGAGAATTATCATAAATTATAAGAAACGACTATTTAGCCATATTTTATACTTTCAAAATATAAACCTATATATTTGTAGGAGTATTTATTTTACTATGCAGGCACCACCAATTCATTTCCATAGACATTGGAAAGCATTCACGGGGATTCCCCGTTAAATATATTTAGTATAAGCTGTATAAGGAGACTAATAGAAAACGATGGAATGCAAGGGCGAGATCTATCTATATCTCGCTCTACGGAATACTAAATAGTTGAGAGGGATATAATTTTCGCTTTCTATTCTATTTGACAGCATTTTACAATACTTAGTCCAATCCAATGTTTTTGAACTCGGTCAAGTCAATCGGATTCAGTACGTTGTTGTTTCGTTTCGCGATCACATATTTTTAGATGAAAATATTATTCATACGACGCTATGCCGAAACCTCAATACTCCCAAAAATTTAGGGATTCTTGGCTTCAAGATCCCGATTTAAAGGAATGGCTTCAAGCAGTTGATAGTACCACTGGCCAAGTAGCAAAATGCAAGTTTTGTGGAACGATATTAAGAAGTCACTACAAAGATTTGAAAACACATGCGCTTTCGAAAAAGCACCAACAAAATAGAAAGGTAAATTATAGGTTTGTCTTTGTTATTTATAACGGTTCGAACTTGGTGAATTAATGAGATTGCATTTAATTTTTTCTTATATCTTTCATTATTTGTTTGTAGGTTATCACCAAACAACCCAAGCTGCCATTCAAAAAGGAGTCTACTGATAATAAAAAGAAAGATGAAGCCAGAGTTGCATTATTTACAGCAATGCATACAAGTATACGAACAGTTGATCATTTAGGAGAAGTTATTAACCATAGCTATGAAAAAGGAATAAATAAAATGCAGCTGCACCGAACTAAGTGCACGTATGTAATAAAAAATATTTTAGCATCTCATTTTACAGAACTTATAAAAAACGACATTAGAGATCAACCATACAGTTTATTAATAGATGAATCAACAGATATTGCTGTACAAAAATATTTGGGTTTAGTTATAATTTATTACAGCACTACACATGAAAAAATTGTTTCAACTTATTTGGACCTTGCTGAACTCGACGCATGTAATGCTGAAGGTATTGTTTCTGCCATAAAGCGGACGCTTAAACATTTCGACTTGCGAATTGAAAACTTAATGGGTATTGGTACAGATAATGCTTCGGTGATGGTTGGCGTAAATAATGGAGTCTTTGCCCGATTGAAACAAGAAATACCGCACTTAGTTTTGGTACGTTGTTTATGCCACTCCTTGCAACTGGCTGTTTCAGCAGCAGCAAAGGAATTTCTTCCGCGAGATCTTGAATTTTTAATTAGAGAGACATATGATTGGTTTTCTCGCTCATCTTCCAGACAAGTTATCTATAAAGAGCTATACAAAACCATCAACGATGGACAGAAACCTCTTAAAATTGTTCAAGCCTGTCAGACTAGATGGTTATCCATAGAGTCTGCTGTGTCGAGAATTTATACGCAATGGCTGGAGCTTAAAACTCATTTTTCGATTGCTAAGTTGCACGAAAGGTGCCACACGTCAGAGCTATTGCACTCTATGTATGCGAATGATATAAACTATGCATATATATCATTTATTTATCCAATTTTGATTGATATAAATAGAGTCAATAAAATGTTTGAGTCAAAAAATACGGACCATACCTTATTGTGCGGTGAATTAACAAACTTGATTGATTCGCTTGTCACCAAAGTAACGTTACCTACACATAAGATAGATATCTTTACTCAAAATATTCGTGACTATTTGGACCAAAGATGCTACCTGGGATTCCGATTCGAAAAACAGATTCAAGAAATGAAGGAGAAAGGTTTTCCACGGGAAAAGGAAGAAGTATTGCGGAATAGGTGCATACAATTTATAGTTTGTCTGATTGGCGAAATTAAAAACAGATTGCCGGAAAATATTACTCTCATGAAACAAATATCCCGTATAAGTGTCGAAAAAGCCCTGCATCACAACAAAGAAAATCTGGTTGATATAATGGCTCGGTTCGTAACAAGTACAGAATTAATTGCGAAAGTTGACGATCAATGGCGGCAAATTCATTTACTGAGATGGAATGAAACAAAAGACACAAAAAAATTTTGGTGCGAAGTCTTAAAATTCAAAGATGCACAAGGTGTTGCTCGATTTCAAGAATTAGCAACATTTGCGATTACACTTTTGGTATTGCCACATTCGAATGCCGATGTGGAAAGACTTTTTAGTAGCATGAATATTATAAAAAACAAGCAGCGAAACAGAATGAAGCTAACTCTTTTGAAATCAATTCTAAAAATACGCTGCGGTATGCAGTTAATGGGAAAGTGCTGCAACAATTATGAAATTCCTTTAAATATTATAAAACAAATTGGGACGAAGGAGTCATATCAGTCTGATAACAGTGAGGCTGAAAATGAAAATGCAGATTCATCTGAAGACGATTTATTAATATAAATAATATCCTATGCAACTTGATTTTTTTAATTACTAAAAGTTTTTTTTTTTATAATAACTACAAAAAATTTTTTAATAATAAATGTACTTTTACATTTCTTTTTTTTGCTTTAATCATATTCACACATCTTAGTGGAAATTTTAGCGGTTTTCAGAGGGGGACATCTTTTTGTTAGTGATTTTCTAGTGGTTTGAGGAGCCTTATCTGGCGAATTGGTATTTCATCCGTTGGCAACACTGCACTTGACAGCTATCTATTGTTTATTTTTATCATCTATGGTTATCGTACGTCAAAATAAATCTGAGGACCTATGTTTAACAAATTAGTTGTTATTATACTAGTATTAACTTAATTACTATTATGTAATAGACTGTGTTTAACTCCTGATCGGCTGATCACATAGTGTAATAATTGTACAAACTGAGGTGGACAGTAATGGAATGTGTGCCCGCGTCCACTAGACGATCACGGCCTATCTTACTAAAAGGAGTACTATTCGTAAACCGTAAGTATATGATCGACGTCTTTTACTATTATAAACTATTTTATGTATTTGTGAGTTAAAACTTATAATATTAACGCTACTGCATGTTGCCTCACGCAACTCTTTTATCTTGTCCTTTCCTAAAATTTGATTACCCAATAAAGATACCTAACCTACCTAGTTTACCTGGTAGTAAGTAAAGTTAGTTGTTGTGATTTTTACCTAACATTGTTTTAAGTAACTAATTAAATGTCTTTTTTGTTTCAGCCTGCTTCGTGAAATAAATTCCCCGCTGATATTTTAAAGAAAAATGTATCTTGCTGACATGACAATGTTAATGAAGGTTTATGTTTCTAGAAGTTAAAACTAAACTATAAAGAATTTTGCTGCAAGCTAAAACCTGGTGAACCAATGCACAACCTATGGGATTTGGTTTCCTCCTTAAACTACTAAGTTATGTGATGTGACAAGAGTTTTTTATACATTTTTATACTATTTTTGCACATTTTCCTTTGTTATGCACTATTCTTGGATTATACAATTCCTACTTATGTGTTTCTTAATTATTTATCTCCTAACATACCTAAACTAGCATGGTTTGTTTACTATATGCATCATTAGGTAAATTTTGACTTAAAATAATCTGTTTGTAGCATGGTTTTCTATTATGTAAGTGCCTGGTGTTAAAAAGCTTTGTTTAATATACATACTACATAGTTTATTGGGAAATGTTCTATCAACCCCCAGACTTTGCTATATGTGGGAAGTTCCTAAATATTGACAGCGGTACTAGATACTATAATAATTAGTATTCAATCCTTGTTACTAGATACTATAATAATTGGTATTCAATCCTTGTTATTCAACATCAAATACCTATTTTTAAATATATTAAATAATATGACTTTATTTAACTGAAAAGTCATCATTCTTTTCTGGTAAACAATTTTAACAACCCCCAAATTAGAAAACTTGTAAATCTTATAAATTGGTATCTTAGCAGGTTAAATAAGATGTTGCATTCTAAATACCTTACCTAACTTTTTACTCAATACATACTGAAAACAAAACATACATCGGCCCAGCTCAGTTCTAAGTTAAAACTATCCAACCCCCTGTCTCTTAGATTAATGACATAGTCACTAAATACTATATACATATTGAATAATAAATCCATCTGAGAAATTGTTAAATATCATATCATACATTCTTTTATGAGCCACTGATTTAATAATTAACTATTGTTTCTTGTTCTTAAATGCACCTATCAAGCCGCTTTTAATTAAAAACCAGACTTGTATATCTCCCCTTTTAGCTATTTTCCAGTCTAGCCTGAGAAAATATATTAAGAGTGTATACTCTTAATATATTTGCGATGACAAGAATCATGTATGTTACATCTGAATTGTTTAAAATGGTAAGTTGAAAATATAGTTAACAAAGTTAAATTCGTTTTTTTCTTTTAATATGAGCGCTAGACAAAGGTAATATAGAACACATGCACATACTGCTAAGTTTTTTTTCTTTTTACCCTAAACCTTTTATGGTAATATGTAACTAAATAAATAACTAACTAATTATTTTGTAAAGTTCTAATGTAAAGCTAAGGAAAACATACTAAATGTAATAATTGAGTTCTACCCTAAACTATACTCAATAAACATAAGTATATCTTTAATATATATATAATTTGATTCTGAGTCATGGATGTCTTCTATATATTTATCTATATAAGTATTTATATCGTCGTCTAGTACCCATAGTACAAGCCTAGAGCTTAGTTTGGGACTAGGTCAATTGGTGTGACATAGTCCCCTGATATTATAATTATTATTATTAATCAATGAACTCTTAAAATTTTAACTACCTTTTATTGGTTAAGTTATAATTAACTATTGAAACAATTTTGCTAAGATTTTAAAGTTTTTTTTTTTTCTTCATTTATTTACCTGCAGTGAAACTTAATAGAAAAATACATTTAAGTGAAACTTTATGGAAAAATACAATTATATATTTCTTATACTTAGCTAAAATATTTTTAATTCAATCGTAATTAATAAATAAATAAATTAAAGATGACTTTTAGATATTAGTGAAGTACTCATTTTCAATCATTGTATTATACCTACTAAATTATTTAATATTTTAACCATAGCAACTTTCTTTCCAGTTGTGTCTTCGCTGTGTTTAATCTGTCTGTGTCAAATAACATAACAATGCCCTACACCTATCTATCAAAATTAGCTTTGCTTAAATTTTAAACTTAGTGAAGTGTTTCATCTAAATTATAAGAGAACGTTCTTATAGAACAAATAAGACGTACCCGTACCTACCTACAAATAAGATGTATCGTGTTAACCTGGACTAAAACTTTACGTTTATCGTGACGGTGGTAGATAAAGCGGATGAGAATACCAAGACATGATGATGATGATGATGACGGACATATTAACAAGTGTTACACCAAACCTAACTATAGTGAAGTGTTTAAAGCGTCTGAAAATCTAAGAAACTTTAATGCAAGCTAACCTTTTGTATTGTCTTTGTGAATTATAAGTGACGTTTTTAAATTTGAGTCCAACTTATTTAACAACCAACCAATATCATTAACTATACCATATCTCATACCACTATCCTGGTCACGGCACCAAATTGTAACCCTCCCTAACGAAAAACCTCTACCTAATTAAACCTAGGAGCTCTCTAAATAATAATTAACCTAAGCTTAAACTTTCTACCTATAACTATACAGAGTAAGCATGAATAATGATTGTTGAATTGGCCATATGATCATCTAGTGTCTAAGAACCTACATTGTGAAACCGTTTAGTTAGTAACCTAAGAACTTTTCATGCATATAAGTATGGTATAGTTATTTAAATAAATCCTATCTCTTTAGCCTACAAGATTAATTGAGAATTGAAGTGAAGTAATAAGAGTGTATGAATATTGGTCTTATAACTAATAAAAGTTCAGTCAAAGTCTTTGGGTCTATTTAGTGATTGTTAGGATGAAAACTGGAAAGTATGCATAAGGCATTTTACTTTGCGCCTACGGTCAGAGCCCGCGACTCCCCGCTCATGACTGTGAGACTCGACTCCTGACGGGACATCTCTCCAGCGCTACTAAATCTTTTCTTTCCAGGTGGGACTTTGATTTTACAGTCTTTGTCAGCTGTTAATAATAATTTGGTCATGTCATCAGTTTTCAATGGACAAGAGGGAATATTCGCGAAAGCTCCTTACTCCATTGCAGGAGTGAAATATAATATACTAGGAGCTGTATTATTAATGTGTCAAAGTCATACTGTTAAGATGTAGATAGGTTAGTAGTCAATTAAGACCAAGGTTATGTAGTTTGATATTGTATCAATTTACTGCAGTTTCTATGAAGAGCCTAGTTATAATTATAACAATAATAATTCCTTAAGATGATTGTGACTCTTTCTAGTCATGATGAAAGCTGGATCTGATGAATGCTGGATCTGATGATTTCAATCATAATTTGTAGATATTTGTTGTAGTATGTTCCCGTAGGAATTGGATAGTGATTCCAACTGCTAACAGACTATAAGGCTGGTATACCCTTGAGTAATACCAAGCAGGGGACGTATCCCATAGTGTTAAACAGGGAAATCACTCGTCGTATAATATTCAATGTAGGTTGAGAGAAATCAGTCAATCTCATAATATTCAAAGTTGAAGTATAATTGGCTATCTGCCATTGACTAGAAATAATCACATATCATTAGCTAAGGATCTTTGTCCTAGCAATATATTGAGGCGTCCGTTGCGAGCTTACTATCAGGTAGGTATGTTTGATGATATTATAACTGGTCAGTTGCAATATTTGCAGTAGATATTTATTACTATTCATAGGAGAATCCAGATCACTCAGGCTCAATTATTCATTTCAAATGTAGGTATGTGGTACAGTAAAGCTTTCCAGTCTTGATACTATTTGATATACTAAAGTACATTCACAAGAAGGAGTGTCGTCGGCCAACAAGATGCACTTCTTTATGCATAGGTTCCCTTGGGAAAAGCATGATAATTCTGCTGCACAGGGACTAGCCGGTACCCGTAGGTAGTACGGACGAGTCGTAACTCAGTTTGAACAGAGAATACCAGCCGATGAAGAGTTGGTAGGAAGACAGTCCAATTCATAAATATGACTTTGAACATTACTTATGAACGCAGTTACTCTGCTTCAGACTAGAAATACTTACTTTCTGATAAGCTTACATGAGCATTATTGGTTAGGAATAAAGTTAAATAGAGTCAAAATAAGTTGATATCTCCTTAGAATAAAATTAGGTATGCTTAAGTAAGTAGTTAATTTCCCAGGTTTCCCCAGGTCTAATTTCAATAGTTTTAGTCATAGCATTAGCGGAGTTGGCAAAGTTGAACAAACCTTGTACCTAACCATAATAAAATATGCCTAGCTATCCACATTACGTGTTTATAACCCCTGCCACGATAGCTGCCTTCGCCAACTCGTAGCGCCATCCAAACACTACGTAATCAAATCATAGCAACAAAAGGAACACAAGAACACTAACACAAATTATTAAACCATTCCCCTAGCCCGTGCCATGCTGGCTGCCTTCGCTAACTCCTAATGCCACCCATCCATTTCCTAAAGCGTCACACAAAACACATAGCACCAATTATAGAATAAGCACAAACACTAAAAAGGACAGACAAAATGAACGACACGAATACCATCACTCCAACTATCACTCACCACCTCGACGACGGACGACTGGACCCCAAAAGCCTAGCATCCCCTTCTCGGCCCTTTTATCTATTTTCTTTGTCATGCACACTACGAGATATTCCAGATATCAGAGACTAATGTTAAATCATTCGTATTTCGAGCTGTTAGCTTTTTTTACTTGTCCCGCCATTTCTCTCCCCTGTTCCTCGCGCGAGTCCCCCGGCAATCCCTCCGCGTCGATCGCGAACCATCCCGCCAATTCTGGCTTCATCCACCTAGCCGCATTGTTTAAGCTAACGTAATGAGTAACAAATAAGACTCACTTTCATTTGAATTTGTCTCTTTCTTTTTTTTAAATCTAGTTTGGTTTAACTTCTGCTAACTATTTATGTCTAGTTAGCAGAAGAGTCCTTGTTACATTTTATAATTCTTCCTCATTTAATTTATTTAATAAACACAAATAATTAAGTTTGTTTATTATCTGAATATTAATAAAACATTATTATCTGGATATATTAATATTGATATTTATTAAAAACTTCAACAATTTTATTTTGTGTTGTAATTGGACATAAAACAACGCCATCTGTACGAATCGGAAGGAACCCGCTTTCCTCACTAGATGCCCGGGAATAAATCTGTCAACTCTAAGACTAGCTGTTAAATAGTTTTCGATTTCCTCCAGAGAGTTCTCTGTTCTCAATTTGTATAAAACAATAATAGCGTTCCTGATTATATTTGAAGCAAGGTTGTATTTCGAGATTCAAAGTTTTTGACATTATGTTTGATTGTAATTAATTAGTTAATTGCAGATATGATGTTATTTAATAACGAATTAGAATATTAATACTAAACTTTAATGTATAACGATTTTTACTCTCGTTAGAGCCTAAACTGAAATGAATTATATTTGCGAACTGAACGGGCATTTCTGGACCGTTACAAGTTGAGCAGGAAAATGTGTCAAAACTCTGAATTTTCTCCAGAGGTAGATAGATGAAGTAAGAATAAGCACACATTAATAACCAAAAGTATGTTAATGGATCATCTATCAATATTGTTATCTTACTCTATGGATCTGACTTGACACTTTGACCCATGACAGGCGGTCAGGGAGAAGTTCATGTGACCGGAGATAATTTGACTGACACTGACAGCTGTGACAGGAAGGACGAACTTTCTACATGTTAAACTGTTACAGTAAACGACATTTATACGACCAAAAGGTTATCGGTATCATCGTGTATGTATATTTATACTACTGATAGGTTATTTTTCCGAGTTACGAAATTACGGAACCGCTTTTTTAGGTGGATTTGCGGCCACATTTGTTTATTTATTCATGTATTTATCTATACTTACAATAAATATTAACTGTAAACTCTTGAGAACATTGTAGTACTTATATTCAGTATATGTAAGAACTATCTAGGAACTCATTTTGGAAACAATCTTAAGTGATCAGGGGTTATTAAGACATAGCTATGCAGTTTAGTTTACGCTGAGAGAAAAGGACAGAGATATATAACTGCTATAGCTCTGTCCTTTGCCGTAAAATGAACTCCATAGCTATGTTATAATAACCACTGTTAGACTAGATAACTTCCATGAACATTACTTCTAAATTCTACCGGTTCAGTCCATCCAACAATCCAACAGCGATATGAGCATATCCAGCCAGAGATCAAACCTGAGCCAATCTTTAAATGAGATCGACCCATCGACGATTTTATTTTTATCTGCTGCGGCATGAAAGGTATCCCTGCATCCCGATAGCTATTAGAAGGAATATTGACTGATACAGTCGGCCCGATAAACGGTACCGTTACGCATAGCGTTCTAATAAACTCGCTTCCGACTGTCCTGCCGCGCTACGGGTTTGCGGTAGGGCTGGCAACACTGGTGATTGTCTTTTAAACATTGCCGTGACGGAGTCGTCTACTAATTATTAACCGACGAAATAAAGTTGTCCTGCGTGTTCCTGGGCATAAGGGAGAGTTAGGTGCTATTAACTTTGACGAAGTTGCTTTGATGTCGAAACATGCATCTAAAGTCGGTAGGAACCTGACTCTAATGGGCAATACCGATAACGCACTTGTCCCATTGCCGGCGAGAAAGCGATTAGTTATGGACTATTTTATCGCTCAAGAAACGAACAGAAGATATAGATCCCGTGGCAATAAAAGAGACACATATATTAATAGTTAATTAAGCAGCCTTATACGTTCAATCCATCGGCAGAAACCATGCTGCTAAATTGAAAATGCACGCGCTAAAATGTGTGTTTTTCGCTCTGACGGAACTACTTAAACTCGCCGCTGCAATTGTCCCATCGCCGACGATGAGGGGGAAGAGACTAGAGCCAGCAATCAACTATTTAGTTATTTTGTACTGACGGGACTACTTAAACTCGCCGCTTGGACATTCAATCGTTCTTCCGTCCGACCGTCGTTTTTGAGAGAATCACTACCCAGTCGTTACTTATCGTAACTTATTAAGTTATCGTTTTAAAACAGACGTATAAAATGTTCTCATCCTAATAGAGTCCGTCCTTGTCCGTCCGTCAGTCCAACTGTTAGTTGTCCGATTCCGATTAGGTAAGTTTTATTAATATTTAGAATAGAAAATAATAGATATTTTTTTTCGTTTAACTTATACATATTTTTATAGTGTGTTAATCATCAATTATTTAATAATCATTTCAAGCCCCTCCACGTCCCGTTCGTTTTTTACAGCCTGTATATCGATTTGATCAGGGATTTTTAAGGCTATTTTGAAATAGAGGGTGCTGTTTATTTAACTCTGGCAACCCTGGAGGCTCGTGATAATTATATTTCTCATCGATGGCAACTCTCGACGATCGCGATAACGCGAACAAGAACCTAACATGCGGTTTATGGATTCATAACTATTTATTTGCTTGTAAGAAGACAAAGCGGTCTGCATTCTAGGCTGGTAGCTAATTAATAATACGCTTCGTTAGACACAAAAGCCTTTGCTGCTGCAATTACGCAATCTATTTAGTATTTGCCAATTTGGATAGATAGGTACAGTTAAAAAAGATTTTAGCAGGTAATTTTGTTACAAAATGAGTAACATAAATTTCCTAAAATGATCTTTTTAAGGAACTGGGCCGAGTTCTAGGCGTTAAAAACCATATCTTATTTGACCTGTGTTCGTATTTTTAACGTTTTTATAGCTCTTATATACTTGACAGTTATCTAACTGGTACGATAATATAGTTTTTACCGCCTAAAATAACAGCCGTGATGTAATTCATTCTGTTCCTCGATTATTTTTTTTGTGTCAAAAAGGTGACTGTCAAATATTTACACAAAATAGAAATAATTTGTCAAAAAATACGTTTTGTAACGATATGTCAATTGCGTTAGGTATTGAATCCCAATTGTACAAAGCTTTTTGCACCTTGCAAAAGCAAAAAAAACATGCTGTTTAATTACAACAACATTCTACAATAGATAAGACATACATATTATCGAATCCCACTAACTAATACAGTAACTATTGTTTGAAAAAAAAAGCCGTATCCAATTAACCCAGTGTTACCAGCCTGGGTGGCGCTGTCGAATGAGCCATTACGACAGGTGTGTACCCGCCTTAATTGGTCCCGTGTATGTTCCGCGATGTTGGTACGCCTGGGCCCGGCTGATTGGTGTTAATGAGCTACCGGATTTATAATTAAAAAGGTTTGGAATTTGAAAATAGAAACGTAGCCGTTTAGAGTTTCGAAGGATCCTTTTGTTTTTAAAATGAAGTTTGCTTTAGAACACGAGATTTGTAAAGTTAGCTTTTTTAATTCCACTTCTTTAATCAGGATAATATGTAAAATAAAAATATTGCACATAAATATTATATTGTTTTGATTATTAAATCTCATGTTTAAGGTAAACCTCATCTTGTATTAAGTAAAATTATTACTTACCTAGTTTTGAGTATGTCGACATATTTAGGACTGATTTTTCAATCTCCAGATAACACGATCTGTCAGGTAAATTGTAGCTCTGTCCTTTTCTTTGTCATAAGAAACATAAGGACAGAGCTACAATTTCAAATCAGCCCTTAGAAAGCAAGTTATTTTATTCACCTCTTTTAAAGTCTACTTCAACAATCATTATCTTCTAAAATAGTCGTTAACTAGAAATAACCGTGATCGTACATTATCGCCGGTCATTATGTACGAGCGCCATTCGATAAATATCATAGTTTTTGCGAACATAAACCAACCGACAAACGAGACCGATCGATCTCTCTTGTTTATGGAACAGATTCTGTTCAGCTTCATAAATATCTTTAGTTACAAGTAATGTAGATCTTCTAGGTATCTAAAGGTTAACGGTTTTTTTGGCAAGACGGCAAACGAGAGTACAGAACATCTGGTGGTAAATGGGGTCTGAGACTGAAATGCAATGTTAAGACTACAATCTGACGATTGGAATCCTAAGACTAATAATGCGTTGCCAACCCTGAGGACCAAGATGGAATGCATCTATGCTAGTAATAGCACCGGTTGTCTTATCCCCCCACCGGAACAACAATGCGAAGTCGTAACTAGGTAAGTCACAAAAATAATTTCATGATGCAGTTTGTAGGTATAGGTGAAAAACTTAAGTAAAGAACCTCTTGCATGTAGTTGTGTACATAACTAATATTTACGTCCAATTTCAAATATCGAATCTCGAACGGTCTATACAGATGTCTAAGAGGTCCGAGGGCCCAGACAAGATGCATTACGCTAACTATCGTTTCTGTTCGTTTAGTTTTTAAACCAATCGTGTCACTGGCACATCACGTGACTATTCGTATCGCGTCATCTACCAGTGACGCGATTGGTTTAAAAACTAAACGAAGAGAAACGCTAGCTAGCGTAGTGCATCTTGTCTGGGCCCTCATATGCCATATGCCTATGGTGTTGCTTGCTGGTCAAGCTAGCTGTCTCGCGTTCGATTCCCGGTTACGGCAAATTTTTATAAGTACACTTATACTAAGGGCAAAGGGTTTTTCCTTAGTTTTAGATGAATTTTTATGAATGTTAGTACGTATTTCTCTGTACTATAATTGTTTATTAGTGTCCGACCGAAATTTCGGTTTCGGTTTCGGTTTCGGCCAGTTTCGGCCAAAAAATCAAGTTTCGGCCCGAGTTTCGGTTTCGGCCAAAAACGGCCGAACCCTTCGGCCGCGCCGAAACTTACAACATCGTACCTTCGGGTCGCGCTCGGCTATCGTCGGGCGCGCTCGGCACGGCTGGCAATATGGCGTCGCTCGCCTGACTCCGCCGGCAACTACCTAAATCAGTGCGCTTTGCTCGTGTAGACGTGTCAATACGTGTTGTGTTTGTTCCGCGAATAATGGTAATGTAATTATAGGTCGGCGAGATATTAATTTTAGAAAAAAACGGGCTTACTAAAATTTTTTCGACTTTTTAAGGACTTTTTTTTTTATATACAGTGTGTCCCTGGATAAAGTGCACAAACGAATAGGGATGAAACTAGACACAATTTTATCGACAAAAAAAATAATAAAAAAAAATTACCACCTTTATTTATTTTTTTATGATTTTTAAAAAAAAGTCATAGTACGCAGAGGACCTCATCGGAACAAATCAAGATATTTTGGCTCCTGTGGGCTCTATTGATTTGAAACAAACGGAATTATAATCACAAAAGTTTATTTGTGTCAATGAAAATAGAAAAAAATGAGAAAAAATGACATAAACCCTAAAAATAATGACTTTTCCTATGAATTTTGTGTTTTTTTTTCTCGAATTTTTAGTATTTACTCGATTTACTCAAAAACCAAGTGTCTCGCACAATTACAAGATCCTTAATGAGCGGCCAAACAAAGACATTGCGTTTACACTTAATTAGGTAGCCGCTCAGGTTGAAACCCTTAATGGAGGATTAGGATTACATTTTGGGTGAAATTCCATAATTCGTTTGATTTTATAATCCCATACCATTCCCTATTCGTTTGTGCACTTTATCCAGGGACACACTGTATAAAAGGTTCGGTTTCGGTTTCGGTTTCGGCCGAAACTACAATGAAACCGAACCTTCGGTTTCGGTTTCGGTTTCGGCAAAATAACATGTTTTGGTCGGTCACTATTGTTTATCGATGTATTTATCCATAGTACAAGCGTAGAGTTTAATTTGGGACTAGACAATTGGTATTTGATAATGTATGCCTAATTAAAAATGATAGCGAGGCTAGCACTAGTATTTGCTAGTGCGCGGTCGTCGACCCGCAGGGCTTCCTACCACCTGCAGAACAACGAAACTCAAACGGAGCGAATCGCGAGACCGCGCGGTGCCACTCCGTATTGGTACGTTTCCTTTTTGCAAGAATTGTACTATTAGTTCTTAAAGTCTTTGAGATAATGAGGTAGGTACTCGTTGAGATACCTATTATGATTTTTTATATTTTGGGAACCCCATTCAATGGGAATTCACTCATGCTAAATATCTGGAAAATGGGATCGTCGTATCGTCCTATGAAGTTCAAAATATGTAATGGGTCATATTCGTACACACGTATTCTCGCATCCCATATTTCTGTTTTTTTAACAGGCCTTTGTACCTATATATACGTACCCGACCCAGGGTAGGTTATGTTTGTTTAATGTGAAAAATGTGGTTACAGAATTATCAACAGAGACCGAGAACAGAGGAAGTTCTGAGAGGCTGGAAATCCTGCCGTGATATACAGGGTGCCTCTGACGTTGGCATGGCTTTAAATGCATCGATCAATTCTACTCGCTAAACTGAACTACTTTTGTTCTGCAACAGTAGCAAATAACTTAAGTTTAGATACCTACTTGAAAAATCTTAATTGTAAAATCGGTGTATTCAATCGTGACCATATTTTTAATATCTCATGGTACGGGGGCGACATATCCTTGGTACGAGAGTTAAAGGAAAATGGAGAATTGGATTGCATACATTGAAAATTACATTTGACTTGTATGAAAACAGTCAAATTTAAGTTGGACATATTTTTAACAACACAGAACAAAAGAAGTTCAGTTTCAGGAGGAGAAACGCTCCATGCATTTAAAGCCTCTAGATCGGAGGCACACTGTATATGCTCTTGGCTGGTTTTGGGTTTTTTTAATTCCTAGAATTGCAAATCGGAGTTGCCTCTGCGCGCGCGCACCGTGCCGAGATAACGGTCTGCGATGATAAACTGCCCGCGGCGCTGGAATTGGGTCGGAACCGAACCCGCTACCACTCGGCACCGCCTTCGCCCGGTGGTAATTAACGATAGCTCCAAGGATTGGGAAAGGATTGGGAATTTCGACCTTGAGCGACCTTAAGGGCTGTATTAATAAATGCATCTTGGCTGAGAGGCCCGTCACAAGATACGTCAAAGTAAACGTCAAACCATAGAGCACTGTCATCTCGAGACGAGCATCAGAGTTGAGATTAGTTTATTAATACGGGCCTAAGTATCCTAGGTCTCTATCCTACTGGGTATAACCATATTGCCTTTGACATGTTACCGTATTTTTAACTCAACCGCTAACAATGTCAAGTAAATAAAAGCTGTCGTAACGTTGACAATACGACAACGTGTCAAAGGCATTTTTTTTTGTACAATTATCACTTACCGTCTAGCCAAACATGTACGCTGTCAGTTCCTGGAGAAATTACAAATGAATTAAATTACACCTGTTTCCCAGAGGTGTAGGCAGAGACCACTTCTTTCCAATTGCTACGATCTTGACAAATTTCTTTCGCTTCTTCCACATTCATACATCGAGTCATGCACGCACGTCGGTTTCGGGTACTTAAGATTCGGCCCTTTTCCAGATTTCCAGATTTGACTCGAAAAAGCACGTCTAGGGCGGCCCCTTCCGACCCGTTTACTCACTTTCGATCTGTAAGTCTCTTTCGTCATCTTTTCAAAATGACCGAACCATCGAAGCATGCCCTTTTTAATTGAAACACAAATATTTTCCCTTACCGGGCTTCAAATCCAGGACCGCTAGCTTCGCAGGCGGGGTCAACCAACTAGGCTAACCACATACATACAAATTAAGTACTAAACTTAAATAAAACTGACTAGATACCTTACATAATACTAATTAGCAAATTTCCTGCACTGAACTAGCCGTGACAATGGTTTCCAAGTATCGACTGGTAAATGCAATTAGTTTGGACTCAAGAGTCGTGGAAAACATCTAGTTTGCTGTTGCTGTCTATAGGATATCGGTTTAATATTGATTTACCCAGTGGAAAAGAGGCCCTGTGCAGAGGTATTATCTGTCAAATCACAAGAGTCATCGAGAACAAGGACAGGGTTATGCGAATCTTATAGCTCTATCCTATTTATTAAGTGGAAATTTCAAGAATTCATATTGAACCTTATTTTTAGTACTGTTGGTTATGATATCGCTTAATAACTTCACATTAGAAATGAGATCAAGGTCTGAGGTTAGGGTATAGTTGAATTTGGTGAATAGTGAGGTATGATTACAATATTAGGACAATATGGGCTTAGCAAAGTGGAATAGAGGCCCAGATATAGACAATTGAAGCGATATACATAGGGTATGTATTGCAGAAAATCATAACAAAACAGAAAACGATACCACACATACAATCACGGGGAGGGGGAATCCTCTTTCCAGTAGGGGTAGGCAGACGCGCGAATTTCCCTCGCTTCCTCTACACTCAAAAGACTCTTCATACACACAAAACCCACTTATGTAATCCTAAACCAAGCTCTAGTCTTGTACTATGAGTACTTTATAACGATTAACATACTTATAAAGAGAAATAAATTGAAAACAACCAAGTCTCAGGAACAAATCGAGCTAAACACAAATATCTTCCCTTACCGGGCATCAAACCTAGGACCGCTAGCTTCGCAGGCGGGTCAATCAACTAGGCTAACCACATACATACAAATTAAGTATACGCAGACAAACCCGCTGGCTTAAGCTAGTAATAACATAAGTACTATAACCACAAATCGATCCACTATCCGGGTCACCGCGTTACCATCTCCCATAACCAACCCACAGAATACCAGGACTCCCGACTTCAATACAAAACTGACTCCTTACGTCACACTTGGCACTTAATCAACATGGTCACTGGTTTAATACACGCAGTTGTTTCTCGACGCATAACGCCACGGTATAAAGATTTTTATATGATTTGGGCTCGTTTTGTCACACTTGGCACTCAAGTGAATTGTTAGTTGCGTGTCCAGCTAAACATAGTGGTTGATCAACTGGGCATGCGCTTGCCCTGTGGATGATAGCAGATATTACTATGTAGGTTAACTACTGTTTGTTGGGATAGGTGTACATGAACATGTATGTTTATGTGGGTAATGTAAACCACATTGCTTTAAGTATCGCTTATAAATATCAGCTGTCTCTTAAGAGGATTGTAAATGTAAAATTTCCATACAGAATGTGATAACGTTTCTCTCTCCTTAAACCTAGTCTGATTTTAAAGATTTTTGAATATCGTGTACATATTATGAAAAACTAGTTATGTACGTTTTCGATTACAAGAAAATATTAGTGAAAAAAAATATACAAACGTACAGACCTAGTTTTTCATAATAACACATTAAGAAAAACGTGAAAATCGGACTTGATTTAGGAGGTGAGAAACCTTATGGCGCGGAGCTAAATAACTATATTTCTTTGGTAATTCCCACCTGTTACCACTGGTAACTAACTACTGGGAATAAAAATTCCCAGCTGTTACCACTAAACTAAAATACTTTTTCCCCCAGTGTTTATCAGGAAATATTTTAGTGGTAACAAATGAGAAAAATATTCCCACTTGTTACCACCGAGTACTTTAGTGGTAACATACATACATTAAATCACGCCTGTTTCCCAGAGGGGTAGTCAGAGACCACTTCTTTACACTTACTACGATCTTGACAAATTTCTTTCGCTTCTTCCACATTCATACATCAAGTCATGCACGCACGTCGGTTTCGGGTACTTAAGATTCGGCCCCTTTCCAGTATTTCTCCGATTGGGACAAAAAATCCCAGTTGTTACCAGTGGTAACAAATAACCCTATGTTCTTACTGGTATTATATGGCTAAGTTTTCAATTCAATTATATTAAATTTTACAAATGTCCTATTCTGACGTGTTGATAAAAGTAAGTTAGGTATTTGATTTATAAAAGTCCTGAAAAAGGAACAGATTCTTTAAAAAATACGATAATTATGACTTATAAACCAATTATGACTAAAAATAATTATTGAAACAATAGTGACCGTTTTTTATACATATTACCTACTTAAACCATTTATATCTCTATGTAAGTATCTATATTATACCCATAGTACAAGCATAGAGCTTAGTTTAGGACTATGTATACATACATTTTCGAAAAACCATTCAAGAGAGCCTATATCAGACGAAAACGTAGTAATAGGGTTCCGTTGTCAACTTATGGACACGGAACCCAAAAAAGCAGTCTATTAAAGGCAGTAACTTCAAGATAAATAAAGAATGTGAGAGATAGCGTATAATAACTTCCCCGGCGCTAATTCATAGCATTCATTAACTGCGAACCGTGAAAACGACGGCATTCCTTTACGTGAGAACTAACTGGCGCGGCGCGAGTCACACGCGGCAGCGGGGGCGGGAGCGGAGGCGGTTAGCTACTGTTTTAAGGCTCGGTTATCAGCGGTAATGTGAAAACAATCAACAATGTTTATATTGATAATGTGACAATGTGATTACACTGATTAATTTTCTTATTGGTTAGTTTTTCATATTAAACCACGCTTAGAGCTTGATTAAATTGATACGGTAATATTCGAGGGATTGGCACGACATTTCAGATTAAATTAGTTGATTTGCAACTTGTTGCTGATACTATAAAACATATATAAACAAACATGCTGTAATTTGTTAATGCTGTGGACAGTTGTTATTAAATTGCAAACATTATCTTGTATAATTGTGTAATAGTTTATAAAAAGTGTCAGTTTGTAATTTGTTACTGTTCCATTAAAATAAATAAATAAATAAATATATTCATCCACATTTCTATTACTTTCGCTGATACTGCATGAAACAAACGTTAAAATTATCAATTGGTATTTGTTTTAAGAGCATAGTTTATAAAACATCTATCAGTGTTAACACGTTGCTAGTAAAATAAAAACACATACATACATACATAAACTCACGCCTTTATTCCCAGAGTGGGGTAGGCAGAGCTACAGAATTACCAACAACTATAAAAACTTGTTGATAATTCTGTAACTACATTTTGCACACTTAGGCTAAGATGTTTACCAGTGTATTAGTGACAAAAGACGTAACAAAAGTAAAAAAAAAACATACTGCCCATTAAAAAAATAAAACGCTTTCTCCCATGACTCGACACCTTCTTTCCCGCTAGCGCCGTCGCCGCTCAAAGCAATTCCGTTGACATTATAAATTAACAACTCACAAACAACTGTGACATAAATTGTTAACTTGGACCACCCTTGGACTTCATGTTAAATTATAGTTTAAGAGAGTTTCGGGTTCGGAAAAAGTCGGATAGACTCGCATAAGTGAGAGAGAGACATAGGGAAGATCCTTTTAAGAGTTAATATTGCACTGTAGGTACAAGCATAGAGGATAGAGGCATTCCTTCTTAGTCCTCAAGGTCGGCAACGCAGTCACAGTCTTAAGATCGCGGTCTTAAGGTTGCAGACTTGAAAACGCAAATGCCTATTGGTCTTAGATCCAACTTACCATCCGTTTCTGTAAACTACGTCTTGTATTAATGTCTACCACATTCTTTTTTTTTTGTTTTGTTTGTTTTCCTCAATCGCCCAAAGGTTAGCTGGAAAAGATCCCTTAAAGGGATAAGTTCGCCTTTGTACGTTCTAATTCTGTAAATATTGTATTTGATTTTCGGTTTTATTGTACAATAAAGTGTTTACATACATACATACAGTAAGGGGAGTTCTATTCAAAAAACAGTTAAACTATGATGATTATGACACGTAATATCGAATTGTCGTTAAGATAACCTCTTATGTAAAGTATGTAAATACTTGACTGTAATAGCGGCCGAGTAAAAAAAACCCATAGCTATAAAAAAAACTCGGAGATAAATACATTCTTTAACTAATTTAGTGACAAGAGTGAATAATTTTGACAGCTAATACATTCCAAACTTACCAATTTGTGTATACCGCCCGAGGTGAAACGAATTGATTAGAGCCTTCAAAACATATCGATAAACTATTGTAAAGGGTCAAATATATCGATTTGTTGTGGTTGTTGTGTCTAATTTACGGTTTCACACAGGTGCTTAGGGTTCCGTAGCTTAAAAATAAATCTGGAAACCTTATCCGATGATGATAAGGTTTCCAAATGTTAAACTAAAATAAATAAAAAAATAAAACAAAAATTTACTCAAATTGACATGGGTACATACAAGACATCGATAAACATACTTATATAGAAAAATACGTACGTAAGTACAAAGAAAACAGCTGAGGGCCCAGACAATATGCATTACGCTATCGTTGCTATTCGTTTAGTTTTTAAACCAATCGCGTCACTGGTACATCACGTGACTTTTCGTATCACGTCATCTACCAGTGACGCGATTGGTTTAAAACTAAACGAAGATAAACGCTAGCTAGCGTAGTGCATCTTGTCTGTCAGGAACGAATACTCGCGTATATTGATGATTTTTGAACATCGACTAAATTGACATAGACGTATGACAGTTCGCATCGACCGCTTATGGTCAACTCAATATATTTTGAGTCGATACAAAACGGAAACGTTACAGCGTTTTTCTATTTTGACTGAGCTTAACAGCTGGCACACGTGTGGCCTAACGCACATTGTTTTCATTCTGAAAGCAGACTCGCCTTCGGACTGTTAAATTGAAAACGATTCCGATTGCTAGTGCGTTAGGCAGTAAGTCTGCGGTACCCTTACTATGAGTTACAGTCACCATACTCGCTAGCGGGTCGAATGCTCTGTCCCTCGCACTCTATAAGAATACTGGCGAGGTCTGCGAGGGGCAGAGTATCGACTCGCTATCGAGTACGGTAATTGTAACTCATGGTAAGGGTACGGGCCCTTGTCGTATTGTTACCGTTTTGATAGCTAAGTATTGACTACTTAGCTAGAACTACCCTAGCCTAAAAGGTAGGTACTGAACACTTACAGTCTAGTCCAACTCTCACTTGAAGTTTTTACTTCTGTCAAATTGGACGTAGCAATTGACACATCTCAGCTGGATACGTTTGACACAGCGTTTGAAATTTGATATTGATTGACACAGTATTGTCCGTTGATTCGAAAAATACTTTGGATGCAGAAGAATTCGTTTTTTAGGAACATCACTTTAGACGTTAAGACATGAAGGAACTAAGTGCCATTTTGTCAGTCCCATAAGTATTACTTTTTCAATAAACGCTGCGCTAAAAAAGAAATATGGTTTAGGAAACAAGATATTTTTTTTATTCGAAACTAGCGGCCCGACAGCGGTTTTGCTTCAGCTGCAAATTTCGGACTTTCCCGGTGGATGTTGCAAATTTTTCCCCTTCCTTCGACACCAAAAAATACCATTTTGTTACAGTTCTTTGGAAGTTTTACACGCACATACTTTTGGTGACTAATTATTATGTATAATTAATGTTGTTTCTTTTTATTTTGACAGCTAAGATCGATCTTCTCTTGTTGCTCACTTTATATAGTTTTTGATTTAAGTATGGAAACTGAACTCTAGCATAGGTAAGTGGCACAGCTGAGTTTCCTGTATAATTGTAAAACCGGGAACCGTCTTAATTTTAATTCGTACTCTCGGTTTAACCGCTCTAAGCTTAAGTTTTTAGCTTTAAGCTAGACTCGCTAGACCAGGGGTCGGCAAACTTCGGCAATGACAATGGAAATGACACTGATGACGATACATTGACAGATCCTTTTATTTTTTCGTCGGCACTAATAGGCACATGTAAAACTACTTAGGGTCACTTGAACAAAGTTATTAGATAAATGGGTCACGTGTGACACTAGTGCACTGATGCTGTACGCTAAAAATATTGTCTCATATTATATGACTACAAATTAGCGTTTTTTGAACTGTTTTCTTATTTGTGCTGTAGGACCTTGATTCTTGCTTTTTATAATGCTAGGCCAACGGAAGTGCCCTGGGGTGTGATTCTGTAAATAAGCAAAGGTGAACGAATGCACGAGTGAAACCAAGCGGCGAGATTAAGTAGTCCCGTCAGTGCGAACAAAACACATTGTAGCGCGTGCATTTTCAATTTAGCAGCACGATAGGTCGAACGTATAAGGCTGCTTAATTGAAAATGCACGCGCTACAATGTGTTTTGTTCGCACTGACGGGACTACTTAATCTCGCCGCTTGGTTTCACTCGTGCATTCGTTCACTTTTGCTTATTTACAGAATCACACCCCTTGTACGTTTTGATCCATTTGCAAGTCTCAAGGCGGCATATATGGCCGTATGTTTTGATTGCGTTCACTTAGAAGTCCTATATTTTTTTACAACTCTCAAATGGCTGCAAACTTGATTTGTTATTAATTTCACGACTTGAAAGGGTCACACGTTCCTGAGGAAACCTACAAAAACATTGACAGACAACGTAATGATTATGTGTATCAGGGTTCTTTTTTGTAGGGAACCCTATAAAATATTAATAAAAAAAGGGTTGTCCATCCCTGCACTAGACGGACGTGCGAACGCGGACCTCGATCGAGCCGCAACGCGCGATTCGCGAATATCAGCCGATCGCACGACCGCATTTACATACAGTTAGTTCATTATCGATATACATCGGCGCCATTAGCTAAATATATGGCTAAATATTTATTATTACCTATATATTAGCTAGATCGGTTAATTAAGAGAGTTTAGAGGTGAGGAAGACATCATTCGTTTGCGGACGGGTTAAGGTGCGGTGTAGGTGACAGGAGGAGCGGGTAAATTAAATAGTTCTGGTATATTCGTTAACTAAAGATCAAACAATTCGAGATTTAATGCGTTAAGATAGTTCTATACAGGCAGTCCCATTACTGATAGAAAGACCATTATTGCAAGGACATTGTAGGTCACAAAGTAGCCAACATTTAGTCGTTCCTAAAATTACGTACCGTAAAACTACCCAACTATAGTCCTAGCCTGCAACAATAGTCCAATATTTCTTATTACATTATTCCAAAACATGTACTATTTGGCCTAAAATTGATTGCTCTAAACTCTAGCTATAGCTAAATCTGTCATATTTTTAAAATAATATGAAAAGTAAAATTGGACCATTGTTGTAGGCCAGGACTATAGTTGTGTAGTTTTACGGTACCCTATTCTCAAACGATTGTCGAAAACTGACCAAGTGTAATAAGCGAGTAAGCGAATCATACTGCAGTGACACCAAAGAAGGTGGCTAACTGTTATAGTCTAAGCATATTAAATTTAATGTGGTTACCAATAGAAAGAAAGAAATAGTTTATTCGTGACAAATATTAGTATAAAATGCCTTGACTACTACATTGCAGTTTGTCGAACTGTTTTAGCTTGTATTACAAGCGGAAATCTCTTTTCAACAATATGCATTAAAAAGAGACTTCCACTTGTGATGCAAGTTACAAGCGTTCGTGAAATGGGCCCCAGGCAGGCGCCGTAGTTTCATCAGTAGCTTAGTTCACCAATGTATATCAGTTCATTCATAGAGCCCATTATTAATATTCCCATCATTCTTAAATAGTTCTACACTAATTGGTGGTTGTCCGTGGGAGCAGCATAGTTTTCAGGACGCGGTTTAGGTCCCTAATTTTAAATAATCGAATCCGCAAATACACTTTTTCGAGTCTTGTTTTATACAACTGTTTTGCAAGTGCGACTTTATAAGCTTTCTCCGCCCGCGCCCGCTCCCGCTACCGCTTCACTCCTATAACCGCATTCTACAAGGCCACGCGTGGGAAGCGACCCGAGGTAGGAGTCAGTGCATGGAAATTGCACCTTCGTTATTACATGCAGATGTGTTAATAGTCTAAGAGCAAGGTGACCGAACAGGTCGATCGCGGTTAGTCGGTAAGTAAATATGTGGTCAAAAGTAGGTTTTTAGTACTACCAGAAGTATTATTAATTAGCTGAGACCCTACTTTTACAATGTATAGTGGCTTAATTATATTTAGTTATCATCTTTTTAATAGGTAAGTACATGATTTCACACTTCCAAATTCAATTCAGTTAGCTTTTTTTTTAAGTTATTTATTTGTGAAATATTTGATATATAGGTAGGTACTTTAGACGAAAAGTAATTGCAATAATAGACGAAATACATACCTACATACATGCATAAACGCACGCCCTCGTTCCCAGAGTGGGGTAGGCAGGGCTAGCAATGTACAAGTTGCAGAATATTCTCAGAAGTTAAGAAATCTTCTCAAGAAATTACCGAGAATATTATGGGAAACATTTGAGAGCATTGAGAATGTTCTCTTTCCATACAAAGTTTAAGAATATTCTTGGAAATTTCCGAGAATTTCTCATAAGAAACTTTCACATTTTGAGAAGTTACTTTTCGGTACAATGCTAGGCAGGGCTAAAGAATTACCTACAATTCAAATTTTTTTTTAATAATCATGTGAGCACATTTTGCACAGTTAGTAGGTACCAGGGAACGTTTAATAGACGTAATAGGTTTCTTAATATAACCTACGAATACTTAAATAATAGCTGTAATACATAATAATGACTTTTAGTTATAAGATCCAAATTTGTATGCCCTGAGGCAGAACATAGCTGAACCAACCTGTATGTTTACTCACCATCTAACATAATTTACATTATGTGTGTACCTATTGTTCACAAATAAATGATTTGATTTGATTTGATTTGAACATTATTATTTATCAATAAAAATAAAACATATTTTTCCTAGGTTTAATTTATAAATTGAATCGACAGTAAAAAATTGAGACACGCGTTTTTTTTGCACAATCATCATTAGCATATTAAAATCAATCTCAATGGGACTACGGTAAGTACTTCATCAGATCAGAAGCCCTTGTCTTTAGTTTTTAAGCCAATCGCGTCACTGCTAGATCACGTGACTTTTCGTATCACGACATCTACCAGTGACGCGATTGGTTTAAAAACGAAAAGAACGCAAGGGCCTCAGCTCTTGGACACCATAAAATATGCATTGTCATCAGGTTTACATGCAAACTGGTTTAGAATTGACTTGCAACTAATAATTCTAACAAATAAACAAACAAACATATTGTGGAGTTATAGAAGTATCATAAACATTGTTACATTATCGGCAAAGTAAAGTGAACAGTGCTTGTAAGTTGCTTATTATCACTTTAGTTATGCGGTACAGTAATACAATAAAGCGTGTGAGTCACACTTTTCTGAACTTAGAAATTCTCTAAGTATATAATTCAAAACCGCTCCAACACGCCAAATGGAGCAGCGCCGTGCCAAAATCGATCCGTAATTGTCAAAACTGTAGCGTTTAAAAGTACTTGCCGCGGTCCGTTGGATTTCCAAATTGACGGAAAGCCAGCGCCACGCGCCAACGTGCAATCCGAATGGAACTATCGTGAATGTTGAAATTCAACGTTGGAATACGCCACGCCACGGTGCCAAGCCAAATAGCGTTGTCGTGAATACGTTCTCTGGCTGCCATTACAGTCTGCTCCGTGATGTCACACCGTGGAAGCGGAAACTAAATGGCGTGGCGCGCCCGTGAATGTAGTCAAAGTATTATGCCCATCCAGTTGTATACACTCCATCTGTCGCCGAGACAAACGGCGCGTCCGTGAATACCCATCAGCTTTAGTCCATTCGTTTGAGAGCTACGATGCCGCAGACGTTTTTGTCGGGGGTTGAAACTAAGAAAAAACATTTCGTAATGATGAGTTTGAGAGAACTTATTTTACATACGAACTGATTGAGTTAGTTCAAACCTCTTTTATACAAAGTTTAAAGAGTTCAATGTATAAAAAAAGTCTAAAGAACCCCTTACACATGTTTTGAAATACCCATTACACATACACAATAATACTTACACAAAAACCTATTCGATGTACTAAAAACCCAATCAATTGAAATCCAACAAAAGGTTCAAAAGATCCGGCATCTTAAATAGAAGTTCAATATTAACTCTAATAACCTAACAAAACGATTTCATTAACATAAGAAAATGTTTAATATTTTTTATTAAAATGACAAGTCCAAAACATAAATAATCAATTTACAACTTTAAGTGGTTATGTTTAGGTTCAAAAAGGAGTTCTCATACTTTTCACTAAAGGAATTCTATTTCAAACGTCGCATCAAAAGACCATACAAAGGGTCTTCTTTTAGAGTTAATTAGGAGTAAAATAAAAATGTGTAACAACACTTGCTGAACAAAAGATACATCTAAGCCATTAAGCACGCAACACACTGTCAATCCATTGACTATTTTTAAATATTTGAAGAATTCCATGGATCATTTCTGTATACTAGTCTACGAGTACTATGTTGTCACTGGAGTAAACCATTGAAAACACTTACGTTTCGTACGTGCCGATAGTGACATACAAAATCTCGGCAAAACTGACCATAACGTATTAGTTTGTATGATATTCCATGACAATGATAGTAAGTACAGGTAGTTGGTTGTAGCTTTTAATATTTAATACAGAGTTGTTTAAGCATTCGAATAGACTATCAACCTATACTTGTCAATGGTGACCTTTCAGTGTTCCTTATATGAATCCCGTGTATGTAGACAATGTATACCAAATTTCTGAATTCTGAATTATTTATTTCTGATTTTATTATCACAATAACGTTTAGACATAAAATTAAACATTACACATTTTAAATAATGACCAAATAACTACTACTACTTGAATCTTACTCCGCATCAATACATCAAACATACTGACCGTCTCCACGACCCTTAACGCTCTAAAGAAGCGCCGACGCACAATAGATCGATATCGATGTGCATAGTTTTTTATAAATAAATTAATTTTAATTGAAACGTCAGTCAGATCGTGCGCGTGCGGGCGTTTTTTTGTCTCTTACCGACGCTGCTGTATTGAGATGCTGTGTTAGTGATAGTCATCTTGCCCAGGCGCACGGGAAGAATGTGTTTTCTATAGGCATGCGCGTCTTTTATCTTGATAATGAGAATATAGAATAAGCTTACCTTATTGTAATAGTTATTATAGTTCTTTGTGTGGAAAGCTTAATTGTTTTGTTGCTAAAAATAAATACACACGTTTAATTGCATTCTTTTATAGCAGCTTCTGTTGAGCTGAGTCTAGTTGTGGTAGGTTTAAAAAAAAGTTTAGAAAAACTAAATGATTGATTTTAGATTACAGTGCGCTAGCAAAAAGTGCGCGCCGGCGCATCGAGAAAAAAATGGCAGCGTGGCTGGTCGCTGGGGTCAAGGTCGCCTTAGCTGTTTTGTCAGAAAAAAAAAATTAATTCATGATTGTCAGAAAATAACGCATAGGATCTGAGCGTAAAAAAACACGCTTGATATAAATTCTTGGATGGCGGATACGTAAGCGCGCAAAGTTTGAATTTCAAAATTTTACCCACCACGGTGCTCACACGTTAAACTAATAATATTCCTTTTTTATATCAGGGGGGTTATTATGACATGGCTATGCAGTTCATTTTACGCTGAGAGAAAAGGACGAAGCTATAGCAGATACATAACTCTGTCCTTTTCTCTCAGCGTAAAATGAATTGCACAGATACGTCATAATAACCCCCCAGGTGTTAAAAATTACAACCCTTAAGTGATTCCCCTTTTAAAATGTCACAAGGAACGTATACGTAGACAGCAACCTGATGATGAGTAGTATGTGAGACCGATAGACATTGCAATCTCAAGAATGCAGTCCTAAGACTGGAAATGCGTCGGCAATCTTGGGACTTAAGGTGATTTTTTTTATTAAAATCCATTTCCATCTAAGATGCGCGAAGGAATCGATTTTTTTACTAAATTATATTCTGGTCTCGCTAGTAGAATAGCCCCTTGCCTCTATGCTAGTATTGCCCATTGTCTAATCCTCACACCGGAACACACCGATCCTAACACTGCTGCTTGGCGGATGAAGGATAAGATGGTGATCCAGAGGAATAACGTCCTGCCACCACTAATATGTCATATATGTAGATACCTACTATACTTAGTTTATATATTTACTAACAAAGCGACATTTTTCTACAGCTTACATTTTAAAAGGTATTAATCTACACAATCCTGTTCAACCATTTCAAATCAAACGACATTCGTCTTAAAGTTTACATTGCTCATGCCAGTTTGATCGGATCACTAATGATAAAGGCATGGAAGTGGACGTCCTTGGGGTAGGAATGGCGAAGTATCAAGACTGCTGACTGAAAACATTTCGTATCTGATTTATATCCTTGATATGACTTAATCAGATAATAAAGTTTAATACTAAGATTATAATGTGAATTGACACTGGATCGCTTTACTGTGACCACGATCATGAAAATCAAAATAAACAGTAAATGTATAGAAAATTCCAAGGGCGGAGTATTGATCCTTAGTTGTTTTCTAATGTTGTCCTTCTACTTAATACAGTTTATATAGTTAATATAGTTTGATAAAGGCATCAACCATTGTAAGCACCATAATTCGTAACTAATATATTATTAGGTAGTTAAGCTTACAGAAATTGGCTTCGCCCCAAAGTAAACTTAAAGGCGCGCACAGATTATGCGCGGCAATCACTCGGAGACGGGGTTTCCGTGGGCGGCAGCTCGAACATTGCTGCGCTCGACCGAGCCGCGCGGCGATCTGAGCGCTGTCGGTTTTTGAGCCCGCATCAAAGGAGCTGAAGCTGGCGCGCGCGCAGGTTGGACGGTTGTGTGATTTAAATATACGTTTTCACGCGCTGATCGAGCTGGATCGCTTGCCTCGCGCAGCCGCCACGGTCTACCTAAATTCCATCGAACATTTGCCGCGCGAGCCAATGTTCACGCGAACACTGGCGCGCGCGGCTGCCACGCATAATCTGAACCCGGCTTTAGGGTTGCGCTACGGAAACTAGACAACAATATAAGTACATAATTATATACGTAAACAGACATAAAAAGACTTATAAAATTTGCGTTCATCACACTAAAATTTTTTGGTACCAGGGATCGAATAACCATGAATCAATGGACAATAATTCAATGGACCGCTCGGTTCATAGTTCATACCTAGGTAACCAATGGTGTATATAGCGGACCAATGTAGACATGAAAATAATATTATTGTACATACCTTTGTAAGGAGATTGTAGGTTGTTGTTTTGGTGATAATCTGAAACAATAACATAACGTTAATTTGATTGACATTTATCTTTTTAACACTCGTTAAAGACAAATTTAAAGAAGATATAGTCAAGGGAATATGATACGGCAGTTAAAGAAAGATCAAACTTGCTCTAAAAACGCCTAATGCTTTTTTGTATAACTCTTCAGCGTAGTAGTAAAATAACTTATAATGCTGCAAGATTAACAATTCTAGAATCTATAATCACCACTATTTAGGAGTAATCCTTTTATTATAATTTGTAGTTGCCTAAAATACCTTCCTTGCCACCAATTCTTCTTATTAGTCAATTTATTTTGGATTTATGCAGATATAAGCAATATTTTTGGTCATAGAGAATGCGAACAAGGATACGGCCAGACGGTCACCAAATGGTTAGAGCAATTTTAGACCAAAATACATTAGCATTGACTCGTTATAAAAATCTTTATAGATGCTACTACTAACCATTTAGTCCTATAAGTTACGTATCGGTGTTGTACAGAGGCCCTGACCAAGATGCAAACGCTACTAATGTATTTCTTTTCTATCATTCAAAACGTATAGGATGACATTCTCGTGCTTTGCGATAAACCACGTGGCCATGCACTATAGTCTATACTTTTAGGTATTAAAAAAAATTTAAACATTCCAAATCACGTGACTTTGTTAAACAACCAATCAAGACTGTTTTATCGAGCTTTGACGTACGACGACTTTGACGGCAGCCAATAGAAGCAGAACACTGTCTACTTCTATTGGCTGACGAACTATATCACGTGGTTGTTTTGTTTACATTTTTTTAAATGCTTAAAAGTATACACTATACGCTAACTAGCGTTTCTATTCGATCCGTTTTTAAACCAATCGCGTCACTGGTAGATGACGTGATACCAAAAGTCACGTGATGTGCCAGTGACGCGACTGGTTTAAAAACGAAACGAATAGAAACGCTAGGTAGCGTAATGCATCTTGGCAGGGTCCTCTGTCATCCCATACATTTTGAGTGATATGAAAAACGTTAGTAGCGTTTGCATGTTGGCTACGGCCCCAGGTCTTAGAACAGAATGTGTAGGCGTAAACACCTTTATTCACGATGTGGGGCAGACCGCCTCGCGCCTGGAGACATGACCCGCCCTGGATGACCACGGCCACAGGCCACGGGTGGACAGCGTGGTCAGTTCGTGGATAAACGCTGAGCGCCAATACGGCGACAGAAG
Source organism: Acleris laterana (assembly GCA_963966035.1). Taxonomy (NCBI): domain Eukaryota; kingdom Metazoa; phylum Arthropoda; class Insecta; order Lepidoptera; family Tortricidae; genus Acleris; species Acleris laterana. Next base: position 3,727,177 of record OZ014450.1, read on the forward strand.
GTGCTTACAAAGATAAAACTTCAAGTTTGTACTGTGAAACGAATGAAAACAAAATCCAATGTTCAATAAAGTGTTTGTGCATTGTATTCTATACAGAATTGATCGACTGTAAATTGATGATGTTGACTGTAGGTACCTACTAGTTATGAAAAGTCTTTATCTTTTTCGACGACGGTAATAGTTTTTGAATATGCGTTGATTTTTCATTACAAGGCGCAGATTTTTTATTAGAAACGCTCTTGAAAGAAAATAATAAATAGTCCACGAAAAAGAGACAAAGACGAGGAATTTAACATCTTGTCAAATTTCAATCAGGCACTGGTTGCGAAGCGGGATAGGCGTTTGCGGAACCCGCCTAAGCGATATTGGAGTAGGTACAACTACAACTATACACCTAAATTATCCTTTTTGTGTAGAGACTACAAAATAAGCGTTTTATTTACCTGAAACCGCTCTTACCCATCAACAAAAAAACTATATTAATGATCAGTAAAAGTAGACAGACTCCCTTGGGTACCCTGTTTCTGGCACTGTTTAAATAATAAATACGACAGTGAATAACCAATTAAATTAAATTAATTGTAATTTTCATTATGTAGTAAGTATTTATTGATAATAAATTATAATACTCTAAACTTAAAAAACAATATCATGTAAGCCATGCCACTTTCCCAAAGTTCAAGTACAATACCTACAATATTCGTTAGCAAAACCATCTCACGTTTTCCGCTTGGAGTGACCTAGCTTCTATGCTTAGCCAGCTGTGGTAGCCTGCAGCAATGAGGCTGGATATCGAATCTAGACTAACTACAGCTCTGCCCCTTGTATTTCAATCTGTCCAGTAACGGGCGCAATGTATTGTTATTCCGCGGTTAAATTTTATCGAGAACAGGGTTACGGGGCAATGGGTGGCTTTTGTGAGCAAAATATGGATATAAAGACGTTATGATTTACTCGTTACTAGTCACTAGACTCTAGGGTTGTCCGGCCTGAAGAGCGTTGGTGGCCAGCTTACGAAGTCACTTGTGATCGTAAGGTACCGAGTTCGAATCCCCGCGATCACTATTCTACTAATATTATAAATAGGAAAGTTTGGATGTTGAGTATGTTGAGTATGTTGTGTGTTGAGAGTGTGGCCAGAATGGCTGAACAGATCTGGATCAAATAAAATTAAGCAGTACATACATACACATACATACCGTCACGCCTTTATCCCAGAGTGGGGTAGGCAGAGCTACAGAATTACCAACAACTTTAACAGCCAGTTGTTAATTCTGTAACCACATTTTGCACAAACAGGCTAAGATGTATATCATGTGTAATTAAGCAGTTTCCGAGGGAATAACGATAATCGAAATCAACGCGGATGAAATCGCTGGCAGAAGCTAGTGTAACCTAGTTGTTAAACGTCGCGTAGGTTAGGTTACGTTTAATTTATAAACGATAATAAAAAAGTCTTCTATAAATTTTGATCAATGTGGAATTAATAATAATAATAATAATAATAATAATTCTTTATTTTCCATAAAATTACACGTATCTTATAAGTATATTAATTACATTAGCCAGAAAACTTAAATAATTTAGCCACAGCTGCCAAACTAGGTGGGGACCTGTATTTCAGCAGACAGCGCTCAACCCCAAAAATGTAGTACTAAGAATTATTATATAAACTAAAGAAAAACAGTAACCAGAAATGAACCTAGCTAAATATTCTTAATTACTTATTTACTATAAAAATAACAAAAGTGTGAGTTTGAATGAAGGTGTGTAATTGTGAACCTCTTCTTATGAAAGTATGTGTGCGAGAGTGTGTGTGTGTGTGTGTGTGTATAGGAGTGTGTGTGTGTGTGTGTTTGGAGAAGAGGGTGTGTAGGTATACAATTAATTCGTTTATTTCAATATTGTAATAAGTTCCTCAGTTTCCTCGTAGGTAAATTTTTGTAGCAGGTTTGTGATTTCGTTTCTACAACGTATCTTATTTAGTGGATAAACAAATTTTAGCTTGTTAATTTTATTATAAATATAAAGGAGGACCTAGAAAGCAAAAGAATCTCGTTATGAATGCAGTGTGAAACTTTTTAGGCAGGTTTAAAATCGTATCTTTCCTTCGTTTATTATTTATTGAACAATCATAATGAGTTAAACTGTGTTGCTTCATGAAAATGGAAAGCAGAAACAGCTGTCGTACGGTGAGGACTTCGCAGGATTGATAGAGGAGTGTGGTGGAAAATAAGATAGGCCGGAAAGTGCAAACTTTGAGAATGGCACGCTGGGCAACCTCCAAAGACAACAGGGTGGTTTTGGGAACTCCTCCCCAGCAAGAAATGCAATAAGTAGTGATAGATTGGCATAGTGCAAAATAAATTTGTTGAAGTAATTTTTTATCAACTGCGTGTCTTAAATTTTTAAAAATATATATTAGTTTCCTAATTTTTCCACTAAGTGATAAAATGTGTTGTTTAAAACAGAGGTTACTATCTAATGTAATGCCTAGGTATTTAATCGTTTGGACGCGTTCTAAACTGGTACAGGAGCATTTACCCTTTTCCTCTAGAGGACATTCATGCGCATAAATCTCTAAATTCAGTTTTGGTTGTCCAGCATCCCTAATAGAAAAGGCAATATATTTTGTCTTATCCTTATTCAAGGTCAAAATATTCTCCCTCAGCCACCTAGTTACAATATTAAAGCTAGACTGTGCTGCCTCGTAGACCTCGACCCAGGAGTCCGCAGCAAAGAGTAAAGCAGTATCATCTGCATAAGATATAATTTTGCCTGGGATATTTTTAAGAGATAACAGATCGTTTATATAAGCCAGAAATAATGTCGGTCCCAATATACTGCCCTGTGGCACTCCGTACGAAACAGGAAGTTCATTGCTGACGTAACTACCTATCCTAACACACTGAAATCTGTCAGAAAGATAGCTTGCTATAAGTTTTAGTTGAGTACCTCTGATACCGAGTCTTTCAAGTCTCTTTAATAACTTCGGAACCGAGACCGTGTCGAAAGCTTTGGCCAAATCCAAGAAAATTGAAATACACTTCTGACCGTTATCTAAACTCTCAGAAACATAGTCCGTAAAGTTTTGTACAGCGTCATTCGTAGATAGCCCCCGTCGGAAGCCAAACTGACTACTGGACAAAATATTATTGGTCTCCAAAAAATTTACGAGTCTAACATTAATAATTTTTTCCAGAATTTTAGATAAAGCTGGAAGAATCGAAATGGGCCTAAAATTACCGACACGATCCCTGTCCCCGCCCTTGTGAATTGGAATAACTACTGATCTTTTCAATTCTTTCGGAAAAACGCCCTTCCTCAGACAGCCGTTAAAGATGTAGGTTAAAGGCGGTATAAGTAACTGTCTATATGATTTGAGTAAAGAGTTAGATATTTTGTCAAGACCTACAGAACAATCACTCTTTAAGCCAATAATAAGGCGATTTACTTCATCTTCGTCAGTATCTAACAATACGAAAGAACTATTATGGTGGTTGTATAGATCTGTATTTAGTTGATTACTAGCTATATTTTGAAATTTTGTAGCCAAAGATCTTCCCACATTAACAAAAAAATCATTAACGTCATTAATCGATTGCTCAGGAGATGATTTTATTGATAGTAGTTCTTTTGGAAAAATATTTACTCTAGCAGTACCTGAAATGTTTTTAATTGCTTCCCATAACTTTTTACTGTCTTTGCCAGCACTTTTTATAAGTTCTTTATCATACTCGTATGACCTCTTAACTTTTTTTAGAAGTAAATTACAAAAATTTCTGTAGCGCGTATAAGTTAGTTTTAAAATATGGTTGTTAGGAGAACGCTTGGATTTAAAATGCAGCCTATCTCTATGTTTAATACAGCGGAGAAGCCCTGAGGTAATCCAGGGTTTGATAATCTTTTTACGTGTTGATAATGTTATGGTTTGGGTATTATTTTCAATTGCAGTTTGTATGGATCTTATGAGGTAGCTCATGCAATTTTCCATATCTTGGGATTCGTATACTGGCTGTAGGTTAATATTTGCAATGTCAGTACCCAAACCTTCTAAGTTAAGTTTACTACGTGTGGAGATTGCATAAGTGCGATTTGTTTTATTCTTTAAACAAAGTAGAACGCATTTATGGTCAGTGATTGTGGTTTCAAGTATGATTGTAAGTGATGGATTTTTACTTTTAAGCAACACATGATCAATACAAGTTTCACTAGCATCTCTTGTGACCGATGTATGTGTTGGTAAAAGTCCGTGAAAGGCTGCAAGTGTTAGATACCGATCAGCTGAAGCTTCAATAACATGTGGAATTATATTAATGTTGAGGTCACCTATAACTGTAATGTTCTTATACACTGATAGCTCTAGTAAAATTTTATCTAAAGACGTCAAAAATAAATCAGAATTTTGATATGAAGGTGGACGATATATAGCTATAATTACAGTATCATAACCAATTTTGATTATAAGGCCATTACCAGCTTCAAGTTGTGGTTCATGAATTGAACAATTAAGATTGTCCTTGACGTAAACTACTACTCCGTCGTTTTGATTGCAATTAATTGTAGTGGCATAGCTGTTATAACCATTCAATATCGGTATCAGCGGCGCTTGCTGCAGCCAACATTCCGTGAGTATCAGTATATCGCACTCTACGCGAAGTTGTGAAAGCATTACTTCAAAATCGTTGAAATTACAATTTATACTGCGTATGTTTTGCGTGAGGACCGTTAAGCATGAGGTAGAAGATGGGATATGTTTATAACAATTTTCAACATCACAGGACAAACATTCTGAGATTGCTACACTGTCAAGATCATTTATAACTGTATTAAGATTATCGAATTTTAAAAAAGGTTTTATGTTGCTCCAAAGAAATGTCGTAAAAAAATTTAGATTTTAATTCGTGAGGAAAACTAAGGCGGTAGCAGAATTGAAGTGTAACTGTAAACAAAGGTTGTGTGTAAGTGTAAATGGGAGGATATAATGGAGAAAAGATAATTGAATGACATGTGATGAAACAGTGAGATCTTGTATTATTACAGATAATTGTAATAGCTAAGTATAGTCATGCAAGCTTTTTAAGCTCATCTAACTTTGTTTCATTAATTATTTTGATCGGTGGTGAATTTTCGTTCTTACGTAAGTATACTGCTCCGTGCGAAGTCCAGCAGAAGTTATATTCATAATCTCTCTGGAAGGCTCGTGCTAGGAAGAAAACTCTTTGAGCTTTAGCAGTCAACGTTTCCGAGACGTAAACTGGCTTAACCGGCTGTTGTAAATGCAAATGAGAGGTGTTAAGTTTATCTCCTTTTGCCTTAGTTTTGTTGAAAGTTTTAATCGATTTAATAATTTTCTCCTTCATTATCACGGTGTTTAGCTCGGTGATTATAGGATCCGATGAGTCTTTGGATTTCAGTCGGTAAACGTCTTTAATATCGGTTTTCTTAATTTCAGTCTTAACCGCCTTTCCCAGGTTTATCACCATATCACAAAGACTCTCCTTAGTTTCGCCAATGGATTTGGGGATATTACGTATCTCAAGGCCGGTGTCACGACTTTTGCGCTCCATGTTTTCAATTTTTTCTTCAAGCACTTGAATCATCACCATGTCTTCTTTTCGTTTAGTCTCCAGTTCCGAAATACGTACTAAGAATTCGTCGTACTTATCGGACATTAGTTGTACACTTTTTGTCAATTCCGAGTTCTGTTCTTTGAGATCATCTATTGCGCATTTTAGGCAAGAAAATCTTTTGTCTTGTTCTTTAGAGAAAGACGCAAACATGTCCTTTATTGTTGATGTTATGTTTGTTTCCTCCCCTTCCTTTTTCTTCATTTTACGTTCAATAACACTCATTTTCTGAGACCTCAATTTTGGTAGTGATTTGCAATGCTTATCTTCTTCTGGGGTACCAGGTACAGTAGACGCGGTTAAGGTGACGCTATGTGGTATCGGGAGCACGCATGCAGCCGAGGATGAAGCCAGAGGCGAGGGGGGAGGAATACGTTTTGTCTTCATATAATACTATTTTTGTCTACAAAGTAAAGCAATATACCTACCAGGACAGCAGCGATTACGAGATGTTATATGTATAATCACAAGTAGTAAGGTAGGGGTCTAGTAATCTGGTCACTTATCGGGAAAATCGAACATAAAGGCTTTCCTTCCACTTAACGGAGATCTCTTCTAATGTATCAGTAGCCTGTGTCGTTAGAAATGTTGTTGTCTATGTTGCCTTGTTTCTAAAGCATGCAAGACGTGATCCTTATAGCTTCTTAAATTTCCGCTGTCCAAAGTTAGTATTTAATTTATTTAAAATGGTTGTTTATAAATACCAGAGTGATTGATTCGTTGTGCGGTTGGCTCGCTCGGGCAACTCCTTTGGTGATCCGGAGGGGAGACAAATTGTAGAAAACACTTCTTTAAATTCAGGTATCACCGGCAACCAACACTTATAAATAAACACAGTTGATGTTGGCAATCATAATAATATACGCGCAAATACTTAGTACAATGCGCGCCATTTCCTTGCTGCAGTCATAGATATTACGCTTGAAGCGCTGCTTAGTTTTCATGTCATTGTGCTCTCACTTGTTCGAGTAAAAACAGCGCTGCAGCGCTGAGTTGCGCGGGCTTTTCCTAGTTGGCCGGCGGGAGGCGGAGGTCCGCTAAAATGCGAGCGCACCGCGCATGCGCCTGGGCGGCCGCGTCGACAGCGATTCCGGGAATTGAGCGCGATCTAATAAATCGATTTTGGAGATATTTTGTTTTATAATCACTCACTGTGCTTCACTGATAAGTACTAATACAAATGTTTTAACACTTTTAGAATCTTGGGGAGGTAAGGAATAGATTGGTATATATTTTGACTTGTTTTGTAATAAAAATCCTACCTAATTTAATTAATAATCACGGAGTCGCAACGGAGCGATCCTTCCGCTAGAGCTGCGGCGGGGGGAGACGAATTAGGTCCCTACTTCCCCCCGTTTTTTTAAATGTGGTAGTTTATGTACACACACAATGCACGATAATCCACTGTAATAAGGACTTCGTAACATATTTATGAGAGGTTTCTTTCGATACATATTTTTGCGCTTGGTTGTATAGTAACAGTGTAGTTACATTAATAATGGCAAGCTAACAACGTAAGATGCCACGTCCGTCCCCGTCAGGCAGCTTGCCATACGGAAGAGGGAGGTATTCGCATCCTCGTGATTAAACATCTGAACAGGACCGAGAACATATTTTAATAGGGGACTGGTCCGGAGCTGGTCCAAGGGAAGAGATCTTAGAGGAGAAGCGGTCACATTTTAACGCAGCGTCGGTGAATTACTTAAGATAATTACAAATCAATTTATTCTCAAGAATAACATACTAAGATAAAAAATTGCACTTTTTTTTAAGGAAGTAGGTAAATGCCATTTTGGAAGGACATCCCTGTGAAGATGACGCCCTCGGAGAAAGCCCCCGTCAAAAGGGGAAGATCCGAGGAAGAGTCTCCACAGGGACATACGTCGAAAGCCCCGAGACTGTCCTCTGAAGCTGCAGGTGGCGCTAAACCCCCCAGCTTCAAGGAAGTGGTAGGGTCCTCGCGCGTAGGGATCCGTAACTCGGAACCTATGAGCGAGGACCATATGAGGATGGTCCACCGTCATCTAAACCTGGCCATTGCGGGGCATTGCTCGGATGGTGATGGACCACAATTTCTGGGTTTCACGCACAAGACAGGGTGGATCCTGGTGACCTGCGTCAACCAGCGTAGCCAGGACTGGCTTGTGGGTGAAATCCTGAAATTGAAGCCGTGGCCGGAGGCGAACCTCTCCGTCATTCCGGAGGGGGAGCTGCCCAAACCAGCCACGGCCACCACCTTTATCCCGGAGTCAGAGGCTGCCTCTACTGAAGAGGCCCTAGCCCTTCTCAGGGCTCAGAATAAGGGCCTAAACACCGGGCTCTGGAGGGTGCTAGGCGACAGGGTGGAACAGGGAGGAAGGGTAGTTACCTTCTCCCTGGACGAACCCTCCGTCGAGACCCTGAAAGCCAGTGAAAATGAGGCGGCCCTTGGCTTCAAGAGGGTTTATTTTAAGGTCAAGGGAGGGCCAAATGCTCCCCTGAACACCCCCACAGCTAAGTCTGCTGCTCCATCCCAGGATGCTCATAAAACCCAAGCCCCCAAAACCCATGGGGGCAGGGCCCACCCTGGGGGAAGAGACAGCAGAACTGTCACCGATCGGGCTGGACCCTCAACCTCAGCAGCCAGAGGTCGACAAACGCCTCTAGCTGCATCAAGGGGCGGGGGAACCCGACCGGCCACAAAAAGGGGGAAGTAATGGCTTCCTCCACTACACCGGCGAGGATCCTGCAGGCGAACCTACACCACGCAGCTGCTGCGTCAGCAGTGGTTGAGTGCCGCCTTGCAGGAAACATCGACCTCGCCCTCATTCAAGAACCGTGGGTTCGTAACTCAACCATACTGGGACTGAATTCCGTTGGTAAGGTTCTATACAATACAAACGGAATAAAGCCAAGGGCGTGTATTGTTTTCAGCAAAAACACTAACTTTTTACCTGTTCCAGAGTTATGCACTGATGACCTTGTAGCAGCGTATGTAACTCCGAAGGGATGGTATGGGTCTAGAGTAATTCTGTGCTCGGCTTACCTTCCTGGAGACAAAGCGGACCCCTCGGCGGAGCTCTTTCCTGTGGTCGATTACGCCCGGAAACACAACGCGGAACTGCTGGTGGGTTGCGATGCCAACGCCCATCACACCAACTGGGGGAGCACTGACATCAATGGTAGGGGTGAGTTACTACATGAATTCCTACTAACCAATTTACTCCAAATCCTGAATTTAGGCTGTGTACCAACCTTTAATACTAGAGCTAGGAGTGAAGTTTTAGATATAACGTTTGCCACCGCAAATCTTGCCAGGCACATCCTAAACTGGAAGGTAAGCGATGTGGAATCTTTGTCAGACCATAGACACATTTGTTTCAATCTGACTAGTCAACTGAGCAATCAGACTGTTACCTTTAGGGATCCTAGACGAACTGACTGGGAGGGTTACCACAACTCCCTAGATCGTAACCTAGGCTCTATTGCTAAAAGTATAAAAACGCGGGAAGGTTTGGAACTTGCGGTAGAGGTTATCTCCAAAGGCATTGTACAGGCCTATGAAGAGAACTGCCCTCCCAAGGTGAAATCATCCAAGCGTATGGTTCCGTGGTGGAACTCTAAGCTGAGAAGGCTCAGGGATAAAACACGGAAACTGTTCAATAGGGCTAAGAGGACAAATGAGTGGGAGATCTATCGGAAAGCCCTAAATGAATATAGCAAACAGATTAGGAAAGCGAAAAGGGAGTCATGGAGGAAGTTCTGTGAGGACATAAACAATACGCCTCAGGGAGCAAGACTTCATAGATTACTCGCCAAAGCAAAACCTAACCAAGTTGGTCTACTAAAAAGACCTGATGGTTCCTTCACTGAGAATGAAACGGAAACGTTAGAATTACTGGCAAACACTCACTTCCCGGGAGCTGGAGACCCGAACTTAGCAGGTGGAGGAGCAGCTTCTTTTAGACCCCATCCTGAGGACTGGAGACAAGCAGCCTTAGTCGTAAGACCGGGACCAGTGAGATGGGCCATTAATTCATTTAAACCCTACAAAACTAGTGGATTAGATGACGTAAGTCCGGTTTTGATACAACGTGGTGCAAACGTCCTGATCCCCTATTTGGTTAGGATCTTCAGAGCAAGTTATGCCTGGGGACACATACCGGAACAGTGGAAGAAGGTAAAGGTCTTATTTATACCTAAGGCTGGGAAAAAGGACTACGCCCTGGCAAAGTCCTTCAGACCCATTAGCCTATCCTCGTTTCTACTTAAAACCATGGAGAAGGTAATTGATAAATATATTCGTGAGAACTGCCTCAGGGACAAACCTATCCATGACAGTCAGCATGCCTATCGTAGTGGCAGATCTACAGAGACGGCCCTACTAAACCTAGTTGATAGGATCGAGAAAGCGCTGGAAGATAAGGAGATTGCTCTCACAGCTTTCCTGGATATAGAGGGTGCCTTTGATAACACCCCCATCGGAACGCTGGTCAGTGGGCTGGCTGTGAAAGGCGTAGACACTACCACTATCCGATGGGTGCAAGGGATGCTCTCAAGTAGAGTGGTCAGGCTAGAACTACTCGGCACTACACTAGAGGTGACCACAGTAAGAGGCTGCCCGCAGGGAGGTGTATTATCTCCTTTACTCTGGACTCTTGCTGTGGATGGGCTCCTGCATAAGATGGCAGAGCTTCGCATCGATACACAGGGGTACGCTGACGACCTTGTAGTTACGGTGCGTGGCAGCTGCCAAAGTACTCTATCGTACCTTATGCAAAGAGCTCTAAACACAATAAACTCATGGTGTAAAGATAATGAACTATCCATAAATGCGGATAAAACCATTATTGTCCCATTCACTAATAAGCGGAAACTAGTGGGACTTAGACCGCCTATCATGAATGGGAAAACAATACCGTTCTCCTCAGAGGCCAAGTATTTGGGAGTCACACTAGACCAGAAACTTACATGGAATCTGCACGTGAACGGAACCTTACAGAAGGCTAAATCAGCTCTGGCAATTTGTTGCCGGCTAGCAGGAAGCAGATGGGGACTAAAACCCAAAATTGCACTCTGGCTCTACACATCCATAGTGAGGCCGATGGTGTCTTACGCCTCTGTGGTATGGTGTAGAAAAGCGGCACAAAAAACTGTAATATCGAAACTTGGCAGCCTCCAAAGAACTGCCTGTATTATCGCTACGGGAGCCATGTCAACCTCTCCGACACTAGCTCTTGAAGCACTGCTAAACCTGCCGCCCCTTCACCTGTTTCTGGAAAAGGAGGCGAAGGCAAGCATGCATAGAATCTCGAGCTTGAAGAGAGGCCACTGGCTATCCCAAAATATGAGATCCCTCGAGAACTCTGTAAGCGATATTCCTGTGATGGGGATGTTATCAGACACCATGCCCCCTAAACATTGTCCACAGAAGCTGTTTTCTGTGGAATTTCCGTCCAGGGAAGACTGGTCACACGGTCGCTTAACATGGAAACCAGGTAGCCTAAGGTGGTACACTGATGGCTCCAAATCCGGTTCTGAGGTAGGCTGCGGAATATATGGAGAGGCGCCTAAAAAGGAGTTAAGTCTGAATTTAGGCAAGTACTCTTCTATTTTCCAGGCGGAGGTATACGCCATAATTGAATGTGCGGCAACCAATCTGCAAAGCAACTACCTCAACAGTACCATCTATATCCACTCGGATAGTCAGGCGGCTCTCTTGGCCCTAACCTCTGATGTCATGAACTCAAGGCTGGTCGAGAACTGCTGGACACTTTTAAACACTCTGGGTACGAATAACAGGGTGATTTTACGTTGGGTCCCAGGGCATGCGGGCATCGTGGGCAACGAGAAAGCTGATGAACTCGCACGGGTAGGAGCTAAGGGAACACAATTTGGTCCGGAACCATTTTGCGGTATCCCCAAAAGCCTAACAAAACTTACCTTGTGGACATATTGCTATTATGCAGCCATTCAACTCTGGAGAACAACTCCAGGATTAAACCATTCCAAGGCTCTCATAAGAGCATTTAGCAAAAAGGCATCGACGGAGGCCTTAGCGCTGAGTAGGAACAATATTCGCACTCTGGTCAGGGCGCTCACAGGGCACTGTTGCCTGAACAAGCACATGCAGACGATTGGGAAAGGTGACACAAGGATGTGCAGACTCTGCCATCTGGAGGAGGAAACGCCTTTGCACCTTCTCACCGTCTGCCCGGCCTTAATGCGACACCGTAGCTCCTCACTGGGAAAGCATCTAATGTGCCTAGAGGAGATCAGGTATCTCGGCGCCAACAAAGTCCTGAAATTCTTCGCAATAACAGGACTCAGCGGAGAACTGTAGGTCGTGGCGATCACAATAGATCAATCCTGGTCGCAGTGATACTAGGCTTTGGAGCCTTGAATAGCCACACCCCTGAATAATAATAATAATAAATGCCATTTTGATTCCTACTTTTCGAACAAAATCTTTATTTTACATACATACGAGGGCTGCTACTTATGTAACCGGAATAGAAAAAATAAACAAACGTACATGGCTAAATATGGTTTTATTGGTTTTCAAAGTATTCTCCGTGATAATCGATGCACTTTTGCATACGTTGAAACCAATTTATAAAGCACTTTTTCCACTCTGACTGAGGTATCTCCAAAACGTGCTGTCTGAACGCGTCGACGGCATCTTCACGGGTCGAAAATCGTTGACCACGTAATTTATTCTTTACATTTGGAAATAAATAGAAATCATTGGGTGCCAAATCAGGGCTGTAAGGTGGATGACCCGTTAATTCTATATTTTGACCTTCCAAAAATCGAGTCGTTTCACGTGATGTATGACAGCTGGCGTTATCATGGTGCAGAATGATTCTCCGTCGCTGGTTGTTTTTCCGTATTTCTTCAAATACTTCCGGCAAACAAATGGTCGTGTACCACTCCGAACTAACCGTTTTACGATTCTCCAGGGGCACTGTAGCCACATGGCCATTAATACCAAAAAAGCAGGCCACCATTTGCTTCAAGGTGCTTTTTGCACGAGTTACTTTCGTAGGGTTCGGCTCATTTTGAAACACCCACACCGTTGATTGTTGTTTGGTTTCGGGATCATACGCATAGATCCAGGATTCGTCACCTGTGTAGATATTATAAACAGCTTTTGAGTCACCACGGTTATATTTTTTCAACATTTCCTTGCACCATTCGACGCGAGCCTCTTTTTGATCCTTAGTTAAGTTGTGCGGGATCCAACGCGAACAAATTTTTTTCACAGCTAAGTGTTCATGTAATATCTTATTAATGCTCGTCATACATATGCCTATAGTCGCCTCTATCTCGCGATACGTAACATGACGGACATGCATGATAAGTTTTCGCACAGCTTCAATATTTTGTGGTACAACGACCGATTTCGGGCGACCATCCTTAACTTCGTCCCTGAGCATACTACGTCCACGATTGAACTCACTAAACCAGCGATACACAGTAGTTTTGGATGGAGCTTCATCACCAAAAGTCGAAGTTAGTTGATCTATGCACTGTTGTTGCGTTAAACCACGCCGAAAATCGTAATAAATCATAGCACGAATATTTTCACGAGTGAGTTCCATACTTGCAGCGAGATTAAAATTTAAACCCGCCAAAAACAAAAGACTACGTAAGATAAGAAAAAAATATATAGCGGCCAGTATTCAAAAAAGTGAAAATTTTACCATGGAGGTCAGATATAGCGTTTAAAAATGTTGGAATCCCGGATTCCGGTTACTTAAGTAGCAGCCCTCGTACATATACATAAAATCTTGCCTGTTTCCCAGAGTGGGGTAGGCAGAGCTACAGAATTACCAACAACTCTAAAAACTTCTTTATAACCCTGTAACCACATTTTGCACAATTAGGCTAAGATGTTTACCAGCGTGTTAGTGACAGGATGCAAGTCCATCGCCTAACAGTACAAGCCTTTATTCCCTTAGTCGCCTCTTACGACATCCGCGGGAAGATATGGAGTGGAACTATTCTAACCCGGCAACCACACGGGGGCTTTTTTTATTGATTTAAATACTTCATTGCACAAAATTAGAATAGTGTTCAAAAGACGGTCTTAATGCTTCAAGTACACAGTTAACCTTAATGTGAAACAGAAATTAAAAAGTAGGCACCTAGAAAAAAAAATGGACAGATGGAAATACAGTTTCCGACCTCCGCCAAGATCTTTTCTGAGATCTCCCAGCTCTGTTCTAAGTACCTACCGCATATAAATACTTATTTAAATGTAAACAAACAGTCAGTGTCAAGTGCCAACCCACAGTTTTTAGCTTTATCTTTGTGTAGAGTAATGAAGGTTGACATTGTAATGTTGACTGTGGGTAGGCGCATTATTCGTAATCAGAGTCCAAATACTTCCGCTTCCGTAATGTGTTAAACAAAAACTGTTCAAAATATCTAGTAATAATTTTGAGAAGCATCTTAACCTAGGAGCTTTCTTTAAATCACCTCCAAATCGGTCAATCCGTTGGGGAGCTTCGATTCCACAAACAAACAGATACACAAACAGGCAAAAACACCCATACAAAGACACGTTAAACTTATAACTTCCCTCTTTTTTTGTTAGGGTCTAATAAAGTAGTGGGATAAACGTCGTGGATTAAATTTAATTCGGAACCGGGGTAAGCATGAGGTGCGGGGGTGAGGTACGAACAATCTCGACTAGTCACCGTTGCCCTCTCCCTGTACCTCATGCATACCCCTGCTCTCAAATAAGTTGTATTGTACACCTATAGTTTTTCCTATACGTTTTTACTTCTGTGACTTACGCCCTCCCCGTTGTTTCCAGTGGACGCTGCGATGACAGACACGATACGTCAATAGTCGCGGGAATAACCTATCTCGCCTATTAGACTACCTTGTTCCGAGATACCGAAGGAACGACAATGGAAATAAATACGCCTACAGGCGGCGAGAAATATAGCTTTAAATAGTTTAAATTTAAGTTGTTACATTTATTTTCTTAAAAAAAACTATAACTATTTTTTATGTGTTAATGTTGTACGCGTGGAAGTCGTAAATCGCTACTCGCGGAATAAAGTATCACAATATCCTTTATCGAGTTTCAAACTGTCTCCATACCAAATTTCATCGGAATCGGTTCAGTAGTTTAGCCGTAAAAGCGTAGAAAACAGCTTGAGTTACTTTCACATTTACAATATTAGTAAAGATATGCAATAACGTAAAATAACGGCCAAAGTTAAAAGAATAAGAGAACGTCTCTCTAATACCATTGCAAATACGCCATCATAATAAAATTATCACCATTAAAAGTACTTTTTTGCACACATTTACTTGCATCCATTTGCATACTTCGAACCGCAAACGTGACATAACTGTTATGGCAAAACAAAACTAGGTTAAAATAACCTCAATTAACATTCAATGCCCAAACTAAAGAATATAAAGAACATTGGCTCCATTCTGTATTGGAATAGATATCCTGGCTCTTATTAAATGCGCTTTAAAAATGCAAATACACGTAAACGACAACGCGTAACTAACACAATACATTAAAGCGAAAGTTCCAGGTGCTATTGTGGTTAGTTAATATAAAGGAAAAGAATGAAGACAGGTGGTTATTTCCCACGTAGACAAAACTAAGTATACTAACGTTATTTCCTCACGCTTTTTAGACATAAACTGACCTTTATTTCTTCTGATTGAAGTCTCTTTCCACTTGTCTATTCGGCACTTACATCATTTCATTTCTAACGTAAGTGTAGTCGTGCAGAAACGCAATGAGATCATCAGATTCATCAGGAAAGTGTCATTTGGTTGAGACGTGAACTGATCTGAGCGAGCGGGATGACAGATACGCGCCGAGTGAAACATATATATTGGAGATACGTTATTTCTACTGGAATGCTAGATGCTAGATTGAGGCAATGAAGGAATGTCGTATCTGATCGTTGCTTGTTTGTGCATACGGCTTAATTTGAGTTTTGAATTCGAACGTTATTTTAAAAGCTGGGGCTCTATTTTACCCGGCAAAGTCATATATTTGATGTGATATCGTTTTTTCAACATGTTGTTAGCTCTTACTTACTTGACGGTAATGGCAGCCGAGTATATGTATATGAACAACACGATAATATGTCAAAAGTAATATGGTTTTACCAAGTGCAAGACCCTGTAGTGAAGGTGATCCGATAATGTAAAAATTAAATGTTTTAAAAAACAAAAAACCGCCTTCAAAACGCTAAAAATAACATCTTTTAAAATGGTAGGTCAGTCCAACTGAAGTCTGCATTTGGTTAAAAATATTGTAAGTAGCATTAAGTTCGCCTTTTGTACATTACTGTAATTTATGTGCAATAAAGTATTTAAAATTAATAAATAATTAAATATAGAGAGACGTAATTATTGGCCGGCTGCCATTGCTGTCAAGTAAATAAGAGTTATTATAACGTTGACAATAGTATAATAATGTCAAAAGCAATCAAGTTTTTCCCAAGTAGAATAGAGCTGCTGATGGTAAGTGGATTTTGAACCCCATAGACATTTGCAATCTCATGATTGCAATCTTACGATAACAATCTTAAGACTACAAATGCGTTACCAACCGAGAACTTGGATAGAATGTCTCTATGCTTTTTGTTTTTGTAATAAAAAAGCGTTTTTATTGTTTGTTGAAATACGAGAAGCCACCAAAAACCCTTAGAAGTAGATTTTAATCAGTTTATTTTAATCTGTAGGCAATGGAAACCGCAGTTAGATGTAGGATAACTTCTAATAGGGTCGTTTAAAAAAAAAAGATTTATAAAACTCGACACCGTTATAGCAATTTACGTGGGAACAACGTGCGCATGCGTCTGTTATCTAGCGAATTAATGTATTTGTTAGTTTTATAAAGTGTTTAAGTAATTATTTTAAGATGCTAAAGATAAAATAACGGATTCTTAGCGGGGTTGGAGTTTATTTGGCGAGTAATACACATTTCGATGAGGTTGCGTTGACATGATCACGAGATCTGGACCATCTTTTTCTCTGGAATCCGTATGTGTTTTTATTTAAAATATATTCCACATTTTATAAAGTGTTCGATGTTTGGACACGTGAATCTAGCGAACATTAAATTTTAACCCTTTTTTTCATAAACGCACAATAAACCTATTTTAGTTAAAGTTTTTTTTGTTCCTATTTGCCAAATTCAAATTTCGTAATGACGGATTAGGACAGAGCATATTCCAAGCACACTTTAGTTATTGCACGTTAATGAATAGGGTAATGTGTAATATTTCCTAAACGGTGACGCAAAAAAAAAAAAATGCTAATAACATAGTACTACTCTTGTAAGTAGATTCTTAGAGATAAAAAAGAAATTTTACCCTTGCTTTACAAGTATGTCAGATACGCTGTCTTTTACAAGTTTAATTATTGGTGTTTTTACGCGATATAAACCGCTTTACGTGCACAAATGTTCAGATCTGTGATTATGATAGTCTTTAATTAAAACGAAACTGTAACATACAGACATACGGACGGAACTATGAGGGTCCTAATTTGACTACGGAACTCTAAAAACAGCTTAATACCGGTATTAATTTTGTTACGGTCAACATATCTAATTTTACGTGTAAACTACCGTAAGCTAACCAAAGTCTTGTTAAAACCCGATATCGTATAATACCGAAACGGAATACGGTATCCGGTTTCGTAACACCGATTGGAACCCAATTAACGTCTGATTCAAAATTTTATTTCCTTTGTAATTGAATACTCGTTGCACCTTTACGTTAGAAATTGTTTAAATAAAATTTAATGAGGTTTTAACTTTAACTATGCACGTGAAATAAACTGCTTTGTGATATTTATTCCCAGCTTTGTAAGCATATATTTACAGCGTTTTGCCCGAACTTTCTTGGCTTACGGCCCGTTGTTTGGTTAGTATTTAAACGTACTGTTACTTAAAAATCGTCTTCAATTGTTATAATTTGAACCCAATGTGTTGATTTTTAAATTGTAACCCCGTTACTTTTAAACGTGGAATAAGCTTGGAATACTTTATGCCATGCTCTGTCACTTTCTGTCAGATGCAAATGCACAACTACAGATAAGGACAAAGCTTATTCCACGTTTATAAGTAAAGGGGTAATGGTTTTTAAGTTGTAATTGTTTGTTGAGTTGACTACTGATCAAACAACGAACCCTAATGTCGAATTTCTCCAACCACTTAACAGACGATTAGAGTATTTACTTAACCGGTGACAAATTGTATGCACTAACAGTCGATTAACATTGATTAACAGTGCAGTGTTCACCAACAATAGGGTATTTGACAAGAGTGAAATTAAATTGGTTTTTCATTAACAACACATATAGACATTATAAAAATACTAGGAAAACATCAATCTTATATTTTACTTTGCTATTTTAAGATTTTGTAAATTCATAAAATCCAACAATAAGGACGCTGTTTGATTGTGACTATAAATTCCATAGTAACGGAACGTTTTTGATGTTTCCTAAAATGAAGCTGATTTGACTTTTGTCAAATACCGTATTAAACGGACGGTTAGCGGTTTGACGGTTGTCAAATGTATCGACTAACAGCCGATTAAAACTTAACCGTCTGTTAAATTAGTCGGTGGAACCCCTAAAACGCATTTGGTGACATTGGTACTTACAAAATTAGTTACATAGTTTGAGGAACGACCAAATATTCGCGCTCATCACAGAAACATCTGGCCTTACCGGGATTCGAACCCAGGACCGCTAGCTTCGTAGGTAGGGTCACAACCAACTAGACCAGCGCGTCGTCTGAGAACTTAGAATGTATAAGATATTCTGAAAACATCGTGGTTTCAATATGGAGTGAAATTCGATGAAATAGGTTAGGACTGAGGTCGCGGGAAACCGCTGGATGACAGCAGCAGAGGACCGATCGTTGTGGAACACCTTGGGGAAGGCCTTTGTCCAGCAGTGGATGTCTTGCGGCTGATGGTGATGATGAGTTACCGTATAATGGACAATATACAACGTGTCCCCAGCCTATGGACACAGAATGAACACCCTTGTAATACTACTTCTCACAAATGCTGTGAAAAAGTTTTTGTTTTAATTAGAAGTCAAATCAAAAATGTTTTTTTTCTAACAAATCTAATTCCACATAAGCGACAAAATAAATTACCATAATGTATCATTATTGACACAAATAACATGAAAACAGATGCCTGTGTGAGTGTGGCACACATGCCAAAGTCAAAGGCAGGGATATGAGTCTGAAAAACTATTGTTTTCTCGGTAAATACTAGACTGATTGTTATAATACTTTGCATATCGCCCAAAAATACCCTAATACACACAAATACATACATAAGCTCACGCCTTTATTCCCAGAGTGGGGTAGGCAGAGCTACAGAATAACCAACAACTCTAAAAATTTGTTAATACTTAATTCTGTAACCACATTTTGCACAATTAGGCTAAGATGTTTACCAGTGTATTAGTGACAGGTTGCAAGCCCATCGCCTAACAGTAGTACTACACAACTTTTATTCCCTTAGTCGTCTCTTACGACATACACGGGAGGACATGGAGTGGCGCTATTCTAACCCGGCAACCACGCGGGGGTAAACGTGTAGTATTCGCTTATGTCCATTGTCCATAGGCTGAGGACACTTTGTATATGTTTGTTTATAAATTATTGGCTCTATGAGGGTAGGGTACACATTATATAGGATCCCTTCCGCTTATTATAATAAGCGGAAGGGATGCGGTGACGCAATCCAAGCCGACGGACGCGGTCAGTCTCCGTTACTGTAATGAAATATGCCCTAGAGACTGTGGTTAATATTATATAATAGACTCATAGCGGGAAAGAGATAATTGAAAGCTTCTTCGTTCCTAGAAAAAAAAAGGCGCGTTTTGTTGCCGACTATTCTAAAAGTGACAAGAAAATACATACAAGCAGAAGGACTGATAAACAGACAAAAAATACAAAAACAATGAAAATAAGTTCTGTGGTTGACATTTAAGTGCCTAAAGTATTTTATTTTCAAATACTTTAATGTAAGTAACGAATTTTTCTTATATATAGTCAGTAGGTTTTGCAAAGGTTTGCGATTGGACTTACGACATAATTACACCTAACCTAATACATCTGTTTAAAAGTATTACAGAATGTCTGCTATACTATACGTATAGCTCGTTCATTTCGTCCAGATAATAACAACAATGTTTTGATACAACTTTACGTTACGTATGTAACAAACAACTGTGATAAAACTATTATGGAACCTTTTTACTGTTTTTTCCACCCACAGATACAACTGTCATCCGTTACATAATCCCAATGTCGACGTGATTAGCGCACACTCGAGAAAAGCCGCGTTAATCATATTAAATACCAAAAACTCCATGCGGTGTCAACTTTGTATGGACATCATCGAGACTGGTACTGAAGGTGCTAATTATATTACTACTGCGGAAGCACTGACACAGGAAGCGCTACTGTTATGTCAATACACAGTACACAGTATACATATTGACTCAACGAAGTCATGGGATGTTGATGATCAGAAGCATGCCAAGTTTACTGCATTACTGGAATTCAATGTAATAAAACAAGACTAGATATGCGAGCAAGCAATATAAACAATGTATAAAAAAAGGATTAAAGCTTGCTGCAATTTTTTGACATTGTCAAAGATATACGTTAAAAATAATACCTCCCCCCCCCCTCCCATTACTGTTAGAAAAATTATAGCCTATGTCAGTCCCACAACCAAGACCAATCTAACGATATTATGAATTTTAATACAGCAGTTCTTTAATACTATTGAGGCAAATTACAGCTTTAAGGAAGCGATATTTTTCCATCCCTTACTTTACAGGTCTCTAGATTCAATACCACTTTTACCATTAATCTGGGATCCTCGTGAAAAAAAGTATAAGTCATTTGAAGATCAATTGAATAACGGTATAAGTCTAGTATACCTTCTCCGTTTATGTTCCCTTTTTCACACTAGTTCCCCAGAAATACAAATTGTACTTACTCCCGTATGGCACAGTCTATTCGTCGTATTTAATATTACTTTTTCAACGTATACGACAGAAAACGAAAGTAGAAATGCAAATGACAACGGAAGAACAAAAAGAGTAACGTATTGTATTTCGTATACTTTCAATTTCTTTTCACTTTCTTCAGTATTGTGTGACAAGCGATCGATTTATTTTTTGTTAACCTTCAGTTATAGGCATTGAAAGCGTCTGTACTTTGACCGGCTTATAACACATTCTCTACCGGTGACGCATATAAGCGTGCACCTGACTTTTATTTTGTGCCTTCAGTAGATATAGGTACTCTCAGCCTAATGGAACCCTGACTCACCATAGAACTGTGTCACAGTGAGGATATTATGAAAGTTGTAAAATGTGTGGTTGCCGGGTTAGAATAGTGCCACTCCATATCTTCCCGTGGATGTCGTAAGAGACGGCTAAGGGAATAAAGGCGTATAGTACTGTTAGGCGATGGGCTTGCAACCTGTCACTAATACACTGGTAAACATCTTAGCTTAAAAGTGCAAAATGTGGTTACATAATTATTAACAAGTTTTTAGAGTTGTTGGTAATTCTGTAGCTCTGCCTACCCCACTCTGGGAATAAAGGCGTGAGTTTATGTATGTATGTATGTATGTAAAATGTGTCAAACAAATTGTTTTATAATGTCACTGTGACACCATTCTATGGCGGGTCTGGGTTCCAAAGGGCTGATGGCAATCTGGAACATCGAGACGCCTACATAGACGACTTTAGCATAATTACTTTGAAAAACCGCTGTCTTTGCATGACGATAACTTTGCCTGCCACAGTAATAGTTTTACAACTTAGAATTACCTATCCGGGGACATATCGCTTGTCCTTATGGTCAATAGGCCAATTAGCCCACCCTCCTTTCATGCGGTCCTGAATTGATTATCGCAAAACAAACGAATAACCCTTATCTTCTGTAAAATACACTCGCGGTCAAATAATTCGGGTCAGAGTGCGTTTTTCATACAAACGAGGCTATTTCGAAGCCTTGGTTCCTCGCCAGGGGATGCTTGTAGTGAAATCTGATGATGGATACTCCGAGCATCGATACAGGACTTCCAGAGTGCCTGCCTAGGACACCCAACTGATTGAATCTGCGGCTAACGCCGGAATTGTGCATCTTCAGAAAAACATCTAAAATGACAATAAAATGTAAGGAAATCCAAATGCTGACCCAAACTCTCTCGCTGTGGTGTCAACTGATTGTGCTATCAGTTAGGTATCTTAAGAACTTTTGACCTCCTCTATTGAACCTTGGAGGATCCACCATTAAACCTCACTCAAAACAACCCCTGGCTAGGGACCAAGGCTTCGAAATAGCCGCGTTTGTATGAAAAACGCACTCTGACCCGAATTATTTGACCGCGAGTGTAAGAATCAAGTGTCCATTTGGTCATTACTGATTCCATCACCCTACACTTACTTTGTTCTTGACCTTATAAAACAGCCTATGAAGCAAGTTTCTATTCCAATGACACAATTATCGCTGTCACCAAGTTAATACAAAGTGGTTACAAAGTGGACGACCCGGGTGAATATGTCACCACCATATAACTAGTAAGAGAAAGGTTCTAACAGTGAAACCATAGGTTATAAGTTAGCTGCAAGTTATTAGTTATAAAATGAGGGAAATTTAATTACATAGGTACTCATCGTAAAGGTGTCTTAGCTTAAGAGAACATGATTAATAACACTAGCCTCGTTGTGAATATAATTAGTTATATACCACCTTATTTATAAACGTGGAATGACCGTTGGGTAGCTAAACCATGCTTTGTCCATATCTGTCAAATTCAAATGTCACAATGACAGATAAGCACGAACATTTCACGTTTATAAGTAAGGCGGATAGGGTTTAAAATTGACATAGTTTCAACATTGCCGCCGATTGTTTTTGATCCTCCTTCAATATTATTAGGCCACTCTAGAACTACAATCTGAAGACGTCTCTTACGATTTGGATCGTAACGTCCCTTTGACATAGTTTCATGTGCCCTATGATTCAAATTGGTTGAGTATGCCTATTATTTTATCGAAACACCTTTCAAGTTATGTATCATTACGTTAGGCAGAATTTCCATTTCATAGAAATGTATTTTTCGTCCAATGGGTTAGTTATTTTTGGTGGTCAGGTCAAACCTAACCTAATCTACATAATTAATATTTAAGATATCCGAAAAACATCATGGTTTATACGGTCGTGTTTATCGATGGATCATCTGTCACTTTCCGACCAGTTAATAAGTGCGAGGGTGACGAATGCTTTATCCACCGCGATGAAGGGGATCATAATACGGGCCCTGGTGACCTGGCGGGTTCCTTTCTTGCCCAAAGTGTCAGTATCACAGTGCACCTCGCCATGATACTGCAGTAGGTTGTATCATGTATTTGTTTTCTTACTCTTAGTTTTACAATAAAACTTATGTAGGATACAACGAGTGCGTCGACCACCAATCCGAATTTTATCGACGTTTTTGTGACATTTTAATATCCGCTTGCATACAATTTAAGAGCAATGGCCCCACAAAATTCGTGCGAAATAAACTCCCAATCATCCACACACACACAACCATATGTAGACGCAAGCGCAGGGTTAAAAACCATTCTAACTCCAACGCATGTGTTGGTTCAACTCGACTCGGTAATAACATTTTACTTAACCGTCAAAATAAATCCGATAAGGAAATGGGAATCCAGCTGGGAATTAATTAAATTTAGTGTTCATTTCTAATTTCTGTACCGTTATTATGATAAGTAGACGCTGTCAGTGAAATGTCGGCAGCAGGGAGGATTATAACATTCTGAATCTCAAGAAACGCGTACGATGCTGTTTGATTTATATTGCAACACTTGCAATGGAGTCATGTTGAATATTTTTATTGAAAGTAAAATAAGTGGTTCTTTTAAATATGGAAATATTTAGTATGATTTTGGAAGGAACATCGCTGAAGAGAATGAATACAAGAAAGCTTTGAAAAGTCTATCTGGAGAGTCGTTTTGCATCTTACAAAGACTGAAAAAAAATTGTTTGTTTTGTGAATTAAAACTAGTGACCGACCGAAACATGTTATTTTGCCGAAACCGAAACCGAAACCGAAGGTTCGGTTTCATTGTAGTTTCGGCCGAAACCGAAACCGAACCTTTTATAAATATAAAAAAAAAGTCCTTAAAAAGTCGAAAAAATTTTAGTAAGCCCGTTTTTTTCTAAAATTAATATCTCGCCGACCTATAATTACAGGTTTCTACTTTCAAAGATTTATCACAATGAAATTTCAGCACAGTTACAGAGGTTCTGTTTGAAAATTTAACTACCCTATAAAGTCCAGCCGTGCCGAGCGCGCCCGACGTTAGCCGAGCGCGACCCGAAGGTACGATGTTGTAAGTTTCGGCCCGGCCGAAGGGATCGGCCGTTTTTGGCCGAAACCGAAACTCGGGCCGAAACTTGATTTTTTGGCCGAAACCGAAACCGAAACCGAAATTTCGGTCGGACACTAATTAAAACCTTAGCTAACACTCCGTCGTTCAGGGAACTCACTAAACAATTAGCTGGTATAAAAACGGACTATGAATGGCCGCGCATTTGCGAGGAATCTCCGTATCTGCGCAGAAAACATGAAAATATGCGCGCGCGTAAAAACATAAAAATATTGTCGTGACTTCTTCCTCATTAGGATGCCGCACCCTAACGGGACTAGGGTTCCGTATGCTGCAGACCCAAAATCCTTATTAAATAATGTTATAAATGCGGAAATTTGTTATTTGGTTCCATCTTCACGGTTTAAAGTCTCAACTGATTGATGTCAAAGGACCAAGCGCAACCTTATATGATGTCTGGGCAAGGACCTGAATGATAAGGTCATTAAAAAGGTCTTTTATCTGCTCCAATTTAATTTCATGTTAGACTAGATAATTTATGTTTTTAAGCGGTATTAGATAATGGGGTTACACTGGGTAAAAAGGTGTACCTACCTACTTCTGCAGGTGGTATTTTTCCTTATAAGTAAATATGATTCAGCCTATAAAAGAAATAGAGGTACATTTCATAACTTGTTACAAATAACAAATAGTATTAAATGGACAATAACATTACTTCAGAACAGAAAAAAAAGTAGACTTTCCTAGACAGATGTTATGTTAGTACGGTAATGGAAACACCAGTCTCTGTACGTAAGGTATAGGTATAATCGCAAACGAAAACTTGCATGACCGTCCATGGAACTGTGTCTCAGTGACATGAGTGACGTTTTTCAATTTATGAGTGACGTACGCTTCTCCTAAATTGTTACTTACAGTGTTAAAACAGATCTTACTACTACTTACCTACTTGTCACTACGTCAAATTTCATAACATTTTGCAATAACGTCCTTTCTTGCCATCTTTATGGTCAGTCCAACCTCCATACTAAGCCTACGCAAGGGTAAGTAAAAAAAAAACATTGACAGAACCCACACGCTGTGGCGCAAGAATTCACAGTAATAACCCTCATAAAATGCAAACAGCGTAAGTCGGCTATAGCTGCATTCAAACTTAATTCATAACATCAAGCAACAAGGTTTGAATTATAGTAATTTTAATTGAGCCTAGTGTCGGTATGGTTCTGAATAAGCAAAGTGTAGGCGATACTGGCTGAAATGACAAGGATCTTTTAAGGTCGGGCTTGTTTTTAAGCCGTGTAATTAAGTTTTTACCTGCATATGACCAAAAAGACGTGTTATGTTAAAAAAAGTTTAATCATCGTTGAACAAAGTAAGGAAAAAAATGGATCCTTTGCGGGTTTTAACATCGTCTGTTCAAAATAAGGAAAATAATGTTTTTATAGGGTTCCGTAGATAATAAGGAACCCTTATAGTTTCGCCATGTCTGCCAGTATGTCCACGATTTAACTCAGGTCTTTGAAACTACAAATCTGTAATTTGGTAAGGTTTATACATTTACATTACCTATGCCTTATTAATTTGTTAATGGCCATTTTAGATTTAGTAATTATAGTTGTAGCTAATTTATATAATCAATTTTATTTTTAGATGCCCCAATGAATCAATCAATATCTGAAATAGATTATTTTTTTCACCTTTCGCGCGATGTCTTGTAGCTTTCAACTTGAACATTACGATGACCAAATCAGTTGCCATTAGGTACAATATCATCCAAATACTTGATACAGAAAGAGAGATAGAGCATGCTACACAGTAACATTAGTAAGGGCCCTGAGCCACAAGTACCTGGGTAGTTCGAAGACCCAATCTTAACTACAAAAACATGGAAAAACATAGTGAATTTTTTTATAAGTAAAAAGTTTCTTGAACTGACTGAAAGAAATGTTCAAGAATTTAATTCTCAACATAGTCGTTAGAATAATAATTTAATAACTAAGAGGTGTGTGTAATGACACATAGTATTGTGTAATATTGTTTTGTTGAAGCCTAAGTAAACTAATGTGTTCAATAGACGCGGAGCCGATGTAAAATTTGTGTCATGATTTTTTACCCTGACATCCTTTATTGTGAACCATCACACATCAGATACTGAAATACGTAAGTAATTGTGACCTTTAAAGCAAGTCACTAAAAATATCTTGATTTCGATCACTTTACAACATATTTATAATTTAAGCGTAAAATTTTAACAAAATAAGTTTTGTTTAAAATGTCAGCAGAGAGGGCCAATTTTACGGTAAAAATCTATTTCTTTATCAAATTTGAATTTGTATTTTTTTTTTATTAATGGCATTCCCTGCTTGTTCTAACAAGTTGTATTTGGCCAGTATCGAAGGACTTATAACTGTTCGGGCAAAGAGTATTTACTCTGGTGTTCTAAACAGAAGCACACGGGGTTAACTCCACGCGCTGTCAAGTCCATTTTGTATAATCGTTTAATTAAACAATTGAACTTGAATTAACAAGAGACCTATGTGTCAATACATCGTTAAAACTTAAGAAATAAATACTTTTCTTACTAGATTAGTAATTTATTTATGGAGAATAAATAAACATTTCTGCCTTAAGCTCCGGGTCTTTGAGTACATGACGTAACGTCACCGTCGTAAAGACAATGAAGTGGAAACGGACAACTGTCATGCTCATTGCGCCGGCGCATGCTCTTGTTGTCGACGACGCATTGTTCATATTATAATGGTGTTCAGTTCTATCGTTATATAGGACTATAATATTTATAATTTATAACATATACGAAGGAAGAAAAATATACCTACTTTATAAAATAAATGTGAGAGTTTAGAAGCTTATGTTATAAAAAATAAATAAATAAATAAATATAAGGGGACAATCTCACACCAATTGACCTAGTCCCAAACTAAGCTCTAGGCTTGTACTATATATTATAGAGATGATGTACTTAAATACATTAGAAAACATCCATGACTCAGGAACAAATATTCGAGCTCATCACACAAATATCTGCCCTTACCGGGATTCGAACCCAGGACCACTAGCTTCGTAGGCTTTGTTTGTTTTCAATTATGTGTAAATTGCATGAGAATGCAATACTATTATGACATTGAGCTGATCTAATGGAGACAGATGGTGGCGACAGGATATCCTATTATATAGGGACTCATTCTATTGGCCATGATAAGCAGTAGGTACCCTTACCCTTACAATTACCATACTCGCTTGCGTTACGGGTGGTAGGACCTTGTGCAGGGTCCGTCCGGATCGCTACCACCATCTTATCCATTAACCTACCGCGAAACAGCAGTGTTCGCATTGTTGTGTTCCGGTTTGGGGATAAGACAGCCGATGAAATGACTAGCATAGAGGCATTCCATCTTAATCCTCAGGGTTGGCCACGCATTTGTAGTCTTAGGATTGCATTGCAGTCTTGTGAATGCGAATGTCTATGGGTCACAGTTTCCACTTACCATCAGGTGGCCTGTGTGCTCTGTCCCTCGCACTATTTAACAATACTGAAATGTCTGCGAGGGACAGAACGTACTTAGAGTACGTTAATTGTAACTCATGGTAAGGGTGCAGATAATAACTTAGCAAAAAATACAACCGATAGCAAAAGCTTATCCCAAAAAGGATTTTTTTCGCAGTCATGGTTCTCTTTTTAAAAACGTTAGTGCATTTTCTTTTTACAAAACAATAAAGAACAAATAAGCTCACTTTCGCTAATCCTTTACATGTCGTAAGCTGTAAACATCCTCGTTACACTCGTTACGTCGCTCTTTGTCGCCAAACAGCCGCGTCGCCTATTGTCGCTGTTGTGTAATTATGTAAGAGCTATTACTATCGGTGTCGCTTTCATGTGTGTAAGGAAATAGCGGTTTAAACGCGTATGTAATTTCCGGGATATACTATCGTGAGTCGTAACTTCGAATGGGAAGTTTTTGCTATTTAAAACGGAAAACGGTGTTATGTGAATTGGGGGGTATCTTTAATTTAGAAATAAATTTACACCTTACTTAATTTAATTGTAAAGTGCGCTGGCGAATTCTTATTTCGGGGAATTAAAAGCAGCTTAACAATAAAGGGCTCAAGATATAAAAAAACTACCCTAAAGAACATTGTCACTTGCAGTTTGCAGTACCCAACTAATGTTTTTTTTTAAATCAAAAACGTAGGTAGGTTTCAAATTTGCCTTCGATTTTTGTAAAGGGAGTAAGCAGAATTTTCCCCTTCCCAGGAGAATCTATTTCTACTACAGCTTTTTCAGAATTAGACAATAGTTATGTTAAACTTCAAAAATCCAATTATATCATAAACAATAACAAACTCATTCTTATTAACATTAAACGTCACAACAAAGCAATACCGTTAGCAATTTAACTTACACCATTAGCGCTTGAGATTGAAAAATACATGCAATTTGTAACTGATGTAACTGGTTGCCTAATTGTGGATTATTGAATGGATGTGAATTGGTCCGGAGTGTCACCGGAGTTTATTACGTGTACGTAATTCATTATGCCAATTTAATTATACTTTAAAGTGTGTTGGATGTTTACAGGCGTTATTTCAATGTTTTGTAAAGAAACATAAAATAAAATGGTCGTTTTTCTAGATTATCTATGGTTTAAAATTATAAATTAATATTAATATTATAAATTTGCGAGACACTAACTTTTTTATCGAATAAATTGCTAATTAACTGCCAATACATCTATATTTACTGTAAATAAAGGCAAGGCTACCATGACGTTAACGATACGTGAAAACTATGGTTTAAAACAAAAGGAAACAAAGCTGTTTACCGTTATTATATAAACAAACAATTATGTCAACTATTATTTATATCAAGAAAGTGACAGCCATCGGTTCCCGAGTGGCCGGTCGTTCCGGCTTCCTTTTACAGTCATCATTACGGATGCAACGATCTGATCACTTTCACCGTCCGTCCATGTGGGTACTGGCGTGGAAACAATGCTTAAACCTGGTTTGACATAATTATAAGAAACTTTTTACAGTGAAACGAATCTCATTTTTTTATAGTGAATTAGTAATTAATATTTATAATAAACAAAATGTTTGTATGTATGTCAACGTAATCACACAATACGTCGTTGATGTAATGTTTTATCTTGTTAAAGACAATGTTAGAGAAAGTACAAAAATGCGGCGACGCTTAATAGTTTTTTTTATGTATCACAAGGCATACTATACGACATTATTTGACATATCTATACCTATATTAAACATTGATTTAGTTTGAACCAATGAATTACAACAATACGTTAGCTATAATGAACATAAACAAACAAATGCATAGCGGTAATTAGCTAGGTACTTCGTTCACATATATTATAACAACCATAAATTATAACAAAGTGTACAAATTACCGACACAACTAACCACATAAGTAAACTGAGACGTGGTGTATATTGCCCTCATTAGCAAAACGGGAGAAAGTCTCATAAAATCGCAAATAAATTAGTGACCTTATTTCTTACAGCAGGGAGTTCAATTTTCTTTGACAATCAAATTGCGCATGCGTCGTTTTTTTAAGCTAATCTTTGAGCAGCTCCCGGCTTTTTTTTCTTTTTTTTAATGGCTAGGGCTGCCTGCCTTCAGGCTAGTCACGTGTGGTCCATGCGTTTGCGCATCATAAATAACTAAAGAAGTCAAGACGCAGAAAACAAAGGTTACATATCGTTTTAGTTGATTTTGATTTGAGGACTTAGATGGAGGTGTTAAGTCAGCTTTTAGCTCGTAGAGTATGCAGTACTTGATGCGTTTTGCTACGGTTTCTTCACTGTCAAAAGCCTAAGGGGTAACTTTGGAGGTGTAATGCTAAGCTATTATTTCGGATGCACCTTAATAGGGGTATCTGGTATCTTGTAGTGGCTTTTAGGGTTCCGTTTCCGAAGGACGATATACGGGACCCCATTACCAATCCTACGATATCCGTCGGTCCGTTTATCTTAATGGTAAAGAACTGTATCTTTTTTAAAGCTTTTATTTAACTTGCAATGTATCTACCTAAGGGTCAAATCTTGCAAATTTTTGACCCACTTCACGGTCTCCGATGAAGGTGAAAATATGCATAAGTAGTTGGTTGAGGACCAAAAAGGTGGACCATAGTTAAGCGTAGTTAACCATACAAACAACGAAGTCGAAAAAAGTTCCGTTGTGTGACGAAAAATATTCCTACAATTGTATGGGTAATTTTCGTGTCACAACGGAAAAGCTTCATAGAAAATTTAATTGAGTGAGTTAGCATGCCCAACTTTTTGGACCTTACCCGGTTACGCCCCTTTAGTTCTGATAACAATACAGTAATATAGTACCATCGAGCTGTTCTGATGATGGAGACTCAGAGTGGCCATAGGAACTCCTAAATTACACATGATGAACCGCGTTAAGGCTTGTTAAAATTGTCTTGACAAGTAGATGACGAATGTGCAAAAAAAAATACAGTCGGCAATAAAAGCTTGTCCCAAAAATTACGGCAGATTTCCTAACAATTAAAAGAAAAACCAATGAATGTGAAAAAAACAGGGATTCCGATACAAAAATCTGTAAAAAAAAACAAGTGTCAAATTTGGTTTTGGTTATTTTACTTATATACCTACAGGTCTGTACGGAACCCTCGTTGCGCGAGTCATGACACATGTTTGTTTAACCTTAAAGTAGGTCTATTCTTGAAGTGAACTAAGCCGTTAAACCTGATTGATGTAGCTCTGACAGTTCCACAAATGTATTTTGACACAACTAAAGGACCAATTAAGTAGATTTATTGTGTTAGTGACCTATCTACGAAACGAGAGTTATGTCGGATTATGATTAACGACTGTCTAATCTTAATCGGTCGTTAGTCACACTTTGACAGTCATCTCTTTTTTTTTTACATTCATACATACATTAAATTACTCCTGTTTCCCAGAGGGGTAAGCAGACACTTCTTTCCATTTGCTACGATCTTGACAAATTTATTTCGCTTCTTCCACATTCATACATCGAGTCATGCACGCACGTCAGTTTCGGGTACTTAAGATTCGGCCCTTTTCCAGTATTTCTCCGATTTTAACTCGAAAAAGTACGCCTAGGGCGGCCCCTTCCGACCCGTCCACTCACTTTCGATCTGTATATCTCTTTCGTCAATCTTCTTTCATCCATCCTTTCCAAATGACCGAACCACCGAAGCATGCCCTTTTCAATCTTAGTCACTATTCCACATTTCTCTCTAACTTTTTCATTCCTTACTCTATCCATCACTTTCACACCACACATACTACGCAAAGAGCGCATTTCAACTGCACTTACACGACTTTTATGCTTGTCCTGCCACACCCAACATTCACTACCCTACATCAGGGTAGGGGCCAGCACTCCATTGTGAACAGCCAGTTTTTTTTTATAAATCTAAATTTGTATTTAGTGATACTCGCGACGCTAATCTAACACCTTGTTTGTCACATTCAGGCCAACCGTTCAGCCTCTACGATAGAAAACAACCAACCATACATAAATAAGTTATTTATGTGACGAGTGCATAATGACTGATTATGCGTACAGTTGCATACATAACTTTATCATGCATATCATTAATTTTCTACTATAAGTACGTGAGAAACCTGTGTCAGTCGATACCCTGTATCTTATTAAGGTATAGGTCACCGATACTTTAAAGTGAACATTAAGATGCCACTACAGTGATAACCAATACTTTAATGACATGTAATACTTTAATGTTAACATTAAAGTACAACCACAGAAACAGGTTACTTAATAAAGGGTATTTACTTATCGCTTCTGAACATATTATATAATTATTATGATATGGATGTAGATAAACTAACATACGGCCCAAACACATTACCTACCTTACTTCTTCGGCAGTCGGGCAACAACGATGCAACCATTAAGTGACCTTACATAATACTTAACCCATATCACACATCCGTTTCCTCTTAGTCAAGAATATGCTAAAATCGTGACCGTTATAGATTACTTACTCGCATTCCATAATGTCTACTCAATCTTCATATAATATCGAATCAGACATTACGTAATGGCGGACTTTATATGAACCACTTCGAGTTCAATGCAAAGAGACCTAAGTCCAGATGACCATTTGTTTTAATATAAATCTTGACGTTCGGTATTAAAGTTTGAAATATGAAACAGTGGGTGAGATAACACGGCCGGTTGCGAAAGAAGGCTATTAAGGTATATTGCTAAGGATGTGGTGGACTATGCAAAATAATGGTTTGGTAACGGCTGACGACTTAAGGAATTCCATAAACGGCCTAGGGACAGTCGGGTAGAGATTGTTTTTTGATGATTTTGTTTAAATTATTAACGTACCAACACATTGTTTATTTATGTTCTTTAAATATAATAGCTATAGGTACGTATGATACTGTGCTTCATTGTATTTGTATATAAATATATATAGTATTTTAAGATCTTTTACCTCTATAGTAGTAGTGTGCTTACACTGAGATTCTCAAGTTTATATTTTAGTATAAAACAAGCAAAATTTGTTTATTTAACAACCACTTTCAGTTTTTGCCTGGAAATAAAAAATAAATTAACTAAAAAACCATTCGATTAATATTTTTTAAAATTGCTTTACACTTTTCACCCCGACATTACCTCGGTCGATCTCGATCGCCGTATTCTACTTTCGATTTCCAAACCGGCGATACCGTATCGCATTATTGTACCTACCTTACGATATTACTGTAACTATATCGTTTGCGTTTTGGGTTACCAGAACAATACGACCATGTCAAAAAGGAACCGGTTTTCCATATTTTGCATGCTTTATTTGAACCTACTTTAACTATCCGGCTATTTGTTTAAATTAGTTTAATTGCTTTTATGTCTAACGAAATGGTGATAAAATAAACTATATTAATTAATAGGGACTGGAGAACGCCTTAAATAACTTTAAAGCGTGATTTAGCCTTAGTTTTAAGTTAAAAAAGTACTTTAGTCCCTAGACACAAAAACCATATCTTTATTCCGTTTAAACACGGCTACAATGAATTCCTTTAGCGCATGAGAAATAACAAATGCATTTTCGCGTGAGTCATGTCAGGAAAACCGTTTGGCAAGCCCTAGAAACTCGTAAAACATTTCCAAGCGATACTTTAACCACCTACTAATTTAAACTCTGCGCAAGTGTTTCCGTTACACAAATAAATACTGTCTTTATAGGAAGGAGGAATCGAGAAGTTTATTGATCAAAAGGTCATAATATTGAAGCATGTCCATAAAATAATTAATTTGTAGCTGACTTCCTTCCTATTTTACAAAGCTTTTATTGAACTTGCAATGTATGTATGTATGTAAGGGTCAAATCTGGTGAGTTAAATTTGACTCATTTTCCGGTTTTCGATGCAGCTGAAAATTTGCATACGCCTTTAGTTCTGATGACAATACAGTAATGTAGTACCATCGAGCTGTTCTGATGATGGAGACTCCGGGTGGTCATAGGAACTCCTAAATTACACATGACAAACCCGTCGTGTTAGGGCTTGTTAGAATCGTCTTGAAGAGTAGATGACGACTGTGCAAAAAAAGTATAGTTGGCAACAAAAGCTAGTCCCAAAAATGTTTTTGTGTCAAAAACTTATTTACTTACTTTTTTTTCGATTTGTGTCTTTTTTAGTACCTAAGTAGGTCTGCTGGGGTACTTAGGGCCAAGGTTGGGCTCAAAGTGTTTTTATATTATTGTTATTTAGTGGAGGAGTTTTTTTATCGTTGCCTAGAACTCATAGTACAAGCCTAGAGTTTAGTATGGGGCTAGATCAATTTGTGTAAGATGGTCCACTGATATTTTATATTGTGTTTGTCAACATAATTATCCTACATTACAATATAAAGTTTTCTTTAAAAAAAAACAATACCGTAATGAATCCCGATTGTAAATGCAACTCAAAGTGCATTATCGCATATTGCATTGCACTTTCACAACGTAACGAGTGCACGCACCAGATCCCAGGAAAATGCTCTCGTTTGCGCTCTTGTGCAATAAAGTGTTGACATCCATGCATTAACTAACGTCATTCTCATAACGGTAATTCGTTGTCGAATTAAGAAGTGACGTAAGCTATAAACGTCTCTTCTACGTCCTAGTGAAAAAGGATATGTCTCTTGAAGATCAAGTTAAAAAGGGATTAAGTCTAGTATACTCCGTTCATGCATATACCCTTTTTTAGTACGAGTTAAGTCGACTTATACAAAGGTGTGCAGCTATTTATGAGGCTGACGGTACCAGCAGAACATTTTGAAGAGAAAGACAAGTTGTAACTTGTTAGGGTTCCGTAGTCAAACTATAGTTTCGCCATGCTACCCTTATAGTTTCGCCATGTCCGTCCGTCCGTCCGCAGTATAGCTCAGAGACTCTTAGTACTAGAAAGCTGTAATTTGGCATGAATATACATATTAGTCACGCCAACAAACTGATAAAATAAAATTTTGAAAAGTATTTTTTTTTAATGCACCTCCCCTACACGTAACGTGGGGATGCTTTTTTTTTTCTTGTCTACCCCATAGTGTGGGGTGTCGTTGGATAGGCCTTTCAAAAATATTTTTCGATTAAGGGATCCGTTTATGAAATATTAAGCTTTAAAGCGCTATTTTTTGTTAGAGTCAAGTGTCCCCCCCCTACAGCCAAAACTACAAATACTAAAAATCTGAAAAATATCTTCAACGAAAGCGCATATAACGAATTTTAAAGGAAAACTATCACGGCTAAGTAGACATGATTAGTTCCTGAGATACAGGCGACTAATGGGTTTATACCTACTAAAAATCATCTAAGACAGCGCCAAATAACTCTAAATAGAAAATTGGTTCATACATGTTGATTTTTGAGATAGTTTTTTGGGTTTGTCGTTACGGCTTCGGAACCCTACACTGAGCATGGTCCGACATGCTCTTACCCGGTTTTTTTTTATAGTTGGTCTGCCTAGTGTGTACCTGGTAGGTTGTGCACAGTAATATAACTATAACGGCCAACAATTTTACACTGCGTTAAGAGTTAACCCAAGTAACACGTAACCTATATATTAACCAAAATGGATATGGATTTATGTCCAAAAGTCCGAATAACACTTTTAATTGGCATCGGCAAAGATAAAATAGTTTTTAGTAGCATTTGGTTCGTTTCGAAATGCTTAAAGCTATACTATACTCTTAAATAAAGATTAAAC
Organism: Acleris laterana; assembly: GCA_963966035.1. NCBI lineage: Eukaryota > Metazoa > Arthropoda > Insecta > Lepidoptera > Tortricidae > Acleris > Acleris laterana. The sequence goes on from OZ014450.1 coordinate 3,762,486, forward strand.
TCCTACCAAAGCATCAGGTATTTATAATATACAGCTACTTAAATAGCTTTTACACTTACACAAAGGTTAAAGTCTTATAATAGTAATTTGAAAAGCCCAATACATTAAATAAGCATTAACGAAATATTTTATACTGCACAGAGCTGTAGTGGCAATTTTTTAACATTAAAAACTTTTTAATGATCTGTGTTTGTGTTCATTTAATGCTAGTCCTATACGAGTAGTAACATTCACTAAACAATGAATAAAATCTTAACTCCGTTTTCTTCCTAATCTGTTTCTTCAATAAAGCTTTTAGTCGTATATTGATAATAAAGAAATGTATTACAAACAAACACGATAGAAACTAATCACTATGGTGTATAATGGCAGCAAACATTATAATGTTCTTATGAAGTGTTGCAATATACCTGAATACTATTATTGAGTGTCTTATACTTTGGTAAACAGGCTCAAAGTATTTTGGTTAGCTATAGTAAGATTAACAGCATTATTATACTTTCGTTGAATGCGTAAAGCATTTATATTATCTGACGCCATTTGCTTTCTGTTTCCCCTTGTTACGGAAACAATTAAAATGATTAAAAGTGACTAAAATCTGATTAAAAGAGCACTTTCTATAATTTTACTTTATGCGCGGTGCCTATAAAATCAACTCTATTCATTAAAATTAAGCTAAGAGCTTATAATTTTACAAAACATATTCAGAGTCGATTATAATTTTCTATATTTTTGTGATAAAAAGCATTATCACGAGGGCGCGTGGAAATATTACCACAAAACTTAACATGTTTTCACAGTAAACTGACATCCGCAGCTGAATTTCACCCATTAAAGAAAATTCAATATTATTTTTCACAATTATTTACAATACTCGCGAATCTTCACTCAAACTCGCAATAAATACTAAATGTAACCATAACTTTTTTTAAATCTATTGAGAAATTCTTCTGAAATAAAACAATTAGCATTTGAATATGTTCCCATTTAGAGATTGTATATTAATAAGGTGTATATTGGCTGTACTGTGGTCGCAATAAATGCTTTAAGTCTAGTGATTTGTTCTTTACCGACTTCAATAATAACTTTGTGCAATCATTGTAATGCTACTAAGCAGCCTTTATAAAGCTCAATGCTGTATAATTTGGGGCCCAAATTGCTCTTAAAAAAGCTGTAGAAAAGTAAATACAGCTGATATAGGATTTTCATATAATGCTTTGCGCGTCAGTTCGTGCTGTTGTATGTTTTTTATAATGGTGTTTTGTGTTACTTGGGAAGACACTAAATCGAGTTGGTAAACGTCAGATTCATACGAAAACTGTAATTTTAACTCGACTTAGTGTCTTAAACCAGGGTAAAATTTTTGGTGCAAGTGGCCCTAAGAGACCACACACACGCTATAATATACAGGGTGTAAGGGACAGTATACCGAAGGATAAAACAGTTTTTTCCGACTACAGTTTTGAATTGAAGAATATCACTTTTACAACAATTTTATTCTAATGTGATTTTTTCTAAAATAGTTTATTTCTATTTCCGTGTTTTTGTATTGTAGCATGTTTTCCAGAATTAAACTCTAGACCTTGCAATAATCGATATAATATCACAAGGGACCCTAGCTAATAGTCGACCACGTGGTTTATCGTAAAGTTCGCGAATGTCATCCCATACATTTGGAGCGTTAGTGTCGTTTGCATCATCTTGGCTAGGACCCTCTAGGCCACCACGGCTTATAAATAAATGTTACCTACTTAGAAACATAAATTGACAATCGAAAGCTGCACTAAATTTCTCAACAGCACTCTTTTCTGCGCAGTGACAGGATGGGAAGCGAGCAATCGCGTCATCGCGCGACCTCACGACGCGACCCGACGCGGCCCGAAGCGACCCGAAGCGACCCGAACACCCGAGCCCGATTCATTACCAGGACCTTTAGGAAACTCGACCGTTGCCGACTAATTTCTATTGAATACTAGCTTTTACCTTCGACTTTGTCTGCGTGGAAGTCGTTTAATCGATACTACTACAGTCCGTGCCTATTGACATTGGCAAAGATGTAAACACACCCAAACGAACCAATTTACCATATTACTCGATAATTACGTGCTTTTAAAGATCAAGTGAGGTCTTAGCAATGATTTATACGTCTTGATCTTCACTTTTAAAACATGCTCGGCGAATATTAGAGGTTATGTATCAAACAGTACTAATTTGTTTACATCTTTGGCAATTTCAATTGACACAAACTATACGGTATCTATTTTCCCACTCATTTCCTCCTTGATTTTCTTTTTTTTATTTGAAACGTTCCAATTCACGTAACTCAGTCTAGCATACATGTACATGTGTACTAGGTTTTTTCGATTCTTAATATTTAAACTGCGGATAGATATGGTTACTCGGAGTTAAAATTTGACAATTGTTCCCTACAATATGTGTAAAACTTTAAAACTAAGTATCAGATCTAACTGAGGTTTGAATGTATAAGTCAATCAAGACTTACTGCCAGTTTCAATTAATTATTTTGGGCAATATTTAGTATCTGTGGTAGTTTTGATTTAAAATTCAAAATATTTATGCAGTAAATTGGCCGTGTGAGGGCTCTTTTACACGTAGAGTGAATCTACTAACGCTTCGGACAAGACCATCATTACGGAGTAGAAGCGCGGTAAGAAACTCCAGCAGAAGGTATTTTTTTTAGTCATAAAAACATAATAATACTTAAGTATACTGCCGTTTTAAGATGCCTGATTGGACGGCTGTCATCTTAGTACAAAATATTTGTTTGAGGTTATATTTTGTACTGCGCTGACAGCTGTCAAATCGGACCACTTAGAACGCCACAACAATAATTTAGTTGGCTTAGTAAGTAGTCACTTGGTATTGTATACTTAAAATTTTTCATGTGTAATTTATTACTCTGGAGGACTCGTTATAGGTTGGTATTGACAAGTTCGACTTGCGTTTTAAAACTACGAAAAAGTGTGCATAAACCGTGCTAAACGTAGAAAAGTTTCATTTTAAATGTATCTGTCTCATCTAGTTTAAATTTTTACCCTTGGTTTTGTAGTGCTCGTAATGAATTTGGTGGTTCATACCTGTAACAAAATAAAAAATATTAGTTACGAATTAACATCACTTTAACACAGTAAAACCGAAACTTCTAACAAAAAACCACAAATAACAGTAGAAAACATATCGCACTGAATCTCAAATATTATGCAACATCCTTAAAAGCTTAAAAGTAGAATAATCGTTTACTTTACATAATATCGACATAAGACATCCAATCGAAAGTGACATAAACATACATTCAACATCCAACCTTCAGTCTCCTTGATAAGGCTGTACGTAAGGCAATCAAGAGTAAATTCAAATTTGGAATTCGATCATGAATGAACACACGTCACCGGCCCAATATGGCCGCGAAGGTTTTGTATCTGTGTCGAGGCTGTTGACGTTTGCATGCTAATGTTTACCGAGTTATTGTTATAGATGCATCATCGACTGATTATTAAGTACAATTCGATTGTGGAATTCGATTGTTTTATAGTCTGTGGTTCCTTTTTAGGCTTATTTATTTATTTAAACTTCTTTGCACAAAATACAATGAAGTACAAATGGCGGACTTAATGCCTAATGGCATTCTCTACCAGTCAACCAATAGGCGAAGGGTTCGGCGTCTAAAGGGCCTGTTTGTCCTGTTTGTCCAAATTTCACCAGTTTAGCCTTGTGTTTGTAAAGCTGGGTACATATTATGCGCGGCAACCGCGCGAGCCAGTGTTCGCGTGAACATTGGCTCGCGCGGCAAATGTTCGATGGAATTTAGGTAGACCGCGGCGGCTGCGCGAGGCAAGCAATCCAGCTCGATCTGTGCGTGAAATAATATATTTAAATCGCACAACCGTCTAAACATTGCACGCGCCTGCGACTGAAGCTTCTTAACTTTGATGCGGGCTCAAAAACCGCCGCGTGATCAAATGTTCGAGTGAATGCCGCGCATAACTGTACGCGCCTTTATGTGTTTCCTTATTTTTTAAAGATAAAGCTAAAATACATTTATTCAGTAAGTAGGCCGTACGGGCACTTTTACACGTCAAGAATCTACCAGCGCTTCCCAAGAGGAGACGCTGCTGAGAAGAAACGCTGCAAGAAACTCAGCATTTTAAATTGCTTCACATTTTTTACATATATGTTAAATAACAGTTATAAAATAAACGTTTAAGTAGTTGTTGCGTCTCATTTATACAGACCTTACGACTATAAATAGCACAAAACAATCAATTACTTATTGCAAAAGCTGACAGACTTTTTAGATTATCTGACACTAATAGCACTTCTGATAAAAAATAGAAGTTATCCCACTTCTTAACGCTGGGACATTCTAATAGATGTACGGTCGTATTTGCACAATCATTAAAATCAGGTTTAATACTAAGGAAGAAGGCTTAAAATGTCTTGGATTGAATCTGTGATGGTGGTCAAGAGTTGGCGCAGCGCAGGTATCATGAATGAATAAATTAAGTGAATATACGGGGTGATTTTAACTCATGTTTTTAACGTCCGAAATCGCTCGATGACTGTGGTTTTATTGGTATAGTTAATCAATGATAACTAAAAAATCTACAAACAACTCGAGTAAATAACGCTAAGCTTTATTGTTTTTCACATGTGATCTTATTGTCAACATAACTAGCTTTAATTTAATTGACAGTAATGGCGGCTGAGTTAAAAACCATACGATAACAAGTCAAAAGCGATTAGGTTTACCCAGAGTAGAATAAAGTCTCTCATAAACAAACATATTCGCTTAGCGAGAGTGGCATTTAGGAACATCCTGTAGTTATTTAGTTTTAGGTATCATTGATTCGGTAGCTTTTTGTTTTTTGGATGGCTTTTGAATACCCGAAGGCCGAGACAACTGGTTTTCGCTAAGAGAATATACACTGAGATAATGACGATCGTCACTGGAATTTCTGAAAAGTAAACAGCCATTATGATTACGATATGTTTTAAGACTGCACCGAGCAAACGTCGAGCGTCCAGTGGCGCCCTCATGACTATTATTGGGTTTTCTAATTAACTAAAGAATTTCCTTGGACCCAAACAAAATGTGTTTGTAGCGCAAGTATAAACACAATGTATGGGATACGTAACAAATTTTAATAACAATTACCCTTTGAGTAGTGAGCTTAACGGGAAAAGGTGGCCACTTTTTTTCGTTAAGTTAATAACTCGAAGGTGAATTGTTATTAAACTATATGATATACCCTATAAGTTGTGTTTTCATTTGTAGTACAAACAAATTTCATCCAATTTCAAGAAAATACTTTAGTTTATTAGAAAACACAATAAAAGTAATGAGGGCGCCACTGTACATCCGGCGTACGCTCGGCGTAGTCTTAACAAAGTGGAACAAGACCTTTTATTATTGTTATGTATTTATTTTTTATATGTTTCTATGTATGTATGTGTCTGTTAGTGGCATAATAACTTCTAAACGGATGAACTGATTTGGACGCCATTTTTTCAAAACTAATTTCAAATAGAATAATTCTAGAATAAACGTTAGGTTTAAAAGATCAGCCGTGAGAGATGACGGCGCTATTATTACGGGAGTTTTAATTAATTTAATACACTTTACGTCACAGCATAACAGAGTGCCATTTCACAAAATGGCGCTAGTCAACAAAACCAGTTCTGACATAAATGTCATAATCTTGAAGCTTAATTGAAAGCTGCGACAAACAGGAAATTGAGTGACGCACGTTCCAGGAAAAGCCCAGGAATAAGCTCAGATTAAATTATTAAGCTGTCAAGCTTTCTTGGAAAAGTTGATTTAGAATCAACTATTCAGACTTGGACTCGGTTTTATTAGTGGAGTTTCCGAAGTATGTTATGATTTAGTATACCTAGTAAATAATCAATAATCACGTGTGAAAGTATCAAGACTATGTGCGTAGGATTTGTTTCTGGCTTCTTTAACAGTGGTCGTAAAAGCTACGTCAAACTTGTCATTTATGTATGTATTAAACACTTTATTGTATAAAAACAATTACTTTACACAAATGTCATAAAGTTGCAGAAATAAAATCAGAGGCTCTGACCAGCCCCCTATTTCACCATCCTGACAATGATAGGTGACAGGTGACAATTCGGTATACATTGCAAAGTTAACACGCTAATACATCACTGGGATTCATAGCTGTCATATAAATCGCGTGTGTAATAAGCTCAGAGCCATCTTAATCAATATACGGATAATAAAAAATCGAATCCCATTTAAAATTAAAATTCTTTTGTATAACGCTTTGGCAGATTCCATAGTATCTTATGGTCTCAGTAGTTATGGTAGAACCTACAAGTCATACCTAGATAAGATATGTTCTCTGCAAATGCGAATCCTAAAAGAAATAGTTCCTTTTAAAATTAAAATTAAATTTGCTAATGATGAACTGAAGCTATTCAAACACTGCAACTGTCTCCCTATCCACCAAAAAGTCCAATTTAACCTAATTAAGGATCAATTTTTTGACACAACCTTTCAAACCCTAAAATCAAACATTATACGCACTCGAGCCGTCGTAAACAAAAAATTAACCACTCCTGGTTACACCAATGGATATGGACAGAGAACCAGCGCCTACTTAATTCCTCGTCTTATAAATGACCTTGATGTTAAATTTAGAGATAGCTTAACTCCTAATAACATTAAGTATAAACTAAAATCGTACTTTGTCAATAAACTGTAATGTTTGTGGGTAGAAGTGTACCTACTTGTACAACTTGTGTTGTAATAAAATTGTAAGACTTTTTATTGTAATTTCAGGGCGTTCTATCCTCGCACAAACCCTTAAGTGGTTTATGAGGTGTTCATTTAAATGTAAAATGTATTTTTGTTGTACAATAAATTAAAAAAAAAATAAAAAAAAAATATAAGCTGCGCCATGTATGCTGGAATGTCACCTGTCACCTGTCATTGTTAGGATGGTAAAATAGGGGGTAGGTGACATTTTAGTGTACACTGCACAGCTTAGTGAAACCCAGTGATGTATCAGCGTGTAAACTTTGTATACCGAAAGGTCTAGTGTTTTTTTACATCCATTAAACAAATATAATCTCAATCCTAACAAATTTAGTTTGATGCTGATAACGAGTTCCAATTGAAATAGATATTCTTAAAAGTATAATAAAATAAAATAGCAAAAGGTTAAAGATAGTATGAATAAATAAGAAATGATTTTTTTTTGTAAGAAATGCCTCCGACTACTATCTCAGCCATATTTGTAAACAGTCGATAACTTAACTTTATCTTTTATATATTTTTTCTTTCTTTTCTTGGAAAGGCAAGATTAATACCAACATTGATACTGATATACATTGATATATATGTTTATTTAACTCAATGCTGATATATTAACTGACTCGTTACTATGTAAGTTACCAGCAACCTCTCTCGCAACGCGAAAATATTCTACAATCTTATATAGAATCATTCATTATTGAGAGAGTGCCAGCAGGCATTAAGTCCGCCGCACTTGTAAAGTTTTTTGTTATGTTTGTATGTATTTATTTCGACACACTTGTAGACGAAATAAATACAAACAAATATAACAAAAAACTTTTCATATTTGTGGCATAAATTTTATGTACATCTTAAAAAATAAGTTTCATTACTTTTCCTGACTTTGAAGCAGAAGAAATATAAAAAAAAGTCGCTATTTAATCTGATCAAATCGCTTGCCGAATGCAATAAGGGCACAAATCAAAAAAGCAACATTTGGAGAAAATGGCTGTCAAAGTTTTCATGAATGGGTTTGTGTCCGCAAAAACAGATGTATTTTCTCCAAATTTGCAGTTATACATATTGTAATTGGTATTATCTGTTCTGTAGAATATATTCCTCCATATAATTTTTTTTTTTTAATAATAGTTTAATAATTTTAATATTTATATGCGTTTAAATATGGGTACTTAGAGTTGAGCCCTTATAGCACAAAGAATGTGTGCTATTTTTGTTAACTGTGAGAAAAATATATGACAAATTAAAATGAACTATCTTCAAATGTTTAAGTTAATTAAGGGGGAAGTTTAATTAATGAAAACCGGTAACCACAGAACAAAGCAGAAGTAAGAAGCTTTTTAGGTTTGGTAAACTTTTCTGCCCTGTTCATACCAGATTTCAGCACACTCACAGAGCCATTGCGAAGACTAACTCGACAGAATGTAGAGCAATTTGTATGGAATGAAGAACATCAAGACGTTTTTGACAAATTGAAGATCCTTATTGCAAAAGCTCCAGTCTTAAGCCATTATGATAAGAACGCAGATACTACACTAGTGACTGATGCGAGTCCAGTTGGGATTGCTGCAGTGCTTACTCAGCGTCAGGGATAGAATGGTCAGGTTCAGCCAGTTGCAATAAAATATATCAGTAAAGCATTACTTATCATCGACGGAACAGAGGTACTCACAAACTGAGAAAGAGGCCCTTGCAATTGTATGGGCCTGCGAAAGCCTATACGAGGGCCGTTCTGAAGGTTTCTAGCTGTGTCGATATTTATTGAAATATATTAATATTGATGATACATTCATAAAGGAAATTTTATTACGAACAGGTTTGCCAAATATATTTGTAAAAAAATAATGTTTTTTTTTGATATTTAATTTTCACAGAGAAGCTGTTTTCTATGAAATTTGAATATTTGGTGAAAACATCATCTTTTTGGTATTCAAAACCTGTCTCAAATCGGGGTCGTCTGATTCTAATGATATTGCCCGAGTTGGAATCGTCAGTATGTTTAGTATATTTAAGCAGCTTGTTTTACTCTACTCCCAAATATAGTACTGCACAAAATGCTTTCATTGAAAGTCACTGAATTTTCCTGGAGACTCTAATTTAGACATTTCTTCAAGGCTTGTTTACTCCATATTCTATTATCGAATGTTGAAGGAAAAGTATGGTTTAAAATAGGACTGATTGCTAAACGTTTTTTTATATTTATATTGGAAAAAATGAAAAGGTTACTATTTTTGAGACCGTATTAACTATAGCAAAAATCTAGCCCAGGAATACGTCGCTTGCAGATTTTTCATAGCGTTAACACGTCTAGTGTTAAAAAAATCGTAAACAACAAACGAAGTGATTTACATCTATGATTTTTGGACGCAATGTTTATATTGGAATTTGCCTTAAATATTTATCAACAATATAAATATATTTTAATAAATGTCGACACGGCTAGACACTTTCGGAGCGGCCCTCGTACATGTACTTAATTGGGAAACAGTTCAGTATCATATCGGACCACAAACCTCTAGAGGTTATATTCAACAAATTCTAAGCCAAGTGCCAGGATACAGCGGTGGTTGCTACGTCTGCAACCTTACACTTTCAAAGTCATTTATAAGCCTGGAAAAAGCAACATTGCTGATCCAATATCAAGGTTGTTGGATACAAAACATGCAGATCTGCAGACTGAGGATAATGAAGATAACTTATTGATAGCCATGATTAAGACATCTGTTGATACAGTCACTATTGAAGAAATTCAGGAAGCTACTTTAACTGATCCTAATTTGAAGGAACTCATGCAGGCTATAGAGACGGATGTTTGGAGTCCGCAATTAAGAAAATATGAGTTAATAAAAGTTGAACTATGCATCGTCAATGATATTATACTAAGAGGAACAAGAATCATAGTACTTACCACATAAATTGATACCTAGAGTTCTGGAGTTAGGACATGAAGGTCATATCTCAGTAAACTCTATGAAAGCAAAACTTCGTACTAAGGTATGGTGGAAAGGAATGGATAAAGACATAGAGTACTGGGTAGATAAATGTGAAGGTTGTCGTTTGGTTAGACAGACTTATCCAGAACCTGTGGTATCGACAAAATTACCTAGTAAAGTATGGGAACTTGTGGCAATTGACTGTTTAGAACCCCTACCATCAGGACATTACCTATTGTTTATTGTGGATTGCTACAGCAGACATTATGAAGTTGTACTACTAAGGAATCAAACAGCAGAAAGTACAATTGAAGCTCTTAAAAGAATTATGGATGAAATTGTATGTGATAATGGACGTGTATTTAGAGATGAGAGATTTAAAGAGTTTTTGACATCACAAGGTATACGGCTACGACATACAACGCCCTTATGGCCGCAGGCAAATGGAGAAGTGGAAAGACAAAACAGAAATGTTCTAAGAAGACTACAGATAGCGCAAGGTATGAAGTTAGATTGGAAAAAGGAACTGTTAACATATTTGTCAGCTTATCGCACAGCACCGCACTCGAGCACAGGAGTGCCTCCAGGAAATCTATTTAGAGGGAGAGTTATTAAAACAAAAATACCTGAATGATGAGGAGATACGCGACCAAGACCAGTACAAGAAAGATTGCAACAAGCGGTATACGGACAGTAGAAGGCATGCTAAGATATCAGACATTATCCCTGGTGATAAAGTATTGGTAAAACAGAGAAAGGAAAATAAATTGAGTACACCATTTTCTCCAGTCGAACACACTGTTGTGTGGAAATCTGGTAATTCAGTTGCTGCTCAGTCACCAGCTGATGGTAAATTAGTTAAGAGAAATTCTTTTTACTTTCAACTTATCAAGCACAGGGACTTAGGAAAATTTAATGGAAATGAAGCAGTAATGGAAGAAAAGGAAAGAGATAAAGAAGCGGGAAAGTAAATTGAAGGACAGGAAACCATGGATGTGACAGACTACCCTAGGACTAGACAGAACACCCCGGACGTGACAGACTGTATTCAGACTAGGCCATTAAGAGAGAGGCACATTCCAAAAAAATATAATGATTTCCTCTTGGCTCGAATTATAGATTCTATAAATTAGTTATATGTTATGTTTAAAATGAAATGCATGCATTAATGTAGATATAGAATATTAAGGCAGGTAAATACTTACTGTTTTGGTGTAATCAAACGTTTAGTTCCTTTATATTTCATTCGATTCATTGTGAAAGCACATCAATAAGAAGCGGGCACAACTTAAAAATGAATCTGAAAATTTATGCAATACGGGCACAACTAAGAAATGCCTTTATAGCACAAGTTACCGAGTGCGTTTGCGACGAGTGCGAGCGGCCGACTGGTGATGGGCCCGTATAGCAGGAAAGGGATAGACAGTTTCTCACAGTGCTATACAGGCACAAATGCCATCTATGTTCTGTTACAGTAAACATTTGACTGAGGCCTTTAATGCATACGGTAAATTGAGCACTTTAGATCACGATTCCGCAATAATCTCAAAACTCGAAGATTTTGAGTTGTGCCCTTATTGCATTCGGCAAGCGAAATAAGGTGCACGAAAATATTTGATCTCTAGCGTGATCAGCTGTCGAGTTTAAGACTGCGCCGAGCGTACGCCGAATGTACAGTGGCGTCCCATTACTATTATTGTGTTTTCTAATAAATTAAAGTATTTTCTTAAAATTGGACGGTTTTTTTGTACTACAAATGAAAACACAACTTATAGGGTATATCACATAGTTTAATAAGAAATCACCTTCAAGTTATCAACTTAACGGAAAAAAGTGGTCACCTTTTCCCGTTAAGCTGACTAAGTATTCAAAGGGTAATTGTTATTAAAGTTTGTTACGTATCCCATAAATTGTGTTTTTACTTGGGCTACAAAATCACATCGTCTGATTTCAAGGAAATTCTTTAGTTATTTAGAAAATACACTAATAGTAATGAGGGCGCCACTGGACTCTCGACGTTTGCTCGGTGCAGTCTTAAACACCTTTTATATTTACTCTTACGAATTGGACGGTGAGTAGGTATTTAGGTTCGCTAAGTGTGCTAAAGGATGTAAACAAACGTTTAACATGCAAATATATCGCGAAACAAACTTTCACTGAATTGCCAATTTCACCTCTTTTTAGACATTGTTCTTCTGTTAAATTAATCTGCTTTGTAATCTGATGTTTTTAACCCCCGACGAAAAAAGAGGGATCTTCTAAGTATAACGTGAGTATCTGTGTATGTACGTGTCAATCGGGCCTGTTTGGACGTGGTTTAAAAAAAAACTGGTTGGTTGATTGGCTTATCACGAAGTATAGTATTTAACTGGGCTTCATGAAACTTGTCTGAGTTGTTTATATATCAGCATTCAAAAGTGGAATTTTTGATATTAAAGTATATCGATGGTTTTCAAGTTTTAAATTGTTAAAGAACTCGCAAAATAACCAGCTGAAAAGTTTTAAAATTTTGTATGATATCCTTAGAATGCTGTTTACATAGAACAGCTCACGAGAAAATAATTACGACACAATGAATAATTAGCTTTTTGGGACAGGGTAAAGTCTAATTAACTGTGATAGTTTTTCCTTTAACTTCGTACATACTACAACCTTGAATATTTTCACATAGTCAAAAACAATGGCTTTCTTTCAAAATTTAATTTAAAACTTTGTCAGTGTGATAAAGGTATTCGAAAATCGATAGAATGTATACGATTGACGTAAGCGTGACAGACCGCTTATCTCGACTCCATACAAAACAAAAAACCTTAGCGGCTTTTGCATATTGTACGCCCTCTCGTAGACTACGGAACCCTAAAAAACCTCTGGTTTGTGCTTGTGTTGCTTTAGCGCTGTCACCCGGTCAGCCTCAAGGCAAGTGGGTCCTCGCCCACTCCTTCCGACACCCAGGCAAACGCCGGGCAGTGTGAGTGGCTTCCACTGAGAGTATTTGTACTGGAGATTCGATTCAATACATTCCTCATAGAGGTTTATTACTAGAAAATTAAAACTACGAAAAAATTCCGATTATTTTTTCCAAATAATCACTTGTCTGAACTTTAATTTTTCCCAAAGGTATGTTCTCCTGGAGCTATTTTATCATATAATTACTACATGTTGGTTTGGATCGATCGAGGAGGTGGTGGCATAGTCATCAGCTTACGGCTGCCCCCGTTAACAGCTTCCACCTCAGCTGAGGTGGATGAGAGTAAGCAAAACCAAAAAAAAGGCTTCTGTCAAAACATTTCTGGATTATGAAAATTCGAAATTCTGATCAATTCGGAATTAGGACTCAAGATTATATGCGGTGCCAACCGATTAAGGACAAAGATGGAATACCTCTATGCTAGTAGTTTCACCACATTCACACAACAATGCGAACACTGCTGCTTGTCGGTAGGTTAAAAGATTAGATGGTGGGTAACACGGACGGACTATGCATAAGGTCCTTCCACCAATAAAAACAATACAAAACATTTACCCCACCTTCTATTGTGTTTTTTTATTTAAATTTTTTTAAAAAACAAAAACATAATCTTTAGACTTGAATCGATGACTAAGCGTTAAAGCGAAAATGTAGAGCGGGAAAACCTGCCCTTGCGCATCTTTCCACTGCGCACTGCACTAGTCGGCGCATGATTGTGCACACGAACTTAACACGATGATTAACACACGATTATTAACAAACAAATAAAAACAATACAAAACATTTACCCCACCTTCTATTGTCCTCACGCGCATAAATAATTGCACATGCTTCATCGCGCATCGGATACACATAAGTAACTATAGTGTGTTTAATCCACGAAGGCGCGCCCCTCCACTCAAATTGACCTTGCACGGTTGTGTCAATGTAGCGGGAATTAAGTAGCTGGGCGGGACGTCGTGGATGGTCAACACTGTACAGATGTAGTCAATAATCATTATTAACCAACACACTCACACACACGCACTCGCTACAGTCATGCTAGAACACTTTCATTTTATTAAATTGTTTTTAGTAAGAACTATAAGAGATATACAGATCGAAAGTGAGTGGACGGGTCGGAAGGGGCCGCCCTAGGCGTGCTTTTTCGAGTCAAATCGGAGAAATACTGGAAAATGGCCGAATCTTAAGTACCCGAAACCGACGTGCGTGTATGACTCGATGTATGAATGTGGAAGAAGCGAAAGAAATTTGTCAAGATCGTAGCAAGTGGAAAGAAGTGGTCTCTGCCTCTGGGAAACAGGCGTGATTTAATGTATGTATGTATGTAGTAAAAACTAACTCTAGAAAGGAAAACTGTTTCTATTGTAACTGTTATTCCTCACATTAACATTTTATTCCATATTTTTTAACCCCCGACGCAAAAAACGACGGGGTGTTATAAGTTTGACGTGTCTCTATGTGTGTAAATGTGTGTGTCAGTCTGTGGCATCGTAGCTCCCAAACGGATAAACCGATTTTAATTTTGTTTTTTTTGTTTGAAAGGTGTATTAGTTGGGAGTGTTCTTAGATATGTTTTATCAAAATCGGTTCAGCCGTTTTTGAGATATTGAGCGTTAAAAGTTTAAAAAGAGTGAAATAAAAATTAAATTTAAAATTTAAAAAACCCCCGACTCTAAGCAGTCGGTAAAAAAACGTCTAAAAAGTAAAAAAATTATAAGTATTGGCCCTATAAGTTTAATTATAGTACCTAGGTGTTAATATTTTGATTCAAGCGTCGCCACGTCGGGGACCGCTAAGTAGCTGGGGTATTTTATACTTTTTAGCAGCGCCCGAAGTTTCGCCGCTTGAATCAAAATATTAACACCTACTATAATTAAACTTATAGGGCCAATACTTATTATTTTTGTATTCTTGTGGTGATCTGTCACTGGCTTTATAAACTTTAACGCTGTTGATATACCGAATAAAAAAAAGTAACCTTTATATTTTATTATTTGTTGTTTTAAGAAATACACATTCATGAGACTACGTGTAATGGTTCACGAGATACAACCCACTGACAGATAGACACACAGACGGACAGCGGGGGCTGAGTAAAATATTTCGGAACCCTACGGAACCCTTAGAAAGGTTTATCAGTTTAACCAGCATTGCGATATCCCATTCCAAACAGTTGTTACAAGTCTAAGGTTCAACATGAAATAGTTATTTTCAGATTATCAGCTGTGGCGTTGACAATAACAATTAGCTGCAGCGTCATGTGAATTAGTGACGTCATATTGCCATGCGTTTGCGCAGACAACAGCGCTGTGTCATCATCGGATGACTCACCCTAAGTTTTATCCGAGTGTTGGGGACGGTATGTATGTATGTATGGTTATTTTATACTTTTTTTAAATATCTCGGCACCTATATTAATTAACGTAAAAAATATCATTTATTTATATCTAAACCATCAAAAAAAAGCTGCTATAAAAATGAGACAATAATAGGTACTCAGACCAATAGGTATACTTTTTTTTATGTCATAGAGAAGACAAACGAGCACACAAGCCACCTGATGGTAAGTGGAAACTGTGACCCATAGACATTAGACATTCGCATTCACAGGACTGCGATGCAATCCTAAAACTGCAAATGCGTTGCCAACCCTGAGGACTAAGATGGAAGGCCTCTATGCTAGTCATTTCACCGGCTGTCTTATCCCCAAACCGGAACACAACAATGCGAACACTGCTGTTTGGCGGTAGGTTAATGGATAAGATGGTGATACTTAATGCTTTTGGTAACTATTTAAAAAACAAAAACATAATCTTTAGACTTGAATCGATGACTAAGCGTTAAAGCGAAAATGTAGAGCGGGAAAACCTGCCCTTGCGCATCTTTCCACTGCGCACTGCACTAGTCGGCGCATGATTGTGCACACGAACTTAACACGATGATTAACACACGTTTGTGGAAGTTTATTCTCACTCCTCCCATTTACTAGGAATTCATTAATGCCAATGTAATAAATGACATAATAATAATAAGTAGTTATGCGAAAAATCGCAGATGTTTCCTTTAATAACATAGACAATTATATTAAAAAACATTAATTTGTTTAAATCATAACTTGTAGAACCTACTTAATGAAATAACAATGTATAACATAAAATTAAAACGACTACTTATGCACTTTCGCACTTTATATGGTTTTACCTAGTGGAAAAGAGGCCCAGTAGGACTCTTTTACACGTCAAAAACCTTTTTACTTTATAAGGCATGGTAACCAAAGTTACAGTACAAAATACATACATACATTAAATCACGCCTGTTTCCCAGAGGGGTAGGCAGAGACCACTTCTTTCCATTTGCTACGATCGTGACAAATTTCTTTCGCTTCTTCCACATTCATACATCGAGTCATGCACGCACGTCGGTTTCGGGTACTTAACTTCGGGTCCTTTTCCAGTATTTCTCCGATTTGACTCGAAAAAGTACGCCTAGGGCAGCCCTTTCTGAGCCGTCCACTCACTTTCGATCTGTATATCTCTTTCGTCAATTTTCTTTCATCCATCCTTTCCAAATGACCGATCCATCGAAGCATGCCCTTTTCAATCTTAGTGCCCTTTACATCTTCTTTTATTCCACATTTCTCTCTGACTTTTTCATTCCTTACTCTATCAATCAGTTTCACACCACACATACTACGCAAAGAGCGCATTTCAACTGCATTTACACGAATTTTATGCTTGTCCAAAATTATATTATAATAACGTGCTAAGTTACATTGTTTCATATATCTCTAAATATGAAGTGACTAAAGCGGTTTGGACATGACAAATATTGCAAACAAAGAGCACTACAATAAACTCTAGTAATTATACTATTGTTTATCCTCATTAACTAAGATATAAAATTAAAGATTTAAGATCCTTACTGTAAAACATATCGGCGATAAAACTAATCGAGTACTGTATGACAGCATAAGGAAAACGCATAACAAAAATATGTAAATACTCCGGTCTAACTCAGAATCAGATAATACAGATTGTCGTTTCTTGCTGATTATTCACACAACTTTGTAACAGAAACGAATAAATTTTCTCTAAAGTACTATCAGCCCAATGTTTCCCTGACCCATCATAGAACGGTGTCACAGTGACGTTATAAAACAATATTTTTGACACTTCCTACGACTTGAATCATAACGTCACTGTGACACAGTTCTATGATGGGTCAGGGTTCCATTTGGCTTTATATTACAGCGGTAACAGTGTTACGTGTTTGTACACTTTGAGAGTAAACTTACTATATCTGCTTAATTAATCAACCCATTAACAATTCCTTATTACATTAAACGTATAATTTGTATGACTAGCAATAAAATCCTTTAGTTCTTAAATATCAAATATTTCGAATTGTTTTCCTTAATATTTATGTATTTGCTACGCTTACCACGTTTTTACGATTGAGCTCTGCACCACTGAGATTCGAAGAAAAGTAAGAGAAAACTGGAATAAAGCTTGTCTTAACGTTACAAATGATTTCAATACTCATTAAAATATATGATTTAAATGATTCACCCTACAACTTTCTTTCACACGCTTCAAATGTTTTTGCACACGCCTTCCAAACTTCGAACATCCTAGATGCGCGGGCGCTACGGGGCGGTTTGCACGCGGCGTGTTTTGCGCACGGCCTTTTGTGCGCACGATTTGCTTTCCCCATATAAAGCGACGCCGGCGCATCCGTTATCATTACAACTCATTCCGCTGAACTGTGAAGTGATAAGCTATCTGTCAAAATAGTAAGTACTTGATTATTAGCTTTGTTTATTTGATTAATTCTTGGGTAGCGACCGTATTTAAATGAGATTAGGTGTATCTTCTAATGTTAAACACAGAAATGTTTGTTTGTATGTTTAAAATATATTTTTTAATGCGTGATATTACAAGATAAATGATTTTTTTAAATTAAAAGATAAATGATTTGAGCTTAAGTTTAGTCGGTAAAATCCATACTTCCATGCTAACATTATCAATGCGAGGGTAACTTTTTTGTTTGTAAGTTGGTTAGGTACTAGTTCACAGGTAAACTTTTGAACTGATTTAAAGATTGAATTTCGGTAAAGGACACAGAAAAATAAGTTCAAGGGATACTGAACTTGAACAATACTACCTTCCTAAATAGAAAGGACACATGCGTAATTTGCTGGTCAAAGTAAATTTAACCCTCCGTCTTAAGAAATTAGGTCACTAACACATACGCGGTTCTATGAGTCATACGTCCTCTTTTCTAAGGAGGGCAGAAAGGGTGATAAACGACTTCTTCTACTTTAGCTAGTAACGATTAATATAATTCTAATGATAGAAAAAGAATCATTATATTTGTAAGAAACGTTTGAATGGTTACATTCAAAACGGCTGATATATTTGCGTAAACCTTTGACCTAACACTAATCAACAAAAATTGCCTTTTTCAGAAAACGAACTCAAAATGCCTTGCTGCGAAGTAACGATTGAAAAAACCCGTCAATGCAACATGGATTGCAAGAACCCGGATTGCTTTTGCATCTCAACTGGCGGCAAGACCTGCATCTGCCTCTCTACAGATGACAAAGGAAACATCGTGAAATGCAACGATTGCAAATGTGATCCTTGCGACTGCAAATGTGATTCATCCAAGTGCATCTGCTTAGCCACTGCAGGCGCCACTTGCATTTGCGTTTGCCGCGACGAAGCTGGCAACATCAAGAAGTGTAGCGACTGCGACTGTGTTGGAGAAGAGTCCAACAATGCTGAGAAGCCTTGTGGCAAGAAATGTGTTAAGGCTGGATGTGTCTGCATCCCCACAGATGGGAAGTCATGCGTCTGCCTCTGCAATGATGACAAGGGAAACATCGTGCAATGCAATGATTGTAAATGCAATCCTTGCAACTGCAAATGTGTTTC
The DNA here is from genome assembly GCA_963966035.1 of Acleris laterana. Lineage (NCBI taxonomy): Eukaryota > Metazoa > Arthropoda > Insecta > Lepidoptera > Tortricidae > Acleris > Acleris laterana. The sequence continues at coordinate 3,781,128 of OZ014450.1, forward strand.
ATCCAAGTGCATTTGCTTGGCCACTGCAGGCGCCACTTGCATTTGCGTTTGCCGCGACGAAGCTGGCAACATCAAGAAGTGTAGCGACTGCGATTGTGTTGGAGAAGAGTCCAACAATGCTGAGAAGCCTTGTGGCAAGAAATGTGTTAAGGCTGGATGTGTCTGCATTCTCACGGATGGGAAGTCCTGTGTCTGCCTCTGCAACGATGACAAGGGAAACATCGTGAAATGCAATGATTGCAAATGTGATCCTTGCAACTGCAAATGTGATTCATCCAAGTGCATCTGCTTGGCCACTGCAGGCGCCACTTGCATTTGCGTTTGCCGCGACGAAGGTGGCAACATCAAGAAGTGTAGCGACTGCGACTGTGTTGGAGAAGAGTCCAACAATGCTGAGAAGCCTTGTGGCAAGAAATGTGTTAAGGCAGGATGTGTCTGCATCCTCACGGATGGGAAGTCCTGTGTCTGCCTCTGCAACGATGACAAGGGAAACATCGTGCAATGCAATGATTGTAAATGCAATCCTTGCAACTGCAAATGTGTTTCATCCAAGTGCATTTGCTTGGCCACTGCAGGCGAAACTTGCATTTGCGTTTGCCGCGACGAAGCTGGCAACATCAAGAAGTGTAGCGACTGTGACTGTGTTGGAGAAGAGTCCAACAATGCTGAGAAGCCTTGTGGCAAGAAATGTGTTAAGGCAGGATGTGTCTGCATCCCCACAGATGGGAAGTCATGCGTCTGCCTCTGCAATGATGACAAGGGAAACATCGTGAAATGCAACGATTGCAAATGTGATCCTTGCAACTGCAAATGTGATTCATCTAAGTGCATCTGCTTGGCCACTGCAGGCGCCACTTGCATTTGCGTTTGCCGCGATGAAGCTGGTAACATCAAGAAGTGTAGCGACTGTGACTGTGTTGGAGAAGAGTCCAACAATGCTGAAAAACCTTGTGGCAAGAAATGTGTTAAGGCTGGATGTGTCTGCATCCCCACAGATGGGAAGTCCTGCATCTGCCTCTGCAGTGATGACAAGGGAAACATCGCGAAATGCAAAGATTGCAAATGTGATCCTTGCAACTGCAAATGTGATTCATCCAAGTGCGTCTGCTTGGCCACTGCAGGCGAAACTTGCATTTGCGTTTGCCGCGATGAAGCTGGCAACATCAAGAAGTGTAGCGACTGCGACTGTGTTGGAGAAGAGTCCAACAATGCTGAGAAGCCTTGTGGCAAGAAATGTGTTAAGGCTGGATGTGTCTGCATCTTCACGGATGGGAAGTCATGTGTCTGCCTCTGCAACGATGACAAGGGAAACATCGTGAAATGCAATGATTGCAAATGTGATCCTTGCAACTGCAAATGTGATTCATCCAAGTGCATCTGCTTGGCCACTGCAGGCGCCACTTGCATTTGCGTTTGCCGCGACGAAGCTGGCAACATCAAGAAGTGTAGCGACTGTGACTGTGTTGGAGAAGAGTCCAACAATGCTGAGAAGCCTTGTGGCAAGAAATGTGTTAAGGCAGGATGTGTCTGCATCCTCACGGATGGGAGGTCCTGTGTCTGCCTCTGCAACGATGACAAGGGAAACATCGTCAAATGCAACGATTGCAAATGTGATCCTTGCAACTGCAAATGTGATTCATCCAAGTGCATCTGCTTGGCCACTGCAGGCGCCACTTGCATTTGCGTTTGCCGCGACGAAGCTGGCAACATCAAGAAGTGTGATGACTGCGACTGCATCGCAACAGGGAGCGAGTTTGATCCTGTCCTATGCCAATGTGATACAGGAAGTACTTCACAGGATGATTGCTGTAAAGGTAACCCTGGGAGTTGCAATCCCTGTGTTTGCTGAACCATCGAAGAAGCATTACGCACTTCTTAAAGTTTATAATAAACCACTACTTGTCCTTTTGCTAATTTGAAAATGATTATAAACAATCAGTTTATGTATACTAGCTTGTTATATGATTGTACGAGTATGGAGATAACTATTAAATTTTGAAAAAAGGCTGTTGAGTTTCTTGCAGCGTTTCTTCTCAACAATTGTCTCCTTTTGGGAAGCGCTGGTTCTCTTTTTTTGATTTTAATGGAACGTTTTATAATCACAATCCAGTTTTACAATTTTATTCTTTAGCCTAATTATGTATTTGCCTTATTATATTTTATGATCGTGTAAGCATGTATTATTTTAATAAATATTGCATAATGATCCCAGTTTTTTAATCTTATACAATGCAAAGCTTAAAGCTGGTTAGTTGACCAGTTTGTAAATGATGCATTAATATGCTAAACCAAGTTTTTAAGCTCTTTGTACCGCCTGTCACGTCTCGACTTGTTGATAATGGACACTGATAACCGCCTATTAGTCGTCTCATGTCACAGTTTACGATTATTAGTCAGAAGTTTTCACAAAAAATATCGTATGCAACTTATGAATAAATGGTATAATAGTCTTTTTGTATCCTACAGTTGTATTGTATGCAGTTGTTTTGTTACGTGATCTATTAGTAAAGGAGGGTTATTATAAATGACATGGCTATGCAGAGCGTAAGGGACTTTGCTATAGCAGATATTTATTATTTTTGACCCGGGCCTCCATTTGACTTAGTAAAATCATATTTCCTTTGACGTGTTATCGCACTGTTTTTCCCGGTGGCCGTAACTGTCATACATAAGAGCTATTGTTACGTTGACAGTAAAAAGAAGAGTTCCTAGTTATATTATTGAAATGTTTTCTAAGACGACCGTCGTAAAACATGGAGACGATGGAAAAGGTGAGTTACTAGCACCATCTTGACCAAGCGTTTAGCCTAGTAGGTATTGAGTAAACCCTGCCTGTGAAACTAGCGACCGAGTTTGATTTCCGGTTAGGGCAAATATTTGTATGTATGTATGTCAACTCTTTATTGCACAACAAAAAAAAAAGTAAATTCGTACATAAACTTAAGATTAACATGTACAATGGCGAACTTATCCCTTTAAGGGATCTCTTCCAGTTAACCTGACCATGATTGAGGAAACTGTACGAGGATAGGCAAGATTACAAGGATGTGCACAAATATAAATAAACTCATATTACTACAGCTAAATATCCATAAACTATACATATAAATAAACATCACATACGCAAATATATTTGTGTATATATTTGTGTGATGAGAGCGAGTATTTGTTTCGGAGTCTAGGGTATTTTCTATGAATATTTATAAGTTTATCGTTGTCTAGTACCCATAGTACTAGCCTAGACTAGTTTGGGACTAGGTCAAGAGATTTTCCCCTGATATTTATGTATTTGCTATTCTTGTGTGGTTACGTTTATTAGTTACGAACGGTATCATTTATAAAGTCGATTTTATTTGGTCTCAATTTTGTTTAAATAAATCAGTTGACGCATGAAGATCAGTTCAAACAGGAAAGATTTAGGAATACCAGCAGTAACATTTAAACACGTAATCTGATTTATAATCGGGTTTCATAACAGCATTAGGTTATTATGACACCGGGTATTAATGAATGGAAATAAAGTCCAGTGGAAATAAATCACATTATTAGGTTTCAATTTCAACTTTACTCTCTTCGATCTTTTAATTTATTTATTATACTAAATAATTATGAAGTTATTTTACCTAACGACAGTTTCAACGCATGATCTAGTTTTTAATGCTATAATTGTAGATAGACATAGATAGGACACTTAGGGTACTTTTTATGATCCTAACTTAAAATAGCTGTATCTTTTGAACCGTATTAGATAGCGGGTTATTGTTGAATAGGGTTCCGTAAGGCACCCTCCGGGCACGGAACCCTAAACATTAGAGACACGAATAAAAAAGTAAAACTAGCATAGTTAATCGTTAGTCTATAATAACTGAACCCACTGTTAATGAATTAGTATACTGATCGAACGCATGCGCTGAACGGAATACTAGTGGGAACGGGGCCGCCATGCGCCACCGCGCAGCTCATGGCTGTATAGGTAAATCACTTTATTGTAGTTTTTAAATGTAGTGCTAAAGCAATTTAAAAAACATCTAACTATTATTGAGGCATTCCATCTTAGTCCTGGCTTGGCAACGCATTTGGTTTTAGGATTTCAGTGTTAACAATTTATATGCGTCTCAGGGTGGACTTATCATATTAGGATGTTTTTTTTAAGGAATTGGCGTGCTGACTTAATGTTGACTGTCAAATTATTTATCAATAATAAATTAATGTAATACTTAATTACATAGCGGACATAATCTCGAACAAATGCATGACCTAGCCCCAAACTAAGCTCTAGGTTTTTGTTTACTATGGGTACTAGACTACGATAAACATACTTACGAGTACTTATATAGAGAAATACACGCTTTATTTCTTTACCATAAAATAAAGAAAGTATTTTTACGAGAAAAGAGGGGTTATTATGACATGGCTATGCATTTTATTTTACGGCGAGCGTAAAGGACAGAGCTATGGCAGTTATATATCTCTGTCCCATTCTCTCAGCGTAAACTAAACTGCATAGCTATTTCATAGTAACCCTAAAAAGACAAGCATTTAATAACCTCATAAGCGCATACGTCAACAATCGCTTTTACTTTTGCAAACTGTTAGATTTTCTGGAGAAATAATTTCGTTATGGTTTGGTGGTGGTTAGTTTAAGTGGCTTTAAATTGGGTACGGATACATAAAAACAAAAAAATTGCAGCTATAAATAATACCTATTAGTAAACGGATAACGCCCATTACTGAAATAAGCGATTAATGTAATTTATACACTACGTTTTTATCTTTAACCAATCAGAGCTAACTCATTAATTTCGTACCTGTCAACTCAACCTCAAGTCATTGGCCGCAAAGGTCAACCAAACAATAAAGACCGACCACTTCCTTGGAGTTTTATTTCTGGCTCTGACTGGCCAGTCATTAATTCCGTTCATTATAGTCGCGCCATTCTAAAAGGATTTTTTGACAGCTGTCAAATTAGTAAAAAATGTGTTTGAGGTTATATTTTGTACTGAATTGATAGCTGTCTAAGCGGGCTTCTTAAGGGGTGTTAAGTTAAACAAAAAGATTTGATGTTGTCATCTATGTATAAGTAGGTTAATAACATGACACATGAAAAAAACCGCTGTTTGTTTTTACAGTACCCAGGGACACTGGTGACGCCAAGACGACCATTGACAATGTCTTGGGTCCAAATCGGCCATCCGTTCAGCCATTACGAGAGAATATAGTACCATACATACTTTGCCACATAAAAACATACATACAAATATCTCAAGAACATTACCTTCTTTCTTGAGAATCCGGGAAATAGGTTTTAACTAGGCTAGGGCTCTATTTTACTTACAAATACCAGATTGATTTTGACAGTAATACGGCGGCCGACGTATTGTTCATCCGTACTTACAGATACACATGTACTTTTTTTTGTATCGAGGGCTTAATAAAATAAAGTCAACCAAGAACGATCCTTCTATATACAAGCATGCGCAATAAAGATCAGTTTTCCTCGTAACCCGAACGATCACACTTGGCCCTAACTGTACTTGGATGAGACCCGAATATTAATGAGATTTCTGAAGTTATTGCCATTCAGGTCCAGTATAGTATGTTTTATTTTTGTTTTTATAACCTCAAAACGAGGTGCAACTAATTTACATGTATTTTATACCTACCAGCTGTTGCTTATCGATGTTCCCCGTTAACTATGCATTTTTTCCGGAGAAAAAGTATCCTGTGTACTTCCTTAAGACTCAAGCTAACTCCATACCAAATTTCATTGAAATTGGCTCAGCATTTTAGCCGTGGAAGCGTAACAATCAGACAGGCAGAGCTACAATCTTTTAATATTAATTATGAATGTACTTTTTATGACATGAAGAACGAGAAGGCACACGAGAACACAATCCAACCCACTATTTCACCATCCTGACAATGACAGGCGACAGGTGACATTTCAGTGTACATGGCGCAGGTGATATGAATCCCACTAATGTGAAAGCTTGTTAAATTTGCAATGAAAAGCAAATTGCCACCTGTCACCTATCATTGTCAAGATGGTGATATAGGGGGCTGATGAAGTAGGTCCTGAAACCCAATAGACATTTTCAAAATTACCTTTACTACACTTGTTTGATTTTCTAGGGTTCCGAAGTCAAACTATAGTTTAGAACCTTTATGGTTTCTCCATGTCCGTCTATCTGTCTGTCCGTCTGTATGTCACACTCACTTTTTTTCAAATACTAACAAAGTTAAAAACTGAAATTTTGTACACTTTGATACTGCACGAAAAGAACAATAATATTTTTTTTAGCGGTACCTCCCATACATGTTAAGTCGTACGTCTATGTAAACTTGATTGGTTACAATAAAATATTACAAATAAAAAACAAAGAGAAACTCCAATTGAACTAGTTCGTTTTTCAAAATTTACCGCCGTAGCTAAATTTGTATGAAAAAAATTAACACCCACGAAATTTAAGCGTCGCCACACAATCCTATTAAAGGAATTTACAAATAGCAAAACAATACAAAACACTTTATTGACACCAACAAAAAAAAACATAGTAAATCAACACGCAGTCTTCAATGTAAGTAACCTAAAACCGTTCAAAACACTAACTGTGATGTACTAACGAGTAAGTTACGTCCCACATAACACTGATACAAGATTATCACGCGACGTAACACGGCGTTTAAGGTATAGCGGTGTGCCATCTGGCGATCTGTAACCTGTGGCGCTTACCGTGAAACGGCTGGAGGGTGTCAAGTCACAGGATTTAGCGGGTCCTATAGTCGCGAACACACTGAAAGCGTAGGCGGTTTTTATACTAAAAATGCCTCTGTCAAGGCAGCTGCTCTTTAGGCAGTAAAATTAAAAACTGTTAATTGTATGGAATTGACAAGTGGCTCACGCGATAGATCAGTCTACATCGATCCTATGTACGTTTAGCGTTAGATAGCGCTACCTAAGCCTCTTGACTATGCTACCCGGTAAAAATTAAAAAAAAACTCGAATTAATGACACACCGAAGCAATTCTTTTATATGTACATATAATAAATCCAATGCCCAGTTTCTTTTGTCTCTTACTTTACTTCGTTTTTAAGAATAGTAAGAAGGGTATATTCGCCTCGCCTAATTAACTTTAACTTTCAGTAGTGGAATGACCTTGCACAGGGTCCATCCGGATCGCTACCACCGCCATACCACTTGATCTACCACCAAACAGCCGTGTTATCATTGTTTTGTAATAGGGTAAGACAACCTGTAAATTGTCTAGTAATTTGATGAAATCATCCAAGTCCTCAGAGTTGGCAACATATTTATAACCATCAGATTGTCATCGTAAGATTGCAAATGTCTATAGATATTTATCTATTCTATAGCATAATTATATTCTGCCGTAAAACCAAAGAAGGCGATATACTGCAATTCTAAGTCTATCAGTTAACCGAATTAAATTCAAAATGCAAATACTATTACTATGCAGTTCGTTTCCTTTCTCCATACCATAAAAAAGTAATTGTCTTCCGCTTATACCTTGAACCAGGTTCTAGAGGTAACGGTTAGATCATTCCACGCCAAGAGATGACGCGCAGGCGCGAGGTGACATGCAAAACCGACGACGATTACGAGTATGTAGGCTTGTGGGCCTATAACTAGTCAATAGGCTGTTACTTCACAGCTATGTTATTACTTGAAGTGCCTCTGAGTTCTTTGACAAGCTCTAAGTTGTACCAAAAAGACGCTGGGAAAATGGGAATATATTACCCTAAACATGAGTTACAGTTACCGTACTCGGGTCCATATTGGGTCATATAAAATTGGTCTTTCGAATTTTTATACAAATAACGATTTGTGAGTATACTCGTCACTAATCCGAAAAATTTCGGTCATACTTTTTTGTTCATACTTTTTTAAGTCATAAATTATCGCAAGTCATAGGGCATTTTTTCAAAAAACTGTTACTTATTTCAAGATTTTTATAAATCTAACCTAACCTAACCTAATTTTATCTACACGTAAGATATTTAAGAAATTCTGAAAAGTATACGGTTCCATGAATATTGGCGTTATAAGTTCAGATGATTATAAGTTGCCGTGTGGTTGCCGGCAGAATAGAATAGAATAGTACCACTCCATACCTTCCTGTGGAAGTCGTAAGAGACGACTAAGGGATTAAAGGCTTGTAGTATTTTTAGGCGATGGGCTTGCAACCTGTCACTAATATACACATGATATACATCTTAGCCTGTTTGTGCAAAATGTGGTTACAGAATTAACAACTGGCTGTTAAAGTTGTTGGTAATTCTGTAGCTCTGCCTACCCCACTCTGGGATGAAGCCGTGACGGTATGTATGTATGTATGTAAGTTTCGATCATTAGTATTAAAATAAATATGAAGAGTACCTATGAAGAGTGATCATTAGGTTGTAAAATTATATGAGATACATTTTCGGAGTTGCAATAATCTAATTTGCAATTTTATATGAACTTTGGCGCACCCCCCGTACTCGCTAGCGAGTCGAATGCTCTGTCTATCGTACTCTATAAGAATACTTCGAGGTTGCAAGGGAGTAGAGCATTAATTGTAACTCATGGTAAGGGTGGTCTGGGTAGTGATTCTGTAAACAACGCCGGTCGTGCGGACTGTCGAGTGATATCCAAGCGGCGAGATTAAGTAGTCCCGTCAGTGCGAACAAAACACATTGTAGCGCGTGCATTTTCAATTAAGCAGCCTTATACGTTCGACCCATCGTGCTGCTAAATTGAAAATGCTCGCGCTACAATGTGTTTTGTTCGCACTGACGGGACTACTTAATCTCGCCGCTTGGATATCACTCGACAGTCCGCACGACCGGCGTTGTTTACAGAATCACTACCCTGGGATGTGACTATAAGGTGAAGAAAAACGAGCTTAATTTTTTGAGTGATGAGTCGCGTTATTTCTGCTTCATTCAGTTTCATAAAAACTCCGGTTTCGTTCACACGCGACGCGAAATGAGTTGGACTTATGTACAGTCAGGGTAAAAAAAGGTTCGTAATTTTTCGACTCTATTTCAACGCCGTTGTTCAAAAGTGACGAAACTTTTTTACCCTGACTGTACATAATTGATGATTAAATCCAAAATACGCGACTCAGTCAAAATTCAAATAATTACGCTTCTTTGGGTTTAGCTATAGAACTTGGAAGCCCCACGGTAGTAAGTAGATAACCCTTTTTCTTACAGTTTTACGAGTTGGATTTTAATGTGGATGGTTTTTGGAGAACTCTACGTAAAACTCAATTGCTAAGGCAATGCTAAGGTAAGGTTAAATATAATTTTACTATAGTAATTAATTTACCGAAGGTTTAACTGAACTCCTGAATTGTTGGACTGATTTTATAAATAGGGTATTATTACGATTCGGCAAGAAGAATAAGAATGACATTATTCCTAACCTTATGACGCACAAATATACAAATCATAAAAAAAAATGAAGGCAACAGACGCCTTAGATAAGATGTTATACTATATAGGATTTGACGTAAGCTGTCAGACGGTCGCGACGAGCGCTTACGTCAATTCCACACATTTTGACAGTTGTAATAATCGATTACGATAGTATATACGTCACAGGAATAGCACGTAATGTGGAAGAACGTGTACTTAAGTGTCTATGTAACAAAGTACACTCAGGAGCAAAAGAACGGGTCAGTGTGCGTTTTTCATACTAAAGAGGCTATTTCGAAGCCTTGGTTCCTCGCCAGGAGATACTTTTAGTGAAATCTGATGATGGATACCCTGAGCATCGATACAGGACTTCCAAAGTGCCTAGGATACCCAACTGATTGAATCTGCGGCTAACGCGGGAATTGTGCATGTTTTGCAAAAACATCTAAAATGGCAATAAAATGTAAGGAAATCCAAATGCTGTCCCAAACTCTCTCGCTGTGGTGTTAACTGATTGTGCGATCAGTTATTGGTAACTTAAGAACTTTTGACCTCCTCTATTGAACCTCGGAGTATCTACCAATAAATTTGACGATGCGATAGCCTAGTTGGTAGTGACGCTGCCTACGAAGCTAGAGGTCCTGGGTTCAAATCCCGGTAAGGGCAGATATTTGTGTGATGAGCGCAAATATTTGTTCCTGAGTCATGGATGTTTTCTATGTATTTAAGTATATATTTCTCTATATAAGTATTTATATCGTTGTCTAGTACCCATAGTACAAGCCTAGAGCTTTATTTGGGACTAGGTCAATTGGTGTGACATAGTCCCCTGATATTTATTTTATTTATTTATTATTATTTATAAACCTCAAAACCATGCCTGGTAAGGAACCAAGGCTTCAAAATAGCCTCGTTTGTATGAAAATCTCACTCTGACCCGTTATTATTGCTGAGTGTATAAGTGTCCCTCATACTAGTGGTTCTGACGTTGTACACAATTAAAGTCGAAAAAATATCAACAAATAAAATAACTGCGTTGTTAATTAAAAATATGTTTGCAATACACATTTTTATACGTTTCGGATATCGCGGCAGCATTCAATGCCAAAACTATTTGTTTATTTAAACATAAAATACGGTATCCTGCTGGTTTTAACAAGAAATAAACTTAATGGCCCGAAGTAAACGCGGTTGTAACTGTTTCTTACATTTTGAAGATAAAGATCGTGGCGATAGTAAATCTTACTGAACAGTTAACTATGCTAGTATGATTTTTATAAGCTTTGGGATTTTATTACTTTGCATCGGTTTACCGCTCGCTTTCATGTCTGTCTGTTTGTTTTTGTTATCGTCCGTTTTAATTTGGCTAAACTAATTTCGACTTGCATTTTGAGCTTGAGATTTTGAACTTCTATCAGCTCAGAAGTGGTTGAAAAGTTCCAAAAAATTAAAGCTTGGTATTTTTTGTTTAGTTTTTAGAGCTACACGAATTTTGCCTTCAAATTGTCAGAATGAATTCCAGATATGAAGGTAACTTTTACAATGCTTCATAAATAAATCAAAATAAATGACGTCACTATAAACAAACAAAGCGTGACCTGTATCTTGAGTTCGTGCCCAAACTTACGATTACATACGAGTATCAAGACTAGTGGAAATAATTTCAATAGAATATAACAGGCGGAAATCGAATAACTAATAAAATATCAACTATTTTAGGAGTATCTAATGTCTAAAAATAAAACGAAGTCAAAGTATTTCTACGGAAATACACACAAATCCAAAGATAATAATCTCAATAGAACACATCATCGCAAAACCAGTTTCTATTTGATTAACTCTTCAAGGCCCTGTCTCCTGATTTCTATATATTATTGACACCAGATAGACTCAAGTTGAATGTGGTATATTCAATGCCGATGGCGCATTTGGTCATTCAAAATTGTAAACAAATGGATTTCATTAGGCATAGTACAATCACTAGGAATAATAATAATCCATTAGTGAGCTAAAAATATCTGGTACCTGGGCGTTTTCACTAAAACGGGTAGGTACCCCAGTTAAGGACAGAAATTAAGGAACTTTAATTTTGCCAGGTTTGTGACGAAAATTACCCATACATTGTGGCCGTCAATGTATAGCTAATTTTCGTCACAAAATTGACAAAGTTAAAGTTACTTAATTTTACGCCTTGTGGTACACGTTTTAGTGAAAACGCCCACCTACGCCGTGCAGTAAAAAATCTATTCAATTTTAACTCCGGGCGTAACGTGTCTTATCTCCAAAATCAAGTCCGATTTTCATAAAGTTTGAATATGTTGTAGTTAAAAAAAAATAGGTTTGTACGTTTATATTAATATCAAGAAATATTTTCTCGGAAAGGAAATCGTACAAAAATCGCTAATATTACACTAGGTTTAAGGGGAGAAAAACGTTATCGCATTTTTCATGGAAATTTTCAGCTTCACGATCCTCTGACACTGAAACTTAAGATGTTGATAGCTTTAGAACATTCGCGGAATGCTAGCCGAAAATAGAATTCCTATTTGCAGATTTATCAGGACCTATATTTTCGGAAAAATCTTAAGTACCCGAAACCGACGTGCGTGCATGAATCGATGTATGAATGTGGAAGAAGCGAAAAAAATTTGTCAAGATCGTAGCAAGTGGAAAGAAGTGGTCTCTGCCTACCCCTCTGGGAAACAGGCGTGATTTAATGTATGTATGTGTATATTTTCGGAATTCACCGTACTAACCCATTTGGATTCATCAGTCTGTACCTACATGGTGACTGTACGTGTTAATGTAAGGACTCTTACGTGACTAGGTTACCTTATAAGGGCAGCACCTTGTGGCATGACATCAGCTGGATAATAAGCTGCGTGGGCGCATGAAATGGCTCGGTTTCGACCGTGTTTTGTTACGCTTCCGTTTGTGAATTAACCGCATTTGGTTAATTCGTTAGAACAGTCATTAGTATATCCTATTACTTAGGGCATGTATAAGAGCGGGACAGACTTTTCGTGGTTCATTGCTTAGGTTATCAACACCCTTTCAAAAAAAAATACTTTTATAAATGAGATTTAATGCTACTTTTTTTTTATGGCATAGAGAAGACAAACGAGCACACAGGCTACCTGATGGTAAGTGGAAACTGTGACCCATAGACATTCGCATTCACAAGACTGCAATGCAATCCTAAGACTGCAAATGCGTTGCCAACCCTGAGGACTAAGATGGAATGCCCATGCTAGTCATTTCACCGGCTGTCTTATCCCCAAACCGGAACACAACAATGCGAACACTGCTGTTTGGCGGTAGGTTAATGGATAAGATGGTGGTAGCGATCCGGACGGACCCTGCACAAGGTCCTACAAACATACAAACATATTTTGTAAAATAGTAAAAATCACGTAGGTACTCAGGAATAAATGCACTCGCGCCCATCACACAAAATAAAAGTCTAATTTCAAAATACAACCAGCCAATATACTTAAAATAAACAAAATACAAACGCAAACCAACGAACAACTGATACTTCTTTAAACTCTTACTAACCCCGGCTATAAACACGGTTATAAATCACCAAACAATACAAAACAATTCGTAGGTAAATAATTTCATTCGTGATTCACCGGGTAAAGTACCCACGTGAATTCTTAGCTTGCTCAATCGCAAGGAATCACGAGCAAATCGTAAAATGTACGTTAAATCCAAAAATAATATTTAAACGGCCGTTATTCTATAAAACTCGATTAAATTATGTGAACACGTGGAGCGTTTAGTGTCTTATGTTGGCGATACTGGTGACCCTTTTGTTTTTGCAATATGGGAAACTGAATTCACTTGTTTTGTGTAACAATGAACATACGTTTGAAGAACCTATTAGTTTATCAAAATGCCTTTCGACGAACGTATAATTTACGTTCCGAATTTATATTTTATCGAAAGGCATTTCTCGCATGAGTTAATTTTTTTGGTGGTCACAAGTAGTACGTAATTAATGTTTCTGGGGTGTGATTCTCTCAAGAAGCAAAGGTGAAGGAATGAACGAGTGATGTCCAAGCGGCGAGATTAAGCAGTCCCGTTAGTGCGAATAAAACACATTGTAGCGCGTGCATTTTCAATTTAGCAGCATGGTTTCTGCCGATGGATCGAACGTATAAGGCTGCTTAATTGAAAATGCACGCGCTAAAATGTGTTTTGTTCGCTCTGACGGGACTACTTAAACTCGCCGCTTGGACATCACTCGTCGGTCCGTTCGTCCGTCGTTGTTTAGAGAATCACTACCCAGATATCTTGGTAACATCATGGTTTCAGCAGAAAATAGCGTTCGATGAAATGATACAATCGATGAAGTTATTGGTTACCGTAAAACGGGGTGGGTAGTGATTAAGGATTTCTGTAACTCACACAGATAAGAACAAGTATTAATGGACAATAACGTTAGGTCTATTGGAAATAATTTCAGTCTTATAATTAGTAACATGTGCTTCATTTTATGTTGTGTCCCTACTCACCCCTTACCCCTCATCCCTTTTTACCCCGTTTTATGGTGGCATTATTTTATTATTATTATTTTTTTTTTTATTAGTTTTTCTGTTATATTTTTTCTTTACTTGTACCGTTTGTGCCCAAATAAACATTAAACATTAAACATTAAACATTATTATAACTCTCATCGTGTATTATGATAGTTTTGTGATGTCGAGAAAAAATATAATTTGCCATATTGTAAGTAAGAATCGAGTCAAAATCATTAAGGTGGCATAAAGAAACTTACAAAGTAGATAGATTATAGAACCCTGAAAACGTACACTCCTTTTTTTGGCAGTCGTGTAAGTCTGAAACGAGAGGCTAAAAACTGAGTATATTACATGAAATTGAGTTAAAGTTTTTTTTTATACGCACATAAAGGATGCCCGCTTGGTACGAGTAAGTGTAGAATTCGTTCCCCCCTATTTCATCTGGTTGGGGGTTACTTGTCGAAAAATCATTTGCACCCCTAAGGAATGATCCCTTCAAATTTTACGTTACTAAATGATCCGCATAATTAAATGTATGAAAACCACCAAGGACCTAATATTATTCATATATTATTGAACAAATTGGTCTCACACAAATTAACAGTAATGTAATAGTTCTACCGTAACTAGTTAACACCTATGTACGACTCCAAATGATCGACATCATACAAACTAAGCCAAGGTCCGCCATAAGCTGCCATATATCAAGTTTACAACTCTTGTGATGCATTAGTTTGTTACTACTAGCTTTTTATGTTGCCCTGGTATGCTCTGTTTTGATCTCAGAGATTGTTTACGAAGTCACGGGTAATGAAAATTGTTTTAAGTCGTTTTCTTCCATTTTTAACCCCAACGCATAAAAGTTGTTATGTGCATAGTTCATTAACATTATGTTTTGAGATTTTAATAATACATTTCATCGTTATATGTTTCGTTCATTATACCAACTGAATGTTATACAAACAATATTAGACAAAGTGGATTTTTAACTTATGAGTAAGTAAGTACCTAATAGATTTTTTCTTACACATGCACAGAAATCTTAAACTTGTGGTTGTAAAAAAATAACGCGAAATTCTGCGTTCCAAACGCAAGCAAAATTTAAAAAAACAGATGTATTTACCAACGGCAGCGGCGGCGAATATTTATGAAATTTTAATATAAAAAAAATAAGTCAAAAGATAAATCAAATTAACCCAAACTCGGCGCATCTTCTATGTGCCATTGAGGAGTTCCTATACCGTCTATCTCCATCATGATGCCAGCTCGATGGAATTCCATAAGTAGGTATGTCAAGTTTCAAGTCAATCTGAGAATTAGAAGCCGTTTCTTGGTGTATGTGGGGCTCAATAAAATGTTTTGTATTGTATTGTATTGTAGAAGTAGGTTAAAAATTACTTCCAAGATTTGATTACATCGTTACTTTGTTAGTTACAAGTGAAGTTAAAACTGCGCCGAGCGTACGCCGGATGTACAGTGGCGCCCTCATTACTTTTATTGTGTTTTCTAATAAACTAAAGTATTTTCTTGAAATTGGACGGTATTTTTTTGTACTACAAATGAAAACACAACTTATAGGGTATATCACATAGTTTAATAACAATTCACCTTCGAGTTATCAGCTTAACGGAAAAAAGTGACCACCTTTTCCCGTTAAGCTGACTACTCAAAGGGTAATTGTTATTAAAGTTTGTTACGTATCGTATAAATTGTGTTTTTACTTGCGCTACAAAAAAGTATAGTCTGATTCCAAGGATATTCTTTAGTTAATTAGAAAACAATAATAGTAATGAGGGTGCCACTGGACGTTCGGCATTTGCTCGGCGCAGTCTTAACCCTTAAATGCATAGCGTTTTGAAAATCGAACGCGTCTTTAAAGTTCATTTCCAAATTTGAATTTTGACAAAGCTTCAAATCTTACTGCAAAAATTCTAAGATTAAAATTTGCTTAAAATGTACGTTTGAAATTGAACGTTAAACTCTACGATGTATATCTAAATCATTATGCATTTAAGGGTTAAAATAACGTGTGTAAAATACCTTTTTTTAACCAAATTACGGACCAAGACCGTTGATCTTAAAACTATTTCATTCAAAGTACTTATGTAGTAGATACAATTTGTACATAGTGAATCTGAGTAGATGTTCAATCGCAACGGAATTCCATTCAACTTCTCTTGACAATGCGAGCTAAAGTCAATATCAATACATATTTCCTATTCACGCCATCTGCTCCGCAAGGTCGGCGCGCGCGCATAGAGCGAACAATATTTACCTACCCACATCTCGAAGGTCTGTCGAGTTTATTGAAAAAATCGATCAAGTGCGAGTCGGTCTCGCGCACTGAGGATTCCGTATCGCCGCACAATAGGTATAGAAATAAATTGCGTAAATATAGTTTTTTTTTACATACTTATTATCAGTGATAGGATTAGGTAGTGCTATTTGGGGTGAATGACCCGAGACTTCGTGGCGAAAGACTAATATGGATATGACTTAATCACGGGATTTTTATGATTATAAATTTTAATAGTAAGTAGTTATAAAAAAGTAGATAGGTGCTTAAGTATATTATAGCTCGGGATTTAATGAAAATCTTTAAACTAAAGATTCAAAGTTTACGTAAACATTAATTCGGTACAATACTTTATTTAAGTACTATTTATTTTTCTGTGCTCAGCCGTACACGTGTTATTATTTTTATGTACACGTGTTATTTATTAAACTGAAGTCTGCATTCAACCCTTTACCTGACTCGAGGACGCTTTCTAATTTTCTATTGTTTACAACAATTACCATGGTAGGTGTGAAAGAGACGGAAGACGAAAGTGTTTACTGCCTAGTTATGCTATCTCTTTTTCAATAAAATACCAGTCCGGGATTTCCGGAAATCCCCAGGGAATATCCATATTATGAATCAAATCAAATCAAATCAAATCATTTATTCTGTAAGTAGGCCCTGTAGGCACTTTTACAAGTCTGAGTCTACCAGCGCTTCCAAAGAGACCACTGTTGAGAAGAAGCGCCGCAAGAAACTCAACAGTAAGCCGTTTTTTAAAAATAAATCACTTATTACAATACTAAACTTAAGCTACATAATTTAAATGTCATAGGGATGTACAGGTCCCAGTAGTAATAATAATTAAATACATCAAAATGTCAGATTAAAATAAATAATACAATTTCGGAGATGTAAACAGGCTCCAGGTAATATAGGGTGAATCTACCAGCGCTTCGGACGAGACCATCATTGCGGAGAAGAAGCGCGAAACTAAGTTACATTAAGTAAAGTAAGTTACATTAGGTAATAAAGTAATAAATAATGATTTCTTAAAACTACCAAAAATAAAATCATTACAAATGTAAGGTCAATAAACCTTAAATAAAAACAAACAAACAATAAAACACTATGAGAACAACACGACGAGGTCTCTACGTCAAAAGCCATAACTAGAATAATTTATTTAACAAAAAGTCCTTGCAAACGTGAACAGACCGGACCCCACAAACAGCACCCGTTCACGAGTATGACGCGTATCTCAGCCATCGCCTCTCTCAACCATATGTTCGGGAAAGTGGCGACCCGATCAACGACGCCGCCGTAAGCAAAGACCTTTGAGCGAGCGTGACATGCTCATGCTGCCGGACAACATAAAAGTAATATTGTGTGAAGCAGCTGTCCGGCGAGAAACATCACAGTGTGTTCTTAATTAAAAGCGTCTTGTACACACAAGAACTAGAAAAGATAAAATACAAATAGTAAACATAACATTGATTGCTTGAATACACAGTTTGCTTAAAGGCTATGCTTATCAAGGTACCTAGAAAAATTCTACGAGTAAATATACCTGACACTATTTAAAGACATCTTGGTCACCAATGAAGTCATTTACAGTGTAATATGCCCTACCCAACAAGCAGCGCTTGATGTGGGACTTAAATTTATTGAACGGCATATTGACGATATCAGAAGGTATCTTGTTGTAAAAACGTATACAGTTCCCCACAAACGAAGTGCTTACTTTACGGAGACGGTGACCTGGAAGAGCGAGCTTATCCCTATTTCTAGTATTTAAGTTATGAACGTCGCGGTTATGCCTAAAATCATGTATGTTTTTGCGTACATACATGATATTCTCAAAGATATATTGAGACGCGACTGTAAGAATGTTGATTTCTTTAAATTTATCCCTAAGTGAAACACGAGACCCCAATTGATAAATCGCACGTACAGCCCTTTTCTGTAGTACAAAGATAATTTGGATGTCAGCCGCTCTTCCCCACAGCAAAATTCCGTAGCTCATAACACTATGGAAATAACTATAGTACACCAGTCTCGCCGTCTCGACGTCAGTAAGTTGTCGAATTCGCTTTACCGCATAAGCCGCCGAACTTAGTTTACCTGCAAGTGTGGATATATGCGCACTCCATTGCAGTTTCGAGTCAAGAGTGACACCTAAAAATACTGTTCTATCTTCGAATTCCAGTGGCTCATCCTTCAGTCTTATTCTATCCACATTCATACTTTTCACGTTGGAAAGAGAAAATTTAATGCACTTGGTTTTCTTGGCATTTAAAAGTAAGTTGTTGGCTGTAAACCAGTCAACAATTGTAGACAACGCAACATTGATGTCATTATAATTATCCCGTTTCCTATCCACTTTGAATATAAGTGACGTATCGTCAGCAAACAAGACTATTTCAAGTTTATCGCGCACTACATACGGGAGATCGTTAATATAGATTAAAAATAAGAACGGGCCCAGGATAGAGCCTTGAGGCACTCCCATAGCAACAGATGACCCAGAAGATTGTGTTCTGTTAATGTCTACCCGCTGAGTTCTATGAGCAAGGTAAGATGTAAGAAGATCAAGGGCACCGTTTTTGATGCCATAGTAGCTTAACTTCCGCACTAACGTAACATGATCAACACAATCAAATGCCTTGGACAGATCACAAAACACTCCAATTATATCCAATGATTTCTCCCAGGCATCAAAGATATGTTTTACCAAAGTTGAACCGGCATCGGTAGTAGATCGTCCTTTGGTAAATCCGAATTGACTGCTATGAAGTAGCTTGTATTGATTAAAGTGTGAGGATATTTGATTAAGAATTAATTTCTCAAAAACTTTACTTAGTGCTGGTAGTATTGAAATCGGTCTAAAATTTGTGTGAATAGCGTTTAAGGTCATTCACCCCAAATAGCACTACCTAATCCTATCACTGCTTATTATAGAAAAAAAAACTCGCCGCCATCGAAATCGATGAGCAGGACTATTATAAATATTATAATACAATAGGTATACAATTATATTACAAATTTAATTCGTTTTGGAATCGACTCAACGCGAGCCCAACTCACCCTTGACCAATATTTAGTATTTGTGGTTTTTCTTCAGGGTTTGTTCTATAACCATACCAAATTTGACGTTTTGTATGTTTTACCGTTTTTACGATACAATCAAATAAAAATACGTTGAAAAAAACGTTTCTTGTATGGCGACCTTTTTATTTCACTTTTTGTTTGTTTATAAGTCCGCCCTGATAAAAACAACATAGGGTAAAGTCTTCAGTGGTCAGCCAGAGAGCTTCAGTCTTGCCTCTGTCTATACTTTGTATGAGTGGAAAAAGTACGAAAGATATATTTCCCACTCTTCGCACTCATATAAGGTCGACTAGAGGTCTCTGGCTCTCACTGGTGACTTTACCCTATTCTGGAAAAATAACAACCCGCTATTTATATTAATAGAGTCCCGTTGAGCTTGCTTCGGGCATGGAACCCTAAAAACTCCTATATCTAGACCGCTGGACTCTTTACACCTTATTTAAATCTAAGGTCTAAGTTCACTGGTTGTTAAAAACCAACATAACTTGGTACCCGATTTCAAACTGTTGATTTAGGGTCCAAGGAATTTTAAAGTGGTTTACGAGTTTACTGTTCAAGTTGGAGTCGTTCTAGTTTTTAGTTTAGATCAATATTTGGAAAACATTTACAGACATGCGCGTGAGTGTTTGGAGAGTGGGACGCGAGGATACAGTCGAGTTTATAAATATGTGTACACTTTAGTACCTTGTCACTTTAATCGATGTGACAATTCATATATGGCAGTTTAAACATGACATGAAATAGACATGGTACTAAAGTGTACTTACACATATTTATGAACTCAACTGTAGGTAGAATAAGGGCCATTGAATATTGAATAAAGTCGGGAACCAAGTTTTAAGATGATTTGTCTATTCACACATATTATGAAATACGAAAGTTTTTTCATTACATTTTATTGATAATGTTGTTCTTACACTGTTCACACAATTTATATGTATTTCATTAAATTAAATATGGATTGATAGCGTGTTTAGCCTAGTTTATAGTGGCGAAGTTGGCGGTCCCTGGTTCGATTTCAGGCTTGGGAAAATATTTGTGTAACGAGCGCGAGTATTTGTTCTTGAGTCTTGGGTGTTTTCTATGTATTTAAGTATGTATTTCTCTATATAAGTTTGTTTTTCTTCTCTCGTACTAACAACCGTTTATATTTGATATTAACGGTATCAGTGACAACAATTCTATAATGAGCGTTACCATAGTAATAACAGTTCTTTAAGAACTATCACAGCATTATTATTACCATGGTTAGCTTATGAAAAATGGCAGTAATGGTGTTTGATGGTGTGACATCTCAATATTTTTTTTAAATTATAACTTTTTGTTTGCCTCTGAGTTAAATATACTTCACTCAAGTTACATAATCACTACATAGTATAAAACAAAGTCGCTTCCCGCTGTCTGTCCCTATGTATGCTTAAATCTTAAAAACTACGCAACGGATTTTGATGCGATTTTTTTGAATACATAGAGTGATCCAAGAGGAAGGTTTTTATGTTTAATAAACTCTGTTTTATGTACGAGTGTTACAGAAAACTCAAATAAACCGAAGCGAAGCGAGGGCGGGTCGCTAGTGCTAAATAAAGATCTCTTCGTTTTAACAGACACAGTAAAAAGCAAACCATCAACAATGTCTCAAGCAAGTTTGCTAATACGGAACCAGTTTGCAGAACTATACCATGTGGGTCACTACTTCACTAGCCCGGTCCAATGACGAGGAATATATTAGAGAACTGGTTGTTTCCCGCGGCTCTACCTGCATAAGTATGCGATTATACCACTGCCCCATATTGAAATCCTGGAAGTTTATATTTATCAGGGTACCATCTTACACAAATTGACCTAGCCCCAAACTAAGCTACGAAATAAATACTTAAATACATAGAAAACATCCACGACTTAGCAACAAATACTCGCGCTCATCACACAATATATTTGCCGCTAGCTTCGTAGGCAGGGTCACTACGATACCAACTAGACCAACGCCTCGTCACATCTAGTCGAGCATATTGAATAGTGAAACTAAAGTGGGTTCCGAGCGCTCTAAGCCTTTTTAAGGAATTGTCAAAGCCTTGCTGTTGTTACTATCCACTTTGGTTCATATAGGGTGATGGAACCAGAAATGGACAGGGCACCAAAAATGAACACTTGATTCTTATTTTACAGAAGATAAGGGTTATTCATTCGTTTTACAAAATTCAATTCCGAGAGGCTATGCTTAACGCACTCGCAATCGCAATTGTTTTCATTTTGAAAATCGAAGGCTTGTCTGCATACAAAATAAAAACAATTGTTCCGCTTTGAAGTCAATTGAGGTTGCGAGAGCGTTAGGCAATAGTGACGCAGGACCGTATGAAAGGGCATTTGGTAAATTTGTTTGAAGAATACTGTACGTAGTTATTTAGAGTACCTATAGGTCCTCGAAATCCTCTCAAACTTGCTTGAGACTACGTAAAAATCATCCGTGGCCGCTGAAAAAAAAAATTACAGTATTCTTCATTGATAAGAATCAAGTGTCCATTTCTGGTTCCATCACCCTATATGAAGCAAAGTGGATCTTACTTGGACAGAAAGTTATTTGACAACTAAGAGAAAATCTCTCTTTTTTCTATATTTTTTTTGAGTGATTGCATCTTGTCTAGGGCTAAAGGTAGCGTAACCAACAATACTCTCTGGACTTTAATATATTATAGTAAGTAATACGTAAGATTAGACTCTAATTCGTGACATAATAAACAACAGTACATCTCACCGTGGGAATGTACTCTAATTGCGTTACTCCGGCTGTGAAAGGGTTAATATGTTTAATTCGACTCATTAGCGTTAACCTTGTTAAAAGTAGGTTATGTTATGAATTACCCTTAATAAGTAACAGCTTGTTTCCTTAGAAGACAAGTTGTCATACCTACTTGTTATACCTACTAATTGCGTTTTTTCTTGTGTTTATTTTCTTTTGCTCTGAATTGTACAATATTTTGAATTTAAAAACCTCATGTTTAGGACAAAAATAGAGGATCAAAGTTAAGATAAAATTATTTTGGTATTACCTAATTGCTTCAGTTTTTAAATGTTTACATTTATATTCATATTCATTTATTATAGTTTTATTCATTAAGCAGATTTAACTAGTATAATTAGATTGAACTTATCATTAACCTTTTTCCAAGGCTTAAGATTCAATAAAAAAGCTATAATCATAAATTAAATATGTATTTATATTTATTTGTAATTAGAACGTTCTTGATTGTCTAGTATTTACATAAATATTCTAGAAACTACTTGATTGACCTCGCTTTTAATAATCCCTCGTTTTGAAATAATTTGCACTAAAATGCGGTAGTGTTTCTAATGCATATTTTAAACAGTATAACTGGTTTTACATATATTTGCACATCAAATAAAACATACATACATTAAATCACGCCTGTTTCCCAGAGACCACGTCTTTCCAACTGCTACGATCCTGACAAATCTCTTTTGCTTCTTTCAAATTCATGCACGCGCGTCAGTTTCGGGTACTTAAGACTCGGCTCTTTTCCAGTATTTCTCCGATTTGATTTAAAAAAGTACGCCTAGGGCAGCCCCTTCCGACCCTTTCACTTCACTTTAGCTATGTACATCTCTTTCGTCAATCTTCTTTCATCCATCCTTTCCAAATGACCCAACCATCGAAGCATGCCCTTTTCAATCTTAGTAATTTCTCTCTGATCTTTTCACTCCTTACTGTATCAATCAGTTTCTCACCACACATACGCAAAGAGCACATTTCAACGAAAATAAAACAGTTCTGTCAAAAATAATCATTATATATCATGCTATATAACAATGCTAGGAATCTCGGTAATGTATGGTAATAACGTCTAAACGCTAAGATATTATCTATACTCCCCGTTAACACAATCGCAAGTATTTTTATTGTTTCTCATACATTATGTCGAGTTATGCAACTTATCGTTGAATTATATCGCACTTTCGTTTTTTATCGTTCGTTATTGTTCATATCTGAGTTACACTTTTTGTTTTCGAGCAATGTTACTATATTTTGTAGTTGTTGGTTTATTTCTTGCTTTATATTATTTTCTATTTAATCAAATTAGGACAAATAACAACGGTTGAGAATGTAACTCCGGCCTAAAGATAGGCAAGCCTTAAAGGAATAACGCCTTTTATTTCTGTATTTGTAATATTTATATGTACGAGTATTAATCTAGGGGCTTATTTCCACCTGTTACCACCAATTTGTTACCAATCCCAGCGTTACCAGTGACGCTGGGATTTTTTCCCACCTCTTACTACTGGTAACTACTGGGAATAAAAATTCCCAGCTGTTACCACTTAACTAAAAATCTTTCTTCCCCAGTATTTATCACCATATTCCACTTGTTACCACGGAGTACTTTAGTGGTAATAGATGAAAAAAAATCCCAGCTGTTACCAGTGGTAACAAATTTATGGTAGCAGGTGGGAATAACCCATCTACTTAGGTAGCTAAATATTTGTATGATGAGTGTGTTGTTCCTTAGTCTTTCGATGTATTTAAGTATTTATTTCTTTAAATTAGTATGTTTATCATTGTCTAGTACTAACTTACTAATAGCATAAGCCTAGGGCTTAATTTGGAACTAGGTTCATTAAGGGTTAATTAACTGAAATAATGCAAAAAAAACGCGAAACTAGAATCAAAAAATTGTTTTGGTCTAGATTTTACAATTGGTTACGAATTCTATTAGTACGTTTCATTACTGATCAAACAACGGTCCCGTGATATTTACGCACATGCATTATCCTTAGATATTTTTGTATGTTTTGCTTTATTACTCTATTAATTGTAACGTGGTCGTTATTGCAGTATTGTTTTAAGAACACGCAAGTGAACTCGCTGGTGACAAAAATTGCTCATCACCCTTACCATGAGTCACAATTACCGTACTCGCCAGCGAGTCGGATGCTATGTCCCTCGCCGACCTCGCTGTCTTCTTATAGAGTGCGTAGGACAGAGCATTTGACTGGCTAGCGAGTACGGTAATCGTAACTCATGGTAAGAGTACAGTGGGGTTAGACAAGTTGCCATCGTTCACGAACGCTAGCGTTAGGCGATCACTTTGGTGATCACCTGTCACTTGGCGTTGTCAAAATTAAATAGGCTAGACAAGTTGCCATCGAATGTAACGCTAGCGTTAGGCGATCACTGTCGACATGCGTTGTCAAAAATGAAAAATCTAGCCAAGGTATGTCCACGATGAATACAACCTCGCTCGACAGTCTAGTTTTTAGAATAAGTAGTTGAGTTTCTTGCGGCGTTTCTTCTCAGCAGTGGTAGATTGTTGACGTAAAAGTGCGGCCTACTTACTGAATAAACATATTTTTTATTTTTTATGTATGTATATGTATGTACATTAAATCAGGGGTGCCCAAACGGTCGATCGCGGGAGGTTTTAAGGTCGATCGCCGAGTAGGAGTATCAGTGATCGACCTTAAAACTGTAGCTTTTTGCTAAAGGAAAAGCGACATACTAAACAACTTAAAATAAAAAACTATCTGATTGGCGTCCTCTTTCGCGACATGGAGCGCGTGGCAGTTTGTCAGCTCTGCGCAGGCGCGAGCGTACAGTATATTTATGAAAGTAATATTTATGAAAGTAATCAATATAATAATCAAGCTTCCTTGCGTCTAGCTTTAACTGAGAACATTCCTAACTACTTTCTTTTTCGATAGACCTCCAATGTCACGCTTCGATATCGCGATAATTTTTAATTTTTAATATTGTAATAATAATTTTTTTTTGTAATATTAGATGATTAAAGATAAAGATAAAAGATTTTACGTTAGCATTTTTTTTTCTTGATAAATTATTGGTGTGTTAAACGGTAAAAATGTCGATGTCTTAGTCACACACACATCGATATTTTCGCTAGGTTGATCTGTATTAGAAAAAGTATGGGCACCCCTGCATTAAGTACATGCATGTCCCGACATGCGCTTGCCCGGTTTTTACATAAGCCGCTGGAAAACATAAATTAAACTCTAAGAAATTTTAATACACCATCCAAAAAAAGGTTATAGCTCCGTTCACGTAACATTGTTTACAGCATCACATGTAGACATGCGACAAGTCGTCACGCGATCGAAGCAAGATAACGCTACCATGTGGTACAAGAGGTTTATTGTAGGTACCATTATTAAACCGGTCTTGCGGTGTTATAAAGGTGTCTATTACATGTTAGTTAAGTTTATATCACTGGAACGAGTCTATAAAACTGAAGATGTTATGTTTTGGGATAGTAAGAGTCAAAAGATTTTATCTATATATATTAAAAATTATAGTCCCATGCATGCTGTTTGTATGTAGGTATGTATGTTATTGTTAAACTCAAAAGAAATGGCTTTTTTTATGGCCCTATAGTTTAGACTATTTCTTAAGGAATGTTTATACCGTGTGCATTCTTACTTGTCTTATTTAGTAACCAACTTATTAACCTCAAAATTACTAAAACACCGCTTTTATCACTACATAATATAAAACAAAGTCGCTTCCCGCTGTCTGTCTGTCCCTATGTATGCTTAGATCTTTAAAACTACGCAACGGATTTTGATGCGGTTTTTTTAAATAGAAAGAGTGTATCAAGAGAAAGGTTTATATGTATAAAAACATCTGGATTATGAACAGATGTTACAGAAACCTCACATAAACCGAAGCGAAGCGAGAGCGGGTTGCTAGGCGTAAATAAAGTAAACTGAGTAAATATTTTATTTCAGTGATTGCTTTTTTTTTTCAAATACCTTTTTAAGCTGGTAAGTTTGGGTTTGGTTGTTTGTGTAAGATTAAACATATTTGTATAAATTACACTTATAAAGGTCATCACATTTTTTTTTATAACTTGGTTTTATAGCTCGAGGCTTTTGCCTAGCAGCGAGACACAACGGGTAAAAGAATGCAGTAAAATCCTGTTTTATATGTCAGTTGATACAATTTTAATACATTTTATGGTATCCAAATGCAATAACGTTAAATGTATAATATCATTCATTGTAATAAAATGCGTA
Organism: Acleris laterana; assembly: GCA_963966035.1. Lineage (NCBI taxonomy): Eukaryota > Metazoa > Arthropoda > Insecta > Lepidoptera > Tortricidae > Acleris > Acleris laterana. The sequence goes on from OZ014450.1 coordinate 3,807,511, forward strand.
TTTAGTTATATAAAATTTTATAGGTATATTTTGCATATTCATTTGGCAAATAAATGCATTATAAATAAATGCTCTGGTTTTTTTTTTCCCTTAAATTGGCAAAAATAAAAAAAGTAGTGAATTCAAACCCTATTTGATTTGAAATCAGCATAAAAAAAATAGTAACCAAAAAATAAAAAAAGTGAACATTATAGTATGTGCATTATTAGATACACTGCCAATTTAAGGGTTAAGATAAACATTATCATATTATATTAAATTGAAGTCGAATGTCAAAGGTATAAAACAAATTAACTAAATTAGTATGGATAGAGTCAGCTTCAAAGAAAAGTACCTAACCCTTAATAACTAGGTTAGAAGGGGGGGTTAACTTTCTCTGGAGCTGACTCTACATTAATAAAAAATTATTTTGCCCTATCATAGGGCCAATATCCGCGAAAATTTTGCTATCAATCAATGCGGTAAAGCAATACCTTACGACTATAGTTTATTTTGATCCCAACAAAAAGTCCGTAAAAAGCATTCGAGGAAAAAAACTGCCGTCATAAGCCAAAAGGCGGTATTTCAAATTCAATAGACACACCAGATCCAACCCTCTCCCTTTCGTAATGAGGCTGCTCTTGCAACTGGAGTTCTATCTGTTTAACCGCCATTTGTCTTACGGGCAGATAAAATATAATCAAATAAAATATGTCTCAATCCCCAAGCCTCAAAAAGATGAAAACATCCAAACAATCTAATCTAACCTTTCATTTCAAACGCCAATAAAAAATCCAACCATCCCACACAAAGCCGTAAACGACTAAACAATTACTAAAAAAACCAAATCAAAATGACTCTTGGGTGGGTTTTTAATTATTTTCCAGTTGTGTTGTGTGGATTAGGCTACCGCATGCGAGGCCACTCGTGAGCAGGCGGCCTTAGGCTATGTCAGGAGTTAGGCCCAATTAGTAAGGCTTTATTATCAGAAACAGAATCTGAATTTGTAAATCATAGGTAGAGAAATACAGGTGGGGGAAAAAGTACAGCAGAAAAATACTATGTTTTGCCTGTTGTCATACAAATATGAATGTCACGTAGATACGAGTACAGTAACATTTTAAAACAACAAATAATACAAATACAAAAAAAAACAAGTGAACGAATAAATATTCATCAATCCTTATAATTAAATGCATACATCGATAGCTGCTAGATTTTTTTGCCAGTAAAGTTACGAACTTATGTATTATTTGTGCACAAACATACTAATTACAATAACTTTTTAAATGTAATTAGTATAATTGTGAACTAAGGTATCGACATGTTTATTGGCCAATAATAATAATGAATTTATAGATCGATGTTATTTAAAAAATCTTGCGTACTGCAATAATATATTTTAATTAATACTTTCATCAGGTTTTTCTTAAAAATTCGGGGTGCTATTCCCAGTATGCTTTACGCCAAATGCCTTTACGTATAAACGTGGTATTACCTTGGGGTAGCTACAACATGCTTTGTCCTGATCTGTAATTGACAACATTTCATTTTGGTGTCACCTGCAAATTACTATACGAATCGAAAGGGTTTTACCTCCTGAACACGGCAAAATATTTATTTAGATTTATTTTTCTTTATTTTCAAAATTACAAGTAAGTTAATAAAAATTTCGAGTTTTACCAATACTATGCCTGAATAGATATAATACCATTGCCTTTTTCACTAGAAAAAAAGCTGTCATACTTCAAATTAGATATTGACACTATTGACAGATGGACAGAGACTTAGGGCCATTTGCACGCAGAATTTAACCCTGGGTTAAGGCACTAACTCGAGTTAGTAGACGTCAGATTCATACGATAACTGTCATTTTAACTCGAGTTAGTGTCTTAACCCAGGGCTAAACTTTTCGTGCAAGTGGCCCTTTATCGGTTGACATGATACTTTTTTAATATATACAGATTGGACTAACGTAATATGTCCATTGTGTCGTAGAAATGAAGTTACGCCCTTTTAGAATAAGTACATCTTAATAAATTAATAATAAAATAATTATTAATTCTAGAAAAAATTTAAAACTATTATTGTCTTTCTCCTTCCAAACAGTATCTATAAAACGAATAAAATTAAAGTCTTGAAAATATGAAATCTTGTCAATTGTGACATTTGCATCTGACCGAAAGTGACAAAACATGGCATAAACTATCCCAAGCTTATTCCACGTTTATAAGTAAGGGGGTTAATATTTAAATGTTACTTGACACATTTTGTCTATTTCAAGTGTCAATTATAAAAAACAGTTACCAAACTATTAAAAATCAATGACAAAGTCAAAAATAATGATTTAATGATTAATGACTGTCAACGACACTTCAGAAGCCAAGTGTCGAGTCGACCTTCGTTAAATGTCAGCCGAATCAGATACGTGAATATATTAGAGCTAAAGATCATTAGAATTTGTGCTGGGTAAGTGATTCTCTGAACAACGACGGTCGGACGGACGGACGAGTGAATGTCCAAGCGGCGAGTTTATGTAGTCCCGTCAGTGCGAACAAAACATATTTAAGCGCGTGCATTTTCAATTTAGCAGCCTTATAAGTTCGATCCATCGGTAGAAACCATGCTGCTAAATTGAAAATGCACGCGCTACAATGTGTTTTGTTCGCTCTGACGGGACTACCTAAACTCGCCGCTGCGATTTCGCTCGTTCGTCCGATCGTCCGTGGTTTTTGAGAGAATAAGGGTCTCCCCAGACCTATCGACGCGGAATCGGCTTGAGCCGGTAAGAAAAAAAATTATGTCCGTGCAGTAAGAGTGAAAATGGTATCGCTCGGCTCGGCTCGGCACGGCTCGGCGTTGCGAACGGAACGACGTCGTTTTCGATCTTATTGCGTGGACATAAAACTTATTCTTGCCGGCTTAAGCCGACTCCGCGTCGATAGGTCTGGGGAGACCCTTACACCCCAGTTTGTCTTATATTCATTCAGCGCCAGGCTTTTGATTACCATACTAATGATACCCAATAACGGGTCTGTGGTAATCCAATGCTAAACTTCGATAATGTCAACAACTTGCTTATTTAAATTACTTTTTGTAACATTTATAATGAGAATATTTATTATTATTATTATTATTATTAGCCCGGAATGTCCCACTGCTGGGCAAAGGCCTCCTTCCCATCCTTCCACGCAATTCGGTTTTTTTTTTTTTCGAGAATATTTACGGTTGCTTAAATAAGAGATTTGTGTGCTGTCGACTTTTGAAAGTGACATTGACGTGATATTAAAAAAAATAGAGGGCAATCTCACACAGACCTATTTAGTTCTAAAGTGAGCTTTAAGCTTGTCGGTAACGCAATATCGCTAATTATTCGATGACGCAGTTAGCTTGGGTCTAGTCGTGGGTTCTACTCCCGGTCAGAGCTAATATGTGTGTGATGAGCGCCAGTATTTGTTTCTGCGTCTTGGGTGTTTTCTATGTATGTAAGTATTTATCTAATATATACAGTGTGTTACCAGCACCCTGGCTTTTGTTAAAGTAGGTTAAAATAACGTATGTCTGTAACGTTACTATGACATTAATTTAATTCGTAAACAAATTTTCAGGCTTTGTTAACTTTCTAACAAAATTTTAATTGCCAGCAATGTAAAGCACATCAATTTGAAAAGTGTAAATGACAGTTGACGGATACTTTGATTATTATGAGTTGCCCCCGTACCACGACATGCCTTGTACTACGCAACAGCGATACTGATAACGATGAGAACGCAGCACATGCACTACATTAAAAATGGACAGTATCTAAGAAAATTAATTGTGAAGTTATTTTAATAATTTTTTAATTAAAAATACTTGCAAACAATTGCTAAAGCAACATATTATCGGCAGTTTTACTAAATGCCCGCATGCCGGTAACACACTGTATAAGTGTCACAGTATTTGTAACAAAAGTCCTCCGAAACGGCTTGACCAATTATTATGAAGTTTTGTGTGATGTGAACTATATTTCATAAGGTTTGTACGAAAACCGCGCGCCGACCGTTAGTTTCTATATAGAAGTATGTTTATCATTGCCTAGTACCCATCGTACAAACCTAGAGGTTAGTTTGGGTCTAGATCTTTTTGAGTGAGATTGTCCCTGAAATTAACTAATTTATTTAATTATACATTTATACACAGAATTCTGTACGGTATGTCCCATTGCGAAGCAGAGTCATAAGAGCGGGCAAAGTAACCTAACTGACGTGGCAACTTTAACTCGCCGGTTAATACTCATCCGTCAACTTTAAGTGTTTAAGAGAACCTACCAAGTATTGGCACCAGTGTAGCTCTGTCCCTCACAGACCTCGCAGTATTCTTATAGAATCCGAGGGATTCATTCAGCATTCATGGTAAAGGTACAGTATGGAACGGGAGCCAATGTAGAAGTTCATCACTCTCATTTCAACCCATTGTCCACTGCTGAACATAGGCCCACAATATACACCTTCTGTGACTCTGTGATTTCCAGTGAGAACGACCCAATGCAGAATACATCCACAGACTTCCTTCGACCGTTTGGAATTCAAAACTCAAAAATTTCTTAAGTAAATTGGCCACATCAGGGGCTTTTGACACTCGGTAATATGAAGTGAATCTACACAATAGCGCTTTATTTCTTATTTTAATGAAAATTTGGAGTTAATCGTTTTATTTTTCAACATGTCATTTACAAATGGCTGCTTAAATACAACATACTTACATTAAAAAATAAAATACAAAACAAAAGTGGCACAAAACAAAAACAGATATAGTTTGATTTAAAGCTTAAAGTATATAGCATTCCGAATTTCAATGCAACACAAACACATTTTGATTTGTGGCCCTTTAGTATTTAAGCAACGAAATTTGTATGATATTTGTTATAAGAATGAAGTGTCCATTATGGTTTGTCAGCTAAAAATAAAAAGTGCCCAGAATTTCGTAGAGCAATAAAACATCACTGACACTCATGACCATCTCGAACAACGTTTTCTGGGCCAAGTTACTCTTAATTACGTCTGGCTTACGCCTTTTTAATCAAATGTGTTTCGCAAATTGGTCGCCAAGAACCGGCCGATACGCAACGGCGAAAGTCTTGCGCAACGATGCGCACGAGGCGCGGATGGTGAAATAAAAAGTGGTTTTGCTCATAAGAAGACATCCAAGAGCAAAGAAAACGGAGCACGATGTATATTGTATACAGTCTACAGGTAATAACACTTGTAGGTAAAAATCAAAATAAATGTCCAGTTAAAAAAAGTTTTGTCACCGTAACGAAACTGTTGGTTAACGTCAAATATACGTCATTTTGTAATGAAATTGTAAGTTAGACATCATTTAAGTGACATTTAAATAGCGTCTTTATGTACATTTATTTTGATTTTTACCCTTATAGCTCTTGGAAAAAAATAATTCGGTAATACATTTCAAATAATAATTGAGAATTTCAAGGTGATCCCGCGCCGATTTATCTATACTTTTAAGTGACACATTTTGCCCATGTCTACTTCACACCGTTTTTTAAGAACCCCCTCGTTCCATATGCAGTTATTTCATCATCATCATCAAAGAACGTGTTGTATCATGTACCATGGCTCCTAATATTTTGATATTAATAAAGCTGAATACAAAAAACCTAGAAGCAGAAGGCGAACGAATACACTCTACCTGATGGCTAGTCAGTTCTCAGGGTCATGAACATTTACAGTCTTGAGATCACAAATGTATTGCTAATTCTGATAATCAAGTTGGTACGTCTATGCTAGTCATTTCACCTTCTGTCTTTGTCTTATAAATTCTTTGTGAAGTTTTATCTTCTCTTGTCTTGTTACTGTCCGTTTTAAGGTAAAAGGTAGGCAACATTTCATCATTATCATCTCGAGCATATCATCCAGTGTTGGATGGATAGGTACCTATTATTTTATCCAACCACCTGTCAACATCATCAAAATCAAAAAGTCTTGTATGGGTACTAGGCATTGACCTTCTGCTGGAGTTTCTTGCGGCGCTTCTTCTCCGGTCTTGTACGAAGCGCTGGTAGACTCACCCTATATTACCGAAGTGTAAAAGAGCCCTCATGTGGCCTATTTACTGAATAAATATTTTGAATTTAGGTTTTTTTGAGGAAAGTGTATAAATACCTAAATTCAGAAATAAATCTAATATCTAAAAGATAGTAATACATTGACTGACATATCAACGCACAGCCCGAACCCCTAGGTCTAGGGATCCTGAATTAGGCACGTAGGTTCCTTTTGAGATCAAGGGGTGCACTAAGAAGGGTTTTTTGAAAAATCCTAAGAGCTATCAATTCTACTCGTGCGAAGTTGCAGGCGTCTTCTAGTACTGAAATATATACATACAAAGTATCCAAGACAAATACTCGCGCTCATCACACAAATATCTGCCCTTTCCGGGATTTGTACCCAGAGGGCCCAGACAAGATGCACTACGCTAGTTAGCGTTTCTTTTCGTTTAGTTTTTAAACCAATCGCGTCACTGGTAGATGACGTGATACGAAAAGTCACGTGATGTGCCAGTGATGCGATTGGTATAAAAACTAAACGAATAGAAGCGATAGCGTAATGCATTTTGACTGGGCTCTCAGGACCGCTAGCTTCGTAGGCAGGGTGACTACCAGCTAGGCCAACGTGTCGTCATTTGAGTAGTTGGAGTGAAGTTAGTTCGATAATCTAAATTCCCCATGCCATTCCGAGGGTTGTACGTTATTTTACAGACTGAAGCTGTTTAGAATTTCATTTCATAGAATTTTTTTCTCGTATTATCATTTCATAGAATAATCAATATGTAGAATAATTACTTTGAAGACTTTTAAATCATCGTTTTTTATTTTAAATAAAATTCAATGTTTCTTTTTTCATATCATAGAATAGCAAATTAAATATTCTTTGTTCTCATAGATATAAAAAAAATAACCTCGAAGGCTAAGGCGGGAGCTTGCTTCGCTTCGCTCCCGCCATAGCCTTCTAACCTAACCTATTCAAGTCGGTTCTGCCCAGAGAGGTCTTGCTCGCTCGCTTCGCTCGCTCGCTCACTCATATTTATATCATAATATAGTATTTATCTTATAACCCAACCTTCTAAAAAATACACTGACCAAACAATATTCGTTGAAAAATAATTATATTGTTTGATAAGTTTGTGTAATGAAAAAATTAAATTACAAAATTCATTGAATTGATTTTCTGTCGAATTTGTTTCTTTCAAGTAAATAGTTAAAAAATAATAATATACGAAGCAAAAATACAAGGACCAAAAAGTATATGAAACATTTTCTGTGAAACAAAATTCTGTAATTTTTCAGTCTGTAAAACAAGGGGACACCCATTCCGAGCCTAATTTTAATTGCATGAAGTAGGTAAACTGAATAATGCGTCCTTAATGACGGTATTCGTCGCAAGTAGAGTAGAAAGTGATTAAATCACGACTGGAATTAACGAGCAATGAGCGTTCGTACGAATCACGACTCAGAAAGCTTTGATTAAAATGTGATTGTAATATAAATTTAGTCTGGTCTTATTAGACCGTGGAAATAGGGTAAATAGACGATTAACTCTGTTTAAAGAAAGGGTACCAGGCTATGTGGTCTACATAGAAAATTGACCCGAAATTATTGAGTCTAGAATTCGTAAAATCCGTGTTAATTGTTGCTTGACGCTGGAAGTCAAACTATCAAATGAGTTTAAATTGATTTGTACAAGTGCAGTTTGATTGATTTCAATCGTGGTGCCGCGTTCAAGAGGGCTAATAGGGGAACAACTTCGAAAGATACCTGATTCTGTTAGAGAAGTCTAACACATCTACATCGTCATGCATGAAGAGATTGATGAATGTAGAGGAGGCGAAAATTGTGTGTTTAGATCGGTGCACCTGGCGTTCCATAATCTCTGCCACCCCATTGGGAGACAGGCGTGAAGGTATGTATGTATGTATACTCTAAAACCTTTAAGAATTACGAATAATAAAATCATTAAGTATTGTACAGCTGGGTAAGTTAATGGTCACAGAGAAAAATGATTTTTGGACAAATGAAAACTTTGGACTAATGAAACGGAAGACAAAAGATTTTCGAAACATCGATAGATTATCATCATATACGAGTAGCTCTACGCTGTCTGGAACTTGTCAGGTTTTAATAGTTCACAATCCGGGCAGTTTAAGTCTGCGAAGCTCGCTTCCGCGACAATGGCGGCTAAACCAATATTTTCCTAAACGTAACGGTATTGCGGTCTCAAAATGACGTCGCGGTCCGGTGGTGACCATCTGACCATCTGGCCATCGCACCTGCAGGGGTGGCCAACTGTACCTTTAGGGTATACCACGTGGTTTCACGTATTTCCTGTTCTAATAAAAATCCTAATTAAAATGATGGTTTATATCCGATTACAGACTAACGACTTTTGGCATGAAACAGACCACGGACTAGGATTGGCTTTTGGAATAAAAGGGCTCCATAAAGTTATTATTTTCCCTAAGCTCCCCGAAAGTCTAATGGGAAAATAGAAAGAAGTAAAATCCTATTGCACAAATAAAACTGTATCAAATGTATAAAGGCGAGCTTATTTCTTTAAGGGATCACTTTAAGCTAACTTAGAGAATGAGTAAGAACAAATAACAGGATAGCTAAAACATGCACATTTTAACTTAATCGAAGATAAAAATTGCGCATAAAACTAGATGCAGGATGTAAACACAAACAATGGCGGTACATCAAGATTATTTACAAGAGCTAGTAATCACGAAAATAACTTAATAATCGTTATTATTGCGTAATTACTAACTTTATTCGAATAAATCAATTAAATTCCACAGTCACGAGTTTAACATTTTGCGCTAAAGTCATTCGTTGTGATTAATACAATGTTTTGTTTAACAACAATATTGTTAACTGAACTAGAGATCGTTCTAAACAAATCATTGCATCATTGATTCACAATTACTTTGTTTAGAATAAATAATGAATAACTAGGCTTAAATACAAGGGTATTTGAACAATATGACTATGGAGTAGAGCGACCCAGAAGTTTCATAGAGATGCTTGTGCTTCTGGATTGGGTTCCACATTGAGGCAAAGTTTTTTTTTTGTATTTTTTTTGTTAAAATGTATCTATATAATATCCTTTATGTCCTTTTTGATTAATTATGAGGCGTTTATTACTTGTGTAATTGGCACATAGTTTGAAAGATATAATAATAGGTAATTTCCGTAATTTTTTATTAATTAAATAAACCGAAGTAGGTAGAATCCAAGTTAAATACTTTTGCTGGGTGAGCTTTTCAACATTTACCTACGCGTAATTGTGGAAACTTTTTTTTATTTACCAAAGAAGTCATCGAATTCACATTTTAACTTTATTTATTCAAACTGCCTATTATCTCACTAAATAAATTCAAATTATCTTGATACTTATGAATAAATAATGGAGTTATCTGAACGCATTATTCGGCCACAGGCACTTTAAATGTTGCCAAACAAGTTGTCCAAAAATATCGCCGATGACCTAAGCTAATCTTATTTTTTTGTTTTATTTCTAACTTGATAAAATCAAGATGCTACTTATAAGCATAAAACTTCTTGTAAGTAGGCAAAGAAACTTAAAAACTAAGTAATCACAGTTAGTTTTAATAAAATACAACGTAAGTTACAAGTAAAACTTGAACTTAGTCAATTCGACCAAAAAGTCTGATTACGAAATCAATCGCACTTACCTTGACAGTACACTGTTTTGACAGCTGGTGTCAGCGTCAACAAAGCGGACAATAGCACTTGCTAAATACAGTATCAACTCCTCTTGAATCCTTCTAGAGACTGTCAAATACTTTAAAAACCTTCTACTAAACGTAACACTAACGGTCACTTCAACACTGGCCGAAAAACTTCAAAATTCACTGTTCCACTGCTTCGTTTCGTTTGAATTTCGAACGTGCGGTTAACGCGTGCGCCCGCGCCGGAAATCGCGCGCAACACTGACTCGATGTCGGCCATTTTCTAGCGGCGTGGTGGGGAATAGGAAATAAAAAAAAGAATCCTTGGGTACCGTATGCGAAAAGTTTTTGAGAGGATACTGATCTAATAAGAGACGAGGTAAAAATACTCGGTTTAAACTTTCTTTAGCTTCCATTTTTTGAGGTAAACAAACAGTGAATGTTCTGTTGTATTGTAACAAGGTCAAATGTTGACCAACGATTGGAACATTGCAAACACGAAAATGTACGAAATTTTGAAAACTGCCGCTCCGATGTCCGAATCACTGCCGCCGCGAAGACTTGTTTATTGCTGTTTTCGGTTTAAACTTTATTCTGTGAAGCTTGTGTGTGTAGTGAATATATGTATTTTTTTTTCTTTCTTTTAAATTTCATTTTGGATTGCTTTTGCTTAGGATAGAAGACCAAAGATTCAACAGATTTTAAACAGACAATGAAATCAATAGTTACCTACTTATGTTAAATTGGGGACACTATTTTCTCCAATTAGAATAAGCTTTATCTAAATATATTAAACAAAATAATAGAAAATTCCAAAATCATGAACACACCATCTTTCATCTTTTTAACCGACTTCAACACGTGTATATCCTCCCGAGGTGATACCACTGTCTCCAAGTTGGTAGGTAGGTATCTGACGACGGGATCAGTGAAGAATAGAGGGAAATCCTATATTACTCCTATATGAATAAGGCTATATAATATTATAGGCACATATATTTATAGCGATTTTGGTATTTTCAGTAACAATTCCAGCATTTGGGATTCAGAAAGTATCATTTGATGAAGTAGGACTAAAGACCACAGATGGTAATTCACAAAAAGATTTCTCTATATATTAAGATATTTGAGCGACAAGAAGCTCATTCATTTTAATTACTGTCTCAATAATTATGCTTAATTAACATTTATTAGTTAGCTTAAGGGTAAACGAGGGTATTTTTAAATTGTTTTAAACCCATTTTACGTCGCCATGTGAATCAAACTGGACTTCTGGATGAAACTCAATGCGGCAAAAATTATGCAACCGAAAATATGTGACACACAACTCAAAAAATTATGCTCGTTTTGGCTTCAACCGAAAAGGTTGGGTTAGTAAAAACTTCGGTCATGGATCGACGCAATGTATGTATTAATTTCGGGTCCCTTAAGTATTTTTTCTAAGTACCTACATCCTTAACATAACTTCCCTATAATATTGTGTTCAGAAACGAGAAGCAAAAGGCCAATGTTAAGAAACCTGTATCTGTAGTTGTTTTTTTTTAATTTTAATGTTAACATACAACATTCCATTTCATTAAACTATCGGTTATCGATGTAGTTGCATCTTAACGTTGACTTTAAAGTATCGATGACCGATACTTAAATGTGAATATTAAGATACAGGGCAACGACAGATACAGGTTTCTCACATATGTGTTATTGTTATTACTACGGATTTACTAACGACTTTTTTTTCAAATAACTAGCGATCCACCCTCGCTTCGCCTCGTTTTCTGTAACACTCGTACATAAAGCAGAATTTATTACACACTAGCTTCTGACCGCGACTTCGTCCGCGTAGGTTTTGATTGTCATCACATCATTCCCTCAAGAACTTTTCAATTTTCCGGGATGAAAAGTAGCCAATGTGTTAATCTAGGGTATAAACAATCTTCATTCCAAATGTCATCCAATTCCGTCCAGCCGTGCTGCAGCGCGAAAGAGTAACAAACGCCCATACATCCATATAGTAAGGATAAGGAAGTGAATGGATGAATGAATGAATGAAGTTTATTTGCATAAAAACAAGCGTATGTAAAAGGTATTATTATTATTACAGATCATATCTTGTTTTGCCAAGGCTTGCGTACAAATATTTTGTTTTACACTTACTGACTTGTTTTCGTTTTAGTTTGAAATAGTAAAGGTATGTCTTTTACAACGTATTTTTATTTTTGTTATGTCGTAAAATCAAATTATATATATAATTATAGTACGAACCCAGAAGAACAACAAATACTAAAAATTACTGGGATGTCGTTAATACAATTCGAAATTTTATTCAAAACGAAATAAATATAATAATATCTGCTGTACGGAACCTTCGTTGGGCGAGTCCGAGCTTGGCCGGTTTTTATTTTAAAATAACAGATACGTAACGAAAATTATGTCACTTCACTACTTATTTAAAGAATGTTAACGTATGGTTGATGTTTGGATGTTTATTCCTCAAATACGCGTAAACGGCCGAACGGATTTCGATGAAATTTGACACAAGCACATCCTGAACTTACACAGAATTATTAAAATGCTGAAAAATGTTATGGTTTCTTCTTACACTACATGAATCTGAAGAGATTATATAAATTCGAATTGATCAGTTTGAAAACTCCGATTTTATACTACTTGCACTGCCCTGTAATATAGGCGGTAAAATCCGTATGTCTTTGACCTGTTCTGGTGTTGTATTTAATTGGGCCGCCATTACTATCAAGTAAATAAGAGCTATCAAAACTTTGACGATACGATAACATGTCAAAGACGATATGGTTTTTACCATGTTGAATAAAGCCCAGTAGAGCACTAGTAGAACACCCAGTGTCTGGCCGGTAGAAATTGGATACGGAAGACCCAAGATCCTGGTTAATGGAGTGCAATGGAACTCAGCATTGGGTGGCTTTAGGCTGGTCCGTGATTCTCTGAAAAACGGAGTCGGACGAACGAACGCGTGAATCGCAGCGGCGAGTTTGAGTACTCCAGTCCGAGCGACAAAACACTTTTTAGCGTGTGGATTTTCAATTTGGCAGCATGGATTCTGTCGATGAGACACTTAAGCTCGCCGTTGCCACATTCACTCATTCGTTCGCCCGACCGCGTTTTTGAGAGAATCACACCCCCGAAGAGAGGAGTTGAGCATATCTCTGCCCTGCTTAGACAAATGGCAGTATCTCAGACAAAGCTCCTCTAGCAAATGCAACTTTATTCTTAACGAGAGAGGATTGAATATGCTTTGGCTATTGAATGTGAGACACTGCATATTGGCTTATGAGGGCAGATCTAAAATGGTGGATACCCGACTTTTTGCAAGAAAACTACCGGTAATTCATACAGAGAAGATTTAAGATTGGATTGTTATAAGTTTATTCAAGCTCGGAGGCCCGTTGATGTCTTCCTAACTGTAAGTCTCGACTTGAAGTACACCTCTAAATGACTAGTTGTTGCGCGCGACTCCGTCCACGCAGAAAAATAAAACATAACCTATGTCACTCAGGGTGAATGTAGCTTTCCTATGGTGAAAGAATTTTTGAAATCGGGCCTGCAGTTTTTGAGTTTACTCATTACAAACATCAACAAAAATACAAATCTTTCCTGTTTATAATACGAGTATTAGTGAAAAAATTCCCACCCGTTGGGGCACAATTTTGAATAAACTTAACCTGGGTCTCTATTCCCGGCGGTAAAAAAACGTATTTGACCTGTTACGGTATTGTTATGACGTCAGCCGCCATTACTGTCAAGTAAATAAGAGCCATAAAAACGTTGACAATACGACAACAGATCAAAGACGATATGATAGCTCTTATTAACTTGACAGTAATGGTGCCCGAGTTTAAAACAATACCATAACAATCAAAGGCAATAAAGTACAGGGCCAAGTAGTAGTTTAACAAAATAAAACAAGAACCTAGCTTTTACAACACTGAAAAACCGAATGGGTTGATTTTACTACATTTTAGGACCTACCCATGAGTTTCGTTGAAGTAACACCTAACCTTAGTAAAAACAACACATTGAAAAGGTTGCTTCAACCTTTTTCCTGGTTAACTCAACCAAACTCACGTGTAAGTCCTATTTTAACCATAAAACTTAGTAAAATCAACCCATTTGATTTTTCAGTGAAGGTGTTCATTCTACGGTGATTTAACTATCGAGTCGAAACTCGGTGGGTCTACGTTAACTATAGCTGAGATCCTGTTGACACCTTCCGTCTTCAACGTCAGATACCCTGGCCCTTCGACCCGTGATTTCATCGCGTGGAAATCACAAACAAAACAACATTGTGTCTAAAGTATGTATACCAGAGTTTCTTTAAGTGCATCGTCAGATCTTGTATTACACTATCGTGTCTAGGAGGTAGGTAACACTAACGAATAAAATGTCATACGAGTAAAGAGGATTTCAACTATACGACAAGCGGTGACAAATGTTGAAAAACCTGTCCAAAAGGGAATATATGCATGAATTTTTAAATAACATTTTGTGAACAAAATATGACAATACCGTAAAAGAGAAATCAAAAGAAAAAAATAAATTAAAACCGGCCAAGAAATACTGATTAGACAGCGATTAGACAGAGAGATCCGATATACACTGTGACGTCATGTAAATTTTGCCTTGCTAGAAAGAGATAGGAACAAATCTTTGGTGGTCTATTTCTTAGTTATTTTTATAGCTGTTCAAAAAATTATTTTTCTCAACTATTAGTTACATGAATCGGCAATCTAGTGGAGCTGTGAAAAAAAAAGAATATTCCCCAACGCGAGTCGGACTGGTATACGAAGGGTTCCGTAGCATTCTTGTACGGGTGCACATTTTAATTTATAATTTAATTTAGACAATATAAACACACACTCTGTAAAAAAATCAACTGTCTACCTATAACGGTTCATGCAGCCAGCATCTGACAGACAAATAGTCGGATGTATAGTAGCCAAGGGTTAGTCACGGGGTCCCGTTGGTACCATTTGGGTACGTAACCCTGAAAAAATACAGTCAGCATCAAAATAAATCTATTTTACCAGATTTATTTAAGTTTCTCTTAAAGCCTGGTTCGTAAAGTTTCCTGCTGAAACCGTCATAGCAATTATTTCACAAGAATAATTCAACGCGATTGGTAACTGTTATGTTTACATGACATGGCATGGTGTGGTTCAAAGGGATGTATTTTCTGGGTTAAGATAAACAAACAAACGGTGGAAGCCGTCAAAAGATTTGCTAATGCTAATCAAACATCAAACATAAACAAGAGACAGATTAAAACACAAAATGTAACGCCTAATCTATACTCGTATGTACTTATTTGTCTTTATCTTCCGGTGGCACACGGGTGTTCTTTTTTCATACAAACTTTTTTAAATATACGTTTCGTCGTTTGTGTATAAGTATGCTATGTGTATGGTCAAAGACGATAATTAATTTTAGCGCTTAGAATCTCTGCCCTGATTTTATGTCTAACTGCCGTACTAAGAGACGTCCATTTAATTGCTGCGGTCACATTCTTTGCAATAGCAATTGAATAAGACAACACGTCACTAAACAAGCATTAAAGTTAATTGTCGTCTCTGAGTGCGGCAGGAATACTTTGACTTCTTGTTTGAACTGCTGCACCTGTATGCTAAGCAACAAAGTATACGATAAGAAAACGTTTGTCTCTGACCTTAATTGCATTGAAATAGAGTCGAAAAGTGACGAACCTTTTTTAAACGTGACTATACAAAAGTGTACAGCGGTTTATTTATTTATTACTATAGTGACAAATTATAGGCTTACAGTTAGCACCGAGGCGTTATATAATTACATTTACGAGTATAAGACCGACCGTACCTAACTATTAGTTGCCACAATAGACCTAAAGAAAATACGGACGTAACGTTGCACTAAATTACGGACGTAACGGCAATTTCGTTCGTTAATGGATGGATGGATGGATACACAGGCTCCGTCACATAGACACACTAGGTCTGACAACCCTCCGCCATTACGCACCGAGCCACAGCACGAGTGACATTCAATTGTATGCCGTCTTGATTATTTAAAGCATGCAAACATACAGGAGTAAATTTAAAAAGTCACACGGTATCGCTTACCACGTGTCAATTTTTCATAATTATGTTTTATTTACCTTGATGCTTTCAAACAAAAATGACGACCAGTGTTGTAGAGGAATAATTATTCAGAAAATAATACATTAAGTTTCCTACAAATAAGTTCAGAGCAATAATAGCAAGTAAGAAAAGTAATACATTTAAACTAGGCGCTTCGGGGCCAGGCGTTTTTGCTGACGGGCTGCATCACTTTTACTAGCGAATGGGTCAGTTTTTAGTAACATTTTTTTGATAAATATTTTATAGCATTTCTGACGAGATAGTTTAAAAAAAAATACCGGACTTCCGAGCCCTGCTCCCCAATCTTGGAGAAGATTACCGAGACGATTACCTGAGACCTTTAGCAAAAAAAAGATCTTTAGGTTCTTAGAGGCCCCAGAAAAAACAAAACACGGTTCAAATGAAGGTTCAAATTGACTAGTAACGAGTGATATTGCTTTAAGGTCGCTTTAATACTGATAATTGGTCCTGGGTAGTGATTCTCTCTACAACGACGGTCGAACGGACGAACAAGTGAATCTCCAAGCGTCGAGTTTAAGTAGTCCCGTCAGTGCGAACGAAACAATGTTAGCGCGTGCATTTTCAATTTAGCAGCATGGTTTCTGCCGATGGATCGAACGTATAAGGCTGCTTAATTGAAAATGCATGCGCTAAGATGTGTTTTGTTTGCTCTGACGGGACTACTTAAACTCGCCACTGCGATTTCGCTCGTACGTCCGACCATCCGTTGTTTTTGAGAGAATAACAACCTGACCCCACACGTACCGACCTACGGTGTTAATACAGCACAATGTATGTTAAGTTAACTGTTTGTTTGTTCGTACATGAATACAAAGGTCTTTAACATTAAGCGTTACATCAATCCATCCATCCATCCATCCTTTAAACGAGCTGTTCCGAATATACGTGGCATTGTGAAAATCTAAAAATTACTCTTTTGTAATTCTTACAATGTTTTATTGTATGAATCATATGTACTTATTATCATATCACTGTAAAAAGTTTACAACATGACGTTAATATAGTTCTAATTACGATTCAATAAACATTTTAAACTTTAATTATTTATACATTACGTAACGCGCAATGGTATAACGAAATACCTAAAACCTCTTTTTTTGTTTTAAACACCTCACGTTGCACTTTCTCTATCCACACAACAAAAATGAAAACTTTTAGAGTTCACATTTTTTTTCATGAATTTTAAGAATTCAATCGGTACAAGTAATTTAGTACGAGTTTTTTTTTTTTTTTTCATTTATTTTCCTGATAAAGTACACTTTTTTACAAAAATACTCTTCGCCAAACTGCGGTAACAGTTTGTTGGCGAATTTTAAAAACACTCTGTATATTTACTGTGTACCTACTTAAAATAGCTTAAAAAACAAAAATGTTAACCTAAAATCCATGCCTAGGTTCCTTTCTCAGACTAGGCAGACAGATGCAAGCAATTAATTTTCTTACATTCGCCTGCCTCCTCCGAGGAAGGCATCTATTAAACACATTTTAACCTTATATTTAAACATATTCTTACTTGTGCAATCACTCTTAAGGAGAAGTTGGTTGTAGATGCGCGGTATAAGGAACTTCCTAGTTCTCTGTCCATAATAGTTGTTTGACTTCGGTTCTACATATTTTTTGCGCGTCGTCACTCTAAAGCTAGGTTGATTATGATTTACATATTTTAAATTTTTGGCTCTTATACTGGTCTATTGCTAACAGATATTTAAATTTTTCATGTACAGGTAATATTTTTAAGTTTTTAAACAGAATATTATAGTCACCTTTACATTTTTCTTTTCTTTTTTTACCTACTAACAATTTAATAACTCTTAATTGGAGACTGAAGATTCTATCCAAATATGTTTGGAAGGTGCCACCGTATGCAACAAGTCCATAGCTCAGCACCGAATCAGCTAAAGCCTTCTTTTAAAAGGAATCTTTAACCTGACTAACATAAATATGGCATGTTTAGAAGTTATTTGCACTCCGATGCTCAAGGCTGGTTGCGCACGTCATAGCATGGTGTCATTCGTTTAAACCATGTTAAGACACAATTTTTCCAGAAATCTGTCTTTTTAGGTTTTTGTATACGATAAGAGCTCAACGGGACCCTAATAATATTGCCTACACTGTCCGTCCGTCCTTCCTATAAAAGCTTTTGAATCGTAATATGTAGATAGTGGTATGTTTCTTTTTTCAAAATGGACGTTATTACGACGGAATTACTTATAAATAAATAAAATTATGACCGTGAAATAATAAAAAGACGGGTCTCGCAATCAAGCAACTTTTTTTTTAAATGTAATATGAACCGAAAAATCCTAATTTCAAAAAAAAATACAAGAGTGATTGAGTGAGATTCAATCGAATTCAAATTGGAATATAATAATGCCATGTGTGGAGGTACGGAACCCCCGGTTCGCGAGTCTAACCCCCACTACCTGTTTTTAAACCTTTCCTAGATTTCATGAGCAATTTCAGAGGCATTAGAGGTCTATTTAATGTTCATTGAATACAAAACGGACACATTCCAAAATGAGTCAGTGTTGCATTTTAAAATTAGAATCTATTCGTATAAGATTTTTAATGCAAGAGCAAATTATTTTGGAATGTGTCCGTTTTGTATTCAATGAGCGTAATGATGATGATTTGATCAGCATCATTATAATTTCAGCAGAAAGACGTCCACTGCTGGATGTAGCCCTCCCCCAAGGTGTACTATCAGTCCAATGGAACCCTGACCCACCATAGAACGGTGTCACAGTGACATTATAAAACCATTTGTTTGACACTTCTTATGACTTGAATCATAACGTCTCTGTGACACAGTTCTATGGTGGGTCAAGGTTCCAATGGTCTGATAGTACCTCAAGGACTGGTCCTGCGCTTGCATAAAGTCACCAACACGATTATTATTGCTATGCTACCTAGCTGAGCTAATGCCGGACCTGTCACGCATTTTTATTTATTTATTTATTTATTGAGGAAACCAACAGCCGTACATTTGATAGTTAGCAGTAGAATAGTTGTTTTTTTATTCCTTTTCTTGCCGCCTGCTTGTCACGCTGTAGACTGTTTGTTTGTTATTTTACACAGTAGTGTAATTTTTAAGGGCATGCTTCGATGGTTCGGTCATTTGGAAAGGATGGATGAAAGGAGATTGACGAAAGAGATATACAGATCGATAGTGAGTGGACGGGTCGGAAGGGGCCGCCCTAGGCGTACTTTTTCGAGTCAAATCGGTGAAATACTGGAAAAGGGCCGAATCTTAAGTACCCGAAACCGACGTGCGTGCATGACTCGATGTATGAATGTGGAAGAAGCGAAAGAAATTTGTCAAGATCGTAGCAAGTGGAAAGAAGTGGTCTCTGCCTACCCCTCTGGGAAACAGGCGTGATTTATATGTGTATGTGTGTATGTATGTATGTGTAATTTTTGTAAATGTAAAAACCAACTGAACCTTGTTTTTATTTTATTTCTAAAAGTCTACCAATTTTTGTTATTGTTACGTAACCTATATTGCTTCGCTTGCTGTGTTTGCATTCCCATAGACTATCTTTTGTTTTCTGTTCCCTTAGTGTTGCCAACCTTAACAGGGAGTAATTTATTTGGTCGTTCGAGATAATCTCGAACAAATGATTTCAATTGTGATCCTTGATGTTTTACATTTTATGTTTTTTGTGGTAAGTGTGTCACTTTTAGTCTCTTCACCAAGCGGTTCCAACGGAAGACCAGTACTGGCTTTACGGCTAGCGAATGCTGAGTTGCGAATAAATGTCTCTTTAAATCTTTATTTTTGATAATTAGAAACTTAAAATAGGCCAATAATAGGTTTCCCTTTACATAACATTGTAAACTGAGAGTAGGAACTAAATTAAAAAACAAAAATACAGTCGACATTAATTCAAAAAAGTTACTAAAATAATTATAACAATATTGCGAACGTATTTCTGCCGTCCTAAGTCAATACACAATACCTAAGATAAACCTCCTGTAGTAATAACAACCTTATTGTTAATTCATAGAATTGAATTTGCTTTGGTGATTGAGTTTAAGATACTGCTTATTGGCTTAGGAGGGCAGAATTTGAAGACTCGACCGCCTTTTCCAAAATAATAAAAAATATAATGATATCAGTACGATAAAAAAGACTCTGTCAAAAAAAACATTTTTGGGTCAAGCTTTTGTTGCCGACTGTATTTTTTTTTGCACAATCTTCATCTACTCGTTAAGACGATTCTAACAAGCCCTAACACGACGGGTTTACCATGTGGAGTTCCGATCCCGGGAGTCTCCATCATCATACCAGCTCGATGGTACCTACTATTACTGTATGGTCATCAGAACTTAAGGCGTACACAAATTTTCAGCTTCATCGGAAACTCAACTAGGTCAAATTAACTTGCAAGATTTGACCCGTACATACAAACAATCTACTTACATGCATACATTGCAAGTTAAAGAAAAGTGCGCCCACGAAGGTCACTACAAAGCGTAGGGTCCAGGGGTCAAGTCAGGCTGGATGATCGTAGATACCTAACCCTCAGCACTTACGTCAGAGAATGACAAAGCAAATTATGAGTTAAGGTTACATGTTTATAATTGACGTTAACGTTTCAAACGTCATTTTAAAAATGTTACAATTAAAAATTAAAACTTAACGCATTTAAATTTAAATAAAAGTAAGCTATTCATAATATCATCAGATATAAATTATAATCACCAGTATCACCACTGTAAAATGAACACCCCGTCGAGCAGGTCCACTTGCGGCATGGTCCCTATGACACTGGCTGCATTACCTCCCTAGGAAGCTAGCCTAATCGTTTGATATAGGTAAGCTCCAGCTCTAGGATCTCCGGAGGTGTCTATGAGCGATGACAGGGTCTTAAAGCTTTTCAATAAATCTCTGCTATCTCAAGTACCAGAACAAGAAACCGACGTGCGTGCAAGACTCGATGTATGAATGTGGAAGAAGCGAAATAAATTTGTCAAGATCGTAGCAAATGGAAAGAAGTTGTCTCTGCCTACCCCTCTGGGAAACAGGTGTGATTTAATGTATGTATGTAAATCTCTGCTATGAAAATTCATGAATGATGTAATTCTTGTACGCAAGCCGAGAGCAGGATGGCGGCGTTCAACGACGTGTCGCACGCTCTGCTGAAGTCCGACCCCCAGCCCAGCACGTGTAGCATCCGTGTAGATACAATGATTGGCGGGTGTTGCTGGCAACTTACAATGGATGCAGTGTGATTGATATCCATACGAACATATATTTTGACAAGAGTTAATAAGGGTTAATCAACTTTTCTTTGTAGCTTGTTGCCATGGTGACGTCTCCTGAGTCACTCTTTAAAACTGTGATTTCTAAGGATGTAAGTCCACTAAAAATTAGTTTTAGTCGCAATTCCAAACCCATTATTTTATGGCTTTTCTCCTGAGTGTGCTAGAAGTAGGTATACAGGGTGTTTGGCAGTCGGGTGTAGGGGTTTTAAGGGATGATAGTAAGGGTCATTCTGAACATTTTTGACCACATTTACTATTATGCTAAGTTTCACGGTTTCCGAGATATTGATCATTTTAATAGGATTTTTTGTCATTTTTCCTTATGTCCGTGATACGAAAAACCCCTTAATTCAAGTATTAATTTAAAAAAAAAACAGTGTTTTCTTGCATGACTTGAATCACTATGAAATAAGGAAGCTTTAAAGCTACATGCCATTTTTTTTTCTTTACAACTTTTTGAGTAAACGCGCAAGAGTTACTTTTCTCCATACTAGAGAACCCCGCGTTTGTTTTTCACCAAGTATGGAAATACCAATTTTGTGAGGTTTGAGGTTTTAAAATTAATACTTGAATTAAGGGGTTTTTCGTATCACGGACATAAGGAAAAATGACAAAAAATCCTATTAAAATTATCAATATCTCGGAAACCGTGAAACTTAGCATAATAGTAAATGTGGTCAAAAATGTTCAGAATGACCCTTACTATCATCCCTTAAAACCCCTACACCCGACTGCCAAACACCCTGTATATTATAGCATTTTTTCTAAGAAACTCTAACACTGTTGTCTTCTGGGTTACGGGACAGAATAATAACAACAAAAAGTTGATCCACCCAAAAGCATTCTAATTAACATTAAAACATGTGTATTATTAACATTAAAACGTACTTTTTTTTTAAACTTGTTCGCCACGCAATATCTCAAAATTAGCTCAATTATCCCTTAGTTAATTTGCAATTAAGTTAGACTTAATGTTATATATTGCTGCTCGATGGACCCTTTAAAAATGAATTACACTAAATTGATTGGAGCTATTAACTTAAATAATGCTTTAAACGGTTCACAGCATATAAGCTATCGTTATTTAAAATGTATGTTATTTTGGATGTCACAATGTATACGCCACATAATTAGGCACACTTGTGTTTTTTCCATAAAATTGTCTACGATGACTTTTCTATTTTGACTTTCAAGTAAATAAGAGCTATCGAGATGTTGACAATACGATAACATGTCAAACGCGATATGGATTTACCCAGTAGAATAGAGAACCTGCTTTGGTAAGATTGTAAAAGCAACCTAGTAAAAAAAACTATGAGGTGTTTTATTTTCGGTAAGTACTTTATAAAGTACATGGAAACTTACTTGTAGGATATGATTTTGTGTCACTTGGGTCACGGTCGAATCGTATGCAGATTTCAGTTAAAAACATTAAAATAAATGTTAAACATTATTTAAAATCAATGTTCATGGCTGGGACAACCACGGAACTCAACCAATGTCAAATGGTTCATAACCGAGTTATAATAAAAAAAAACCGGGCAAAGGCATGTCGTTTAAAAACTAACTAGAAAAACAACAAGTATAAACAAATTCTTACAAGATTTTTAGTAAGTTCACTTTAACGTACCTCAGGGACCAATCAGTCAACTTAGTCGTTTTACTTTACCCACTAGTTTTCTATAACTGTGTTTATGCTTTTGTATAACATAGTTTTCAAAGTTTTGGCTTTTCAAGATTTTACTTTACAACTTTATCGGCGTAATTTTAATTTATAAGTATGCTAAATAACAGCTTTCTATTACCAAGAATATATGAGTTAGATCGCGGACAGACGGGCATGTCGATACTGTAATGGACATTGGCATCGGCCATTGCTATCATAACATTGACAATACAATAACATGTCAAATCCGCTATTTTACCAAGATTTTTGTCGAGCCATGAAAATTCAGGACCCTTATTCCACTTTGATATATCCTGCTCCTTGTATATTGTTATCATAACATCCATGACATGATTACAATATTGAAGGAAGACATGCTAACCCAATGTGGAATAGATAAGAGGACTTGTTAACAATAGCCCGAAAGATAATCTCTCAGTATAAATAACTCTGTTAAAATACGAGCGTTATACTATACACACGGAAAGTCAAAGGATGTTCTTGTATACCATCAGTGACAAACAAACACAAATACGCACCCATCCTTTGACATGTATGACCTCCTTTGGCTTGGCCACAACTTCCTTCGCGAGTCTTAAAAGTACACAGATTCCTTATTTGATTATCGCCAATGACGTGTTACGGTATAGTTTCTAACTCGGCCGCCATTACAATTAAGTAAATAAGAGCTATCAAGACGTTGACAATACGGAAACACATTAAAAACAATAAGCAGAGGCCGGATTTTTCGCGGCAAAACAAAAGACTGTCGCAATCTAGCTAGTGCTAGAATCACTTTTTGTACATGCCGATGTATTTACATTATTTTATAATCATTCACGACAGTTGTTTTACATGTGTTATTCCATCTAGATCTTATCTCCTACTTTATCATATCAAGTAATAAAATAACTCGTCGGGTAACTAAGAGGTAAAACTTTGAATGAAGTGTAGTCACTTACCTCCTCATTGACAATAATAGAACCTTCAGAAAATGAGTACTCCTATCACTATCACAAACCAAATAAAATGTCATGTGCTGCTGTGTACTGACGTGGATTTCGAAAAAGAAATTGCATCTGTTTCTATATAATTTTATATAAACGTAATGTATTTTTTTTTTATTTTTTTTTCGTGGCCTGTAATTTTTTTTGTTATACAATCATAGATATATCTATAAAAAAATATTTTTTACACTAACTAGATAGATTGTTTCTAGCTAGACAATATTTTGTTTTACAATAAGGTTTTACCGTTACCGTGAAATGGGGTGACTTTAGAAACGCGGGGCAACTTTGATAATTTTTTTAATCGTCGATTTTGTGGAATTGCTAAGTTATTATTTAGCTCTTTCGCGAAATTATTTTCATATGTCTCATATGAGAGCCCAAAATGTTGAAAGTTGAAGTATTTTCAGATAAATTGGATGTAAAAACTTCGAAACAAAAAACCCCTAATTTTTGGCATGCTTCAGGGGTGACTTTGATATTGTGATATAAACACAAGGATAATCAAAGTAGCCCCATTTTAAGAAACAAGATTTGAGGCTGCGTAATTATTTTTTTCTAATAAGCCGTCTACCGTAGTCTGCCTCAAGCTGCTTTAAGTTACTCCAATGAAGTAGTCGCTAATATGATATTTTTAATAATTTATTTAACGATTAAATGCGGGAGCTACAGAAGATTTAATTTTAAAATTTATCAATCTAACCCCATACCCTGGTATTGTTATTGGTGTATATATTCTACTGGGTCACACCATATTGCCTTAGAGATGTATTCAAAGAGCCCCAGTTTTTAAGCCCGCATTACGTTGATGTGCGATGTGGCTCAACATCTAAGTTTATTGAACTCTCTTTAAATATGCCATGCTTTATCGTTAAATATTTTGACAGTTATACGGGTGTTTTACGTAAATTATGTATGTAAATTATCTACTTCAAAATGATGACAGACTACTATGTAATACACATCGTTGTGCAGGGCTTAGTCAACATGCATAACGCTAACATAACGATTTTTGAAAATTGACAAAATGTATGGAATTGGCGTAAACTGACGATCACGTCGACCGTTTATGTCAACTCCATACATTTAGAGTCGATCGAAAATAGAAAGGTTAGCAGCGTTGGCATCTTGGTTTAGCTACAGGATCGAATAAAACGGAATTCCCTTCTGCCAGTCCTATGTCTGTGATGATCATCATTATTACCGTCATTGTCATCATCATCATCGTGATAACTATGCACCAACAAGGCTACGTAACTCGAGCTTACACTTTCCTTAGACATCCTTACACAGGGTGTTTGGCAGTCGGGTGTAGGGGTTTTAAGGGATGATAGTAAGGGTCATTCTGAACATTTTTGACCACATTTACTATTATGCTAAGTTTCACGGTTTCCGAGATATTGATCATTTTAATAGGATTTTTTGTCATTTTTCCTTATGTCCGTGATACGAAAAACCCCTTAATTCAAGTATTAATTTAAAAAAAAAAACAGTGTTTTCTTGCATGACTTGAATCACTATGAAATAAGGAAGTTTTAAAGCTACATGCCATTTTTTTTTCTATACAACTTTTTGAGTAAACGCGCAAGAGTTACTTTCTCCATACTAAGAGAACCCCGCGTTTGTTTTTCACCAAGTATAGGGGTGGTAGGACCTTGTGCAGGGCCCGTCCGGATCGCTACCACCATCTTATCCATTAACCTACCGCCAAACAGCAGTGTTCGCATTGTTGTGTTCCGGTTTGGGGATAAGACAGCCGGTGAAATGACTAGCATAGAGGCATTCCATCTTAGTCCTCAGGGTTGGCAACGCATTTGCAGTCTTAGGATTGCATCGCAGTCCTGTGAATGCGAATGTCTATGGGTCACAGTTTCCACTTACCATCAGGTGGTCTGTGTGCTCGTTTGTCTTCTCTATGACATAAAAAAAAAAAAAAAAAAAAAAAAAAAAGTATGGAAAAACCAATTTTGTGAGGTTACTCAAAAAGTTGTAAGGAAAAAAAAATGGCATGTAGCTTTAAAACTTCCTTATTTCATAGTGATTCAAGTCATGCAAGAAAACACTGTTTTTTTATAAATTAATACTTGAATTAAGGGGTTTTTCGTATCACGGACATAAGGAAAAATGATAAAAAATCCTATTAAAATGATCAATATCTCGGAAACCGTGAACCTTAGCATAATAGTAAATGTGGTCAAAAATGTTCAGAATGACCCTTACTATCATCCCTTAAAACCCCTACACCCGACTGCCAAACACCCTGTATAGTATTAAGGCGCATACCCTAAACTGTAGTAAAAATTAAATATAAAACTGTTTATTTCAAAAATAGATAGCGTTATACGATACTTCATGTTACAATCTGTACTATTTTTAAAATTAAATCAACTAAAACATAGCATACTTAAAATATATACATGTAATATTATGTTATTCCTTAATACTATGCATTTATGTTTTTTTAATTGTATTTTTAACTAGTTTTGGTTTCATTTCAACATTTTGAACAACTAGTGTACCTAATTGTTTAAAATTTAAGGAAGGAACTATAAACAATGACTCGTAAGGCATTTTTCAATCCAAGAATAAAAAAATGTGTCTTACTCAATTAATATCACAAATCAAACAAATCTAAAGTTTTCAATGATTTATGTAAGAATTTTTGTTAATTTATTCAGTAATCAAAAAGCCCTTAAAAGTTAAAAGTTCTCAAAAAAGAAGCTTAATTCTATTATATAGGTATACTTAGACATTTACTTGTTAATTATACCGGTTCTTTCAACAACATTAAAAAAAAACAAAGCAATAACTACCACCTGATATATCAAGCAATTTCCCTGTTTGCACATACTCCAGTTATTCTGTAGATGATGCCGCGATTTGTAGTAGACCACGAGCAGCCATTTTGTTATTCTGCCCATCTAAGCCACTGTATACTACAGAGAAATGCAACGTATAAGTTTTTTTTTTTTTTTTTTTATGTCATATAGATGACAAACGAGCACACAGGCCACCTGATGGTAAGTGGAAACTGTGACCCATAGACATTCGCATTCACAAGACTGCAGAGCAATCCTAAGACTGCAAATGCGTTGCCAACCCTGAGGACTAAGATGGAATGCCTCTATGCTAGTCATTTCACCGGCTGTCTTATCCCCAAACCGGAACACAACAATGCGAACACTGCTGTTTGGCGGTAGGTTAATGGATAAGATGGTGGTAGCGATCCGGACGGACCCTGCACAAGGTCCTACCACCCGCCCGATTGACTGAAACTGTCGAATGTAACGAACATTTTTACACTTTTCGAAAATCGATCACGTTAGCGTTTGGTCTAGGCCCCAGCATTATCGCCTTAACTGCATAGTACGTAACGCAAGTAGATAACAGCAAATATCAATGGCCTTATAAATGACCGCGCTCACTCGTGTGCGTATATTTTTGTATCACTGTCCTGCAGTGCACGTGAAAAAGACGTTTAAAATCGTAACGCGGTCATAGAAATCCATTTGCAGATTTTACTAACTTATATTTAATTTAAGAACTGTGAGAATGGGACTTGGTGTTTTACTTTTGAAAGTGGCGTGTGTTGCGGTGTTTTTACAAATTCCTGTAACAGGAGTTGAATATTCCAGAGTTGACGAAGGTTATGCTGTAGGATATCTAAGCGATTGTAAGTTGATAAGGATTAATGACATTTGACTTCGAGGTATTGAGGAGGCGTTTAAAACAGCAACTTGAAAAAAAGAAAAAAAACCGGAATGATAAATTTAGTTTGCCCAAAGCGGCAAGTACAAAATTTCAGCAACTGTTTGCCGGTCGGTACCCAGTCTATAAAGAAAGCGACGCACGTGAAAAATAACAACTTGTGATGTTCATACATGCTCTACCTATAGTTGGTTATGCTTTTAGTAAATCCTCTGAACACTACATATTTCGTCGTTTTAAAGCACAGTTATGTACGAAATAAATTATTTGCAATTTTTTTTTCTGGGTTCTATTTCGGTTAAACAATTATAGTCCTAAGTACAGTCAACCAATTTGATTCCTAGGCCACTATGGACTTTGTCAACGTGACGTTGTAAACCAAATCATAGGGAGTCTCTTGCGTTTTGGTTGACAACGTCACTTTAACATAGTCCAAAGTGGCCTAGGAATCAAATTGGTTGACTGTACATACAAATCCTTGACATCATTCCGTATCTCATCACTTTCAGGTCCAGGCTCTTGGAAAAAGTCCACCATTAAGCCGAAGAGTCTACAGAAGCTCTCTATCTCGATCATGGGCCCTGGAAACGTTCTGGAAGCTCGTTTGACAACGTACAACTACTATAACATTGGCAATCTTCCAAAACACCCTGACATAGACTTCAGTAGGAGGACATTTATGTACATTCCTGGTTATTTGGACTCTACGGCTTTGCCTATAGGAAGGACCTTGGGGCAGCTCTACAAGGAGCAGGGATATAACGTACTGATTTTAAATACTGTGGAGTTTACTGCAAAAGATTTTCCTGTGTAAGTACCAAGTGTCAATATGTTGTATATTATTTAAAACTAACTTCTGCCCGTGACTCGTCTGCGAAGATTTATATTATCCTCCTCTAAATTTTCCAGGAATCTCCTATTATAAGAGCAAGGGTACAATATGTGTGCAAAGTTTCATCAAGATCCGTTCAGTGTTTGAAGCGTGACGGAGCGGTACAGTCTATGAGCACTTAGAAGATGCTTCGGTTTTGTACTTCTCTTTCACTCGCTCTTAATAAGGTCGCATGAGAGCGAGTGAGACACAAGTACAAATCCGAAGCACCTAAGAGCTATCGTACTAATCCTACTAATATTGTAAATCCGAAAAAGTGCAATGCGCTTCCGGCGTGTGTATTCCCGAATGCATACGACCTGAACGTATTTAACCCTTTGAACGCCAAGAACTACTAAAGTGGTCGTGTACTGTCGTGCCTACGACGCCATCGACCCATATAGTGGTCACAGATACAGTGCAAAATAGACCCGAGGAACTGTGGTTTTCAGCTGTCATTGGCGGGTTAAAGCTATGATGGATAGACATCTTCTGGGTGAGCTCGCTTCATCGTCGACCAAACCTAGACTACAAAGAGATGAACGCACTTTTTCACCTTATTGCATTGTAATAAGGTCTAAAAGTGGATACATCTCTTTGGAGTCGACTGGTGAACGGCAAACAAATAATACTCCTCCTTCACGGTGCAACGCCTGGACGGATTTGGAAGGAGTTTTTTTTTTAAATTTAGAATCGTGATAGCTTATACTCTGGATTAACATTTAGGCTACTATTTATCCCGTAAAAATTTAAAGTTCCGAGGGAATAACGATTATTGAAATCTACGGGAACGGGTTGCAGGAAAGCAAATTAATACAACGATTGGCCTTGAATCTTGGGATGAGATATCCAGAGTTATAATTGACTGGATTAGCCTAATCAGTATGCCTTTCTATGAAGGTATAGTTCGTCCATTCAAATATATTGCATGCTTTGATGTGCCGCCACAATTTGTACATAGAAGCCGCTGCGGCTTCAAAGAGTTCCAATGCACATTATTTGAACGAACGAACTATATCGGTCCGGGGTTTGATTCCTGGTAAGGGCAAATATTTGTGTGATGAGCGCGAGTTTTTATATCTTAATCTTGGATGTTTTCTATGTATTTTCGTTGCCTAGTAGTTTGTGTGAGAGTTTGAGTAAGATTATCCTCCTTTTTTTCCAATCAACCAACCTTCTTTATAGACCAACCGGTCTTTCAAGGTTAACAATAATCTTATTTGTTACAGAGCCGTGCGTTTCATGCGTCCAATCGGCAAGCATGTGGCCGAAATGCTTGCTAACCTAACAACGCTCGGTCTGGACCCAAAGAAACTAGATCTCCTAGGGCTCAGCCTCGGAGGGCAAACCATGAGCTACATAGCGAAGAACTACCGCGAAATCACCGGCAGGAACATCTCCTCGCTTACCGCTCTGGACCCTACCGGACCTTGTTTCAGAAAGCTTGGTCCCGACCAAAGGCTGGACCCATCTGACGCTGATTTCGTCCTTAGCATAGCAACGAATATCGACGGCTTCGGCATAGCTACTCCAGTAGGTCATGTAACATTTTACGTCAACGGAGGGGAATACCAACCGGGAGACCTTTGGTTAATCCCCTGCACAATAGAATGCAGTCACATCAGATCTTACTTCCTATGGGTATCAGCTTTGATAAACCCTCATACCTTTATTGGCATCCAGTGCGATTCTGTTCAGCAAGCAAGGGATGGTGGTTGCTATGAGAGGAAACCACTCGTCAAGAATACTATGGATCTGTTCACTGATCGAAGTAGACCGGGAATTTATTATTTGGCCACATACTACAGATATCCTTATTCTTTGGGCGAGAAAGGAGTGAAGAGGAAGCATGAAGTGATATTCAATCATTTAAGATCGCTCAATGTTGGGGATCCGATTAGTACAAAATAAATAATTATGCTCTTATGTCACCTTTTTTTTATAATAAAAAAATATAAGGGGACAATCTCACACCAATTGACCTAGTCACAAACTAAGCTCTAGGCTTGTACTATGGGTACTAGACAACGATATAAATACTTATATAGAGAAATATATACTTAAATACATAGAAAACATCCATGACTCAGGAACTAATATTCGCGCTCATCACACAAATATCTGCCCTTACCGGGATTCGAACCCAAAACCCAAATGACTGTATTGGAACCTTTAAGCATTTTAAACACGTTAAGTTACCCATTACGGTAAGTTTTCTGTAACACCCGTACGAAAATCAGAATGTATTAAATATTCCTTTTGAATCACTACTTAATTGATAAAAGGCGCATTAAAGTCTGTTGCGTAGTTTGAAAAAAATTATCTAAGCGAACATACAGAGAGAGGGACAGACGGCGGCAAGTGACTTTGTTTTATACTATGTCAAGATAGATAATGCAATGCCACTAAAGTTATTCGAGGTTAGAATAGTGCCACTCCATAATCTTCCCGTGGATGTGTCGTAAGAGACGGCTAAGGGAATAAAGGCGTATAGTACTGTTAGGCGATGGGCTTGCAACCTGTCACTAATACCACAGAATAAGTAATAGTACAAGTACTAATACACTGGTAAACATCTTAGCCTAAGTGTGCAAAATGTGGTTACAGAATTATCAACAAGTTTTTAGAGTTGTTGGTAATTCTGTAGCTCTGCCTACCCCACTCTGGGAATAAAAGCGTGAGTTTATGTATGTATGTGTATGTTATTAGAAGTTCCCTTGTTATACCAACTATATCATCGACTAACTTTGCAACTTAGTTCATGAATGTTTAAGAATTCAAATGGAAAAAAAAAACTGCGCAACAACCTCAATTGTTTGGTAGGCTTTATAAATATCCTTAAATAGCTGCTTAGTAGAAACTAGTGACCCGCCCTCGCTTCGTTTCGGTTTATGTGAGTATTATATATAGCTTATAGCCTTCCTCGATAAATGGGCTATCCAACACTGGCATAATTTTTCAGTAGTTCTTGAGATTAGCGCGTCTAAGCAAACAAACAGAGAAACAAACTCTTTAGCTTCATAATATTAGTATTGATAAAATTGTATATTGGCGGGGTTTTTTTTTTATGGCATAGTTAGAGAAGACAAACGAGCACACAGGCCACCTGATGGTAAGTGGAACCTGTGACCCATTAGCAGTGATCGGGGTTTTGGATGCCACTTGGGGTGAATGACCTCAATCATTATGCTAGTATGGATATGCCGCGGGCTCCGGGCTTTCGTGTGGTTTGATAAAGGACATTTTTTTCGTCATATTATTAGATTACATATTGATAAAATCATTGATTTCAAATATTTAGCATATTACTTTTTATTATATTTGGTCTCTATTAAATTTGGTCTCTAAAAATCTAAAAAATATATTACAATAGCAAAAAGGTTGCATTTAAATGTGTTTATTACTTACTCTTGAGCTTATCACAGTAATGGGAGTTCCTTAAATATTATGCTAATAATGAATATGCCCGGGATCCCGGGATTTGTATTGATGTTGGAGGATAATTATTCTATTTTATTTTACATTATATTAATCGAAATTACAGGTCACCGTTAAAAATAAACGTTATTATTATTGAAAAAATATCGCGGGATTATAGTCACATCCATACTATGATTACGACTCGAAATCCCGCGAATTGCATCCAAAACCCCGATCATTGCCCATTAGACATTCGCAATCACAAGACTGCAATGCAATCCTAAGACTGCAAATGCGTTGCCAACCCTGAGGACTAAGAAGGAATGCCTCTATGCTAGTCATTTCACCGGCTGTCTTATCCCCAAACCGGAACACAACAATGCGAACACTGCTGTTTGGCGGTAGGTTAATGGATAAGATGGTGGTAGCGATCCGGACGGACAAGGTCCTACCACCCGCATGTTTATGGGTCGCGATGATCACTCACCATCAGGTGACTCGCTTGCTCGTCTTTAAGTCTATAAAATCCAACATAAAAAAAAAACTTTAGTAAATTGTGAATTGGCACGATGACTTTAGTTAGTTTTTACAGAGTCAGATCATCTGATAAGAAAAAGAAGATGAAAGAAAAAGTATAAATGTATTTTTTACTAACTATCACGATTTAAATAGACTTGATTGGTTCTTGAGATACAGGCGATAAAAATGTTAATGCCTAAGAAAAATCATCTAAATAATTTTAAATTGAAAATTCGTTTATATGTTCTTGCTCTTGCCCGGATGTAATAACTAGCTCTTAATGTAAACATTTCAGAACAACAGCTGTCATCAAAATCAAGCTAACAGACGCTTGCGCAAGTTATAAATACAAAATGATCAAGGATCGGAAAAACGCTCGTCATTTTGAAAACATAACCCTGTTCTGTACTTACAGCAGAGACTACTTTATGATGTTATTAAAAAATATTATTAGGTATTTTATAGATTTATTATACCATAATTTATACACCGTGCCCGGGAATAACCCGAAGGATCTTAACCATCGATTCTAGACCCTATTTGGAGTATATAATGTGTCATAACATGTAGTTCAATAAATAAATTAAAAAAACAATTCCATAGTTAATTTAATTTGAACTCTGTCACCTTAACCTAAAGCATTATTTACTAAGAAAGATTCATGATGTAAGTAGCAATATCATCAACGTACAACATAAATGAATTTAATATTTTTTTTAGTAAATAATGCTTTAAGTTAAGGTGACAGAGTTCAAATTAAATTAACTCTGGAATTGTATTTTAAATAATAAAAATCTCGGAAATTATTCACGTTATATACTCCAAATATGGTTTAGAATCGATGGTAAAAATCCTTCGGGTTATTCTCGGGCACAGTGTATGTATTCAGCGACAATTATATCCATTAATGACTCCGGAAAGGTTATGGGAAGAAACACTTTTGCCCACAAAAAGAATGTCGATTTGTTTTCAAAATTTTCACGTGTGACTCCATAACGACGTGAATTTTAGGACCCATTTATGAGTCGAAAAAGTTCGTTCACAGTCAGTTCGGGCATATTAAATTTAATCGTTGATATTGGTAGGTATACTATTTGTGTGTGCGTTTGTACTTTCCCATAACCATTCCGGTGTCATTCTTTGATGAAATTGTCGCTGAATACCATAGGTATACATTTTGGTATAATAAATCTATAAAATACCTAAAAATAATTTTAAGTAAGGAAGTCTCTGCTGTACGGAACAGGGTTATGTTTTCAAAATGACGGCCGTTTTTCCGATCCTTGAACATGACAAACAAAGAGTGCCTACTGTTAAAACCAATCATTCTCTTAAGATCCATTCATCAGATCTATGATGTATCTAATGAAATATTTTTTTCTAACTAGATCCATTACGCGGAAGTATGGATCTAATGAGATATTATTTGTCACCTGATACATCTTTCTACCCAGTTGCAAGAAATGGATCTACGGAGAATATTTTTCTCAGTAGATACATTGTCCATCTCTGGAACAGATCTAGGGAGAAAACTTTCTCAATGGGTCCATTTATTCATTTGTCCATGTATCTAATGACATCATTATTCCCGCTAGATCCATTTTATCAGATCCATACTAGATCTGGTGAGACTTTATTCTCATTAGATCCATTGATGCTACCGATAGTGGATCCACTGAGAACATATTCCCACTAGATCCATTTTATCAGAGCCAGTATGGATCTGGTGAAACTTTATTCTCACTAGATCCATTGATGCTACCGATAGTGGATCCACTGAGAACATATTCCCGCTAGATCCATTTTATCAGAGCCAGTATGGATCTGGTGAAACTTTATTCTCATTAGATCCATTGATGCTACCGATAGTGGATCCACTGAGAACATCACCCGCTATGACAATTTCAAATGGCAGTTTAAACATGACGCTAAATAGTAAACATATTTATGGCGTCGACTGTACACAAATGACTAATTAGTATTAATAATGTCATAAAATGTCCGATTGCTACGCAGAATGTTCACCACACAAAATACACACTTCTAACAATACTCACATCTGGCATTACCCGTCTTGTAAAATAACATTTTCTCAATAAGTATTACTTCCTAAAATAACTGTTTCTTGAATTAACCTTACTGGAAATGCTTTTCTAAAATTGAATGAAATCTGACTAGAATAACCATTTTCGAAAGTGGTAAATTATAAAAATATTGTTTTATAAATGGCCAATTCAAGCTATTGAAGTGGTTAAGAGCTGGTAATTTCCAGAAATGGTGATTAAACTTAAGTTATAATATTCACGGAGAATTTATCTGGCTAAATAGATTTTATTTTAATATCCCCAAGTACAGTCAGCAACACCAATATGTCTGTATACCAGTCTCAAAAATATGTATACATACTTTATTACGATGTTAATAAAGTTTATGTATACCTACATATTTTTGAAACTTATATATGTACGGGTATGTTGGTGATCTTGACTAAACATTATTTACTTCTCATTAGATCCATGACAACACGTTAGATTTACTGAGAAAAATATTCTCCGTAGATCCATTTCTTGCAACTGGGTAGAAAGATGTATCAGGTGACAAATAATATCTCATTAGATCCATACTTCCGCGTAATGGATCTAGTTAGAAAAAAATATTTCATTAGATACATCATAGATCTGATGAATGGATCTTAAGAGAATGATTGGGCACCGAAAGGGTGACGAGCAAAGTCACCTCTCAACTTCACAATATAAAAACATTTCAAAGAAAAAAATACGTTCATTTCCAGTGTCAGTATCAACGGAACATGTTATATGGATAATTTAGTGGCGGCGTTACATTGTATAATGTACAGTTAGCTTTGAAGTTAAAATGTTTGTCATCGTTTGTACAGTGTATTTATTAGTGCTAAGATTGCTTTCTGTGGCTGCCGTCCCTTACAACCGAAGTGAAGAAGGCTTCTCTAATGGATTTATACCAAGCTGTAAGTATTTTTTTTAATTTTATGATATAAATAAAAAGCCCGCTGTATCCCAAGTTTGGCAATAGAGTCGATATTGACTTAATTATTTAATTGTATTATTTTATCAGTTGTGTCTGAAAAGCTATCTCGTTGGGCACTGAATTGTTGACAGTACATACATACATACATTAAATCACGCCTGTTTCCCGGAGGGGTAGGCAGAGACCACTTCTTTCCACTTGCTACGATCTTGACAAATTTCTTTCGCTTCTTCCACATTCAGACATCGAGTCATGCACGCACGTCGGTTTCGGGTACTTAAGATTCGGCAGTCAAATCAAATAATTAAGACTTAAGCATTTTGAGCCCTAACTTGGCAGTTGTCTATACTAACAGTATGTTTCAATGTCATGTGATCAGTGGGCTATTTAAAAAACTGGCAAGTTAGAGCTCAAAATGCAGTTTTAGTTAATGACACATTTTCAGAAATAATTCATCTAAATAAAATAAATGAATAAATATAGACTCTATTGCCAAACTTGGCATCATTTCCGATACAGATGTAGTGCAAAATGATTTTCCTTCGGAAAAACTCGGATCTCAATCGGAATACGATGGCACCCGAACTGTCAATCAATGATTGTATTAAATGAGTGACGTTTTCATGTCCATTAAAATGGAACTTTATTGTTTAGTGTCAAATGACAAAGTGACAAATGACAGCATTTGTCATTTGACACTAAACAATAAAGTTCCATTTTAATGGACATGAAAACGTCACTCATTTAATACAACCATTGATTGACAGTTCGGGTGCCATCGTATTCCGATTGAGATCCGAGTTTTCCCGAAGGAAAATCATTTTGCACTACATCTGTACCACTACTTTTGGTTGCATAAGAGAACTTGGGTACTTTTTTACATTTA
Organism: Acleris laterana; assembly: GCA_963966035.1. Lineage (NCBI taxonomy): Eukaryota > Metazoa > Arthropoda > Insecta > Lepidoptera > Tortricidae > Acleris > Acleris laterana. The sequence goes on from OZ014450.1 coordinate 3,843,758, forward strand.
TGTTTCTTCCGTACTCTTTGGTCAGTAGTTAATGGGTGAATATTTGGCGTTTCAACCGCCGTCATTATTATTTTCGCATATTATTCAATATAAACTCAATAACTTTCTTGTTTTTTTAAATGGAATGGATACTACCCCCGGGTCCGCTGATTTTGACATCAAAAATTGCTGGTAGTTATCATTATTTTCGTCAATGTATTAAAGAGAATAATGACGGCGGTTGGAACGCCCGAATATTCACCCTAATAACAACATACTTGTATGCAATACTAGTATTTCCCCGCGACTTCGTCTGCGTAGAAGTCGTTTATCGCTGTTGCCACCGGAATTGAATCCAGGTTGAGGATGTGTTCCAAATCTCAGCCAAATTCGTTCGTTTAGCCGTTTAGACGTGATTCAAACAAACATTCAAACGTTCTAACTATCAAACATTTTCTAAACATTATTTATAATTTATCAGTAACTAGCGACCCGCCCTCGCTTCGCTTCGGTTTATTTGAGTTTTCTATAACAAACGTACATAAAACGAAATTTATTATACATAAAAACCTTCCTCTTGAATCACTCTATCTACTAAAAAAAACCGCATCAAAATCCGTTGCGTAGTTTTAAAGATCTAAGCATACATAGGGACAGATAGACAGCGGGAAGCGACTTTGTTTTATACTATGTAGTGATATAAATGAAAATGAATGAAATAAAATTTATTTGGCACTTAAAGCACAAATAATACAATTGTCTTAATTAAATCAACTTATACTAGATAATTATATTTTAATTGCATCAAGCCCAAACTGTTCTCCACTCAGCTTTTTATGCCACGGTATATTATTTTAATATTCCGTGACGCTGGTTTCCAGTGAGACCTGGAGAGGTAAATGGGCACCGTGACAACTATACTAATTAAAATTAACCAAAACCAAAATACTACAAACAATTGCGTACAACCTAACCATGCATGTGAGTGAACGTATATTATAATGCGAGTGTGTGTTTGTCTCTGTGTGTGTGTGTGTGTGTGTGTGTACATGTGTGTCAGTACGACTGCTTATGTACCGGATACTTGGATTGATAAAACAAGTTTTTTAAGGTTATTTTTGAACGAGGCAACGGACCGTTAACCATTACTCGTTTGATGAACTCCTGGAACGTGCTGAAAAAGTGTGACCGCATCGTGAATCATGATGAAGTTCTAATATGAAAAACCAGATTCATAATTTTAGCCCGAGATCCCTTTGACTGCCACACTTTTATTGTTTCGATTATTGTAAGTCAGACTTTAGTACCCGTATCATTTATGTTCATAACAAATTTTACGTCATGTCATAATGCTTTATAATTCGAACGTTAATTATCCATAATGTAAAAGAAACTTACAAAAGTCAAAACCTTAAATCCTTGTAACACTCAAAGGCATACTATTTTTATTCATTTATATTCATTCAGAAATATTTTAGGGCATATTTTTTATAGTAGGGGGTACGGGGTGCGGAGCCCCCGCCTAACCAAAAAATCCCTGCTATCACTACATTTTTTTATTTTTTTTTATTATAAAACAAAGTCGCTTCCCGCTGTCTGTCCCTATGTATGCTTAGATCTTTAAAACTACGCAACGGATTTTGATGCGGTTTTTTTTAATAGATAGAGTGATTCAAGAAGAAGGTTTTTATATATAATAAACTTTGTTTTATGCACGGGTGTTACAGAAAACTCACATAAACCGAAGCGAAGCGAGGGCGGGTCGCTAGTAGATTATAAATTTAGCTCAATATGTTAGGGTTAGGTTTGGTCGAAGGCCTTAACTACCCAGAAATGGGAGCTCCGCCAAGCGGAACTCCGTCGGCCCTGTCACATCATACATGTCTATTGTAAATTGTATATGTTGTACTTTTATGACTAACAAGTTTTGACCTAATAACATTTATTGCAAGTAAATACTATTATCAGTTATCACCTCTGACATTAATCACCTCTGAATTTGAATTTGAATTTGAATTATCAAGTTTAATTGGTATGACTATGAATTGTATGATTTCTAACAAATATGATTGGCAATAATATAATTACGATTTACATACATACATACATAAACTCACGCCTCTATTGCCAGAGTGGGGTAGGCAGAGCTACAGAATTACCAACAACTCTTAAAACTTGTTGATAATTTTGTAACCACATTTTGAACACTTAGGCTAATACGAATAATACTCAATACGATTTTATTTCTCTTCATTATTATGCCTTTTAACATTATGACTAACTATTTAGCTTCTGCCCGCGAATTCGTCGGCGTAGATCTCGATTATCGTTAATCCCTCGGGAACTTTTAAATTTTCCGGTATAAAAAGTAGCCTATATATTAATCTAGTGTATAAGCTATCTCCATTCCAAATTTCATCCAAATCCATCTAGCCGTTGCATCGTGAAGAAGTACCAAACACACACACAAACTTTCGCATTTAAAATATTAAAGTATTATAATAAGTATAATGTAAAACGTTTTGGACAACAATAATCGAAACTTGGAACACAAAACCGCTATCTTTGTCGGGTTACTAAAGTCGAGTCCAGAATTAGGCGAACTAAGTTGACAGTTCATTGTACACTAATGTTGCCACAGCTTGGCTAGTGCTGTTAATATCGATAGCTAATCGAACACATCACGGATTTGGAATTATCATCGACGGTATATAGCGTTTGTCTCTATCGCACTTTCATATTTGCCAGAAAGAAAGAGATGAATGCTATATGTATGGTACATGAAATGTACCGTACTAGCCCGATAGAACTATCTTAAAGGATCACAATGGTCTGTTGTAATAAAAGCATTATTTTTGTATTTTATTCCTTATTTGAGGAGGAAGTATCGTAAATATCCGCTTTAAACCGTACATCCTTCAGATCATAGTATATCATAAAAATTGCTGTAGTTCGTCCCTATTTGGCAAGTATGTATGAGTGTAAAAATTTCGACGGCAATTACTAGATAAAATATAAATACAATTATAGAAGGCACAAGGTTATATCGACATATTTGTGTCGATATAAACCTATCACTATTTATTTTTTCCTATGTCTGGCAACATTTTCGGCTGTCAAGTTAGTTCGCCTAATTCTGGACTAGACTTTACCTACTAGGCTAAACATGTCGATGTTGTCTCCAGGTCCTGAATTCTCAAAGCCTGCTATCATCACACCAGAAAGCTTGAACAATCTCTACTTCATGGTCATGAACCCTGGCTTCGTCTTGACTGCTTCTTGGACAAAGTACAGCTACTACGACATGAGGAAACTTGCGAAGCATCCCACCATAGACTTCAGCAAGAGGACGGTTGTGTACGTCGGAGGTTATACAGATTTTAGTTGGCCGATAATAGACAAGACCTTGGGCCATGTCTACAGGAATCTAGGATACAATGTGTTGTGCTTGAACGCAGTGCATTTTACGGCCAGATATTTCCCTATGTGAGTATCTCTCTATGTATAAAATACTATTTATTAAAATAAGTTGGAAACCAGTGTGAGAGCCTGGTGTCTGTACTAGGAGGTCCTGTATGACAGATCACCAGGCCCCCGCCCCGATGACGCAAGGAAGTGGAGATAACAACACCAAAATTATGTCCATTAGTGAGCAGAGAAATACTATGTTGAAAGTACATTAAAAATTAAGAAAAGAGAAAAATAACGAAGTACAAAAAATAATAATATTATACGCTTGATTTAGGCTACGAATTAACAAACACCGCAATTTCAACGTTATAACGTACAAAATAAAAATATAGTAGCATTTAACAACATAACATCAATTAACTCAAACCAGTACCATAAGCCATTATATATTACTCAAGAGAAGCTTTTCAGTCTGCTATAAAACTTCCGTGACTGTCTGAAACGCACAATCTAACCCGCTGAACCTAGAGACATGAGTATTTGTAAGAAATTACCCTAGTCACTAGAGCCTAGTGCACTAAATTGGATAATCGACTGAAGTAGTCGCAAACTTAATCTACGCGTACAAAATCGCGGGCGTTCTCTAGTCTATCTATGAAACGAGAGACTGATCAGCTGACAACTCTACACTTTTAGGCATTTAAAAAAATGTAAACAAAACAACCACGTGATAATATAGGTCATCAGCCAATAGAAGCAGACAGTGTTCTGCTTCTATTGGCTGACGTCAAAGTCGTCGTACGTCAAAGTACGATAAAACATTTTTGATTGGCTGTTTAACAATGTCACGTGGTTTGGAATGTTTACTTTTTTTTTTTAATTACCTAAAAATATTGACTATAGACTTGAAATTTGGAGGGAATATTCCTTGAATATTCTAGGGGTGTACTAAGAATGAATTTTTGGAAATTCGGCATGAATGTAAGGGGCTAAAATAGGGGAGTAATGAGAAATTCTATGCATACAAGTCGCCGGTGTCCTCTAGTGTTTAAGTGGGTAAATGTTCATAAAGATCGTTATTAAAGTATTGAAAAAGTGTGAAACTTTGCAAACCAGCGAGTCAACATTTTTTCCGTGAAAGGCAGGAATATTTTGAACTTCTGGGAATGTTCTGCAATTTGCAATTGCTACATTGCTAGCCAAGCGGTTGTTGACCAAGTATATGCATGCCATATCTTTAGTTTCATTGGAAAGTAACCCGAAGTCAATGACGTAAATATTCTTATTGTTTCAGTGCCGCTCGTCTCATGTTCCCAGTCGGGAAGCATGCAGCTGAAATGCTAGTCGAGTTAACAAGTTATGGTCTAGACCATAATAAACTAGACATCGTGGGTATCAGCCTTGGAGGCAATACTGCGAGCTTTATAGCGAAGAATTTCCGCCAAATTACTGGTAGTAACGTCTCCACTCTCACCGGGCTTGACTCTGGTGGCCCTTGCTTCAGGCAATTGGGTCCAGAATACAGAATGGACGCTTCGGACGCTGATTTCGTACTCAACATTGCAACTAATGTAGACGGGTATGGTATAGCGACTCCAGTTGGGCACGTAACGTTCTATGTGAACGGAGGAGAATACCAGCCTTCAGACATTTGGTTTCTGCCCTGCACATCATTATGCAGTCATGTTAAAGCCCTTTTTCTTTGGATCTCTGCTCTGATAAACCCTGGCACATTTGTGGGCATTCAGTGCGATTCTGTACAGCAAGCAAAGGATGGGGAGTGCTATGAGAGACAGCCACTGGTCACAAATACTTTGGACCTGTTCACAGATAGAAGTAAGCCAGGGATCTATTACTTGGCCACGTTCAACAGATACCCATATGCGTTAGGCATAAGAGGTGTAAAGAGAAAACACCAACCGGTGTTGCAACATTTTAAATCGCTTAATGAAGAAGCTGTTTTAGTTCTTAAGTAACAAAATAGGTAAGGATGATGAACTTTAAAAGTGTTAAAGATGATTCCACTTACCTCTACATAAAAGCACTATAAACCTATTTTAGTTAGAGCATGCGTTGTCCCCTTCTGTGAAATGATAATGTCACTATGACAGATAAGGACAAATAATGTTTTTGGCACACTTTAGCTATTGCGCGTTTATGAATAAGGGGGAAAAGTTATTTGTGCATCAAAAAGATGTGTTGAAACAGGCATCATAATAATATCATTTTATGTAGTATAATTTAAGTAATAATGAAACCTTGTATGTAGTCATGCAAAAGAGTGAAATAAATGTATTAAAATTAATCATTTATTTATTTACAAGTACCTATTAAAACATTGTTTGAATATTTAAGACCCGCTTCCGCATAAATTTAACCCAAGGTTCAATTATTCAAGAACGTCAGATTCATGTAAGAACATTCAAATTTAACAAATTAACCCGTAAACCTGCGGTTAACATTTACGTGCAAGCGGAACAAAGCGTTTTATTTTTACCACTAAATGACAAGTACAAAATAATAGTACTGTACTTTGTAAGTAATTAACCTGTTATGTATTTAACTATCTCATGGAGCCCCCATTTGGTGGTCTGAATGTCAAAAGATAACTTTCTTCTACCATGTCATCGATTATGGTAAATTTTTCTTTAACATAAAAAATATTACCATGTTTTTGATTGAGTCCTTAGCAACGTCCAATATTTATACTGTACTCATATATGCGGACTATATTGATACTTTTAGTCTCTTGGGACTTGTACTTTTTCATTTGAATTCTTTCGACGATCTTCGTTTTTGTATAAAACACAAGTGACAGATAAACTGTCAGTTGCGAGTGCAAGGGTAACAGTGAATAGCCAGCCGGACTCTGAGAAGCTGGAAGTACTGTACATGTTGGTAATATCTTCGAAGAGGTCCAGAGCAGCGGCAGTGGAAGTACAGTTATCACACCTGCGCCCCTTACCGCGCTCTTCAACAACATAAGGCTGTTGGCGGTACACCACCGCTTCAGACTCTGTTTTGGAAAAGTTGTCTGTGTATTATTTGTTAGGGTTCTATTGTAACCCCAAAAACTAGAAACCCAGACGCAAAGAGTAAGTAAAATAGTACTATAAGTTGCGTCTTAAAAAATATTCTTTTGCTTTTAGATTATGCGCTCTTTGCGTAGTATGTGTGGTGTGACGTTTACCCGAATTTCATTTGCCATAATTGTGTCACTTGCCATAATGTTAATATGCCATAAAGGCATTTTTTCTGAAACTGTAAACCTTTCAGGTAATTTTTACATGCCATCGTATAGAGCCCAATAGGTTAGGTTAGGTTTGTTTTATAACAATTCTGAATAGTTCACGATTTCAGAAATAATGCCTTTATGGCGAATGAATATTATGGCAAGTGATAGAATTATGGCAAATGACTTTCGGGCAAACGACAGAGAACCGTGGTGTGAAACTGATTGATAGAGTAAGGAATGAAAAAGTCAGAGATAAATGTAGAATAAAAGAAGATGTAGTGACTAAGATTGAAAAGGGTATGCTTCGATGGTTCGGTCATTTGGAAAGGATAGATGAAAGAAGATTGACGAAAGAGACAAATCGAAAGAGAGTGGACGAGTTGGAAGGGGCCGCCCTGGGCGTACTTTTTCGAGTCAAATCGGAGAAATACTGGAAAGGGCCGAATCTTAAGTACCCGAAACCGACGTGCGTGCATGACTCGATGTATGAATGTGGAAGAAACGAAATACATTTGTCAAGATCGTAGCAAGTGGAAAGAAGTGGTCTCTGCCTACCCCTCTGGGAAACAGGCGTGATTTAATGTATGTGTGTATGTATGTATGTATGTATGCTTTTAGATCTTTTTTCTGGCAATCTAAGTGAAAAGTAACGTGTTTAACTATACAGGGTGCCTCTGACCTTTGGGCTTTAACTGCAACGATGCATTTTACTCGCTAAAGTGAACCACTTTTGGTCTGCAACATCAAAAAATAACGTAAGTTTAGTTTAATTGATGTTAAAGTCTAATTGTAAAAGCAGTGTATTAAATAATGGCCATATAATCAGTTTCTCATGGTACGAGGGCGAAATTTCCTTGGTACGAGGGCTAAAGGAAAATGGAGAATTGGATCGCGTACATTGAAAATTTGAAACATTTTTTTTTATTTAAGTTAGACATATTTTTAACAACTTACAGAACAAAAGAAGTTAAGTTTCAGGAGTAGAAACGACCCATGCATTTAGCGCCCCAAGGTCGGAGGCCCTCGATAGATTAAGTAAGATGCCATATAGCTTTGCTCGACAATTTCCACAAATAAAACTCGTTCCAAACTAAGCTAGATGCTTGTAATATGGCACACTTTGCTGGCATGTAATAACCAAATAACGGTATTAAGGTATGAGCAAATGTGATGAAAGTCTGAACATAATGTTGTTTTTCCTTCGGGAATCTGAAGACACGCGCCGGCGCAACCAGAGGTTCACTAAGTTTCTACATCACCGAGTTGGCTCCCCTAAGGCTTCCCATGTCATTTGTTCTAATGCATCTTGTCTTATCCTGTGTGAATTTTTGTTTGTTCTAAAGCAGTAGATATATTTGGAAAGCGTCAAAAGCGTCCAGTGGCGCCATCTTTACTTGCATTAAGTACCTATTGTCTTGATATCGAAGGATGTTTTTTTGTTGTACAAATGTTTACACAATGTATGTAATGTATATATTATTATGACAAAGTTTATTAACCTCTAACTTCGTGTAGAACGAATAAAGTTATTATTATTATTTAAAAAAAAATATTTAAAAAGTCGCCACTTTTTCGCGTTGAATTAGGTACTCACTCATAATTTAATTGTTATTAAGTAATGTCATTATGCCCCATATATATTGTTTATTAATTTGTACCTACAACCATCCTTCGATTTTAAGACGCTATTTTAGTTTATTTAAACACAATAATAGTAATGAAGGCGCTAATGGACGTTCGATACAGTCTTCAGACATATGGTAATTCGAACAGTCGATAAAATAGGACACACTTTATTCGGGACTCGGAGGGACACCGATTTTAGGCAAACAAGACTGCAATAACTAGAACCACATATTCCACGTAATTTTCATCAATTAAGACGCGCCGGGCATAACGCCGGCGCCGGATGTACAGTGGCGCCCTCATGTGTTTTCTAATAAACTAAAGTATTTTCTTGTAATTGGTCGGTAGTTTTTTGTACTACGAATAAAACAACTTATAGGCTAAAAATTGGCCTCCTTTTCCCGTTAAACTGACTACTCAAAGGGGTGTTATTAAAGTTTGTTACGTATCCCATAAATTGTGTTTTTACTTGGACTAGAAAAAGTATCGTCTGATTGCAAGGAAATTCTTTATTTAATTAGAAAACACAATAATAGTAATGAGGGCACCACTGGACGCTCGGCGTTTGCTCGGTGCAGTCTTAAGCCCGCAAAGCTCAGGCGCAGGTTATAAAGGATTCTGAGTGACGATCAATGCCAGGCTGACGTTGTTGCAAATTTGCATTATGGCCATAAGAATAGTAATAAAACCTATATTGAGGCTGCAAGACTTATGCCTCTAGTCGATGTCAGTAGTAATAAGACAACCGTACAAAGTAAAGCGGCTATTTTAATTCAACTATTAAGTATATGGTGAGAGAAGTGGCGATTCAAAAATGTTCAAAGTATTGTATTTAACCGTGTGCTGGCTAGTTTTTGTGTCTGCGATCAATTATAACAGAAGTGAAGAAGGTTTCCCCAATGGGTTTATACCTGACTGTAAGTAAAAATATTACTGAAGATATTTCGAACTTTTTTGACAGTTATAACCCCTACATCCTAGGGGATGTAGGGGTTATAACTTGTAAGGTCTACCTCCCATACCTAGTCACTGTGTATTAGGAAAGCTAAGTGTCGCCCTTTTATCCTGATAATAATAAATAAAATGCATATTGTATGGCATTTTAAATATTTCCAAAATAAATATTAACTAGTGTTATTTTCCCAATATTTAAAAGACTAATGAGCAAAATGAAATAAATTATCAGTTAATTAAAATGTACTTTAGCCACTTTTAACGGGGTAAATAACGTTTGGGAGTTTTATTTGATAGTTATTTAATGATGGTATTGATGTGTTAGCATATTTAAAACCTAGTGGAAACGATGTAAATATTATTCACGTGTGTTTATTATCTATTTCTGTCGCGAAGTAAGACTAGTTAAAATACAGCACGGCAAATTTTTAGCAAAACTAATTTTGTTTTCAAATCCCCAAAATCATATAAAATCAAAATATATAACTTCGACCATCTTTAGATCTTTAAATTGTCAGTAAATTAAATTAAAAATTAAACCAAATGTGAGTAATGTTTGTTGTCACTGAGTAGGTACATTAATTATCGAACGTCTGCGGGCCTAGTACGGTTGCGTTTATCGCGTGACAAAACGTAGATAAAGCATCCGTCACTCTCGTACTTATATGTATACCTACGTGTCAGAAAGTGACGCCTGTTTTATCCACATTATGCCACGCGATAAACGCAGTCATATTAGGCCCCCTAGACGAATGTCATCAAGATGCTTTCGCAGCTAGGGCACACCCTGTACACTAAGGGACCTAGCCAAGTTGCAAACGCTACTAATGTTTTTTTTTTGTTCCCCTATGGAATCTCTAATCGTCAGTTGTCCTAAAGCATTTGTCCGAATTTTTGTTTATCCTAAAGCCATTTCTGCTTAAATCTTAAAACTGTCCTAGCGATATGATCGAACAAAACGTGATTAAACAAACAAATATGGCGCCATGTATGTGTGTGCGTATGTTCGTTCAGTTCCACAACAAAGTTATTCAAGTTTATTGTACTACTAACAAATGGATTCCGCGGTCTGAAATAAATGTTTTTTTTTTGCGTTCTAGGTCCTGATTTTCTAAAACCAGTCATCATCAGACCTCAAAGCTTGGAAAAACTTTATTTAATGATCATGGACTCTGGCCCCGTCTTGACTTCTTTGTGGAAAATGTATAACTATCACAACATCAAGGCACTGGCGAAGCATCCGGGTATTGACTTCAAGAAGAGGACTGTTCTGTACGTTGGAGGTTATTCGGATTTTTCTTGGCCGTTGGTGGATAAGACCTTGGGCCATGTCTATAGGAGTCTAGGATACAATGTGTTGTGCTTGAATGCACTGCACTTTACCGCAAGATATTTTCCTATGTAAGTGTTAACTGTTGACTATGTAAGTGTGACAGTGCTAAGTGGTGTCAATTTTGACGTCAAGAAATCACCCATGGCAACATTGTGCTACGATTGTTTTTTTTTTATTTCCTAAATTCCTTTTCTTTATTGTTTAATTTTGATTTCTGTGTTGCCATTCTTTGTCAATGTTCAATTTAATCTGTGTTTTTTTAGAGTTTTTGGAAATTCTGTAGCTCTGCATACCCCACTCTGGGAATAAAGGCGTGAGTTTATGTAGGTATGTATGTAGTCTTTATTATTTCAAAACTAAGTCCCGTGGCTATTTATTTATCTATGAGTTAATGGAAAAGCGCTGCCTGATTGGTGGAATATTCGAAGGTATCATTTCCCATTTCCTTTTTTTTTTCCAAGATATTCAATCGCTTTTAACATCGTTGAGGTAAAACTTAAAAATAGGTAGGTACTTATATAAAAATGTTAATAAATGGGAAAATCTTTTTTGGTAAATGATTTCTATTTATGACCTAACAAAAATGTTTTCCCCCAAACGGCAGCGACGAGACGAAACGTTAGAGTCACATAACTATCCAGAAACTTGACAGGTTTTGACTACCTACTCATAAGTAATACTATCCTAGGCACACCTCCTTCCTAGCTTTGTGGATTCTCCTCTAAACTACAAGCTTCTGCCCGCGACTTTTTCCGCGTAGATTCCGATTATCATTATTCCCTCAGTTTTTTTTTTAATTTTCCTTATTAAATAGTAACCTATGGGTTAATCCAGGATATAAGCTAACTCCATTGCAAATTTTGTCTTACGTTGCAACGTGAAGTAATAAACTAACAGACACACACACACACAAACTTTCGTAATATTTGTAATATTTGTAGAATTTGAGTTGAAATTGTCGATAGAAAAGAGTTTTTTTAAGTAAATGATAATTAATTAAATTATCTATTTCAGAGCCGCCCGTATCATGCCCGTAGTCGGAAAGCATACAGCAGAAATGCTAGCGGAGTTAACCACACTTGGCCTAGACCCCAACAAACTAGAAATCGTAGGCATCAGCCTAGGAGGCCAAACTGCCAGCTTCATAGCGAAAAACTTCCGCCAAATCACTGGCAGGAACATCTCCAGCCTCACAGGCCTAGACCCTGGAGGACCTTGCTTTAGACATGTCAATCCAAAACACAGAATCGATGCCTCCGACGCAGATTTCGTCCTCAGCATAGCTACCAATGTGGACGGCTATGGTATCGCGACTCCAGTTGGCCACGTAACATTCTACGTCAATGGCGGAGAATACCAGCCTTCAGACATTTGGTTTCTGCCCTGCACATCATTATGCAGTCATGTCAAAGTGTTTTTCCTTTGGATCTCAGCTCTGATAAACCCTGGCATGTTTGTGGGGATTCAGTGCGATTCGGTACAGCAAGCGAAGGATGGCGATTGCTATGAGAGGCAACCACTGGTTACGAATACTATGGACCTGTTCACAGATAGAAGTAAACCAGGGATCTATTACTTGGCCACGTTCAACAGATACCCATATGCGTTAGGCATGGACGGTGTGAAGCGACACCACCAAAAAATTCACGCACACTTTAAATCAATTAATAGCGCCGATGTTTTAGTTGTTAGATAAGCAATAAGCTTAATTAGTTCGTATTAAAGTAGTTGTTTTAGTTCATTATTGTTTTATTTTTCAGTTGGTATTAATTTTGTTAAGAGCGGTATTTCCTAATTTCAAATATTTACTATTGTACTATAAGAATAACCCCACTCTGGGAATAAAGGCGTGAGATTATTGTATGTATGTGTGTATGTATGTAAAATGAATCCGCTTCATGCCGTCGGTCCGTCTGTAAGTATGCTTGACTTTTCAAATGACGCAACGGATTTTGATGCGGTTTTCATCAATAGATAGAGCGATTCAGGAAGAAGATTTTAATCTTATAATAAATTCTGGTTTATAGACGGGTGTTACAAATAACATACATAAACCGAAGCGAAGCGAGGGCGGGTCGCTAGTTTTCTAATAAAACCCACTACTGTATTCCCAGCTTCTTAATAGCTTTCGGCTGGATATCGCTATCACGCTTGCGCTCACAACTGACAGTATATTTGTCACTCGTGTGTCATAGAAAAACGAAGATTGCCGATCGGTAGTAAGGAAATGGTAGCATTGTACCTTCGACAAAATCGTCCTCTCTTACTCCTCTCTCTCCCTCGTCCTTACTCCTCTGGATCCGAATTGACATAGGACCGTAACTGGGTTATAGGGCAGGATAGAAAAGATCGATTGCCTATAAACATGCGCCATAACGTTAAGGATCCATGAACGGTCGGCCAAAAAAGTCAACTACAACTTTTGACAAAAGTTTCTGTGAGATCTAATGGTCGCTAAGGTTGACAATTGTCATTGTAATATTATTACAAGGGAAATTCGAACTTATTGTATCATGACGTGCAAATGATCTTCCACCGTAGGGTAGACCGCATTTTTGGCCGACTGTACCGCAGTTTCCGAAATTAGTTTTATGTATTTGGTTTTATTTAACGCAATGGCGAAAATGTACTTCTGAATAAGCGTCGTTTTCGGAAAAGGTATAGCAGATCAGTCAGAGGTCGAGACGAGAACGTTGGTTTATAATTAAAACTGGATAATCGATTTGCACTTGACCTTAATATGTAGGTAATGCTGAAAGGTTGCCATACGCGAAATGTTGCGGTCGTTAGATTATAAAATTTGTTACATTGTCTTTAGATAATGCTCTTCGTAGGTACTTCACATCGTCTGTCATTAATGTCATTATAGTGCGTGGCCGTTAAAGAAGTCAATACTGGGTACAGTCTATTTTTTCTTACTTGAGCTAAGTAGTAAACAAATATGGCGGATCCATAAAGTTTGACAATTCATAGGGTTGGGAATCATAGAGTGAATGTGCGAATTTATTTAGTGAATGAATGAAATGAGTGAAATACATTATATAGGTTGGGTTCTTCAATACGATTGATATAGTGAATTTCAACAATGGCACAGATAAATAATAAGGTTGTCTTAAATACAATGGTGAATGACGCACGCGCACGCAGGTAAGTGTTGCGTTGTGTCAAACAGTTGGCGCTTGTATTGTCATAACAAAATTAAATAGACCACCTATACACATAATAATAGCACTCACGAACTATATAGTTTTAAAAAGATAATTGTATTAATTTATGTTCGGAATATTGTGTACTAAAACCGCCAAACAATTAAACCGTTACAAATCATTCATTCATTCACTTCATCCCATCCCTACAATGAAAGTCCAAAGGTTTGATAATCTGTGACCGGGAGTTTCGAGGAAATTATTATTTGGCTAAAATATGTTACTTGTAAGGATAATTTAAAGCTATTATTAGTGTATATGAATGCGTGTGTGTTTAAAATAATGTTTATTACTTATTGTGGTAACCTATATTGAGTGATTCTTTCGGAATGTCGTGATATGTGATCGAGTGATGTTTGTTTACATCTTAGCTCAAGTAAGAAAAATCAGACTGTAGTGATTCTCTGAACAACGACGGTCGGACATACGGACGAGTGAATGTCCAAGCGGCGGGTTTAAGTAGTCCCGTCAGTGCAAACCAAACATATTTTAGCGCGTGCATTATCAAATTAGCAGCATGGTTTCTGCCGTACGTACCTATAAGGCTGCGTAATTGAAAATGCACGCGCTAAAATGTGTTCTGATCGCTCTGACGGGACTACGTAAACTCGCCGCTGCGATTTTGCTCGTTCGTCCGCCCCTCCGTTGTTTTTAAGAGAATAACACCCCAGATAACTTGGGTTTGGTTTTTACAGAAGATAAGGGTTATTCATTTGTTTTGCAACAATCAATTTAGGACCGTATGAAATTTGAATTAGTGTGAAGTGGTGCCTGTCAGCTAAAAGTGTCCATCATTGGTGCCGTTACCCTAATTTGGCGTTTAATCTCGATATAAGACCTTATTCCAATTTGGCCGAATGCAACCTTAAAAAACAAAACGACATTACAACCCCTAGTCCAAAGAGGGCGTAGTAAACGCTGATAAATATTATATTTAGACGTCAGTAAATAAATAAAAAATTGTATGCTTTTATTATATTGATATCTACTAGAGCGGCAGATCACCGCAACGCTGGCTGGACGACATTGGACGGCACGGAGGCCGGGACTGGATGAGACAGGCACAAGATCGCCAAAAGTGGAAGAAGAGGGAGGCCTACATCCAAGATTTGATCACCAAAAGGCCACCATGATGATGATGATCATGGTTTTGGGACAAACATAACATATATTGAGCATGATTTTGAACAGAAAACCTTTTCAAAATAATCCTGTTGTCACTTGAGAATGCACGCCCTAAAATGCAACTTGAGCTCACTGGTTAATAATTCGTCCATTGCGTTGAAAGGTGATTTCTTAAGAGAATGGCATGTAGCTCGTAGGGCTTAACTTGTCGTCGATAGGCGCACAAGAATTGATGTCACCTCCGTTGAGACAATGACTAATTTTTCTAACTATTCAGTGTTTCCGTATTACCATGACCTTAGGGTCTGAAAAACAACAACCTATAACGACGGGTAGAGGAAAACCAGTTCAAGGCTCACACAATAAATGTCAATAGTGGGATTCGAGTCGCCGAGACGCGTGTACTAGAAATTTCCACCACCACTAATTTCTACCACCCCTATTTTTACCATGTCCATGTCCGTCTGTTCGTGGTTTAACTCTTAGTGTTAACGCATAATGCCATCTATCGACGGCGTGGGCAGCTATATGAGCCGGAGGACAGCGAACGCCCTGGCATTCTACGACACACCTTACCCATGTGTGCATTGGTTTATTCCTTGAGTCTATTTAATGTAATTTTACGAGTAATAAATCCTTTCTCATTCGACATTAAACTAAATCATTGAGGACCCACCATATACCAGATTATTCTTAAGAAAATGCAGTCAAAAGAGGAGTACCCTGCCTGGCGCCTGTGGAATAAGTATCAACACTTAGTAATACAAAGCTTTAATTAGGCAAAGTTATACATTCAAATGTATAACTTAAGCCAGCAAAGCGTAAAATAAAAACATAAAAAGAAATCAGTTGCCTCTCATACATTTAAAGCATTTATTTAAAAGCTTTTATTTAACTTGCAATCTATGTATGTACGAGTATGTATGTAAGGGTCAAATCTTGCAAGTTAAATTTACCATCGAGCTAGTCTGATGATGGAGACTCAACGTGGCCATAGGAACTCCTAAATTACACATAATAAATCAATCAATCTTACGGTAATATTATAAGTTACACGTGTTCTAATTCATATTTTTATGAAATAATGTTAAAATAACTAAACAATCAAGATTGGAACTGCCAGATTTTCATCTCAAATTCCATTTTCGAGTATCAGACAGCACCAAATAATATACATAACATATTACATAACATATTACATAACATATTATGCGTTATTTTTTGAGATAGTTCTTTATGTTTGTTGTATTGGCTTCGGTACCCTTACCATGACTCACAATTAACATATTCGCTAGCGAGTCGAATGCTCTGTCCCTCGCAGTCCTCGCGGTATTCTTATAGAGTGCGAGGGACAGAGCTTTCGACTCACAGAACTATATCGAGATAGAAGGAAAGAGTTCGTCGATTTATACACGGTGGGGCCTGTAACTAGGGCAAAAATTAAAAATGTACATTCTTCTCCTCAAACTACGCAACGTTTGTTTGACGACTTGAAAAAAAACTTGCGGTTTGAATTTTATTACATTTTAAAGTTAATTCGAACACGCAATGTACTATGAAATTGATTATGTCTGTAGAGTGATTAGACTGACAGGCGATGTCAATTAGACGGAGTTTTAAGTACATTGAAAATACTATTTACTTTGTTTGAAAAAAGAACAATCTAAAAACTTTATGATTTTAAAAAGTTGCTAAACAAAAGTTGTCTAGTTTGAGGAGTAAAATCTACGTTTTATTTTTTTGCTTTAGTTACAGGCCCCACCGTGTATATGAGACCCGAGCGTGTAACATTTTGCGTAGGCACTTTGACGTCACGCGAGTCTTTTAGTGATGTGCACAACATAAACAAAATCATTTCTAATCTGTGGTGTCATCGATCGCAACGGAAGAGCGTCATCGGGCCAACAGACTTCGACGGGATAGGGCACGCGCGCTGGTCCACCAGTTTTTTCGACCCGTTGCCATATTGCCGTTATCCATCTATTTTTTATAACAGGATTTTATCGGATAACTGAAAAAAAATTGCAAATTATTACTTAATTATTATCCTTTTGGCAATAATATTTCATTTTGACTACTACTTCATCTCACGGCTAAATAATAGTAAAAAAAAATATTTTTGGGACAAGTTTTTGCCCCTGTTACCTCCACAGAAATTGAAAAGTCATTTAGCCACCTGAAATGGATTTATCAGCTTAGAAAGACGCCCGAAAATTTGTAATATATTCTGATCGTAAATTTAAACAATAGTAGATGGGACAGTACTTAATGAATAAAAAAAATAAGATGAGTAAAGTTACAAAAATCATTTTGAAAAAAAGAAGAGAACTACTTTATTAATTAATTAAAATACAAGAATTACTTGGAGTGGTCTAGTATACAGAACAAGCATCGATAATTGAGTTTATCGATATAGGAACCTTCTATGTGGCACGAAATTTTGCCCCCTGGATTCCTATATCTGATTTTAACGAACGATATTAGAATTCAAATATAGGACAAAAAATATTATGGATCCCGATAAAGACCCGGTAGAAACAGATGACCTTTTGAGTCAAAGAAGTCGATGCGTAGTCAACCCTGAAGATTATAATTATAGAATGGCTTATGAAAATGAGAGTCGTAAAGTCATTCATTATTTGCTGATAAATAACGTCATAGTGACGTAAGATCACACGTTGTAATCATAAATTATACATTTTAAAACTTATTTTCCTGTTTTTCTTTGTAACGATCATGATTATGACGAGACTTACACGTGCTTTTAACTTTTCGTTAGTTAGTTTCGGTAGTTTTGTGTTGTTTTTATATCTCCCTGCTAGCACTGTGCTTTCCGATCTGTTTTATATTGATTTTTATATGGTGTTGGTATTTTATTGGTTTCTTTTTGTTTTAAATTAAATCTTAAAAGCCAAACTGTGTTGTGTTTTTTATGGATGAATAAAGTTTTTATTTATTTGCAATGGCATTAGAAGTCGCTCAAATACATGTCTATAGAATCGTTTAAATGACTAGAATAAGCATTATACTTAATATTCCTAAGGATTGGCAATTCATATGCAGTCTCAGGTCCGTATTAACAAACCCATCTCAACTTTAATGCTCGTCTCAAGATGTGTCAAAAATTACAGTTTTCTATGGCTTGACGTTTACTTTGACGTATCCTGTGACGGGCCCTTAGGATTGCAGTCCTGGAATTGTAGTCTTGAGAAGGCAGATGTCTTGGGTCAGATCCCACTTACCATCATGGCGTGAATGGCTAAATGAATTTTGGCAGCATGATGGTGAAGCCGCTTCTTTCGCCTGGGTAGTGATTCTGTAAACAACGCTGGTCGTGCGGACTGTCGAGTGAAACCAAGCGTCTAGATTAAGTAGTCCCGTCAGTGCGAACAAAACACATTGTAGCATTGTAAGCAACCTTATACGTTCGACCCATCGTGCTGCTAAATTGAAAATGCACGCGCTACAATGTGTTTTGTTCGCACTGACGGGACTACTTAATCTCGCCGCTTGGTTTCACTCGACAGTCCGCACGACCGGCGTTGTTTACAGAATCACTACCCTGGAAGTCTACTATGAAAGGATGATTGTAGAATTAGATTTAATTTCTGCGCCCCTGACATACATGTGTGTGCGTGTGTGTCTGTATGTCTGTGTGCCTATCCGTGCAGGGTCCGTTCAAATCGTTACTATCATCTTGTTGTTTAGGCTACAGCCAAGCAGCAGTGTTTACATTATTGTGTTCCGGAGACGGGATAAGACAACAGTGTAGATGCATTAGCTTAGTATGGAACTAGGTCAATTTGAGAGAGATTGTCCCCTGATGTATTTATTTATTTATGTGTTTGTTCTATCTTACTCCTTGTCTTCAGACTGTAGTCTTGAGAATGCAAATGCCTAAAGGTCTCAGATTCTTCTTACCATCCCGGCTGCGCCATTTCAAAACCTAGTAAGTAATTCTGAAAAACTCCATTTTGTAATTTTTACATAAAACGCGGTTTCTAGCAAGTCCCTACCGTATGCAAATTCATTCAGAGGCCTACCTCACTCAAGTTCACATTTACGAGAACCCCAAAACCTAGAAAGTGTACAAAAAAACAGGTTTGACTATTCCAAAATCTAAACTATGTGTGTCACAAAACTATTTCAAAAACCTTGTATGTGACATGCACTTACTAGGTTTTGAAAAAAACATAGGCTTGAAAATCATCAGCTCACTTATTCTTTATTTGTATTTTATTTCGAAAGCTAGAAGGTATATAAAACATGTATTATAGGAAATTATAAAAAGGTAAATATGTACCTACGTATTTGTCTTAATCTAATTAACCAAGAAAGTATCACTTCTTGCACAAATATTGAAAAAAATTCGCTGTTCTATAAAATTCGCTCAATTTCCCTTGCTGCGTTTTGAAATGGGGCAGCCGGTTACCTATATGATAATTTACCTTTATTTCAGCATTTAAAAATCCATGATGTTATGACGTGACATTAAACGTATCTCAATTGTTACACGTGTGACGAGTTCTTAAGAGACCTTGACTTATCTGTAAGGAACATTACATGGCCTGTTTAACATCGTAAAAGGAACTTAATGTACCTACCTAATTGTAGTAGGTATATCTAAAACGACGAGTATTTTAACATAAGGTTCCGTATGTTGTCAATGGGTAACCACAAAGGGCAATGGCCTGTTCATCGTAAGCTTAAGTGAAACCCCGTGAAGTATCAGCATGTTAACTTCGCAATGTATACCGAATCGTCACCTGTCACGTGACATTGTCAAGATGGTGAAATAACGGGCTAATGGTAGGTGGGCTCTGAGGCCATAGATATTTGCATCTCAGGACTGCAATCTCAAGACTACAATCCTAACGCCGCAAATACGTTTCCAACTCTGAGGAATAAGATTGAATAACGACGATCGTCAGGCGACTTGCAAGCCACCCACAAATTATCCGGTCGAGATCGCATGCGCCCCATATTGCAGTTCGAAGATTTCTTCAGGCTTAGATCAATAAATAAATATCAGGAGACAGTGTCACACCAATGAACCTAGTCCCAAACTAAGCTTTAGGCTTGTATGTACTATGGGTTCTAGACAACGATATAAATACTTACATTATAGTAATATATACTCAAATACAAAGAAAACATCCATAACTTAGGAACAAATATTCGCGCGCTCATTTCATAAATATCGAGCGTCCCAAAGGTTTCAGAAAATCAAACATTAGGTTTCATCCCTCAAAGTTCATAATACCAACTTTTAGGTATTACGATACATTACGTTTATTAATTTGAGACGTTGTGATACGGAACCATTTTCTGGAATAAGGGACAGACAGATTTTGTTTCCCCACGTATCTCCACGATGGTTGCTTTTGAACTCCACGCATTCATCAGTTTCTGGCGGTCTTCACTAGATCATCGATCCATCTTATGGCAGGCCTACCAACACCACTGCAAAAATACGCTATCAGTTCTACAAGCAACGTGTGGGCTGCACTGCCACTTGAGATTTTAGAATTTAACTACTTACATTATGTTGACGAATTAGTTTTTAGGCGGATACCCTTGTGATCATCTTTGTCTTTAAATATTATAAAACAAAGTCGCTACTCGCCGTCTGTCCCTCTCTAATCTCCGTTTGTACGCTTAGATCTTTCAAGCTACGGAACGAATTTTTTGCGGTAATCGCGGATTCAAGATGAAGCTTTTTATGTATACATTTTGGACTATGCACGGGTGATGCAGAAAACTCACAGAAACCGAAGTGAGAGTTAATTTATATTGATTTCATATTTCCGTAACCCTAAAAAAGGTGTCGACAAGAGTTCAAGGGGTGAAATAGTGTTACATGATCACAGTTCTAGCATAAGAATAAAGGAAGTCACACGTATCTATTACTCATTGTTTCTGAGGTTCGATATAATCGTGAAATTAAATGAACGTTTTAATTTAGTGCATACACTTTTTTTACGTTTTTAAAATGACACTATATAGCAACATATATAAGGTGTGTTTTACGATATGTTGCTTTATCTCTGTGTCCGCGGTCGAGTATTCCAGAACAAATGAAGGCCACTCCAAAGGATATCTTTCCGACTGTAAGTAAAAAACTGCAAGTAATTATATAATGTGTATATTTGAATACGCGTTATGGCTTTTGACGTACAGACCTCGTCGTGTTGTTCTCGTAGTCACTATTTTTAGTTTAAGGTTTATTAACCTTACATTTATTTTTAGTTTAAGGTTTATTGACTTAACATTTGTAATAATTTTATTGTGCAAAATGTGGTTACAGAATTATCAACAATAGAGGAAGTCGTTGGTAATTCTGTAGCTCTGCCTACCCCACTCTGGGAATGAAGGTGTGAGTTTATGTATGTACGTAATTGTATTTTTGGTAGTTTTAAGAATATATTAATTTATAACCTTATTATAACTTAACGTTAGGTACTTACTTTTATTTATTATTATGTTTTTATAATTGATAAAATGACCTTCTGCTGGAGTTGCTTGCGGCGCTACTTCTCCTCAATGATGGTTTTTTCCGAAGCGCTGGTAGATTCACTCTATATTACCGACGTGTAAAAATGTGACCTATTTACTGAATAAATATTTTAATAAATATTTTTGCGCATCTTGTTTTACCTGAAAAAAGACAGCTTAATTTCGTTCCCAAAATTGTACAGCTCCACAAGGTACAGCAGTTCTACAAGGATCAATCCTCGGACCAGTTGACACCTTCCCTGTGCATGCCCCAATATGATGCATTTTTTGGGTACAACGACACGTGAGTGTATCACATGTGAGGCATAGCCCTTTGCAAACTTGAAGGGTTATAAAAATATGCACATGTGAGCTAAAGCATTCTAATATGATTGCACGTATGAACTAACATACTTACAAAAAAAATCTGTTTGCACGTTTGAGCATGTATATATAATATGGGGCATGCACAGGCAACGTGTTAAAAAACTACAGTTGTACATAAATAATTGTTTCTAAAACTTGCAAAATTAAGGCATGAGGTAGCCATTACCTATTTCATACTTATAATTATGATAAAATCAGGGACCGGCCCGCTATCCCATTCAAGGGGTTTCGAATGGGTTTTTATAAGGATTTATTTATAAAAGCCGTATCGCTTGAAAGCCGTTCGATTTGATTATTAAAACGCTATTTATAAGGGTTAACCTTAACAAATCCGTTTCGTGTACGTCTTGCTCGATTTTGCTTTTGTAGCGCTATATTTTGAGTGATACCAATATCCCTTTAACTTAAAAAAGCCGTTCGATTGGATTTTTAAACGCTATATTAAGGGTTACCCTTATAAAAAACCGTTCTATTGGCTTTTTAAGCGCTATTTTTAAGGGCTACCCTAATACTGCTGCTCTTTAGATTTCCCTTATACTCGTATGATGGCTAGTTTAACGAACAACTAAGTCGTATATTTCTTCCAAAGAGGTTATTCTTTTAGTGGGTTGTACTTCAAGAGGTAAGCCTTTTAAAGGCTTTTATCGGAGAATGGGTGGTCCGGTCCCTGGATAAAATGTTCGGATAGTTTTGTGACGACGTGTGGTTAGCGCAGTAGGTAGTAGCCCTGCTTGTGAAGCTAGCGGTCCCGGGTCAGATTCTAGGTAATGGTAAATATTGTGCAGGAGAGAATTGATCACAACAGTTTTTTTATGGCGTAGAGTAGACAAACGAGCACACAGGCCACCTGATGGTAAGTGGAAACTGTGACCCATAGACATTCGCATTCACAAGAATGCAATGCAATCTTAAGACTGCAAATGCGTTGCCAACCCTGAGGACTAATATGGAATGCCTCTATGCTAGTCATTTCACCGGCTCTCTTATCCCCAAACCGGAACACAACAATGCGAACACTGCTATTTGGCGGTAGGTTAATGGATAAGATGGTGGTAGCGATCCGGACGGACCCTGCACAAGGTCCTACCACCCGCAAAATATGAGATATGATATGATGAGTATTATATACAACAAATCAACTTTTTTTCAGGCCCAGGCTCTGTGAATGAAGCCATCATTACACCAGAAACGCTCAAAGGTCTCTACTTTTCCGTAATGAGCCCAGGCATATTTTTGGCAGCTACTTGGACACCGTATAACTACTATAAAATAAAAAACTTGGCTAAGCACCCTGACATAGACTTTGTTAATAAGAAGACATTTATGTACGTACCTGGGTACTTAGATTCGACGACTATACCCTTTGGCAGGACTTTGGGGCAGATCTACAAAGCTATGGGCTATAATGTGATCATCATGGATTCTTTCGTTCTGGTGAACAGAGACTTTCCTGCGTAAGTCCAAATTTAATATAAGTATACAAAATATTTAGGACAGTTTTCACTTTTAATTAAAAAATTGATCTACCTACTCTAATTCTACCATGTGCGTAATAGGCCTTTAGTCTCTGTTTTGTGATACAATTAATTTTCAACTATTAACGGTCTGATTTCAGTATTTTAACTTTAAAAAAATCAATCGGATCAGTTTTTATGAATCCTTCCTGACAACAGGCCTTTTACTTATCTCCCAACCGTTATGCGAATGTTGTCCAAACATTAGATAGGGTTTCTAATGTTTCTATTATACTGGGTAAAATCCAATTGCCTTTGACATGTTATTGTATTGTCAACATTATTGTATCTATTATTTACGTGGTGACTACCAATGGCAGCCGATATAAAAAATATACGGTAACATGTCAAAGGCAATAATGGTTTTACCCAGTAGAATAGATCCATTTAGGGTTATTATGACACAGTTATGCAATTCTGTTTACGCTGAGAGAAAAATACAGAGCTATAATTATAACTGCCATAGCTCTGTCCCTTACACTCACCGTAAAATGAACTGCATAGTTACGTCATAATAACCCCCAGGTCTGCATATAGATCGCTAGATGACCTTGGCCCCATTTAGAAGCTAGCTTAGAATCCACCAATCGCGAAATAATTATAATTTAAAAAAAATCATTCTGTTGCAGTGCTGCACGCTTTACACGCACAATAGGAAAGCACGCGGCGGAGATGCTCGCCATCTTGTCAACGGTTGGTCTAGACCCGAAGAAACTGGAACTTGTAGGACTGAGCCTTGGAGGACAATCAATGAGCTTCATAGCCAAAAACTACCGGAGAATCACCGGCAGGAACATTTCCTCAATCACAGCACTTGACCCAACGGGGCCCTGCTTCAGACATCTAGGCCCAGACCAAAGACTAGACCCATCTGACGCTGATTTTGTGCTTGCCGTGACTACTAATGCAGACGGTTTTGGCATTGGTTACCCAGTGGGACAAGTCACGTTTTATGTCAATGGAGGCCAGTACCAGCCTGGAGACATTCCTTTGCTGCCCTGCACGATAGAATGCAGTCACTTGAGAGGCTACTCTGTGTGGATATCAGCTTTGCTTACTCCAGGTAATTTTATAGGGATGCAATGTGATTCAGTTGAGCAAGCCAGGGTGGGTGATTGCTATAAAAGAGAACCAATGGTTACTAATACTTTGGACTTAAGTACAGATAGATCTAAACCAGGTATATATTATTTAGCCACGGCTAGTACTTATCCGTTTGCCTTAGGTAAACGAGGTTTGGTGAGGAAGCATCACGTTACGTTGTAACAATCTTGTTTCATGCAGGGACCAGAAAACCCGTTTCTTTGCTTTACCCGTTCATACGATGACCCAATCGTTTCAATAACCATTCCACCGGCTTACCCAACGATTCGATAACCCTGTTAAGCAAGTATACCCTAACCCTAACCCTTTGGTAACCGTTTACCGAATGTTATCGGATTAAGTATTCGTTTAATTAAGCGTTTACCTACCTGCCAGGTAATTGTTAAGTTTTTAACATTTTTATTTTTAAGTCTACACTGTTGTGCTGTTATTTCTACAAATTATAAAATATTACCATTTAAACTGCGTATTCATTTATTATATCATATGCATCGCTTAGTTCCTTTAGGTTCCTTGACATGTTAGCAGATGTCTGTCCTTTCATAAATTTGTAAGCTGACCCACGTAACTCCATCAATGTACAGTCGCGAGAAGTAAATGCTTGAAACTTTTCTACTCTATATGATGGTGTGTAAAAATGACAAACGTACAGTCGAGTTCATAAATATGTACCTACGAGTATACCACTTTAGTACCTTACGTATATAATGTCATGTTATTTGCCATAATATGGCATATAAATATATTATATCAATTGTCACAATGATTAAAGTGACATGGTACTAAAGTGTATATATTTATGAGCTCGACTGCACTTGTTATCAAGAGCTGTAGCACGACAGCCGTAGACTTCTCGGGCTGCTGCAGTTAGTCCAGTACTAAAATGACTAGCATAGGGGCATTGCATTTTAGTCCTCAGGGTTGGCAATGCATTTGCAATCTTAGGATTGCATTGCAGTGTTGTGAATGCGAATGTCTATGGGTCACAGTTTCCACTTACCATCATGTGGCCTGTGTGCTCGTTTAAGTCTTCCCTAAGCAAAAAAAAACTCACCCCGTTTTACGGTATATTTATTTATTGTATTTTAAATATATACAACGAGATATTTTCACGTAAAACCCTATACGTCAAATTGTACTGATATCATTCGTGACGAGTATTATCGGTGGAGTCAGATTATGTGACCCCCGCTCTGCCGTCTTAAGCAAAAACGCAGTAACTAAGATAAACCTCCTGTAGTAATATCAACATTACGATTAACGACATAGAATTGAATTTGCTTTGGTGATTTAATTTAAGATGCTGCTTATTGGCTTAGGACGGTAGCGCTATTACGTAAAAACAAT
This sequence comes from Acleris laterana, assembly GCA_963966035.1. NCBI lineage: Eukaryota > Metazoa > Arthropoda > Insecta > Lepidoptera > Tortricidae > Acleris > Acleris laterana. Next base: position 3,869,474 of record OZ014450.1, read on the forward strand.
ACGCAAAACAACTATCGGGAATCACAACGGAATAACGATAAAAGATTCGAGACTATCAAATATATAAATGGCTCCTGACAGGTCTTGCTCACTCCGCATGTTAGCTTCGCTCCAAGTTATTCATGCATCACGAATGACTTTAGTAGACGGGTTGTGGGCAGCATACAGTGCCTAATCGTACTACGTTTGAAATAACTTAACGCTGTTCTGGTCCTGGTCGGGTGCCACTGACTGCTTCCCGCTAAGGCGCGTGCGCGGCTGTGCGAGGAATCACTGCCTGCTTAAAGAACCCGAGGCGAGCTAAAGCAGTAAGTGAACGTATTTTATCTTAATAATCATTATCATCATAAACATTTCATCATCAAAAACGTCCACTGCTGGACTCGGCCTCCCCCAAGGTTTGCCATAAGGAATGGTCTTGCGCCGCTTGCATCCATCGGTTTCCCGCAACCTTAGGCACGTCGTCAGTCCACCTTGTTGGGGACCTACCTATGCTGCGTATCTTTATACACATACATAATTATTTCATACTTAACCTACTGCCAAACGCCAGCAGCAGTGCTCGCATTGTTGTTTTCTGGTGTGTGTATAAGAGAACTGGTGAAATTAGGTACTAGCATAGAGGCATTGGAGAAAAAAATCGACCATGGGCAAAGTGTCCAAAGCTATTTTGTTTGTTTCAGAACTGGTTTATTCTTGGCAGCTGCGTGCGTTATTAGCAGCAATTTAACGCTGGTAATACTCAGGGCTCCAGTACTGCGGGGACTCCATCCAGGGGCTTCGCCGCGACGGACCTCACCGACCGAACTAGCACCGCGTTGCAGGTTCCTTCTCTCGACTCGAAAGTTCATTGCAAGTGTAGCTTCAAGCTTTCCGTGACAAGTCTTCAGCTATTAAGTATTTTGGGAGAAAGAACACATTATGATCACTATGCTAAGACTGTGGTACATAATTTTTGTCTCAGCGACCACTATTGTTGCTAAGCATGCTTGTGACGCCTACGTTAATAATAGGATTAATCTGAAAACACTAGAAGATGACAATAATGTAATTTCACCTGAAACACCACGAACCAGATCGTTCATATCATACGTCCCGCAGTGCTGGTCTTACCGCGACTACTCGTTTGACAGTAACAAAAATTTCAAAAGCCATTTCAACGTTGTAATTCCACGCGGGGGTCAATTCAAAGTAGAATATAAAAGAGGCAAAACTTGCGGCGTTGTCAGAATTGTATGTTTGCGAGCAATTTCAAATATAACCGTGAATGACCCGCGTGTCGATATCAACACGTGCGATACGAATAAACTGACTTCGTTTAATATTCCCATCGATAGTGGAGAATGCATTCCTGCAGTGCAGTGTCAAAACGAAGCTTTATACGACACAAAAATGATCCTAACTCTAGGTGAGAATGACTATAGGACGTTGAGTGTCTTTTCTTTGAACGGAGAAGAACTCCAGTATAACGGCGCAGCGCTAGCTGAAGGCCGCCGGACTCAGGCGCTGCTGACTGACCTCGACGTCCGCAAGTACATAGATCACGCGGACACCCTCCATTACACCAGCAACGTTGACTCGCTCCTGGATGAGTACGACCACATGGCCGGCATCGACAAGAGCAGATATAAGTGTCTAGAGATACAGGCGTGGCGCTCCGGTCCCGGTGGGGCCCCAGCTGCCAATCTACCTATCTGTCCTACAGTTTTTTTACGAGCTGTGCCTCACTCCGATGTATATGGATATCAAATAGATGATCATATTGCTGTCGAAAGCGAGGGAGTGATAGGCGAACTTCTAAATTCCAACCCCGCTACTTCCTGGTTACTGTTACACGAAGTCGCTCATATTTACGACGCGTATACTACAGACAGTCATCTAAAAGATTATTTAAAAGAAGTATGGAACAATATTCTAGCAGGTCTGTACCAAGCGAGGTACTTGCATACTAATGATAGTTATTGGCTTTATGAAGAATCGACCGAAGTGGAAAATACCCTTAAGATTTTAAAATCCGACTTCGCATTTGAGGATTTAAATGGTAAAGAGCGCGCTCACGTATTTATAGGATTGCTTAGTGTGGACGACGACTCGTCATATCTAACAGACCTGTATAAGCGATATTATTCGCATGATAGAGTATATTACGTGCTGGAAGAGCTAGTCAGCATGTATCTGAACAGGAGAGTGGACCCCTTGCCGCTGATGGCGCGAGTGTTCTCCGCAGAGCGCGGCAACTGGTTCAACATTCGCGGAAGCTATATCTCTAAACCGAAGACTCTCGTACGACAAGGATCTGAATACCTTTCCAAAGTCTGTGTTCTCCGTGACCAGCGCCCCCGTTTATTTAAAAACAAATGTGTCTTTCAGTCCTCAGGATTGCGGCACTCCATATTTTACAATTGATGGAGTTTTGTTTAATACAAAAACAGTTGTGACTAGAGCCAATTCTCTGGTAGTGTGCCTTGATACCCCAAATATTAGCAACTCTATTACTAACTTGACTAAATTCATTTATTTAACAGACATTAACGTTAAGGAAAATATTGTTATATATCCTGAGCGTGTAATGGCCAGAGAGGGTTTAAAATTTTTGGGCTTCGACAACACATGGGGGCACATAGAAATGCTACACGAAGAAAATATACTTGTCTTTGAGACGTACAACATTCAACCCCATTCCTTATTTGATACCTACCGTTTACGCGCACTTCAAATTTTTCAAAGAGAACGATGAAGTTATGTGGCAGGTATCCATAAAAGGGACAGATATGCGGAAACGTCACAAGGAATTGATTTTAACTGAAGTGAAAAAGATTCAAATATACTATGCGGAGCCAGAAAAATTAAAGTATACGCGAACAAAACAAGCCTTAACGAGAAATGAAAATTCTACTTTTATTTTGAATTCACCGGACTCGGGAAACTACATCGTGTTTAATCCTCTACATGTGATGGTGAGCGAGGGGTTGACATTTTGGGGCTTCGGACACATTTGGGGCTCCCTTGATTTGCGCTACGACATAAATAAACTTGTCTTTGAGACGTACGACGTGCAACCCCATTCCATGTTTGACACCGTTTACGCGCATTTCACATTTTTTAAAGAGAACGATGAGGTTATGTGGCAGACATCCATAAAAGGGACGGAGAGTCAAAAACGTCACAAGGAATTGATTTTAACTGAAGTGAAAAAGATTCAAATATACTATGCGGAGCCAGAAAAATTAAAGTATACGGGAACAAAACAAGCTATTTCAGAAAACACAAACTTCACTCTCTTCATCAAGCCAGGGTGTGGCTTTGTGGAAACTTTGTGCATCTCCTCCAAAGAGATTTGGAGCATTTCGTTCATGTTCATTATCTGTCCAAGTTTGTGGAGCTGTTCAAGCAAAAGTGCGTCCAAAACACATTGTAGGAGAAAGGACACCGTGCTGTACACTCCGACGCCAACAATTTTCCCTTACGTACGCTTTTTTTCCTCTTGAATCTTAAATGTGTGTGAGGATTTTTTAGGAGGACATTTACGTTTTTGATAAATATTTTTTAGTAACTCTATACTTCATTTAATTTAGAATGAGAAACCACAACAACATTATATTGCGGCTCGTGAACTGTAATCTCTTTACAATTTGTACTAGAGTAACAATTGACGACACGCAAATATAGTGACATTAAAAAAAAAAAAAATTGCGGCTCCCAGACTATTGTACTGTACTATTTGCTAGGTAATAAATAGTTGACCAAACGCAATATAATGTTATTGTGGTATCTCATCCTAAAATAAATGAACTATAGTATTGTACAAATTATGTTGACTCTCATTTTGTCAGATTTTATATGTATACAATGTATTTAATTGTTAAAGTTGGGCTATGACTATGATAGAAAACGATTGCAAGAATAGTGTGCCTATACTCTTTATAAGTCTGATTACCATGTAGGTATTTTAGTTGTTAACAATTAGCCTTGTTTGCACTGGTAAACATCTTCGCCTAAATGTGCAAAATGTGGTTACAGAATTATCAAAAAGTTTTTAGAGTTGTTGGAAATTCTGTAGCTCTGCCTACCCCACTCTGGGAATAAAGGCGTGAGTTTATGTATGTGTATGTATGTAACAATTAGCCTTATCACTCTTATCAGCAAAGCATAAAGGACATGGGTAAAATACTGCCCTAAGCATGTATAGAAATTTCTTACTAGCTCGTAACATTCGCAAATTCATTAATTAATTATTACATGTTTATTATTCTCTTAGAACTTTCGAATAATAATAAAGTATTTAAAGATGTATAATTGGATTTTCATATTTTTTGTTTATAACAGTGGGGCTAGACAAGTTGCCATCGTTCACGAACGCTAGCGTTAGGCGATCACTTTGGTGATCACCTGTCACGTGGCGCTGTCAAAATTAAATAGGCTAGACAATCAGTTTTCAGCATGTCAGTTGTAACAAGTGATATATCACGTGACTTACGTCATTCCCATACATTTTTCAATGACAACACATGTCGCCAGTGATCACCTAACGCTAGCGTTCGTCACAGATTATAGGATATTGTCTATTCGTGAACGATGGCAACTTGTCTAGCCCCACAGATAACATAAATCTTATGTCATCTGTTATCTGTCAGTAAGTATGACGATCCGTTTTGCGTAAAATGTACTTATGTAAAATGTTACGATTTATTTTCAGGATTGTAACGATTTGAAAAGTTCCTGAAACTTGTTTCATGCTGAATACTAATATTCAGTTCGTTAGCATAACATATTACTAGTTACAAAAAGTATTCTAGATTATTAAAAAAATGTTTGTTAAATGCCCAAAGAATTAAAAACATCAAGTACTTAAATAACTGTCAAAATAAAGGGAAGGCAACTTGGGATTTAATTTCGTCGTCCGTATCTAATAAGTTGCATGCTAATGACATTAGCGTAATTAGATTAAATAATAAATTATATTCCAACCCCAATGACATTTGCAATATTTTTAATCAATATTTTATAGACTTGACTAACTCATCGAACTCATCATCGGGTAGTTGTTCTAATAATTCCCCTCTACCGGAATATAATTCTCACACAATGTTTCTAAGACCAGTCGACGCTAATGAGATACATAAAATAATTATGTCACTTAGAAACACTGAATCAAGTGGTTATGACAGCATTATCACTAGGATTTTGAAGATGTGTGCCTTACATGTATGTCATCCTATTGCACACATAATAAACCTGTCTTATACTGAGGGCTTCTTTCCGAAAAAATTGAAGTTGAGCATAGTAAGACCTTTATTTAAGAGCGGTGACAGACATGACCCAAGTAACTATAGGCCTATTACTCTGGTCCCGGTATTCTCAAAAGTACTAGAAAGAGCATTCTACATACGACTTGATAATTTTCTGACCAAATATGGAATACTTCGACCTGAACAGTATGGTTTTCGGAAAGGCAGATCATCAGCCCAGGCCTGTTTTGACCTGATCAAATATATCACAGAGTGTATTAACAACAACACTCGAGTTGCATCTGTCTTTCTAGATATGAGCAAAGCTTTCGATTTCGTCAACCACGGTAAACTCCTGCGTAAGCTTGAGCATTATGGAGTAAGAGGCAAAGCTCTTGACTGGGTGGAGGACTACCTAAAGGACAGATTGCAATGCCTTGAAGTTAACAGAATTGCTTATTCAAACAATATCATTACCAAGAATGTATATAGGTCTGAATTTAAAACTAATAAAAGTGGAGTCCCACAAGGTAGCATTTTGGGCCCACTATTATTTCTCCTATACATTAATGATTTATCGAAGACGACAACACAAAAAACAATAATGTACGCTGACGATACAACTCTTGTAGTAAAATGTAATAATAAATCAAATTTCGAACAGGATATAAATAATTCTTTGCAAGATATAATCAATTGGATGTATAATAATGACCTACATATAAACATAATTAAAACTAAACTAATACAATTTTCAACATATATTGCAAAAGATATACCATTAAATATTAACCATAATAATAATGCAGTAGATGAAGTTGGGTCGTTCGATTTTCTCGGAATCACAGTAGACAAGCATCTAAACTGGCAGGAACACATTGACAAAATCTGCAACAAACTAGGCCGTTTTGTATTTGCGCTCAAAAGGCTGAGAGACACTGTGTCGGTTGAAGCAGCAATAACCGCATATCATGGATACGTATCGTCAGTCCTTCGTTACGGGTTGATATTGTGGGGAAACGCAGTGGAAGTGGACAGAGTTTTTAAAATACAAAAAAAGTGTGTCAGAGTCATTAGTGGTTCGTGGTGGGACGAAAGTTGCGTACCCCTCTTCAGAAAACTTAAAATTCTCCCTTTGGCATGCCTATACTTAAGAGAAATATGTAGTTTTGTCAGATCACATCACTCGTACTTTAAGACACGAAGTGAAGTTCTTGAAAGGCGAACCAGGGTAAAAATAATGAACCTTTTATATCACCCTCGAAGTAACAAGACGATCTACAGAAATAATGTTTTTAATATGTGCATAGTTATTTATAATAATCTCCCAGAAAAACTTAAGCTGCTAGAGGGAAACTCCTTTAAACGCAGTCTAACAAACTGGCTTTTGGAGCGTTGTTTTTACAGCGTAAAGGCGTATCTCGAGCACAGGGAGTACTAAGATTAGTATATTTAATTATATAATTGTGATATGCCTATTATGTTAACCTCTTAACCTTTTATTTTGTTTTCTATTGTTGAATTTGACATCTTATATTTGTTTTTTTTTTATTTCTTTTTGTAATTATTCTTTTGACATTGTAATTGACCACTACATATATTTGCACGCTTGCATGCAAGCTTGATACATGAAACATAATGTACTGTAACATCCCTATACTGTGTCTATGCAAATAAATATTTTCTTTCTTTCTTTCTTTACAATGTTTATACATTGCTAGGGCAGTCGCGCATATTTCAGTTTAGCCATGTCCTTTATTATTTTAGTATTTATGTTTTAGAAAAGATGCTTGTGTGTGTGTGAATTTCAAAATAAACCAATGCTTCTGTCAGTTTTATTTTATATTTCAGAAGAATTTCATTTGCTATGCAAATAATTATAATAATTACAAGAATACGTACTTAGAACTCAAAAAAAAATCCATTTTCGTCGGTCGTCCTATATTATTTGTCAATGCAAAGAAGGGTTAAGGTCATAACCATAACTGAGTGTAACGCTGTCCGTCTTACTTGAGCTAAGGGTGACATGGTTCCAAAATGGCGTGACATGGTGTCTGACTGTCTGAGTGAACTAAGAGAAGGAAACGAATGGGGACAAATACTGATTTGGCATTGCAGTTTAGAATTACGACTGCACCGAGCAGACGTCGTCGAGCGTCCAGTGGCGCTCTCATTACTACAGAATTTCCTTGCAATCAGACGATGCGTTTTTGTAGCGCAAGTAAAAACACAATTTGTGGAATACGTAACAAACTTTAATAACAATTACCCTTTGAGTAGTAAGCTTAACGGGAAATGGTGGCCACTTTTTTCCGTTAAGTTGATAACTCGAAGGTGAATTGTTATTAAACTATGTGATATACCCTATAAGTTGTGTTTTCATTTTTAGTCCAAAACCTACCGACTAATTTCAAGAAAATACTTTAGTTTATGAGAAAACACAATAATAGTAATGAGGGCGCCACTGTACATCCGGCGTACGCTCGGCGCAGTCTTAAGATTATTTTATTTTCTGTTGATAGAGCATATAACCCTTAATTGTGTATAAAATATGTATTTCCAAGGTTTTGAGAAATAATGTAGTGGATTCAAGTTTCAAATTAGATGTATGGAAATTAAAGCTGAAATAAAACGATACTTCTCACTACAGAGCTTTATTTGCGCAGATATTAATATCCTATAACCTAACACACATATAGATATAGATATACATAACACTCAGATATTAAAAATAGTCATAATCCTAAACATACATCGAATATCGCTTATTGAATACAAAACGGACACATTCCAAAATAATTTGCTCTTGCATTAAAAATCTTATACGATTCGCTTCTAATATTAAAATGCAACACTGACACATTTTGGAATGTGTCCGTTTTGTATTCAATGAACGATATGATCCTGCAAGCAGGATATAGTAAAATATATAAGTTTTTATGGTTTCAAGTGGTATTATCTGTCCTCGCAGAGAGTGACCTCCTATACTAACATGTGGTAGCAAGAGTGAGAACATGAATATTAAAAAAAACATAAGAATGAGGGGATTCTGTTAATATGGGATGGCCCAAGCTGTAGTATCATAATTCCGACCATTATTGTTTTATAGTACATTTGTCCAATAGTGATATTATAGGTGATATTTTGATGAAATTGTTCATTCATCATGCCACGACTGTGGTCTGTTGTCAGACTTTGATAATAGGGAAAATACTTATTTACATGGATTTTTAAAATCAAATTTCTCAACTAAATATGACAATAACGTTAAAGAGATGATCAAAAGTGAAATTAAAACGAAAATCGCCCAAAAAATACTGATCATACAAGCATTTTAAATGCTGTTTTGATAGAATAAATTTGTCTCCACTCTTTTAGAATTAGCTTTCATTGAAGCAGTAAGAAAAGTCATGAATATTCCTAAAAGTAAGATTTGAGTTTAGTTCCATTAATCCACTATAAAAGTTAAAGAGTTCAAGACAGATGGCGCCACCGGACGGGCAGAAGTGACTAGAACGACCGGCAAAGGTTGCCATGGCAACGAGAACGGCTACGCGCGTTATTATGGAAGATTATGAACAAGTTTCAAGACTATTTTAATACATACATACATCAAGTTAATTAAGTATTTCAGTACCTCTACTCGTAAATACAGTTTGACACAAGATTAATAGTACATTGTGTATTAAGGGTGGTAAAGAAAGAATTACAAACGAGAGTCTGTTAGAAGCCCGAAGCCGAAGGCTGAGGGCTTTAATGACTCGAGCTTTGTATTTCCTTTACCACCCGTGTAACATACAATGTTTTTCATCACAATTGCGAGGAAATGAAATAAAATCAGACAAAAGATCATATTTTTAACTGATTAGCGGCAGACTACGTCATTGTCTGTGACTTACCACAGATAATGTCAAACGTGTTCGGAGTCCGATTCTAGTGACATATGAGATCAATAGTTTATTATGCGAGATTGTTAGGAAATAGTATTCAACTGACATTTCATCTCGAATTAAACTTCATATCGAATGGCACAAGAATTGGGGTCCTGACGTATTGTGATAGTTCGAGTCCACGTATAATATTTAAAAAAAAAGCTATTACGCACTTAAGTAACGTAATGGTAAAAAAAAGGCCCGCGGGTATTATTTTGGATTTACGGTCGATTTTTCTAGCATGTTAGGACACTATTTACGAGCAAGTGTGATGAAAAAGTATAAACGTTCTATCAGGACTAGACGAATGACAAGTTGTTATTTAATGATAATCATTAATATACCTAGTCTTAGTGTTAACTACAATGAAATCCGTATATGTGTTTTATATTATTAAAAATAGATTATACATTTAAATACATGCAGATATATAATGTTATGAATGAAATGTTAGTGTTATTATATTTTCCATCTAAATTAACATTATTAACTTCTAATCAAACTACTAGATCTGACGTCAAATATCATGGGTGTGCACAGGTCCTGTTGAGGATTCTACTAAAGGGAGAATAACCATCAAAAAAAATTAAAAAATCAAAAATGGTTTTGCATTTGACCTCTCAACTGATGTCAAGTGAGGACGGGGTCAAGGTCAAACAAAACGACTGACGCGAGAAAGTGGAGGGTGGGATGAAGTTATGTAATGCCTGGATACTCTATAATACGCTTTGTTAAAAACCAATAGACAAGCGAGTGGTCGCCAGTGAGTGTCCTATATCTTCGGTCCACCCAGTTCACCCTGTCGTGTTGTCATTCGGCCAAGTCACGCCGCGTGGGGAATCAGGGCCTGAGTCATCACCAGCTGTGATGGCTACAAGCTGGAAAGTAGGAAAAAATAACTGTTTAGATAGACGCCAGTGACGTTTTTCAATGTTTAACCCCCGACGCAAAAAGAGGGGTATTATAAGTTTGACGTGTGTGTGTCTGTCTGTGGCACCGTAGCTCTTAAACGGATCAACGGTTGCGATTTTTTTTGTAATACTCGCCTACCGACAACTTTAATTCAATTCAATTCAATATGTTTTTTGGGAAAACGGTTTTTACCGTACCATTCTACAAATACGAGTATGTCACCATTTTATAATGTCGTCGGACTGTAAGTACTGTAACGTTCATTAGATAGGGGACTCGCTCTATCATACACACATATTTTTTTTCGCTTGGGGCCAATTTACTATGTATAGGCGTCTGCTCACCTTCATTATTTAACCCCCCCCCCCCCCCCCTCCCCATTATGTGCCCGTTATTATTTCACTTACTTATTTATTTATTTTTATAAATAACTCAATATTCTGAAAATAAATCAACCCGCTATCTATTACGGTTCAATAGAAAGTTAAAGTTTTTTCTTTAAAGTTAGAACGGATGGACTGACGGACGGACAAATAGAAAAGGCATATTATTAGAGTCCCCATATCATAAAATATAATATTATATATAAAATTTTATTTATTTCTACTTTATTTGTACCTATGTTGTTTTACTCTGTATGTGTGTCACTAAATTTATTTTCTTTGTTCTTTAAAACCACGAATCCATACGCTTGGAGAGGCATATTGGATACAATGGGGGTTAAAATGAAAAAGAATATTGTAGAATATTGTATGTACCTAAATTAAAAAGTATGTAATATTTGATAGCAAAAAAATACAAACCACCACATTATATCGGACTAAAGCCCTTCTCAGTTTATCCGTGGATCTCATTTTATTACACTTCCTGGTCATTTCCCTTAATTCTTTGCTTATTTCCTCGAGATCCTGAAAAATCAACTCGCTATCTATTAAGGTTCAAAAGAAAGTTAAAATATATTTTTAAAGTTAGATCGGATGGACTGACGGGCGGACCAACGGCGTAGACATAATTATTAGGGTCCCGTTGGTCTACTACATAAAAGGTGTATGTTTATATACTAGAGTCATGCAAATTTTTCTCAAATCAAAACAGCCTGTTTTCTCAGGCAAAGGACTGCACACATAATTTATCTTACGACACAAAAACAGGTTGGTCTCATCGTTCTCTGCTAGAATAAAAATGTACAGTACACGTCCACATGCGATGTGTATAAAAAATTGTAATAGCCTGCCTAAAGACCTAAAAGAAGAAAAAACATACACCACTTTCATCAATAAACTGAAAATATTTTTAATTAAGAATTGTTACTACACTTTATCAGAATACCTAGAAATTTTATTAATTACGTAGATGTGTAAGAAAGTATTCAACTTGTTTTTTTTTTTGTGAATAACACAATATTCTGAAAAGAAATCAACCCGCCATCTACTACGGTTCAAAAGAAACTTAAAATTTCTCCTTAAAGTTAGAACGGATGGACTGACGGACGTACAAACAGTGTAGGCATGTTATTAGGGTCCCGTTGCAACGCGTTGGTCTAACCTTCGGCTACGGAACTATAAAATATATTGTATAATAGCAAATTTATTTATTTTTACTCTGTCCATGTGTGACTAAATTTACTTTCTTGCTTTCTTTAAAAATATTCATGGGGCTCTCCACGATACATTGGATACAATGGGCGTTAAAGGCAGACAAGAACACATATCATGTCTCTTTTGTACAAACCGCCTAGCGCCTTGTCGCAAAGACATGTATAAAAGAAATATAGTTAATATGAGCATTGGAATTTTTAATCATTTACCGTTAGATTTAAGAAGGTTGTCAGGAAATATATTTAAAAGCAGAGTAACAAAATGGTTAATGGAGGAATGTTTTTACAGCGTCAAGGAATACTTGAGCGACAGGCACTCTTAGTTATAAGTTTTCAATGTTGACTAAAATGTAAATATATAGTAGGTAATAATAAGTATATCTTCCCGTGGATGTCGTAAGAGACGGCTAAGGGAATAAAGGCGTACAGTACTGTTAGGCGATGGGCTTGCAACCTGTCACTAATACACTGGTAAACATCTTAGCCTAAAAGTGCAAAATGTGGTTACAGAATTATTAACAAGTTTTTAGAGTTGTTGGTAGTTCTGTAGCTCTGCCTACCCCACTCTGGGAATAAAGGCGTGAGTTTATGTATGTATGTATGTATGTATGTAATAATAAGCAAGTTAGATTGCGCGCTTATTTATAAGACCATGTATTTTACTGTAATCTGACAAATACCTAAATGAATTTGAATTTTGAATTTGAATTTGAATTTAAAATTTTGTAGAAGAAGAATATTGTATACATGAAAAAAGTAAGTAATGTTTGATAGCAAAAAAATACAAACCACCTCGCATCGGCCAAATTTCTTGAGCATTTTTCCCAGCTTCTTCATCTTATGAATTTTTTTTGTCAATTTTCTTAAATCTTTGTCCATAGTGTCCAGCGTCTCGGGTTGTTTCCGCCTCCGGTTTCGCAATCTTTTGAGTGCACGTCGTCTTTTTTGCATGGCTCTATAATCATCAGGCAATGGCGAAAGAGGTACCATTTCTCCATCGTATCCTGGGTCTTCATCATGGTCCGTGATCATACTGAAGGCATCATCGGAGTCTTGTGAAGTGCCAGGAGCACTAGGTTCACATGGATCTATGGTGACATCGGCCTGGAGTTCCTCAGGACTCGAGCTCATTTTACTGGCTGTATCTGATCGCTATAAAAAAAAATACAGCACGTCAGCTAACGGAATGATAGATAGTAAATTGAACAACTGAAACGAAAACGATCGAACTTAAAAACGATTCTACAGTTTCAGACCGTTTGGAAATGCTTAGCCTCCGGAGAGACTTCTTTGCATTTCTCTGCATTTTTACCGTCTGTATAATGGAGAGTGTTCTGAGGAACTGTTTGGACTGGTGCCAACCGCCTCGTTCTACCATCGCACTTCTCGTCATCGGCAGGGTGTTCATTCCCATTTTCTTGAGCCAATGCGCTCAACTACGCGCCGGTTTTCTAGAACGTTTCTGGCACGTCCTATACGAATTTGGAATGAGCTTCCTGCTGAGACTTTCCCAACGCGCTACAATATGGGGCTTTTTAAAAGGGGTATCATTAAATTTCTTCGAGACCGGCAACGCATTGGTGACGCCTCTGGTGTTGCAAATGTCCATAGGCGGCGGTGACCACTTCCCATCGGGTGGGCTGTCTGCCTGTTTGCCCGTCGACGGCAATAAAAAAAAAACTAATGGTACTTACATTCACTACGGTGACAATACTTTGAGTTGAACTGTTCTATTTAAATACCTAAGGTCAGGTAGGGCTATTCAGATTGAGGGGTAAATGCGTCATTTAATTTTAGTTCAAGGGAAAACTGCGTTACAATAGTAGATTGATAACCAAGGGTTGAAAGTGACCCTATCAGCCGAGATATTTAATGGTTCGAGGGGAAATGTGTAATTTCACCCCAGTTAGACACTGTAATTTTCATTTCGACTGTGAGGAAAGAGATATAATATATTCGTGACGTAATAAAGGTCAAATATCTTGTTTCGATTGGATGTTCGGCGTTCAACCTCCAGTGTTGTGAATAAGCTTCTTGGTCGTGACCAACTCGATTAAACTTTTCTAATGTTGGCAGTATGTATATTTTCTAGATGGACATACCGAAACGTGAAAAAAAAGTGTCATGCTATGCTATCATGGCATTATAATTATAATTATTATGTCGTAAGAGACGGCTAAGGGAATAAAGGCGTATAGTACTGTTAGTCGATGGGCTTGCAACCTGTCACTAATACACTGGTAAACATCTTAGCCTAAAAGTGCTAAATGTGGTTACAGAATTATTAACAAGTTTTTAGAGTTGTTGGTAATTCTGTAGCTCTGCGTACCCCACTCTGGGAATAAAGGCGTCAGTTTATGTATGTATGTATAATTATAAATGTTGATTCTCTGTAATTGCGAAAAAATAGACCAGTCATAAAATTATGTTACTATGATCCTCTAGATCGTAATAAATACGCCGTTTAACGTATAGCCGAGTTTAGATATATTAAAAGCTTTTATTTTAATAATATGGCGTAGCTCAATTTCATAGACTTCGTAACCCAATTGTAACCACTCATAAAAAAAGGTAATTTGTGCCATTTCTTCTCTGTATTAAATTATCTATCCCTTTCCTTCAAAAGAGTCCTTTTACACGCCGGCCGGTTGCATGCAAAGGCGTTACTTATCTGTGCCTTTGTTGCAGTAAGTTATTGTTGCTATTTTGAGCTGTGTATAAAGTAATGCAAAAATTGTATGACACAATTTAAAAAATAGCATGTCTGAGCAACTGAAAAACGTGAAGGCTATATTAATATAACCAGTGTTTTAAAATTGGTAAGTATACCAATTTATTAATTATGGGTGTGTAATGATTAACATTAAAAAGTAGAATTAGTAAAATGCATAACAACAAAACGCATAATCTCTAAAAACCTAATGATCAGTAGCCATAATCTGCAATTTTGCAGATTCATATTGAACCAATACAATAATCACCTTATTTAATGTTTAACATGCATAAAATACATTCGATAGCACGGAGAGCATAATGCTTAAAAAATATAAGAAACGTTCTAAAGTCGAAGGAGCTCCGCCGTGCGGAGCTCCTTTTCCACGTAGAAGTGGTGCTTCGTGCCTTGACGCAACTCTAACCTAATGACGCAACTCTAACTAATCAAGGTGAGGTTGACCTAATTTAGCAAATTGGCTTATTTACAATTAGTTTCATACAGAATATGTAAGATTATTATAATATTGTACGTGATCATTATTGCAAATGTTTTTTATTTATTTTAATAATTATGCTTAAGGTATACTAGCTTCTGCCCGCGACTTCATCCGCGTAGATTGCGATATCGTTAGGCCCTTGGGAACGTTAAAAATTTCCGGGATAAAACGTAGCCTATGTGTTATTCCAGTGTATAAGCTATCTCCATTCCAAATTTCATCCAAATCCGTCCAGCCGTTGCATTACAAACAGTGAAGGAGTAACAATTAAACATACACACACACACACATACTTTCGCATTTATAATAATAGTAGGATTATATCAAATGGCATTATTTGATAAATATCTGATACAAGCTATTATGAAAAATACCTACATTACAAATATGTACATACATGATGTTTATTGTTAATTTCGTAGGTAGTTATTTAAATGAAATTATGCTAAATGTTTTTAGACTGATTGAAGCACCACGGCGCACCCTATAGAACTTTTTACATACCTAACAATGTTGATGAACAACGAGAAAGCAGTTCACTTCAATCAAAGAAAAGAGGAATAGTTTTGGGTTTCATCAAAGTAAATATCAGGGGACAATGTCACACCAATTGACCTAGTCCCAAACTAAGCTCAAGGCTTGTATTATGGGTAACTAGACAACGATATACGAGTAAATACTTATATAGAGAAATATATAGAAAACATCCATGACTCAGGAACAATTATTCGCGCTCATCACACAAATATCTGCCCTTACCGGGATTTGAACCCAGGACCGCTAGCTTCGTAGGCAGGGTCACTACCAACTAGGCCAGCGCGTCGACAAGTATAGTCCAAACTCATGCCACGCATCCAATTTGAATGCATGTAGGTACGAGTACCTACCATAAAAAAAGTTATTCTTAAGGTTTTTAAAGCCGCATGATGAGTATTTACGCATTTGAAAACTGATTCATTATTATTTTTTCAACTAAAGGAGACTTAGTAGAGTAGGAATATATTTTTTTTTTATTTGAACTTCTATACAATGTAAGATTTATTCTGCTTGACTTTTTGCGGTCATTGTAAAGAATACATTTATAATGTTCACTAACTACGTGGACCGATATTCAAATTACGTCATTAAATAAGAAATGCTCAGATATACTCTTAAAGAGCATCACTCTATTAACAAATCATTTAATGTATGTCACATTTGTCTAAATTGGTTTGATTGATTATTGTTATTGTTATTGCATATACAATAATGTTGTTACATTTTGCCATGAATGATTATTTTGTTTGCTTCTTACATTGTACCTACTTACTGCTTTTTTGAAAAGCCTTTGGTCACAATTTCCAGTTAAAATAACTTTTTTTTTTATTATGTCGTACAATTTTGGCATTCGTTTTATATACATCTCAAAACAGCAAAACAATACCTTACTGCAACATACACACGATTGTAAAAACTGATATTTACACTAGCTGTAAATCAAATAATAATATGTATCAGAAGCAGTTTAAATATAAAAAAACCGATTCAACTAATTAACATTATGCATTGCGCTTAAATATAATTAATTACAATCGTTCTTGTGAACAAAGGGCCACTTCGCGCAACTTTAACGCGCCGCTTCTCGTAATATTGATTTTTCTAGTTACGCCCTTTTTGCATTCGGCAAGCAACGACATGCTACAATGGGAGATGTTTTTGGTGCGGCCATCGTTTTTACACTCCAAAACACGTCAATAAGGCATGTTTCTCGATATTTTTTTAGAGGTTTACCTATATGCAAGTTTAGACTATTGATTCGTACAATTGTCAGCCACGCACAAGCGATCGCGGCAAGCGGCAAGCCAAACTGGCTGGGCGGGGATGCGCAGAACTTGCGCAGACCGAAGGCCTTACTTTGAAAATCGAGGTTTGAAGTCACTTTATCTACATCCCTTTCTCTCGACCTAGTCTCTAGTGAATGACAGGGACTAGGCACTCGAAGTTGCGAATTTAGTGGTTCGTGGTATATTAACTACCCGGTTTTTTAGGAGGGTCAATCCATCGAGTCAGTTGGCGTGGCGTCATGCCACTCATGCCTCATTTGAAGCTTTAGTTAAAAATTGTCTTTCCCATGGAATAAGAAGATACAATAGCATAAAATTTAAAATTTAAAAATCCTTGACTTAAAACAGTCCCGACCCGACTCAGTTAGTTTACTTAGCGGTCCCCCGACGTGTCGACGCATGAATCAAAATATTAATACCTACCTACTTATAATTAAAGTTATAGGGCCAATACTTATTATTTTTTACTTTTTAGAGGTTTTTCTTTACAGACTGTTTTGAGTCGGGGGTTTTTTAAATTTCAAATTAAATTTTTAATTTCACGCTTTTTTCCAAATTTACAATATGACTAAAGCTAGCAACGTCTCTTTAAAGACATGAAATGAATAATAGGGGGTTAATAACTAATAAGTAAATAAAAGAGGGGTGTTAGTTTATAACGTGTATGTCTATGTATCTGAGTGTTTATTTCTGGCATCGTAGCTCCCAAACAGATGATCCGATTTGGATGCGTTTTTTTTTGTTTGAAAGCAGGTTTTGTGACGGTGGTTCTTAGCAAGAATTCATGAAAATTGGTTAAGAGATACCAGCTCTTAAATTATGTGGAACCGCTAGATCGAGGGCTTTTAACCCCCTAAAACCTCTATATCTCAAAAACGGTTCAACCGGTTTTGATTAATCACGTTTAAGAACCACCGCCAAGAAACTTGCTCTCAAATAAAACAAATCGCATTCAAATCGGTTCATCCGCGTAAACATCACGACTTTTTTTATTTATTTATTTATTTATTTTAACTTCTTTGCACAAAATACAATAAAGTACAAATGGCGGACTTAATGCCCAATGGCATTCTCTACCAATCAACGAGTAGGCAAAATAGAAAAAAAAACTAAAGGTCGGTGCGAAGAAACAAGCGCTGAAAAAAAACTGTTTCAACAAAATATATACTTACAAGATACGGGTGTATAAAACATAAATATACGTAAATACAGATGACTAATAAGCATAATATACTCATACTTAAATAAATATAATAATCACTACATAGTATAAAACAAAGTCGCTTCCCGTTGTCTGTCCCTATGTATGCTTAGATCTTTAAAACTACGCAACGGATTTTGATGCGGTTTTTTTTTAAAGATAGAGTGATTCAAGAGGAAGGTTTATATGTACCTATATTATTTTTTTATTTTATGTACTGGTGTTACAGAAAACTCATGTAAACCGAAGCGAAGCGAGGGCGGGTCGCTAGTATTATATAATATATAGGTAATACATAAACAGATTTATAAGGCGATGTGTGTTAAAAATCGATTTACGACTGCGCTTGTTCGAGCAAAATGAAGCATCCGCTTGAAAGCTAAATTGCTTGGGGCTTGACTTTACCGCATGCTCTACTTGAAAGTTGGAAAAATCTGCCCTTGGTCCATTAAAATAATTTAAAACTGTGACATTGAATCGACATCGGTACTTTTATCGGCTCAGCCACAACACTGACGTTGACAGGATCTAATTCAATACTTGTGAAAACGTTAAAGGTAACCAAAGAATACCTATAAGCACATCTTTTTGTAACTCATTATGAATGCAATAAATAGAAAAAGGTTAAACATACAAATCTTCCGTCGTTCTTATAGTCCGGTTTCTATTCTAGTATCTACTTATTCTATGGTCCTTCCAGCCGCTGCCGCGCTGGTCGTCATGTCATTTGACATGAATGCTAAAACCTTGCGCCTTAGGCCACGGGGTCACCCACGCAGCCCGTGAACAGACATCTTTAAGCGGGTTCGTGGACCAAAAAAATAAAATCCTTTGGCAAAAAGTCTGATGGGGCGAAAACTTTAGTTTCATTGCCGTTAAATGGATTGACCGTGAATGTCCAGCTTTATTGTAAGTATTGATTGGTCAAGTGAAAGACGTTCCAAAATTAAATCACAGGTTGTTATCAGAAATTCACTGAAAAAATGTAGTTTCGAAACAAATAGTTGTTATTTTATTATATTTATTTAAAAGCAGTACCTTCAAAATTTTTATCATTTTATTTTACTTTCCCGTCAATTTCTCTTTAACTTTATTTTATTACCTAGGTAACCAATCTGAGGTTCCAAACGTAATACTTGTGACATTTAATGTAAGGCCTGGCAGGCACTTGGTTAGTTAAGAAGTTAGGGCTGTATTAATAAACTCATCTTGGCTGAGAGGCCCGTCACAAGATACGTCAAACTAAACGTCAATCCATAGAACACTGTCATTTTTCCCACATCTCGAGACGAGCATTAGAGTTGAGATTAGTTTATTAATACGGGCCTTAGTGACAAAGTTTTAGTTAAACAAAACACTAATGTTATTTAATTCTGTTAACTAAACTAATATTATGGCGTAAGTACCTTTCGATATCTAAAAAAAGCCTGTCTATAAATTAATTAAGCGTTCATTTATTAAAATTTGCTCTAGAACGACGAGAAGACAGGTATTCTAATTCTTCTCAGCATTTGTATTTTTTTGTACTTAGATCTTCAGAAAGTCACTGCCGCAGGGTATCCTATATCCAATTGGAAGCTTTGTGCGAGATACTAAACCGTCACAGAGATGTTGCGATGGGTCGTAGCAAGTCGCAAGACTCGCGAGAGGTTTGGGAAATGGTCGCTAGAACTCTTAATTCGTTAGGAGACGACGACTGTGTCGATAAATATTGGAGTGGGTGGTCTGCTGTAAGTATGACTAGGTACCACCGCAATCTTAGTAGATTGTTTGACTTTCGCAAATAAATAAAACAAAATAATTTTAGAAAAATAAAGATGCGTTTGCTTCAGAAGCAACAATGGACGCAAATAAATTTTATTTTTCTAAACCTAAGACAAACAACTCACATACTTTATCAGTAATAATGTTAGATCTGCTTAATTTATATTCCTCTATGACAATTAATTAATTTAATATGAAATGCCTTTCAAAACTAATAATAATAATTGTTCTTGTTTTAGTATTGGGTTGACTACAAAGCTAAATTAAAAGAGAAACTGTTAGCAATCCGGAGTTCACGTACTCTGATGGAAGGCAGTCTGTCTGATGCTGGGGAGCTGGACCATATCCAGCTTAAGTTTCTTGACATCTTAGGGCATGACTTTATGTAAGAGACTCATTTATAATTTGGTAAAAGACCTATTCCTATATGCAAAGGTGCACATTGTTGAATCAAAAGAAATTGGCCTCATTTACTCGGTGACAGTGCCGGATTAGGTGACTGTTGACGATAGGGAATATCCATGACTTTATTTTTACAACTTCAATAAAAGCTAATTTGTGTATTAAAAACCCGTGTGGTTGCCGGGTTAGAATAGTGCCACTCCATGTCTTCCCGTGGATGTCGTAAGAGACGGCTAAGGGAATAAAGGCGTATAGTACTGTTAGGCGATGGGCTTACAACCTGTCACTAATACACTGGTAAACATCTTAGCCTAAGTGTGCAAAATGTGGTTACAGAATTATCAACAAGTTTTTAGAGTTGTTGGTAAATCTGTAGCTCTGCCTACCCCACTCTGGGAATAAAGGCGTGAGCTTATGTATGTATGTATGTATGTAATCATTTTTTGAACAACTATAAAAATAGCTAGCAAAAATTTGTTCGTATCTCTTTATAGCAAAACTGAATTTAACTTGGAGTTTATATGGCTGATCTGTTACATGACGTCACACAATCCTTTTTAATGTATTTCTTGGCTGATTTGAATTGGAATTTTACTTTTGGTGATCTCTTTTACGGTATTTTCCTATTTTGTTTAGAAATACGATATAAAAAATCCATGCATAGTCGACAAGCTTTCACATCACTGCAATTCATATCAGGTGCACCATGTACTGTGAAATAACACCTGTCACCTCTTGTTGTCAGGATAGTGAAACAGGGTGCTGTTGGTTACAGAAAAATAAAATAAGTGTGATCCTATTATTATGGTTATTTGTTGTTTAACAAAATTTTGTCGAACCATGCTCAAAATTTCAATACCTATTTTGTTTAAATAAGTAAGTTATGTTTTGGTGGTCCAAAGAGCCCATATCTTTACCTGCTTGTTATCTGAATCTTAATTAATGGCCTCTTGGTTTAATTAGGTGTATTTTGCCCGTGTCAGGTTTTACACAATCATCATGAACTTATTAGAGAAATAAGTCTATGGATTTTACATGCGAGGACAATTGTTTGGTTAAAGATTATAATACTCTGCTGGACTAATCTGAAGCACATGGGGTTCGCTCCACACACTTCTGTCAAGTGCATCTGAACGCTTTCATTAGTAGAGTAGTGTAGGTTAGGTTAGAATACGAGTATGCCTTATTTTTGAAAAGGAAACATTAACAAAACTGTAAGATGTGATGATAATAGTACTGTGTTCTGTGAGGCTTTTATTCTCTTGGTTAATACCTTTTAAAAAGAGGTGAAATTGTGTTTGTTTGTTTGTGTATTGGGGGTAATCTCTGGAACTAATAACTGATTAAAAAAAACACTATAGTTAGCTACATTACACCTAAAGAAGAGATCCCATTTAGGGATAAGTTCGCCTTTGTACATTACTTTAATAACAATGTTGTAATATTTATATTTTTGTGCAATATGTATGTAAACTCTTTATACATACATATAGTATATATTTTAATAATGTTTAACAGGAGCAAAGCGAGGCCATCTTGTGAATTCTTGTATTTATTTGTACCAACAAAATTCGTACCTTTTTTTAAATTTAAAACGTGTTCTGAAAAAAATCATGCTTATAAGGTTTGTCTTAAAAGCATACAATTTTTTTTTAGTTTTTTTGTTCGTCATTTACTCCGAAAATAAATAAACATATTTTTGCTAATGGCTATAGACCTTAAACGTCACATGGTCTTTTCTAAGCCACAGCTAGTGCTAGACTTAAAAAAAAAAGCCATTACAAACAAAATGACGTCACTCCGACCACTAGTCCAAAGTGGTCGCAGCAAACACTGATAATATTTTTTTTCTTTAGTAAACGACAACAATAAAAGTGTGCTATTGAGCCAAACCTGTAAAAGCAAGATTTTTACCAGAACACCTTTTAACAAAATCCTATTGTCAATTTGTTACACTATTGTCCACCAGTGATGAGCCTACTGCGGACGGTATCCAAACTGTGGAAATGCCACTTCTAAAAGTCAAGGAGGAGCGACTCTCCCCATCTCCTGATTTATCGGGACCCAGTGACCCAATGGAAGTGAGGGAGAGGGGGGAGCCCGTAGCAGCCTCATTAGGTTCTACCAGGGTAGCAGAGTGTCGCAGGCGTCGCGCCGAAGCTCCGTACTCTCAGCAGACAGCGAGACACCTCTTCTTACAGTCAACACTTGCAAGGATGAGGCAGGCGCGGCAAAATGACAATGCTCTGCTCAAAGCGCTATCGAGGATCGCTCGAAGGTTGGAGGGGATTCAGAGGAGGTTAGTAAAATTGGATTTTTAAATAAGAATATACAGTGTACCTGTCACTAATACACTCTTAAATATCTTCGCCTAAGTGTGCAAAATGTGGTTACAGAATTATCAACAAGTTTTTAGAGTTGTTGGAAATTCTGTAGCTCTGCCTACCCCACTCTGGAAATAAAGGCGTGAGTTTATGTATGTATGTATGTAATATACAGTGTGTTACCAGCACCCTGGCTTTTTTTAAAGTATGTTAAAATAACGTTTATCTGTAACGTCACTATGACATTCATTTAATTAATAAACTAATTTTCAGGCTTTGTTAACTTGCTAACAAAATTTTAATTGCTAGTAATTTGACAAGTGTAAATGACTGTCGACGTTTACTTTGATTATTATGATTTGCCGCCGTACCATGACATACCTTGTACTAAGCAACAGCGATACTGGTAACGGTAAACACGCAGCACATGCACTACATTAAAAATGGACAGTATCTATGAAAATTAATTGTGAAGTTATTTTAATTATTTTTTAATTGATAATACTTGTAAACAATTGCTAAAGCAACATATCGGCAGTTTTAATAAATGCCCGCATGCCGGTAACACACTGTAGAGATATCATTGAAAAAAAAAAAATTGAACACCAACTCGAATACTTAATGAGGTCTCAGGATTAGCTGAAAGACTTTTAAGAAAGGATTTTAAAGGGATAAGTTCGCCTTTGTTATAATAAATATACGAAGGACAGACTATAGACTGTACTCTCGAGAATTTAGATGCCTATGGGTCTCAAATCCCTCTTACCTTTAAGTGGTCTGTGTGCTCGTATACCTCCCCCTAAATGAAAAAGCTGTAAAAAATATATGCCTTTATGAATAACAAGAAATAAAAAATCAATGTTGTTTTTTCCAGCCTTAGCAGTGAGATAAACGTACGAGAATAAGCAACTCCCACCGCGCTTCTAACTATTCTAACAACCGGAGCTGTATCGAAGCTGAAGTAGCTGTACTGAATGATCTCTGACCGACCTATTCCCACTTGTTACCACTAATAAGACAGCTGGTAAGACAACTGGTGAGAAAAGTAGCGTTCCACCTAATCCGTCAGGGTTGGCAATAGTAGATTTGCGTTTAGGATAATAACATACATACACACCTTCACGCCTGTCTCCTAATGGAGTCGGCAGAAACTATGGAACGCCAGTCGCACCGGTCTAAACCTACAACGTTCGCTTCCTCTACATCCATCAACCTCTTCATGCACTCACGTCGTCAACATAATAATATCCCTAATCGTCATTCGTTCATTGAATACAAAACGGACACAATCCGAAATGAGTCAGTGTTGCATTTTAAAATTAGAAGCGGTTGGAATACGATTTTTAATGGAAGAGCAAATTATTTTGTAATGTGTCCGTTTTGTATTCAATGAGCGATTTGTCCTAATGCCATCATTTGTCCATTTCGTTTATCCTCGGGCCATTTCCGCCTTGATTTCATAACTTTTTAGTGTTGCTATTTACAAACCTTACCTAACCTTAATGCCGGTATTTTTGGAAAGGTTTAAAAGTTGTCTTACTTACAAGGAAAGGTTTAAATGTTAGAGAATAGTCTAAAATAACACACGTATTTTTTTTAATAGCCCAATCTCCACCTGTTGCGATAAATTGTCCTCCAAAATACTTTTTCGCGGCGTGAAGCGAGAATCCTCTTAAGGGCGAGCAAAGTATACCAAAATATAAATAAATAAAAACAGTTATATCAGTTTATAAGTCTACTAAAGCTGCAGTTCAAAAAGCTGATGTAATACCTTTTTTAATTTTATTATTATTTTTAATTTATCTTAGTCGGCTTTTACGACATCCACGGAAAGAGATGAAGTGGCACTATGCTAAGCTGGCATCCACACGGAATAAAGGCTTGTACTGTTAGGCGATGGGCTTGCAACCTTCACTAATACCTAGTAAACATCTTAGCCTAAGTGTGCAAAATGTGCTTACAGAATTATCTACAAGTTTTTAGAGTTGGTAATTCTGTAGCTCTGCCTACCCCACTCTGGGAATAAAGGCGTGAGTTTGTGTGTATATATGTTATTTATCTTATTAACGTAATATCAAAGTTATTGATAATAGATACATACCCAATACAAAATGTTGAAGTATTATTTATTTTATACGTTATATTTGATTCTTAAATTGAGTTTTAATTTGGAATTACTGTGGTAACGTTTCGTGGTATTGTTTCGTGGTATTGTTTCGTGGTATTGTTTCGTGGTATTGTTTCGTGGTCGTTCTCCAATGATTGTAATTTATTTATTTACTAGCGACCCGCCCTCGCTTCGCTTCGGTTTATGTGAGTTTTCGGTAACACCCGTACATAAAACAAAGTTTATTATACATGCAAACCTTCCTCTTGAATCACTCTATCTATTAAAAAAAACCGCAACAAAATCCGTTGCGTAGTTTTAAAAATCTAAGCATACATAGGGACAGACAGCGGGAAGCGACTTTGTTTTATAATATGTAGTGATTTATTTATTTATTCCTTGATAAAACAGAGTTTTACATGTCGAAAGTTCCTTCAGTTCCTCTAGTAGGCTGAAGGGAATTCTGCGACAGGCATCAATGGTAGGCACTTAGTCTGGCTTCAGTGACAAGTGACATTCATAATCTTTGAGACAGCCTATGCCTGAAAATAAATCTTTATATTCTGAAATTAAAGTGTCATTATTGTGAGAATCATGTGAGTTGACTTCGTGTACTCTTTTGATTAATTTTAACATTTCACAACTGTTGCGACCAATTATATTTCTACATGGCAAGTCTATGATGTGGAAGTTGACATTGTACCTTTTTTTATCATGAAACACAGTAAGACTACATTGACCAACTGTTGGTAGCAATTCACCTGTAAAGGTTGATAATTTGTGACTACTTTTTGTGATATTTGACAGTGGCAGTTTTAACTGTTTATAAGTGCTGAATGAAAGAATATTGGTATCTGCACCAGTATCAAGCAGAAACTGTATGTTCTGGTTGTTAATTGACAAGTCTGTGACATAAGCATTATTGTAGACATTAATTTCATTTAAAAAAAGACTGTTTAGATAATACATATCTGGGCAATTACCAATGTTACTCTCATCTTCTACTATTCTAATATTTTTCCTTAAGCAACACTTTGCGAAATGGTTCATTTTCTGACAGTTGTTGCAGATGACTCCTAGTGCTGGACATCTTGTTCTGCGTACTTGACCGCATTTTTTGCATGGTATTGTCTTTTCTTAATGATATTGACTGCTGGACGCTTGATGACTCGGAGTATACGACGCTTGACTATGTTGACTATTTGACGACTGACGGTATTGACTGGTTGAAGCTTGACGATGTTGACTGCTCTACGACTGACGGTTATTTTTTATGACACATACCTCGTTATTTGAGAGCTCTTGAGCTTCTAGTTTAGTGTTTCGCATGGTTTTGGCAAGACTGACAGCTGCGTCAAACGAAGTAGGTTTTTCAATGAGAATGCGTTCCCTTATGTATGCACATGACTGGTTTAAATTCCAAGAGAAAATGTCTTTTACTATATCATCCGACAGACCTTCAAAATTACACTTGACGCTAAGGTTTTTTAAATCGGTGGCATACGACTCGATTTCTTCTGTTGGTCCTTGTTTTCTGTTGAAGAGTTTGTGTCTCTCAATAGATATGTTCACTCTCGGTGTAAAGTAATCTTCAAATTTTGAAAGCAATTCCTTGAACGTGACTAGTCATGTCCACGTTGAAGGAGTAAAATATATTAAGGACATCAGGATTCAAAGTGTGCAATAAGATAGCAACCTTTCGACTGTCCGGGACATCTTGTACCTAATCCATTTGCCGCTAAGTAGATATTTAGACTAGTCTTATAGTTTTTCCACGCCAGTGACATGTTCGATGTATTTAAGTCTAAGCCAAAGTTACACGATGGCAGTGTAGGATGGTGAACTACTTGCGGTGTCGTCGGCACCGGTATTGGGGGGTCGGCCATTTTCGACTTTTTGTATTCGTTAACTACTTTACTTTGCAAGTTTCTTACTCACGACGACGTTTCACGACTTCTGACACCATGTTGTTGTGTATGGGTCTGCTTCGGCGACGGTCTTCTTAATTAAAACGAGAGGGCGACTTTTAGTCCTTTATTTGGTTAGGCAGCCATCATGGGAAGAGAGCGGAAGGAAGGCAGCGACAATGCAGGTGTGATTAGTGTAGGAGTTGCCATATTAAAATACGTACGTAACAGTAACCAAGTGGTGGTAACAGGAAGGAATGGTCCGCTAGGCTAAGTAAAATAGTATTTTTTATGAAAATAAGTAATTTAATTTTAGTTTAAAGGGTTTGGACAGCTCCGGTTTTGTAATATTCTTTAGACATGTTCATGTTAATATTAGGTATGTCTTTGCAACGATGTTTTTATGTGCTTTAAAGTCACTTCCTCAATTATTCTAATATCGTTAGGGCACTAGTGGCAAGGAGAAAGGGTAAGTTCGTATAAATATTATTGTCTCACACTCTCACTCACACACTGTTAAGTTTTGCATGGTTTTCGGTATTTTTATTGTTTTTTTTTAGGCTATTAGACCAATGTAAAATGTTTAACGCCTATATGATAGCTTCACTCCTGGGATGCCCAAGATACAGGCTCGGCCTAGTTTGGGATCCGCTGTAATTTGGATTAAGGAACATGTATTCTTATGGTAAATAAATTATTCTTATTCTTATTCTTATTCTTTTATTTTTTCAGCACCCATGTTTTTTTTCCATACGCATGGGTGCATACATATTAAAATTTGTTACGTATTCCATACATTGTGTTTTTACTTGCTACAAGAACGTATCGTCTGATTTCAAGGAAATTCTTCAGTTAATTAGAAAACACAATAATAGAAATGAGGGCGCCACTGGACGCTCGGCGTTTGCTTCTCTTGTATGACGTTTAACGTTATCACACAGCCTGTGCTACATCAGCTACAATAACTTTTTCTACAATTTACTGATTTGCTATTCATTTTAGGTAGGCGTTTATTAGCAGAATATTAAGACTGCACCGAGCAAACGTCAAGCGTCCAGTGGCGCCCTCATTACTATTATTGTGTTTTCTAATTAACTAAAGAATTTCCTTGCAATCAGACGATACGTGTTTTTAGCGCAAGTAAAATCACAATTTATGGGATACGTAATAAACTTTAATAACAATTACCCTTTGAGTAGTCAGCTTAACGGGAAAATGTGCCCACTTTTTTCCGTTAAGTTGATAACTCGAAGATGAATTGTTATTAAACTATGTGATATACCCTATAAGTTGTGTTTTCATTTGTAGTATAACAACCTACCGACCAATTTCAAGAAAATATTTTAGTTACTTAGAAAACGCAATAATAGTAATGAGGGCGCCACTATACATCCGGCGTACGCTGCGCGCAGTCTTAATCAAGGAATGAAAAGCCATGGTGGGATATCATAATTTTTTGGTAGGTAGTCGATTTTAACGTACATGCTCCTATTTAAAATATGGTTTATTATTCTTTTATCACAGGCATTTCGTATTTGATGATTAGACCTCGCTGTCGGAGGAGCGTAATGGTAGTTGTCAAGTTCTTAGGGATGGGTAAAAATATTTATGATTTCGATATCGATATTCTTACTTTTTCTGTACAATCAGTTTTATATGTACCTGTACCATTTTTAGACTACAATTTTTTTTGGGATCCGTAATAATCATTGTCATCAGAAATGTAAACCATTATCAGTACAACAAACACACTATGGTTCCTATTCTACTTTTCTAATGTTTCGGGTTGGAGGGCAGTGCATGAACGCTCTTGAGATAAACCTTTTCAATAGAGGTATAATACTGGCCACTTACCTATACTGATAATAAATTATTTACGTCAAAATGCAAAATGAAATGAGTGTGCAAAATGTGGTTACAGAATTATCAAATAGTATTTTATGTAACTGATACATAAAGAGGGTCCTTAAAATACGAGTGTGGTTTTATGAAACGAGCCAACGGCGAGTTTCATAATAAGATCACACGAGTGTTTTAAGGCCTAATTATGTACAGTTGCATACATTACTTTATCTACACACATATTATAAGTACTCTAAGATGCGTTCAGTAGCCGAAGGCAAATAATAACCTTCATAGCTACCAGTGCGACTGCTTCCTGTAACATATCTATAGGTGTTAAGCTAATGTATGAACTGAAATAAGAAATAAATGAAATCAGAGAAAAGAAGTATTTATTTATTATAATAATTGTAAACATTAACAGTAGTGCAATTTGAAATGTTTAATTGAGGTGTTTGTTTGACTATGATTTTTTTTTTAATCATAGACAAACTAACAAAGTCCCTATTCTAATGTCATTCGAAATCAAAATGGCGTACGATACTCGACTAAAAATACACCGAGTCGACGTTTAATTGATACTAGAATAGCCCCCCTGTTTGAATTGTGTTGGTTTTGGTAGATGTTCCAAATTTGAACAACATTACTTTATCAGTAGATGTATCATAAAATTAACATTTTATTACAGCCACAGATAAAAAAAAATATCATAGTAAAATTGTATCTTGTAATGCTGGTCATTATCTACGGATTCTGAACGCATTATAGAGGACTTATGATATGAGTGTAGATAAAAGTTTTTATAGTTGTTGGAAATTCTGTAGCTCTGCCTACCTCACTCTGGGAATAAAGGCGTGAGTTTATGTATGTATGTGTATGTATTTACGTCAATAGATAGTCTATGTCATATAGTCCTGTCTTATAAAATGTTTCGGGTTGGAGGGCAGTGCATGAACGCTCTTGAGATAAACCTTTTCAATAGAGGTATAGTAAAACGTACGAGATTTCTCATGTTTTTATTTACAGTGTCACTTTGACATAGTTGAAACATGTCTATTGATAAATTTCCTCGACTGTACATCCTATTGCACACCGGGCCTTACGAGGCAAAACCATCGGAAACATAGTGTAAACTTAAGCGCTTGACGTCCGGCAGCTTACGTCAATCCTATACATTTTCGATAACGATAACGATGCATCTTGTCCTGGGCCACTGCTGGACTACTGCCTAACGCACTCGCAAACGCAATCGACTTCAAAGGCGCAGGTTCGGCTGCATATGGAATACCGCTCTCATCTGTGAGCTGGGGCTCCCCAGTACCAACTCCTCCCTCTGGACCGCATCCAGCTTCTGATCGGCTTGACTCCTTGGCGCTGCGTAGATATGTAGCCTCTCTCTGCATTCTCTATCGCTTGTACAACGGGGAGTGCTCCGAGGAGCTGTTCGGATTAATTCCTGCCGCATCTTTCCGCCTTTAGATGGTTGGCAGTCCACAACTGTGCGTTTCACCCGGAATTTTCTGCCTCGCACAACTAAACTGTGGAATGGTCTATCGCCTGCGGTATTTCCGGACCGTTACGACCTTCAAACCTTCAAGAAAAGAGCGTACTCTCATTTGAAAGGCCGGGAACGAACCGGTGATTCCTCTGGTGCTGCAGGTGTTTATGGGTGACGGTAATCACTTACCCTCAGGCGATCCGTCTGCTCGTTTGCCTCCTATACGAGGCTCCTAAAAGAAGCGAAACAAATGTTTTCATTTTGTATGCAGACAAGCCTTCGATTTTCAAAATGAAAGCGATGGCGATTGCGAGTGCGTTAGGCAATAGCCCCTTTGGTCCGCAACTTATTCCGTTTACGACATAGGTACGTACACGGACAGCAAAAAAACAGCAACAGGTTTCGTTTTTCTGCTATGGGTAACCCTAAAACTCAAAGAGTAAACGTTCGTCTGCCTTGACCCATGCAAAACGCATTGGTAGGTATACTTATACAAGTTTTCAAGTTCCGGAATTGTAGAATGATTCTTTTATATTTTTCAAACAATGGAGAAATATGCATACAATCGTATTTAACAATAAGTATATTGTTGGCAACTATTTAGGATACGATTTCGTGGGGTACATTTAATTTGATACCTCTTTATAAGCTCTTAAAGAAATAATAGAGATTTTTTGATAACGTGACTTTAGGTATTGCTGTTGCTAGATATGTAAGAATTTTGATAGGGATGATCATATTAAGATAAGACCATGGAATATATCTATTTCGTATATTTTTATTATCTATTGTCATGTTCCCATTATGGTAAGGTCGCCGCCAATAGAACTTGTGAACGATGTAAACAAATTTGTACTGTTTGACACATAACCTAAAATATTCACCAAGCGCGGTTTTATTAAAAATAACGTACCTATTAAAAGTAATTGAATATTTATTTCATCTTCAACTTAATATGAAATTAATGATCTAGCGTATAAATCATTGCAGAGACCTCACTTGATCTTTAAAAGTACGTGATTATCGAGTAATCATGGTGAATTTGTTCGTTTGGTTTTGTTTACGTACATCTTTTGCAAGTTCTATCGACGGGGACTTTACAAACAGCCACACTGTTAACTGATGACTAGTGAGCCTTATTGTAAGGTGACTAGGTTCACAAATGGTCAGTCAACTGTATTGCTGATGGTAGGTACGGTCGGCCCTGTAAGTAGCTGTACTTAAGTGATTTTTAGTTTTAACGACACTTTTGGATTGCTGTATTTATCTGTCAAAGGCGTTAAAGCGACAAGGTTAAAAAAAAGGGTACCTAAAGAAGAAAATAATTCAACATTGTTTTTATCATTTAATAATAAAATCAAATTAAAAACGCATTTTAAGATATTTTACATGGTTTTATAGTGAGGTGGAGCGTAGATACTGCGGTTACCGTCGTATACTAAACAGTGCCATTGCTGGATTCGTAAAAGTAGACAGGGTATGTTGCTCGTAGAACCATAAAGTTCGTGGGGCCATAGAACCCTTGAATGGCACTCGCGTACTGGAAGACGTAGCATGGACAGAACAAGATGTACCGACGCACGTTCAGACGTTGGTAGAACCTGGTGCAGGGTCTCCCGGATCGCTACCACCATCTTATCCTTAACCCTTAATGAACGATGACGTGCCTTCCCTTCTTGATTCGTAAAGCCAAGTAGATGCTGCAGCTCTCCTTCAGGTATTGGCTGTAATCGGATTTTAGTAAACTACAAGTCACTGTTTTGCAATATTACAATGGAATAGGTGCACTCTAGTTACCTATTCGTCAAAAATCATTACGTCAGCCCTCATAATATCTTTCATTTGATTTAAGTAATCCTCGTGTTTTATTTTCAATCCTCTCTTGCCCAAAGCGTAAGGGTACACCTGAATCATAGTCAAGTAATAAATACCAGGTCGACTTCGGTCGGTGAAAAGATCCATAGTATTTGTGACTAGCGGCTTCTTTGAGCAATCACCGTCCCGAGCCTTCTGTACGGAATCGCACTGCATCCCAATAAAAGTATGAGGGTTTTTCAAAGCTGCCCACCACAACAGAAAAGCTTTGTGATGGCTACACGCCTCACCGCAGGGTAAATACCAAATATCCCCTGGTAGGTATTCCCCGCCGTTAACATAAAACGAAACATGTCCAACTGGAGTACTCATCCCATAACCATCTATGTTAGTAGCTATGCTTAGGACGAAATCTGCATCTGATGGGTCGAGTCGTTGATCAGGGCCTAGTTCGCTGAAGCAAGATCCCGCTGCATCAAGAGCTGTAAGCGAGGAGATGTTTTTGCTGGTGATCTGACGGTAACTCTTGGCTATGTGGCTCATAGTGTGTGCTCCAAGACCTGTGCCTACCAGTTCCAACTTCCTCTGGTCTAAGCCGAGGGTAGTTAGTTCAGCTAACATTTCACCCGCATGCTTTGCGGCTTCAAGAGTAGCACGCACGGCTCTGCAATCAAAATACCCTAGTTGTATAGAGGGTCCTTCATAAGGAGCATTTGGTACGCTTGGTGAATTTTAGAAAATTTATGATTAAATTGAACTTTTCAATACAATTATAGTTAAGTGGTTTAAATGTATATACTTAACTAACTTTGCTGTCACATTTATGATTTTGTTAAAATACTTACGTAGCAAAAGGTCTGGAGGAAAAGAAATACGTATCTAAGATGAGCACATTGTATCCTAACTCTTGATAGGTCTGACCCATTGTATTGCCTATCATTGGCCAAATCAGGTCCGTGTAACCACCGATAAGCAAAACCGTTTTTTTCTTGAAATCTATGGTGGGATGTTGAACCAGTTTACTCATTCTGTGGTAGTGATATTTCGTCCACTTAGGCGTAATTTTCTTAGAATTCGAATCCACAACCACAAATGAGAGGCGTTTCAGGGTTTGTGGTCTGATGATGACGGGTTTGTCAAAGTCAGGACCTGTGAAATATAAAGGGAATATAAAACAGGCTTGTAGTATTGTTAGGTGTTGGGCTTGCAACCTGTCACTAAAATACGAGTACACATGGTAAACATCTTAGCTTGATTGTGCGAAATGTGGTTACAGAATGAACAACAAGTTTTTAGAATGTTGGTAATTCTGTAGCTCTGGCACTCTGGGAATGAAGGCACACGCCTATGTATGTATGTGTATAAAACAGTTCTATAAATGTTAGTCACGTCTTTATTTTTAAATCTTGCATTTCAATGTTGAACCAGTTTCTGTTACCTATTGGAATACGCTGGAATTTGGAATAGGTACACATGTAAACATGATGACAATGCAAAATTATGGTACTTAACACATTCAACGCCAATAGCCCGATTATCGGATATTCTATGACGTTGCCACGCCGCAATACCGGATTGTCGGGTACTTCGTAGTACCTTTTTGCTGCTACGCTGGCGTGTGGTTGGGAATTTGCTTCGTGGGCTGGCAGTGAATGTGTTAGTAAAAGCTGAGGCTCTATTCTACTCGGTAAAACTATGTTGCTTTTGACACGCTATCGATTTTTTTTTAACTGGACCGCCATTACTGTCAAGTAAATGGGAGCTATAGTAACGTTGACGATACGATAACATGTCAAAATCAATGTGGTTTTACCGGTCAGAAAAGATATAAGGGGGGTTATTATGACGTAAACCTAACTGCTAGGCTCTGTCCTTTACGCTCGCCGTAAAATGAATTGCATAGCCATGTCATAATAACCCTCTGATGTATTTGGAATTTTTTCGCCACCTCACAATTATCTTTTTCAGGCCACTGCTTGGAAATGTGGCGAAAGATGGTCTGTTTTTGGTCCCCAAAACAATCAATAGTTGAATGAGCAGGCCTTCTATGAATTTAAACTGGACAACAATAACATTGTTGGTCTGTTCGATTGAGTAAGTCGACCAATCACATCGGTCCGCTGATCACTAATTCGACCAATCAGAACAAGATAAGTTGCTGCATAGATAAGTTTAGGTTTTATTTTTTAATAATATTCATCCCTTCACGGGTAGACAAAGGAATCAGATACCATACGGCCGTATAATATGTCTGTATTTAATTATCTGACATATAGTTCTGTCACGGACAGAGCCGTCAGTTTTAAAAACGCCATTTAATGAATGGCCACTGGGCCTGTTGTTTGATCAGTAGTTAAACTAACTAATTGTTAAAATTCGAAAAAGGAACTGAAAATTTGACACATTTCCTTGAGATTGCTTCAAATTTTCGATTCCTTTTTCAAATTTTAACAATTAGTTAGTTTAACTACTGATCAAACAACAGGGCCTAAGCAAGGTATCGTTTTAAAAAGAGTAAAAATTGGCGCAAGCGCGTCAAAAGTTTAGTGTGTTCAAAATTTATTAGAACAATTCATTTTTATTTCTTCGCAGTAGTCGTGAAAATCAAAGTCCAATATTGCTTACTTTCTTACCTCTACAACAATGTACTGTTTTAAAACAAGTGAAAAGTTTATATGATTCTTCATAACGCTGAATTAAAATCATATAGGTACTTACAATAATTTTTTGAAGAAGCGACTTCATCATTACTGTAATCATTTACTGCAACCACAGAAACTAAAAAAAACACTGCAAAATATATCACAGTTATTATATTATGATAAAACGCCATTTTAACGATTTCCTGTAATATGGTTATATGTATATATTTTTGTTATAACTTAAACTGTTTGGTATGTTTCATATAGTAATTATTTCGAGATAGTTTGTGCGCAAGTGATAACTCGTTAATATATTGATGATTTTTAAGAACGCGTTAAGTAGGTATTTATTTAAGATCTAAGCTAAAAAAAACTGGCAAAGAGCGAGTTGGATCCCTGCTATAAGATTCCTTGATTGAGTTTGATAAAATTTCATCATGACATTTTACTTACTTATTTATCCAAGTTTATCTGCGAAACGACTCTCCACCAACTTTTTTTTTTAAATTTGTAAACGAGTTAGGGAATACGAGGGACGTTCCGAAAGTTTCTAGCTGTGTCGACATTAATCGATGGTCCCACCGAATAAGCGTGTATGTGAAAAAAGCTGATTTTAGAGGAAAAAATAAACACGTTAGAACTGTAATTACGAACAACTGGGACGGCATAGGTATATAAGATGTATATAAAAAAGATAGATAATTAAATAATCTTTCAAAATAAAAAAAAGTTGTTAAGTATAAATGCTCGTTTCCAAGAAAATTGAGAAAAAGCATGTTATTTTTTTATTCTTGTGGATGTAAGCGCAGATAATTTGTGTTTTAAACGTTTACACGTTTTTTCGTGTTATAAGGCCCGTCTACTTTAAACGTAATGGAAGGTAACGTTAGTTTTTGCGTAGATTCAAGACTATTGCCTTGATGTGTACTAACCTTTCGCATGCTTCTTTAGGTAGAAATATACGATTGTTTCAAACGGCAAGTTACTTTTCCACTATTTTGTAATATGATTTATGTTGTGCAAAAATACTTAGCAATAATTATAAGCGTTTAATTATCGTTTTGTAAGTACAATTTTCTTGATTCTTTATTTTCAAAGCTAAACAAACCTCTTATGATTAAGAGTTAGCTTTAAAATACAAACGTACTTAATCAATTAAAAAACGAAAAATTATAATTCTTAAAACAAAAATAATATCCTTATATTAAGGCACATAATCAGCGAATATAAAGAAGGAACTCAACTGAGATCACCGACTGACTATTAAAGAAACTTCTGTTCCGTACCTAATAGGTACATAGAAACCTCGGTGCCGACACCTACAGAACGCTAAATAGGTTAAATTGTTTTCTTACACAGGTAAGCAATCTTGTATTGACTAGAAATTAGTGTATAATATTAACGGGATTTCGTCTTATACACAACAAATCAACCAGTTACCGCTTTCAAAGTTATCTCTCTAGAGCTGACTGCAGCCGTAATGTCCTTCCCGAGTGGCTCTGCGGGTGGTGTAGATGCCCTCACACCACAGCATTTAAAGATTTACTATGCAGTAGCTGTGGGGAAACTGAGGAACCTGGCGGCTCTTAGTAAACCTTTTGCTGTCTGGGCGAGTAAGCGATGAGGTAACTGAGATTCTCTATGGTGCTAGCCTGTGTGCCCTTAAAAAAAAGGACGGCGGCATCAGACCGATTGCAGTCGGAACAACGTATCGCCGCCTCGCAGCTAAAATTTGCTGCAAAAAAGCTTTCCCAGTTATTTCAGCCGATACAACTAGGGTTTGGCTCGCGAGGTGGCTGTGAAGCCGCCGTCTATTCTGTCCGTACAGTTTTGGACCAAAATGGTGGGGAGGTGCTGCTGAAGGTGGATGTGAAGAATGCTTTTAATTCTGTGGATAGAGGGGCCCTACTAACGCAGGTTAAGGACAAAATTCCAAATGTGTACGATTTTCTTTGGCTATATTACGGTTTCCCATCAAAATTAACGTACAATGGCAACGAAATTTCTTCAGCTGTAGGGTGCCAACAAGGGGATCCTCTCGGACCGGCGGTTCTTAGTCTCGCCATACACCCCATTATCCAACGCCTGCAATCAAAGTTCAACGTGTGGTACTTGGATGATGGGACTTTAGGTGGAGATGTTAATACAGTTTTTAACGATCTCGCTTTTTTAATAGCCGAGTTTCGTGTAATTGGTCTGGAACTAAATTTTACAAAGTGTGAACTATTTATTTCGGAAGATTTTGTGGCTAAAGAAACTGTAAGTAATACAAAAATTTAATTGTTTGACCCCCAATATTAAAAATGTAAACAGATCATCACTTCATTTGCTGGGATCTCCTATTCTTGATGAATCTATACCTCCTTTTTTCGAAAAGAATATTAAAAAAAAATTGCAATGTTCAGACCGCTTATCGAAATTTAACACACATGGCTTTTACAATTATTCGTTTGTGTCTTTTTGTTCCTAAATTTACCTATTATAGCCGCTGTTGTCAACTCTGGAAGCATACAGATCTATTACACAGAATTGACAGCATCATAAAAAACACTTTGGCTTCGATTTTAAACATATATTTAGATGAACGAGAATGGTTACAGGCCTCACTTCCTGTGCGATGCGGTGGTTTAGGCATCAGGTCGGTTTCTGGAATCGCTTTGCCCGCGTTTCTGTCCTCAGTACCTACATAGTACTCAAAATTTAATTGCAAAAATTTTTTCCGCATCTTTTTCAAATTATTTCATAACACATTTCAACGCGGCCCAAGACACGTGGGCTTTAGCCTGTCCAAACTCCGAGCTCCCAAAAACTCTTTCTTCTCAGTGAGAAGGCTGTGGGACGGACTGATCTGCGAGCAAGTACGGAATCAACTTTTACAAACGTGCAACAGCTCCGCAGATCGTGCCCGTCTCCTAGCGGTCGGAGTGTGGGAATAGGGTTTGTGGCTACAGACGCTTCCATCGCCGAACACAGGAACTTTGTTAGATTCATCAACATTTAGAGTTGCAACCCTCACTCCGCTTGCGTGCACAATGTTGTGCTCCCCACCACTGCCAGTGTGGCGCCAGCGTCGATAGGCTTGGTCACCACAGTCTATGCTGTACGCGAAGTGCTGAAGTCACTCCAGCATTAATGATGTCCTCCGTCGGGCTTTTACCACCGCCAATTGCGCGGCTATTTTGGAACCAAATGGTCTCATGCGCGATGATGGTAAAAGACCTGATGGGATGACTCTTGTTCCGTGGAAGTCGGGCTGACCGTTGTTTTGGGATGCCACTTGCGTGGCACCTTCCCGGAACAAGTACTAGGGCTGGTTTTGCGGCGGAATCAGCGAAGACCCTCAAAAGGCGCAAATACAGTCAACTTGATAGAAGTTACATATTTGAGCCTTTTGGGGTCGAAACTTTAGGACCGTGGGGACCAGGA
This sequence comes from Acleris laterana, assembly GCA_963966035.1. Classification (NCBI taxonomy): domain Eukaryota; kingdom Metazoa; phylum Arthropoda; class Insecta; order Lepidoptera; family Tortricidae; genus Acleris; species Acleris laterana. Next base: position 3,907,106 of record OZ014450.1, read on the forward strand.
GCACACCGTATTTTTAAAGGTATGTCAAAGCGCCTGATCGACGCAAAAGTTCTTTCGTTTGTTTTTGTTGGTCTTTGTAACAAAATAAAATATTTTCAAGTATTTTAAATAAATAAGTCAATATAACTTATAATTACCAACCTTTTCCAGATTCGTCGCTTATCATTTTCTTTTGCACCGTGCTGAACCAGCCGTTGTTGCTCTCTTCATTTTGGATATAAACAACTAATTTTAATGACACAGAACACAGAACTACTAAATTATCACCACTTATTGTCACTAACCCATTGTTTTGATTTGTAACATCACAATTATCACGTTACGCACTACTGACCTTGTTAAGGGAGCGAGCCCACCTGTCCCTCTCCCTCTTTGACTAAGCATCCATTGCCGTTTTAATCAAAGGTGCGAAGATAGTCTAAGCACGTTAAACAAATTTTGACGCTCATAATATTATTATCAGTGAATATTCGTATTTGAATTAATACAATATCACATAGAGAAAATTCCATGCTGCAACGGTTATTACAAATTCTGAGTATTATTTATTAAATAGCAAACACTTGTTACTATAACTTTTATATAAAAATTATACGGCAAGAAACAATACCCTTAAAACTCGTATCGTCCATAACACGAAAAAGCGTGCATCAAAATATTACACAAATATAAAGTTTAGTAAAAATGTGAAAAAACGTGTTTTATATTCACGCATGTTTATTCGTGTTTAGATGATGGATTGTAATTTCTATAACAAGTGAGAGTACCAATATTCGTGTGGCATCGCTGATAATATTTTCCGTAGAATAAAAATATTTTCTTTAATAAATCAAAAAATAATAAGCATACCCCCCTCAAAAAATTAGCGGGGGTGTATTACAACCACAGGAAACAAAATCAGCAAAAAATTTTTTTTACTGTATTAACCCTTGCACGTTTATTCGGTGTAGCCATCGATTTATTGAAATATATTAATTAATATTGTTGATACATTCATAAATCATAAAGCTAATTTTATTACTAATAGGTTTGTCAAAAATATTACTAAAAAAATAATGCATTTTTTGAGATTAAATTTTCACAGAGAAGTTGTTTTCTATGAAATTTGAATATTTGGTGTTTTTGGTTATTTATAATCTAATTGTGGACATAATTATTGATAGTCACAATTTATATATCGCTGAAACCGTTAACTTTCCAGTTTTTTTTAAATACCTAACTTGTAGACAAGACTTAGGTTGGGTTACCTACGTTTTATTTTGAAGAAAAACCTTGAGAATGAGACAGTTTTGTTAGTCATGTAAGCTCAAAATTTGTTTCACAATATTAACTTAATTTTAGCATTGTAATCAAAATATTTTTTTGGAATATAATTAATTGCAAAACCTGGATTGCAAAAAAATATTTTCAGCTACGAAACCCTGAAAATAAAAACAATGGCGTCTTTCAGAAACTGCGTGATGAAAGAAAAATGACCTTCGGGTTACCGTGATGTTAATGAATTATTATCATTTAGAAGAATTTTCGAAAAACAACCTTATCAAATAGGGTTGCCAACTATTTTTATTTTAAATGTAATATTTTTGATTTCTTATTAAAATGTAGGAAAACGGTCTCAAAATTTTAATTTCGATGTTTGAATTAGTATATGGACGGATCCAAGATCAATTTGTGTAATGAATGATGACCTTATTAACATATAAAAAAGTGGTTAAGAGGTTTCTTGGTCAACTTTACATATCACATCACACTAATCACACTAATATTATAAAGGCGAAAGTTTGTGAGTGTGTGTGTGTGTGTATGTTTGTTACTCCTTCACGCTACAACGGCTGGAATGGTCGTAGCTTACACACTGGATTAACAAATAGGCTACTTTTTATCCCGGAAAATTTAAAAGTTCCCGAGGGAGTATCGCTAGTTGAAATCTACGCGGACGAAGTCGCGGGTAGAAGCTAGTACCTAGGTCATAAACATTACTCTCTTTCTTCGACGGTAGGGTAAAATCGGTGCTACTAGTTCTCCTTGTTGATCTGCTACTGTCGTAAGGGTTCGTTTCCATTCAAAAGGAGCTGAGCGAAAGAAAGCTAAACTGACCAATAAGATTATCGAATCATTTAAATGTGTGTATATTGTACAACCTCATTGGTCGGTTCGCTCCTTCGCTCCTCTCCGTTTAGCTTTTCTTTAATGGAAACGCACCCTAGAATCAATACATCACTGCCTTCCATGGGCTGTTTCATTTTATGCGTTCCTAGTACAATGACGTGGGAGCCGCGTTTCAGGGAATCAAAAGCGCCATATACTCGTATGACACTTCCTGAAATGCTTAGTTAAAAAAATAAGATAAAAGATAAAAGATGTTTATTCAGTAAGTAGGCCGCACGGGCACTTTTACAAAAAAATCAAAAATCTACCAGCGCTTCGCAAGAGACCACTGCTGAGAAGAAACGCCGCAAGAAACTCAACTCACTTAACCTAGCATTATATAAAGCTTGACTTTCATGGGTAGCGGCCGATGCGACAGACGCGCGCGGCTCACGCTAGCGACAGTCGCCCGGTCTGCGCGTCAGTAATAATAATTATGAAACATAATGGCGCCACTTTCGAGGCCAGCGGCTCGAGCCGCGCGCGGCTCGCGTCAGTAGCGACAGTCGCGAGCCGCGCGCTGCTGTGTTTGGTTGGTCTTCTACTGACGCGTGATGTGCGGTAAAAAATGGCGACTATTGTACCGTTTTCTATACAAGAAGAAGAAATTCTTATTAATTTGGTTTCTATTAAAATACGATAAAATACTTCATCACCTCTATTTCTGAAAATTGGATCAATTGAATTCCTTTGCTTGTAATAATATAGCAATAGCAAATCGTCATCCTCTTCTTCTTCTAGTATTGCTAGCAAAATATCTTTTTTAGAAGCCATCAGAGATCACAGATCACACAACTGCACTGGACGGACACTAACATAAATATGGCGTGCCAGCGGCCGCACGCGACTGTCGCATAGGCCGCGGGCCGCGACCCACGAAAGTTGAACCTCCGTATCAGCCGCGCGCGTGAGTCGCGCGCGGCTGATGCTGAGCGTCAGCCGCGCGCGACTCACGCATTGGCCGCTACCCATGAAAGTCAAGCTTTAAACAATGAATCTAACATACGATAAGAAATAAATGTATTCACGCGTAGTTGAGCAGGAAAATGTGTCAAATCTCTGAATTCTCTCCAGAACTAATTAGTAGTAATAGAAAAATAATTACAAAAATTATACTTAATTATATGATGCTGTAAGACAACTACATAAAAAGTTTCGATACATTCTCCTACAGAAACCGTGTCCCCTAGACAATATACAATGTTTACATATTTCTTATGACTAAGTTATTATTAAGTAATTTGGGTGTTTAGTTTAGGCCAAGCACTTTTATCTGATAGTTAGTCCTCGACTCTATAGTAAGGTTTAGACATCAGCGACTTTTTCAAGTAGGTAAGTTTTAAGTACTGGAAATGATAACTTTAAATATCATTAAACATAAAATTTATGAAATTTAATTTTTATGACTAATGTGTCGCGGATTAAATTTTTTATCTGCGTCAGAGGAGTTGCACCGGGCGTGTCACGCCGCGTTATTAACCTTCTTGCTCGTCCATTCTGAGAATATCAGTCCGAGGCCGGCACCGAGCGAGCGAGGGAGCACGCATGCGCCACGATCTGCCGCCATCTTGAACGCTCGGTCTCGGAGCGTGCCGACGTGCGTGTGCGTTGGTTACGTAGTAGGTAAAGTTAGCTGGTGAATGTGTAAATATAACCTTATACTTTTTATTATTTACTTAATCTGTAATGTTAATAGTGAAACACACGACGAAACGCACTCCGTAAACCTACTGTAAATGGTTGTGTCAAAAATCAAAAGGTCGTTTTTTTATATGTTGCGTTAGAAGATTTTTCTCAAATCGGTCCTTTCGTTTTTTGAGTAATCGGGGAACATACCTACTTACATAAAAAAAAACCGACGAATCGATAAGTAAGTCTCTTTTTTTGAAGTCGCAAGCGAGCGAGCGTCATCTGGTGAGCTAAGCTTTTGCCCTCGTTGATATAGGTATTCTAGGCGTGTGACAACCTAGCAATACACGTGCCGCGTGCGAATGAATACAAGTTATACGATAGTAAGCGAGGCAGAGTATTTAAGCACGTTTCTCTTGCCTAAACAGCGTTTTCGAAATTAAGAGCAACTTCTGTATTTGTAGTACTACTTACATTATTTATTCTGTGACTGCGTATCGACACGAAACTAATGGAATCGATTTTTATGATCTACGTTAAGGTATAGTCCATACCATCTGACTTGTCTCTTTTAGTAAACACTTTTATAACCTCAAAATGCATGGATATTGGCCAAATTGGCCGTTTTCTGGTGAATAAAGCATCCGGAATGACAGATAATACGAACATATTTGACGATCCGTTAACCTTGTTGGTAGTGACCCTGCCCTTTCTTTATGATTCTTGGGTGTTTTCTATTTAAGTATTAATTTCTATATATAAGTAGGTATTAATATCGTTGTCTTAAAGTATTACCAATTTTTATTTTTTATTTTAGTTCAATTGGTGTATGACCCTATTTTAAAAAACATCAAATCTCGTATTACGTACCTACTCGATGCGTAATCATAAAAAACTTAAAAGAACAAAACACGTGAGATGTACAGCCATTAAAATGTATTCGGATGCGCTTCGAGAAATGTGACGCAAAGTCGAAAAGTAGTTTGAAAAATCTTCGAGTCTGCTATAATTGCTTCTTTCCTAAACTACCAGGTTGATTTAAAATTATTTTAGTTCGTAGAAAAGGATTTCCTATTTGCTGACTGTAGGTACTTAAATGGGAGAATAAGTACAAAAAATATTTTATACTTACATAACTCACTTAAATCGATGTATCTGACGGACTAGGATGTTCAGTTAATAATTGAAATCTGTTGATAAATATTCGGTTAATTTGTGCTCTTTCTGGACAAAATTATAAGTTTATAGTTTTAGACTACTGACATAATCAAATATTCAGCCACCATTTTCTTTAAAGTTCTAGAGCATTATTTGGGTTTGTACTCAAACGAAGCTGAGCAGAGTGGAGCCGAACTGACCAATCAAATTCATCGTACGATTCGTATACGTGTGTATTGTACAACCTGATTGATCAGTCTCGGTTCTGTCCAATAACGTCTGCTTGAATAGAAACGCACCCTAAGAAATCAATACACCCCTGCCCCATATAAGCTGTTTCATTTTATGTGCTCCTAGTACACGCGGAAGAGTTTTGTCGATCATGCTGTTCTAGTGAGTCAAGAAAACTTAAATGGCGTCATCTATGTGATATTACCCGAACTAGCAGATGCATATTACTCACACACATACCTATACAATTAAAAGATGTCGTTTATATTTGTGTCAGTCCGTTAATTATACCTACATTAGCTTAATTTGTTTTGATTTTTATATACCTACATATATAACTGTTGCCCGCTATATCAATTTTAAACTCATTTATATCGCTATTCCCTGAACTGTTAAATATTTCATGATAAAAGTTTTCTTTGTCCTTCCTCGTTATTAAAACTATCTTGATACTTAATTTCATGCTTAAGTTATTCTCTTGAACACCTCGCTTTACAATTCGTCGACAAACTATCCGATAAACGGGGTGTTATTCTCTCAAAAACAACGTACGGGCGGACGAACGAGCGAAATCGCAGCGGTGAGTTTAGGTAGTCCCTTCAGAGCGAACCAAACAATTTATAGCGCGTGTATTTTCAATTAAGCAGCCTTATACGTTCGAATAAACAAAAGGCGGTACGCTTCAGAACCTTCAGTGCAATTTCAGTTAGTAAAATGCAAAATCATCGTTTTTAATTGGCTTATACTCACTTGGAAAATGTGCTCGCTTCAATTTAAGGAATGTTGTAAATTAAAAGTTATTAAACTTACTTAGGTTTAGATAGCTGAGCTATCATAGCTGCGCCTCTACATATTCTAGGCGGTAAAATAATATTATTGTCTTTGACAGTTTATAGTAAAGCCGGCCGAGTTTAAAACAACACGATAAGATGTCAAAAGTATAGTATTACAAAGTAGGTAGAAACAGGCCCTTTTATGGACATAGAAACAAGGTGCAAGAAATTGCACCATGCAACTGCTTAGCTTTACCTTCCCTTAGAAGATTTGGGGAAAGTTTCATAGATGGCGCTGAGACGCCTCCATCCTAAGTTTAGTAGGTAGTTACACATGATGGACTCCTGGACTCACCCTAAACTGTATCAATTTACGCGTCGATACATAAGGGTTTCATATAAGCTGCGCGATGTACACTGAAATGTCACCTATCACCTGTGACTGTAGACAGGTGAACACTTCTATTTCTGCTGATCCTATGATCGGATGTTTACAATTTAATAGTTTTACTGCTCTCTTCATGGACAAATTGTACCATTTACATTGTAGATCATAAAACAAAAGATCAACAACGTATCATGTTACTGTAAATACATTCTTTGATCTAAAGTTCTTTATATTGAATAGAGTGCTTAGGTGATTACTACCAAAATTATCTACTAAAGTAAGCAGTTGTCTGTTAGTTTGATTAGAAAGACCTCACAGAGTACTCCAAAGATGGGTTTACACCATAGGACCCAATCAGATCGGACTGAGTGGCAAATCTGCGGGATTTGTTACGCTAGATGTGGACAGTGTTAATCATGCGCTAACTATTGGTTACATCGGGTTACATTATGAGGAACACTGTCCACATAACCGGTACTGACACAGTCACGGGGCCAAGTCGCGATGATATGCCACAAATGTGGACCCACCTTTAGCCCACGGAATTGGTACCTACATTGTACTGGAAAATTTATTTCAGTGAAAATTTTGCAAACTTTTGGGCAGCTGTATCTAAGACAACGCAACGTCAATTTGACGCTTGTGGCGAGGTGAGCTCGTGAAATAAAAACACTATACTTGCAATACTCATAAGTGGGTATTTTATTTATTTAATTACATTTATCAGTCAAAAGTAGTTTTGACGAAAAATGGTTTTTGACAGTAACATTAACATCATCTGCATTGCGATGTTAATTGTTACTCCTTCCTCTTATTCATCTTTTCGTACAACTCTTATATAAAACCTTAGAAATGTAGCGTTTTTGGATTCTTAAAGTTCACAGTAATCCAACATAGTCGCTTGTGCACAAATATTTCTTTCAAGATCTGCATTAGACAAGTACATTATATTCTGATTCCCACTCCATGCAGTTGTCAGTGGGCATCGGTGATCATTTTTCCTCAGGTGACCCTCTCGCGATGCTTTGTAATCTCTGAAATAAAAAAGTCGTAAATACTTTCCAAATGAAATTTGATAAGATATTTTGGTTCTACGTTATTTAAAATACGTTCGAGTAGCAATATGATGATTGTGACGTGTTTATCAGTGTTTTCTTTCATTTCTGTAAATGCAGTCAATTATTCTAGAATAGACGAAGGAGCTACTTTGGGCTATAGATACGATTGTGAGTATAAGTAAATGTTATGACTAAAAAACATAAGAAAAAAAATGCCAAAGATATCATATCGATCGGTTCAAATGAAAATGGAGAATCGGTAGTTAATAAATAATATAACTTTGATAAAGACCCATCTAACGATACTCTTTTTAACTTACAGGATCAGTGATTATGACGTATCTGCGCAATTCATTTTACGCTGAGAGAAAAGGACAGAGTTTATGTAACTGCTGTAGCTGCGTCCTTTACGCTCACCGTAAATGAACTGTATAGTCATGCTCCATAAACCCCCAGGTCACAGAAAACGGACATGAATCATACATTACCTTCCTTAGTCACTCAAATAAAAAGACTATTGATGGTTTTTACCACTCGCATTTCATAGATGAGAGTCGTTTGTCATCATCAGAGCCCGAATTTTTCGCGGCTAAACAAAAAACTGTCGCAATCTAGCTAGTGTTAAAAATATTTTATCGATATATCGATAGTTGTGTAATAGCAGGTCCGCGAAATAAAAAAATATTAAATAAAACATTTTACGTGAGTTTTGTATAAAATTATAATATACAAACAGTTGCAATTCCTTTTCCACACACAGCAGCACATGACATTTTATTTGGTTTGTGATAATGATAGGAGTAGATAATCATTAATTTCTCAACATTCTCCGAGAGTAGACAGTTTCTGAAGTATTAGTTTCCATGAGGGTAGTATAGTCACTTCATTCGAAGTTTTACCTCTTAGTCACCCAACCCACATTTTATTACTTGATATGAAAAAATAGTGAGTTAAAATTTAGATGGAATAACACATATAAAACAACTGTCGCGAAATATCGATAAAAAATATTTCTAACACTAGCTAGATTGCGACAGTCTTTTGTTTTGCTGCGAAAATTCCGGCCTCTGGTCATATACTCCTGTCCTGTACCTCATAAACATCAGATCAATTTCTCATACAGGTCCTGACATCGAGAAACCTGTCAAAATCAGGCCACAAACCTTGAAACGCCTTTTCTTCATCGTCATGGATCCCAATCCAAGAAACTATTTGTCACCCAAGTGGACGAAATTTAACTACTACAGCATGAGAGAACTAGTTGAGCACCCTACCATGGATTTCAAAAAGAAAACAGTTCTTCTTGTCGGTGGTTACTCGGACTTGATTTGGCCAATGGTAGGCGGAACTATGGGCCAGACTTATCTGGAATTAGGATACAACGTGGTTATATTGGATGCGTTCTATTTTACTGCAAGATATTATTTTCATTTGTAAGTATCTCACGCATTCCACAATTTCAAAGTTAGATATACATCTAAAACGGGAACTTCGCGTAAAAACAATGGATGAATGAGTCTGCTTACCACTACCATTGCAACGCGATCGAAACGTCAAGGTATACTTATGGTAATGTTTTTAAGCGATTAAGACAGCACCGAGCGAAATTCAAGCGTCCAGTGGCGCCCTCATTACTATTATCGTGTTTTCTAATTAACTAAAGAATTCCTTTGAAATCAGACGATGTGTTTTGGTAGCGCAAGTAAAACAAAATTTATGGGATACGTAACAAACTTCAATAACAATTACCCTTTGAGTAGTCAGCTTAACGGGAAAAGGAGGCTACTTTTTTCCGTTAAGTTGATAACTCAAAGGTGAATTGTTAAAACTATGTGATATAACTAGGGAATGCACACCGGTAATTTTTTGTATGGAATTTACCGCGGTAACGGTAAATTACCGGTAATTTCTATACAAAGAATTACCGGTTTGCATTCTCTAGATATAACCCTATAAGTTGTATTTTCATCTGTAGTACAAAAACATTTCGTTCAATTTCAAGAAAATACTTAAATTTATTAGAAAACACAATAAAAGTTATGAGGGCGCCACTGTACATCCGCCGTACGCTTGGCGCAGTCTTAAGACAGTACTGTAAACACTTAGGACTAAAATGAATAAATACTTATATCCTAGTTAGTCTTCCAGCAACGGAATACAACAATGAGAGTAATGTCGTTTGGTTTTCTGGTTGAATGGGAAGATGGTGTTAGATAGAAGGACCCTGCAAAGTTCATACCATTCAAACCATTCGTTAATCAAGTGACTTGCTGTCTAAATTATGCATCAAATTTTCATTTCAGAGCCGTGCGTGCAACACGTCAGGCCGCAAAGCATGTAGCTGAAATGCTAGCCGAACTAACTACCTTCGGCCTGGCCCCCAATAACCTAGAAATGGTAGGTATCAGTCTTGGAGCGCACACTATGAGCTACATAGCCAAGAATTACCGTCAGATTACCAGCAGAAACATCTCCTCACTCACAGCTCTTGATGCAGCCGGATCATGCTTTAGACAACTAGGTCCTGACCAAAGACTGGACCCATCAGATGCAGATTTCGTCCTGAACATAGCTACTAACATAGATGGTTATGGGATGAGTACTCCAGTTGGACATGTTACGTTTTATGTCAACGGTGGCGAATACCAACCAGGGGATATTTGGTATTTACCCTGCACCAACATGTGTAGCCACCACAAAGCTTTTCTGTTGTGGTGGGCAGCTTTGAGAAACCCTCGTACTTTTATTGGGATGATGTGCGACTCCGTGCAGCAGGCACGGGACGGCGATTGCTATGAGAGAAAACCGTTTGTCACGAATACTATGGATTTGTTCACCGACAGAAGTAGACCGGGTATTTACTACTTAGCCACGATTCAGGATTACCCGTACGCTTTGGGCAAAAAAGGTCTGAAAAGGAAGACAGAAGCTATATTAAAGGTGTTCAAAGAACTTAACAAGGATGATGTGTTAATTATAGACGATTAAAGAGATTCTTGCAATGTATTCATGAAAATTCATGCATTTATATGTTATTATCAAAAATTATGTTCATGTACATTATCACACTCCATATTAGACGAGCCCCTAACAAGCTTTCTTTCAAGCGAATGCTCCGGAAGCATTTGCTTGGACAAGACTTAGAGTAAAATGCACATAGGCTTATTTTTCTGACCAAGATTCGTTATCTGTCTTTGTTTTAATAGGTTTATTAAATTTTTAAATTTATTTAGAGATAATTATGCATTATGTATGTATTATAATTATGTATAAGTATTATATGTGACTTATATATTTACTGAAGAATGTATCAGAAATAAAGGATAATTATGTTTTAAGCTTTTAGTTTTTATCTCTGTCTTCTTTTTCTGTGCACCCACAATGTAAATTTATGTTTAGTTATTTGGTCGACTGGTAGAGAATGCCATTAGGTATTAGTTCCGCCATTTGTACTTATTTTTGTGCAATAATGATAAAATAAATAAATACAATTTGGCTGAATTTTCGTCGCAAAGTGAAATAGGTATGACAGTAGCAAATACTTCCGGAACTTTTGAAATTCAACTTATATGATCAAAAATAATCGTAGGTGGGAAAAAATGGGCAGCTTTTACCAGTGGTAACGCATTAAGGTAACTAGCGTTTTGATCCGATCCACAGAAATGACTAATGATGGTATATTTTGTACAAAATGTACTGAACACTGTAGAATCTTTCTCATTTTTATTTTTGAATTACTACATTTAGTAGACAGAGTTTTTCATTTCACACAGTTTCACTGTACTGTGTGGCTCATTCATATCAAGTGCTTATTCTCACTCGTTCTACTAAAGTATTGGCTCTAACTCGTCATGTATCATTTAACTTCTAATTTAAAGGTAAGCCCCATACCTAACACTAAAATGAAAGTGCCCACCAAAGTGACGAATAATAAAGATTCCAAAAATGCACCCCGGAGGAGGCTTATATCCAGCAGGGGGCTTAATATGGCTGCGTTTATCGCGTGATCAATTATGGATAAGGCATCCGTCACCTTCTGACAGGTAAATAAGTACACGTGTCAAAAAGTGACGGATGCTTTATCCATGGTTGACACGCGATATAGACGCAGCCATTATATACTAAACCCGCAGGACGTATTTAGGCTAAAATTATGGTAGGTAACCTAATGACATTAAGAGATAATGTAGGACTTAAAATCCTCACAAAGAGGAGTTTATGTTTGGACTAAATCTTAATATCTTAATAAATAAATGAGTATGAGTACGAGTATGAGCGAACAGTTAGAGTAGTAAACAGTTTTAAATAATGAGTGTGTTGTTTTGCAACGCTTTTCGACGTACTCTAAAGGTTAAACACAATGAATGACCTAGGTCCTCCGAAACAATCAAGCTGTTTTACCTCAAACGTTCATAACCTTATGTAAATTTGTATATAATAACTAAAAAGCATCTCTAGATGTTCGATGTGCGACAAATAAAAATATTTGATAAATAAAAAGCCCCGATAAACTGGTCCAAGCTGTCAACACTGATAGCTTTGTCAGCCCACCCGATTTTAAACAAGCCTAGTCTGTCGCATCACCCCTGGGGTATGATTTTGGGGTGAGAATGCAAGCGCTAAAATGAGTTTTGTTCGCTCGGACGGGACTACTTAAAGTCGCCGCTACGATATTCACTCGTTCGTTCGTCCGACCGCCTTTTTTAGAGAATCACAGAACATATGGTACAGTGAGTATTATACAGTGTTTGACATCCATAAGAACATATTTTTTTAAGAAACGATAGCTTTAAGTGCTGTGAACCGTTTAAAGAAGGAATTAAGTCAATAACTGCAATAAATTTAGTGTCATTCAAGTTTAAAGGGTCCAATTAGCAGCAATGTATAACATTAAGTCTAACTTAATTGCAAGTTAATTGAGCAATTTTTGATACATTGCATGGCAAATTAGTTAACGTAAGAAAATAAAAGTACAACTTATGTAAACAGTAGACATGTTTTTATCTTAGTTAGGAGCATATTAACTGTTGTCAAAATATATGTTCGTATGGACGTCAGACATGGCAATTGTGCGGATGGTAGGACCTTGTGCAGGGTCCGTCCAGATCGCTACGAGTACCACCATCTTATCCGCTAATCCACCAAACAGCAGTGTTCCGGTTTGGGGTAAGACAGCCGGTGAAATGACTAGCATAGAGGCATTCCATCTTAGTACTCAGGGTTGGCAACGCATTTTGCAGTCTTAGGATTGCATTGCAGTCTTGTGAATGCGAATGTCTATGGCTCACAGTTTCCACTTACCATCAGGTGGCCTGTGTGCTCGTTTGTCTTCTCTACGCTATAAAAAAAATATGGGGTGATCCAGTTTGGTCTTTATGGCTTACTACCTACACTGAGACAAATTAATTGCTGGATTATCCGATATTCACTTCAAAAACTGCTAATCGAGAATTTTGTTGACGAATTGGTTGGTTTTTTTTTTTGGTGTAAATATAGGTTAACATTGTAATCTCGCTCCGGCTTAAACAAAATAATAATAAACGGGTCAAGTGCGAGTCGGACTCGCATACCGAGGGTTCCGTACCACCACATAGTACGTATTATTATATTCCAAAACGAAATCAGTGCGAGCCCAACTGACACTTGACAATACTTTCGGATTTGTTGTTTTTCTTCAGGGTTTGTCGTAAATTATACCACGCTTGTATATTTTACCGTTTTTACGCTACAAATCGATACGAATCTTAGTCTAAGTGTGCAAAATGTGGTTACAGAAATTATCAACAAGTTTTTGTATGGAGAGTTGTTTCGTGTATGGAACCTTTATTGTCTCAATTTCTTAATAATAAATAATGTTAATAAAGCCGCCGTTAATAAAGGCTACATACTGTAAAAAAAACGCTGTCTATTACGCCTCAAAAGATACAGCTGTTTAAAGTTAGCACGGACGGACGGACATCGAAGGCATTATAATAAAGTCCCGTTGGGGTTCCATCGGGCACGGAGCCCTAAAAATGAGATAGATTAGTACTCTAGCAGTGAAATAGTGCTGAGTGGGACCCTTATTGGTGTCACATTCCACTAATATCGGGTTCAAAAGTTTTTATTTAAGTTGAAATGTATGTATGTATGTATGTAAGGGTCAAATCTACCAAGTTATATTTGACCCACTTCCCGGTTTTCGATGAAGCTGAAAATTTGCATACGCCTTTAGTTCTGATGACAATACCATAATATAGTACCATCGAGCTGGTTTGATGATGGAGACTCAGGGTGGCCATAGGAACTCCTAAATTACACATGATAAACCGGTTTTGACGCTTTGTGCCAGATTTGCAAAACACCAGATTCGCGGAACGCCAGATTCGCAGAACACCAGTTTCGCTTAATGCCAGATTTTCAGATTCGCAGTATACCAGATTCGCAGAATGCCAGATTCGCACGATGCCAGATTCGCACGGTGCCAGATTTGAAATTCGCATAGTACCAGATTCGCAGAAGGCCAGATTCGCAGAACGCCAGATTCGCACAATGCCAGATTCGCACAATGCCAGATTCCTGTAGATTGTTTCGTTCGTCAAACTTTTGCAATAACGACGAGTCATACATAATTAAACACGATCTAGAAAGGGGTTCTTATTACGTATATATCAGTACTCTAACATAGGCAACAACAATATGTATATTTCTTACATTTACAACATAAATTCTTACTTTATTTAATGTCTGACCTAAAATCAGACCTAAAATCGCACTTAACCGGTTGACTTCAGTCTGGTTTACAGTAGTCCTAATTTTAAGCTAATAATTTTTTTTATAAAGTCCAAATTTGTTAATGTGTTTCTTTCCAATTTCTTTTATATGACGGGAGAAAAGGATAGCAATAATTTTAACTGATAGATAAATTTATATCTGGTGATTGAACAATCGGCCCTAAATGGGCTAAGTTCTCAAGATAATGGATCCAGAAAAAGGAAAAAAAAAAAAAAAAATGGATGGATCTCACGGTGGTTTTGATTAGGTACCGTTTTCAGTTATACGGCGTTAGGTTTTACCACTACAAAGTGACTCAAAATACAAATCTGAATCTATAGGAAAATGGTAACGAATCTGGCATTGTGCGAATCTGGCATTGTGCGAATCTGGCGTTCTGCGAATCTGGCCTTCTGCGAATCTGGTACTATGCGAATTTCAAATCTGGCATCGTGCGGATCTGGCATTCTGCGAATCTGGTATACTGCGAATCTAAAAATCTGGCATTAAGCGAATCTGGTGTTCTGCGAATCTGGCGTTCCGCGAATCTGGTGTTTTGCAAATCTGGCACAAAGCGTCAAAACCGATAAACCCGTCGTGTTAGGGCTCGTTAGAATTGTCTTGACAAGCAGATGACGATTGTGCAAAAGAAAGTACAGTCGGCAAAAAAAACTTGTCCCTAAAATGAAATTTTTAACAGAAACTTTATAGGTTAAGGTTTATTTTGTTAAGTATGTTATTATGTGTTGGTGGAGGTGTGTTATCAATAAAATGTTTTTCTTTCTTTCTTTCTTTTAAATACTAGATTATGTCACAAGGGAGCAAAATTAAATATTTACGGCGAGGGCGTACCTATATTTAATCCTGAGCGAGAGGGTTTCAAGTGATAACGTCAAAGGTATTTCCACCTTGTACGTTAACACTTTTGCTACCGTATTACACAGAATATAAACAGAATATAACACAGAATATGACATATGATATGAATATGTCCTTAAACAGAAAAGTGCCACTTTGATCCCTCCTATCAGGGAGGAAAAGTCCCCTTTCCGAATAGGTGATGTGAAAAATATTTTTTATAAGCTCAGCTCTCTTGTAAGAAGCTCGATTTAAGTTAGTCAAATAGTGTTTTTATGTCCTTGCCGCTCGTCAGTTCAACCGATTCCAAATCGACACTCGCAAAAACCATTTAACGCCGTTGTTGCACAAATAACAATTGACAACATTTCATTTTGGTGACACCTGCAAATTACTATACGAATCGAAAGGGTTTTGCCTCCTGAACACGGCAACATATTTATTTAGATTTA
Organism: Acleris laterana; assembly: GCA_963966035.1. Lineage (NCBI taxonomy): Eukaryota > Metazoa > Arthropoda > Insecta > Lepidoptera > Tortricidae > Acleris > Acleris laterana. The sequence continues at coordinate 3,922,554 of OZ014450.1, forward strand.
TTTTTCTTTATTTACAAAATTATAAGTAGGTAATAAAAATATCGAGTTTTACCAATACTATGCCTGAATAGATATAATATAATACCATTGCCTTTTTCACGAGAAAAAAAGCTGTCATACTTCAAATTTGACATTAACAGATGGATAGATACTTAGAGAATTATCGGTTGACATGATACTTTTTTATATACAGATTGGACTAACGTAATATGTCCATTGTGTCGTAGAAATGAAGTTACGCCCTTTTAGAATAAGAACATCTTAAAATTAATAATAAAATAATTATACATCCTAGGGAAAAAATAAAACTATTAGTGTCTTCCTCCTTCCAAACAGTATCTATAAAACGAATAAAATTAAAGTCTTGAAAATATGAAATCTTGTCAATTGTGACAGCCCTAGCAGCCGTCATCGGCATTTCATCGTTAGTGATATTGTTATATAAGAATGAACTCCGTCACCCGTGGCTGTCGATATGTTGCCAATGCGCATAACGCATGACGTTAAAGAAATACTTTTAAAAGACAAAATTCTCATGAAAGTGAACAATCCATTTTAAGCTTTGCACACTAATACAGTGACGTATTGGATACAACTGCGATTATATTTTTTGATAATTAAGACAAAATGGGATCATGTTGCAATATGTTGAAAGTGGCTTATTTAGCGATGTTTAATTTTGTTTTTGTGAATGCTGTCAATTTTTCTTTAGTTGACGAAGGGTATCCTATGGGATATGTACCTACCTGTAAGTAAAACATAATTTTCTTAATAGTAGGATTAATAAATATTTTGTAAGGTTCAACCAACCCCTCACATATTCTCTTATATAACGTATAACTATTGTCGCAAATTGAAATTTGCGAAGTGATATCTACGCAAACGTTTACGCTTACGTCTGCTTATCCAATAGAACAATGACGCAATTGCTATTTCAAGATTTGAAGTTAAAGCAACTTGAAGATATCAAAGTAAGCTGGACATTTTCCTGTAATCCTGTAATTAGATTTTTTTATGTTAATTGTTTAATATTTGTAGGTACTACAAGCCTTTAGTTTGATAAAACATAAAAATGCATTGTCAAGGGTATAAAAACTTTAACAAAAAAAGCTTGACATCTTCGTTTTTTTCTCCGCTAGTGTTTCTAAGTACACAATTATGACTTTAGATTTTTCTCTATAATATTATAATTTACATCAGTGTATCTGTAGATATTTTGATAAAACAAAGACGAAATTGTACATATGAGTCATTATTTCGCCTATGATACACATGTATTCGGGTCAGTACGAAAAACTAAAATTACTCTTACTAATAAGAGAGATATAGGCATGAACAAAACCGTAAGTTTTTTTATTTTTTATTTTTTTATTTATTTAAGTAGACACACCAACAATTATACATGGCTTATATTTTAAAAATAAGTAACAGATGATTTTAGACTAGCCTGTATACCAATTACAGGTGTGCAACAGCGTTCACCAAAAAACAGTAAATACTTTTTGAATAGTTAACCTAATAAATTACCCTAATAAACTAAAGTTATATAAGGAAAACACTTTTTTTTTTTTAATTTACGAAACGTTTTAAAACTTAACATAAAAACACACTAAAAACGCTTTTTACTAGGTACAACTGAATCTACTCGACATTTTCTCGTGAACGACCTGGCTGCAGCAGTCTCCGCCTCCATACTTATCTCTCCTCCTCACCTCCGGGCTTATCATTATATATATCTAATTTATAGAGTTTGTGGTAAACATTATACAGGGGAAGTTTTAGATCATTTACCAATTAATATAACAACATCAAAATTAAATGTTGGAAACATAATCAGTTTAATTGTCAATATTACATTAAAAAAAACAATAACTATTACAAGACAGTACGAGTGTCATTATTTTTTTTGCGGTTGGTAGGACCTTGTGCAGGATCCGTCCGGATCGCTACCACCATCTTATCCATTAACCTACCGCCAAACAGCAGTGTTCGCATTGTTGTGTTCCGGTTTGGGGATAAGACAGCCGGTGAAATGACTAGCATAGAGGCATTCCATCTTAGTCCTCAGGGTTGGCAACGCATTTGCAGTCTTAGGATTGCATTGCAGTCTTGTGAATGCGAATGTCTATGGGTCACAGTTTCCTCACCATCAGGTGGCCTGCGTGCTCGTTTGTCTTCTCTATGCCATAAAGAAAAGTAAAGTAAAGAAAGACACGAGTCCCGAGGTGTTTGGCCTGGGAGGTTATGACATAACTATGCAGGTCATTTTACGGTGAGTGTAAGGGACAGAGCTATGGCAGTTATATAGCTCTGTCCTTTTCTCTCAGCGTAAACAGAATTGCAAAACTATGTCATAATAACCCTCCTGAGCTGAGAACCAGCCACCTATTTCGGAGCATGGTCGTAACAATCGATTCTCTCGAGCCGTAGTACATCTCGGTCTGCCGGTTCCTGGTTTTCTTGTGTTCTACCCGTAACTTGGATATGTTGGTCGACTCGCTACACTGTAGAAAGTGACACGCCAAATTGCTGTACTGCTCTGACTTCTGCCTTCTTCTAACATAGTAACGAGTAACGATATGTGTACGGTCACGAGTGTTAATTTGGGACCCATTTCCAGAAAAATATGCTTGAAGTCGTCAATGTCATTAGAGAAGTCATTTGTAACTTTTAGGAAAGTCAACCTTATTGTTGTAGAATGTCAGAATTACTTTGGACCTAAGGTGGGTGCCAAATTAAATCTCCTGACCAGGGAGCGAAACTTTGGTGCCGGTGACAGCCGTATGACGTCAAGCTTCATACAGAGTGTTTTTATCTACATTATAGACTAACAACATATTGGCCTCTTTAGTTTACGGATATTTTATTGACACTTGAGACGCCCAGTATTTATAAAAAGTGACACCTTACTGTCTTTGTCACATAAGTCAGTAAATTTTCGGAGTATAATAATGTACATATATCAGTTTAAATAGTATTTTTTATTCGTGAATTTAAGAATATTGGGGTAAAAATCAAAATAAATGTCCAGTTAAAGAGAGTTTTGTCACCGTCACGAAACTGTTGGTTAACTTCAAACATACGTCAATTTTAATGAAATTGTAAGTTAGACATCATTTAAGTGACATTTAAATAGCGTCCTTATGTACATTTATTTTGATTTTTACCCATTGTCATTAAGGACGGATAAAAGGCATTCGGTTCCAAATTTATTACGAGACATTGCAATGGAGATGCCAACATATTGAATCGAAAACTTCTTCAGTACTTAGATGAGAAGGATGAACACGATCTTACCGAGAAAGTAAGTTAGGTATTATTAAAATATAGACGTATCGTAATAATATTTTCCTACTCCTGTACTTTTATCTGTCATTTATATAGTCACGAACACTAATATAAGAACATACATAATATGTCCGCAGAATAATCCAGAGAAAAGTCTATCTTGTCTATGCCCCAAAACAGCACTTGTGCGTTTTTGAGATAAAACGATACGGCCAGCTACCAAAGCTTAGCGTTGCACAATCGATTTAATCATATTTTAACGATTGTGAAATAGGGACTATAAATCACCTAATGTTTTGAGAAATGATTTCAGTTACCTGATTGGTCGATTTTAAAATAGCTGTATTCTGGTTGGTTGATACGAAATACAAAGTTTTTTTAAAAGATTTAAATTAGTTAAAGAGAAACACGTACCTAAAAGAACCTATCGTTCCGTTTGACAGTCGATGTGTATTGTGATTGGTGGATTTAATTTGGTGAAGTATTCTGATTGGTCAAATTAAAATGTTTTGGAATTGTAAATAATTCTATTTTCCATTCCGTCAATTTAAAAACATAGTAAACCATAGACACATATTTTGTCATTTTCTTGTTTCCCGCTCGTTTGTTGTTCTTTACTTCGTTCGTTCGTTTTGCATTTCATTTGAAACCTAGTCGTAGAAAAAGTATTGTATGCAACGGTGTATAACTAAGTCAAAAAACACTCGTGGCGCTTACCTTTACGATGTTCGCCTTCGGCTCACATCGTAACACACGCCACTCATATTTTTTGACCTCTCTTATACAACTATTGCATAAACTACTAGAATCATCTATGTCACTATTTTAATATGTTGTGTATATTTTATAAAAACACCCTATATTTAAATTTGCGTCATAATGACGTCACCGGCACCAAAGTTTCACTCCCTGCTCCTGACTGTACATTCTTCAGGGGGCTTATATGGCTGCATTTATTGCGTGACCAAGTGTGGATAAGGCATCCATCACCTTCTGACACGTAAATAAGTACGAGAGTGACGAATGCTTTATCCACATTTGACACGCGATATAGATGCAGCTATAAGGCCCGCTGGGCGCCTAATATGGCTGCTTTTATCGCGTGACAAAATGTGGATGAAACATCCGTCAGTTTCTGACACTTTTTATCAGTTCCCTACGCCCGCTTTGGACTAGTGGTCGGAATGACGTCATTTTGTTTGTAATCGCGTTTCGTTTTTTTAGGTTTAGCACTAGCTGTGACGTTGAAAAGACCATGATGCATTTTAGCTCCTTAGCCATTAGCTGAAAGTTTATTTATTTTATCAGTAAATAGTGAACAAATTAAAACATATTTTGAGACAAAACTCTGTAACCATGTTATTTAAAACACATTTAAAAAAGTCCCCGTTGTGAATCATTCCAAAATACCTGCAGTCGGGTTTGGTATGCTACATTTATTTTGTATAACGATAACAACTTTTTGCAGGCCCTGACATTTGGAAACCAGTGGTTATCGAACCAGAATCCTTGAAAAAACTCTTTATTGTCGTGATGGACCCGACCCGGTTCTGGACGTCCACATGGACGAAGTACGACTACTACAGGATAAAAGAGTTGGTCAAACACCCTGCGATAGACTTTAAGAATAGGAAGACAGTTTTGTATGTTGGTGGTTACTCGGATTTTACTTGGCCAGTGGTGGGCAAAACCCTGGGCCAACTGTATGGACGATTGGGTTACAACGTGCTGATGTTGGATGCATTGCATTTTACTACAAGATTCTTTCCTTTGTGAGTATTATAACAATATCGAACTATTACAGTTTATTATGATACAAGATCTAAATTGGTCATTAAAGTCGAGGTGGGAATGCAGTAATGAAACCGTTGATGTCGTGTTTTTTTTTTTTTTTTTTTTTTTTTTTTTTTTTTTTTTTTTTTTTTTTTTTCAAAATCAAAATTATTTATGTGCTGAACACAGGTGGTTATACAGTTGGTGTACATAATAAATAATGGATGTCCTTTGTACATTACGTTTTAAAATATAATTATTTGTTATATTTTAAATAAAATAATTTGTTTGCTCGCAAAAAGTTAACTTTTTTTTATTGAAAATAGGTTTGCTCTTGACTACTCTAGCGCGAAGATTTTGTCGGCGATGAAGCGAGTTCACCCAGAAGATGCCTATTCACCCTAGCAATAAATTGGTTCTGATTGAATGAACTATTTTTAAAACCGTCCGTCCGTCCGCCGTTTAACTCAGAAAATATTGGTACTACCAAGCTGTAATTTAGCATAGTTATACATTTAATTTACGCCGACAAAAAAGGAATATTTTTTTTTCGTCTGGTACAAATAAAGCAATTGTGTTTTTTTACATTATGATATTATCCTCACTCGATGTCATAATGTAAAAAAACACAACATTATTAACACGTTCACTGCGGGTTGAGGCAAAACCGCCTCAAGCTCGACGATACGTCGGTGCGGGGCTAAAAGTTGTGATATCTCTCTCGTGCGGGAGCTGTTGCCGTTTACTTACAAGGCGTATGATAAAGACAAATATACATTTCTTTATGTTTCTCAAACGCTGACTCTTTTATACAGAAAAAAGGTTAGAGGTCTAAATAAGCCTCGAACGCACTGGGTATATAATTTTTTCATAGAGTGCGGGTTGAGGTTAATTTAGCCTCAAGAAAGTTAACCTCAAGGCCGCACGGAGCGGGGCGCGGGCTACGCGGGAGTCGACCGCTTGACGTCAGTGCGGTGACAGTTATCGATGCTGAACCACGCGTTTCCCATTATTATAAAGAAACAAAATTTACTCTACACAAGTAAATCTGGAGACAAGCTTTTTTATCATACATATGTATAATGGGTTTTATTTACATAAACCAAAAATATTCTTCCTGTTAGAGCATTTATACAAACCTACCTCTAAAGTAATCAAAGCTTGTACTATTGCTACTAAGCGGCAATTAACAAACGTATGTATAGATAAATAAATTCTTATATAGATAAGCAAACCATGACCCAGGAACAAATATTTGTGATAACACACAATTAAACGCCTTTAAAGATGCTCGATATGATGATCATTCTTTCATCGATAATTTAGCTATAAGTGCCATTCCCTGCTCTAGTCTCAGATAAAATTTAGTGCGTTTTGAGGGCTAAAAGACCTCAAAAATTCTTTAGGTATTTTTTCTTAAGCCAGAGGTCAGAACCAAGGGCGAAGCTAAGTGTATATTAAAACATTTACTGAGCAATGAATACAACACAAAAAAAACCCCTGGTCCTATTCTTGGCAAAGTTATGAAGTATTTAAGTAACTACTGAAATTTGAGAGCGATTCGGCCTCACCCGCACTGTAAAAGAGTTCCGGTTTGGGCTGATTCGATCTCAACCGCACCTGCCACAAGTCCTTCAAGTTGAGCCCCGCAGCGAACGTGTTAAGTAACATTGGATAGCTCTTTAAAATCATTATGTACATGTCATTATCATTTTTTAAATTTGGGCGACTGTTAAGGAAATATTGAACTCGAGCAGTTTATTTTCGTTAGAGTTACGTGTCAAACCACCCCCTACCCCCTACAGCCAAACATACAAGTAATTATAATCTGAAAATATCTGAAATGAAGACGCATATAACGAACTGAAAAGGAAATCTATCACGACTAAGTAGGCTTGATTAGTTCCTGCGGGCCTAGTATGACTGCGTCTATATCGCGTGTCAACTGTGGATAAAGCATCCGTCACTTTTTGACACGTGTACTTATTTACATGTCAGAAGGTGACGGATGCCTTATCCAAAATATGTCACGCGATAAACGCAGCCATATTAGGCCCCCTCAGATACAGGCGGCTAAAGCGTTTATTGTACCTACTAAAAATCATATAAAACACCACCAAGTTATTTTAAAAAGAAAATTAGTTCACACATGTTATTTATATTTGTAGTGTTTTGTGTTTGTAGTTCTCTCTTCTTCTTCATCGTTCCCTCAATGCTGAGGATCGCGACCACATGTTAGGGTTTTCCACTCAGCGCGGTCGTAAGCAGTGTGGATCGCTCGGTGTTTGTAGTTAGCAGTGTCGAAACCCTTCACTGAGCATGGTCCGACATGCTCTTGCCTGGTTTTTAATAGTATTTTTACTCCTTGAACACATTCTGATACCTCTTTTAAATCGTGTTTTATTATGTTTCAGAGCTGCTCGTTTCATACATCAATCAGGGAAGCACGTGGCTGAAATGCTAGCCGAGCTGGTCACCCTCGGTCTTGACCCGAAGAGACTTGAAATTGTAGGCATCAGCCTCGGAGGCCAACACATGAGCTTCATAGCTAAGAACTTCAGGCAGATCACCGGGCAGAACATCTCCATGTTAGTAGCTCTTGATCCAGAAGGACCATGCCATAGACATCTCGGCCCTGACCAGAGAATCGACCCGTCAGATGCTGATTTCGTCCTAGACATAGCAACCAATATTGATGGTTTTGGCATGGCAACTCCGGTTGGACATGTAACATTTTATGTCAATGGAGGTGAATACCAGCCAAACGAAATCTGGTGGCTGCCATGTAATGTGATATGCAGTCACGTTAGAGCGATGACTCTTTGGATATCAGCTCTGATGAACCCTCACCAGTTTATCGGGATGCAGTGTGATTCCATCCAGCAAGCGAGGGAAGGCAATTGCTATGAGAGAAAACCGTTCGTCACGAATACCATGGATCTGTTTGTTGATAAAAGTAAACCGGGCATTTATTATTTGGCCACGTTCAATAGACACCCGTATGCTTTGGGCAAGAAGGGGTTGAAGAGGAAACACGAAATTATCGTGAAACAACTTGGTTCGCTCAACGTCGATGACGTGCTTCATGTGAGATAGAAAAAAATAAATAGTACTTTAAATAAATGTACTACCAAGTATGCTTAACTGAGTAGAGTTGTTTTTTTTGTTAATAACTTTTAATTTATGCCTGTTAGAGTAAGTGTGTATAGATGAATTAGCGAGAGCGTCGAATTGCATATGTAGTGGTATTGTGTGTTTATACTTAAGCATTCTATATTTGAAATTAAGGGAAAAGGGACCCGTACTATCAGCATAAAAGGAGGTTTGTAATAAAATAATTATATTTAAGAAGAAAATTCAAAAATAATGTCAGTGTCAAATTCTAAATATTATTTACGTTGTGCGTATATTTTAACGGATGATTTTATTGTACTGAATTTAGCAACTGAAAGAATTAATACTATTACTGCTGAGGACTGGGAAAATATTTGTCACCATGTCGAAAGTGAAGAAAATGAATATAATGTCAAGAAGGGGACATGGATCGAATTACAGATCATAATAATTATTATTATCAATACATGTGACAGCACTGACAGCTCAGATGAAGAATTAAATAATAGGGAATGAAAACAAAAAAAGACTGAGTATTGTTTTACTGGTTAAGAAGAGCAATATGATAAGAGAGAGTATGTAATTTCATTAAATTAGGAGAAATACTTACGTTATTCTACTTTTCATGCGAACCGTACAACCACTACAAATGCAATTCCACGCTCTCGCTAATTCATCTATACAGCGCTAGTTTTACATCACGTGACGCTTTTATAAACGCAAAAAGGGGGTGCTGTAAGTGTCACGTGTGTTTCAGTGTGTCTGTCCGTGGCATCTTAGTTTCCAGATAAGTGGACCGGGTTCCTAGCTTTTTTTTATGGCATAGAGAAGACAAACGAGCACACAGGCCACCTGATGGTAAGTGGAAACTGTGACCCATAGACATTCGCATTCACAAGACTACAATGCAATCCTAAGACTGCAAATGCGTTGCCAACCCTGAGGACTAAGATGGAATGCCTCTATGCTAGTCATTTCACCGGCTGTCTTATCCCCAAACCGGAACACAACAATGCGAACACTGCTGTTTGGCGGTAGGTTAATGGATAAGATGGTGGTAGCGATCCGGACGGACCCTGCTCCTAGCCATGATATCGGAACCAAATCGGTTGCGCAGTCTTAAGAGACATCATCTCTGAAAGTAGTGGACGTCAAGTCAAATCAAGTCAAGCCATTATATCGGGAATTTAAATAGATCTATTTCAAAGTTATGTAAGGTGACAGAACCAGTAATGGACAAGGCACCAGTAACGGACACTTGATTCTTATTTCACAGAAGATAAGGGTTATTCATTTGTTTTCCGATAGTCAATTTAGGACCGTATGAAATTTAAATTGAGAGTGAAGTGTCCATCACTGGTGCCATCATCCTAAATAATATTTTATTTTGTATTAGAGCATTTAACCGCGAAGAATGAGTAAACCCACTTTTTGAGGGTGTTACGAGATTATCGTGTGTATGTGTCGTTATTTGTGGCATCTTAGCTCCCAAACGGATTACCGATTGTTACGAACTAGCAACGAGTATGTGATACATTTTGGAAGTTGATTTTGACCTACCTACTTCTAACTGTCGGCTTGATTTGCAATTTTGGAATTCCGAAGACATTATTGTGTCATCGGCCTGAAAGCGAACACAAGTAAGTAACTAGTTGCTTGGATCTCTCTTTATAACTTGACCAGTGATAAAATACAATATGTGTTAGCTGCTCTGGTCCATAGGACCATAGGAGCTGGCCATAGGAACTCCTTAATGGCGAACAGATGGAACGTCTAACCAGATTGGGTCTTTTAATAGTAAGCTACTTATTAGAAATATGGGTAGGTACACAATTGAATTCTGAAGAGTCATAATTCCAAATTGATCCAAATCCTGAATTTCATAAATTTGTTAAAAGGCTTAATTTTTTAATATCGTATACCAATTGAATTATGAATTAAATCTAAAATATAAAAACTCCAGCGTAACATAGCTTTTGGAAACATGAAAATTCGGACCAGAAAAATAACAGAATTTTAGGGTGTTCCTAATAAACCCCTCACATAAGTGTCTACTACTCAGTCGATGCATTTTTCGAGAGCTAACATCTATAGGGGACAGGTTGATGCGTTTCAACATCCAAATGCGTCTGGTTCGCTAGCTCAGCCTTGCCTCACTAACGTTAATAAGTACATGTTACAAACATGTAAACTATGTACTAGCATTAAGTAATAGCTATAATTATTCCTAATTTGAATGTACCTAATATGACATGTAAATTTTTATTTTAATAATAAATGATTGAATTGAATTGAATTTATAAATTACTTAACTTATAATTTTCCACATATAATTGCTAAGAAGAATTACACATGTAGTCGATTATAGGTCAAAAGTGAAACCTTAATGAGGTTACTTACATTGTCTTGGAGTAACTCATAGTTATTTTACATTTATATTACACTAATGACATCACCTCTAAGAACGTCATCCTCTCAATTTAATAATTATTAAATACTTACTTCTGCCCGCGACTTCGTCCGCGTAGATTTCGATTAATGTTATTCCCTCGGGATTTTTAAATATTCCGGGTTTAAGAAATAGCCTAGATATGTGTAATCTATTATTTATCTCCATTTCAAATTTCATTCAAATCCGTCTGGCACACAACGTTTTGCTTTTATAATATTATAAAAGTAAATAGGATTCGTAGATTATTATCTACCGCTGTCCTATCCTTTCTGCGTTGCCCTAATTTCAGAAGTCTCTTAAACCGGCCTACGACATTCATCAAACATTGCCTAGAACTACCTCAGTTAAATCTATTTCATTGGTTTAAAAGGAAAATCGGCGATCCGAAATTAAACATACGTTAAACCAGAAAAATGACAATTGGAAATACATCGACAAGAAAAATTGGCCAACATACTAGCGTCTAAAATGTAATCTCATCTAATGGTAAAACGGTCCAATATTTATGTACACGCCGGAAGAGTTACCAACTATATATGTTGCCGGTCTCGACGAAATTCAACAATACTCCATATTGTAGCGCATTGGAAAAGTCTCAGCAGAATGTCATTTCAAATATAGTACGCACCCAAAACGTTCTACAGAAGTAGAAACGTAGTTAAGCGCAGTGAGTCAAGAAAATGGGATTGAACATCCTGCTGATGACGTGAATTGCAATGGTCTACCGTTACGAGGTCGTTGGCACCAGTCTAAACAATTCCTCGGCACACTCCACATTATACAGACGGTAGAAAATGCAGAGAGATGCAAAGTCACTACGGAGGCTAAGCATCTCTAAATGGTCTGAAACTATACGATCGTTGACAATGCGGACGGCAAGTCTTTGGATGGATTTGAGAGGGTCAACCTGATAGGCAGGTGCTCCAGCCCAGAGCAGTTCCAGAGCAGTACCTACTCCATATGCGGCCTGACCTGCGCCTTGCAAAGCGCAAGACGCTGCTGAGGAGTGAAGTACTGCTTTTTGGATGCAAGTTTTTCCGTGAAACTGCACATCGCTAGCATTATCAACACCAAGGTTGTCAATACTGTTGAAGATGGAAACGGAAGTTCCTTGGCCGCATTCTGGCGTCTCAAGCGATTATGAAAATTAAAAGATTACTGGTTCTTTTCCCTTCTTGTCCACAGTATTGTTTTATGCAAAATAACCTACGATATGTTGACTTGCTTTATAAATTTGGGCAGGCGTCGCTCCTTGGTCTCTAATATGAAGGGACACAATTGCAGCATATTTTTGACCCTGGGGAAATGCTTATGCAATACCCACCGAGGGCTAGGGCAGGTTATGTCCAACTTGCACGGACTAAAACCCCCGGGGCATTCCGCCGATCGCTTTACGAGGAGGCTATGGAACAGCGTTTGCCAGGTGATGATGTGAGCTCACCTTCAGACGGGGAGACACTTCTAGCCCCTTTGCCTATTCCACTGAAGGCACTCTGGGGCACAGCAGGGAATTCCAACACAGACACTATTTCAGGCTAATAGTAAGTTATCCCCTCCCTGCTCCTAGTTACTAGCTAAGTGTGCAAGATGCATCAAAATGAATGGCATCAAGTAATATAACCAACGAAGAAGAATAACGTGGTAGTGGTGTGGACAAGGCGAACAAACACGCAGGCCACCGTTGGTAAGTGGACTTTCATTCATAGACATTTCCAATTTCAAGACTGCAAATAGGTTGCCAGTTATAACCGGTTTTAATCGGTTATTTTCATAAGAATACGGCCAAAAACCGGTTGAATTGCATTCCCTAGTGGTCAATCAAACCACCAAAACCAAGGGTTAAATGAAATGTCTATAGGTAGGTATGTTAAGCATTTCACCGGTTATCTTATCTCCACACCTGAATACAACACTGCGAACAGTGCTGTGTGGCGGCAGGTTAAAGGATAAGATGGTGGTTGCAATCTGGCACTGCACAAGGTTCTTCCAAAACTCAAATAAATTATTTCACCTACCCTTATCTAGTATCTTACATTTGGCGGTATGTAGTCACCAATATCTTTGACCTTTGTCACCCTTAGTAAGAGCGGAAGGGCAATCTGCATTTCTTTAGAACGGTGCCTTTACCTCCCTTTGTTTACGGGGCCTATTAGAGCAATTTGAGTCGTAAAGCTGGAGTCTTCCTATTTTCCTGAGGAAATTATGACGTTATATATTTTTGAATGGTTTTTTTCTGAGACCTAGGGTAGTCGGCCTCGGCCTATATGAATGGGAAGAGTACGAATTATATATCCCAAACTCTTCAGACTCATATTATTATAATGTCGACTACTGGTCTCTGGCTGACCACTAGTGGCTTTACCCTATCATTATAGTTATACATTGAAAGGGTTTCATGAGATGCTACACTAGCTGTTGCGCGCGACTCCGTCCACGCCGAAAAATAAAACATAGCCTATGTCAGGGTGAATGTAGCTTTCCAATGGTGAAAGAATTTTTGAAATCGGCACAGGAGTTTTTGAGTTTATTCATTACAAGCATACACACACCCAAAAATACAAAAATACAAATCTATCCTATCCTATTATAATATCAGTGTAGATAGCGGCACGTCCTAATTTCGCCTGGGGCTAAATACGTACAAAATGTTATAACCTTAATCTATCTAGAATTATGTACCTAGTACCTACCTACCTTTCACACATAAATAAACTCACGCCTTTATTCCCAGAGTGGGGTAGGCAGAGCTACAGAATTTCCAACAAGTCTAAAAACTTTTTGATAATTCTGTTACTACATTTTGCACACTTAGGCGAAGATGTTTACCAGTGTATTAGTGACCTTTCGAATGGTGAAAAAAAAGTGAAATGGCACAGTGGCTCTTCATAATATTATTAGTACCTACATACATTATCATTCTGATTGATATCAGCAGACGACCGATCGTTGTGGAAAACCTTGGGGAAGGCCTTTGCCCAGTAGTGGACGCTTTGCAGCTGATGATGATGATGATGATGATACATTAATATACCTATACCTTATTATTTTTCTACCACTAGTTGGTTAAATAATTAAAAAAAACATTTTCAATAACAATACAAAACATCGCATAATCCCTGGATTTGTCGCTTACCGCTCGCACTACCCGGAACTACATAATAACTTTATGTAAATTAACTTTATTAAATTATTAGCTCCGATAACTTATAAATATTGGAAATATAGTAGCTAATGTTATCATTATGCAAATTGCACTTCTTTATATAAAAAGGATTTTGCAACACGAGTTTATTAAGCTTAGGCTTGCGCATGCGACGGTTATTTGGTGCGTTAAAATAGAGGTCAATAATTTAGACCGCTTTGTGTGTCAAGGTCGCAACTAGCGTGAATTTGTTTTTCTTTAATATTAAATAAACGTTGGTGTTAAATATTACGGAGAATGGGGGTTTTAGAAGTTGTTTGTTTGTCAGTGTTTTGTATGGTTTCGGTGGCAGCTGTAAATTATTCTAGAATTGATGAAGGAACATCTCATGGATATTTGTCTAACTGTAAGTATGAAGAAATTGTATTAAGATGTTTTGAGAATTTTAACTGACAAATTAGTTATTTAAAGTTTGCTATAGATGCCTTTTTAACTACTATTTATTACTACATAAATAGGTACATACCTTAAATTACGCCTGTTTCCCAGAGGGGTGGGCAGAGACCACTTCTTTCCCTTTGCTACGATCTTGACAATTTTCTTTAGCTTCTTCCACATTCATACATCGAGTCATGGACGCACGTCGGTTTCGGGTACTTAAGATTCGGCCCTTTTCCAGTATATCTCCGATTTGACTCGAAAAAGTACGCCTAGGGCGGCCCCTTCCTTTTCGATCTGTATATCTCTATCGTCAATCTTCTTTCATCCATCCTTTCCAAATGACCGAACCATCGAAGCATGCCCTTTTCAATCTTAGTCACTACATCTTCTTTCATTCCACATTTCTCTCTGACTTTTTCATTCCAGTTTATTACTAAACTATTAATTTTAAGTTTATTTACTAAATTATAACGACTAACTGAGAAACAAGATAATAGTTTTGTACATGAGCTTTTTTACTGACTGTAAGTGTTGTTTTGCCCAGTTTTTACTTGCTTAACTATCCAGATTAAACTCGATGAGTTTATTTCCGACTTTATCATCAAATCAGACCTTTGACACCACTCCAAAGATGGTAAAGGACTTTTTTGGTCGACTATACATACAGCAGTTACCTCCATTTGCTGGTAAATTTTATCAAACCCTGATGTTTTAACTTCCAACCAATGCTTCCGACGCATATAGTGTTACAAGTAAAACGTCTAAATGTGTATATTTGTCTGATACATTGTTGTCAAACGTTTTTTTTTAAATTCGGTTTTCCGAAAACTGACCAAATGACTGTATGAAATGTAGTTTTAAAACCGCTAGCTTAAATCAGTCCTGTCTGTTATCGACAATGTATACGATCGAGTAAGCTGCAGGGACAGTCGCGAGCGCTTATTTCTATTCCATACACATAGACAGTTTTCGATAGCGTTAGGCATCTTGTCTAGAGCGTAGGGAATACAAATAACCGGTTATTTGTATTCCCTAGCCGGTTTTAACCGGTTATATTCATACAAAAAACGGTGAATAAGCGGTTAAATTGCATTCCCTACTAGGGCCTCCGTGCGATTTTCGAAGAACACGTCAGTCATCAGCCTTTATAGGAACTGAGAGACTGTTTTAATACAGAAATGCAACAAGGGACTGCACGGCATGAGTCCGCTATTATTTAAGACTGCGCCGAGCAAACGCCGAGCGTCCAGTGGCGCCCTCATTACTATTATTGGGTTTTCTAATTAACTAAAGAATTTCCTTGGAACTAAACAAAATGTGTTTGTAGCGCAAGTAAAAACACAATTTATGGGATACGTAACAAACTTTAATAACAATTACCCTTTGAGTAGTCAGCTTAACGGGAAAAGGTAACCACTTTTTTTTGTTAAGTTAATAACTTGAAGGTGAATTGTTATTTAACTATATGAATACCCTATAAGTTGTGTTTTCATTTGTAGTACAAAAACATTTCGTCCAATTTCAAGAAAATACTTTAGTTTATTAGAAAACACAATAAAAGTAATGAGGGCGCCACTGTACATCCGGCGTACGCTCGGCGTAGTCTTAAAAACATCTCTGTGTAAATTAGGAAATGTATGCCACCTTGTTTTGACCGGAAACTTAGAAAGTGGCTGACACAGAAGGTTTACTATTCCGTCAATTAGAGCTTTGATGACATTGGACTATATTATGCAAATTATTTAATATTGACAAATCCTACTGATATTATAAATGTGAAAGTTGGTCTGTGTGTGTGTTAGTTTATTGCTCCTTCACACTGCAACGGCTGGATGGATTTGCATAAAACTTGAAATGGAGATGATAGCTTATACCCCGGATTAACACAGGTAAATTTTTACCCCCGAAAATTTAAAAGTTCCCGAGGGAGCAACGATTATTTGAAATGAAAACGCGGGCAGAAGCTAGTTATTTATATTTATATAAAGTTTATGATTGTATTTTTATAATTATTGATATTACAATACAATACAAAACATTATTATTTTTATGATTAATTTTCATTACAATTAATGTACTTTACAAGAAATGTACAACACTTACTCAATGAAGAATTATGAATTACGAATAAATAAGAACTGACGGTTGATATCGGCTGAAGAACTGTTAGTCTGTAGGACCCTTTATATTTATATAATTCGCATGCTCTACAATCCCAATATGCGCTAGTATAACTTGATTATTAACATAATACGTTTCCTTCAGGTCCTGGTTCCTGGAAACCAGCTAAACTCGAACTAAAAACTTTGGATCGGATCACCCTCTCCCTGCTCGGCCCTGGCAGGCTCACGGTAGCCAAGTGGACCTCCTACAACTACAAAAACATTAGGCGGCTGGCCAAGCACCCCTTCATGGACTTCAAGAAGAAGACGATAGTCTACGTCACTGGATATCTAGACATGAATACCATTCCGATCGGGAGAGAATATGGGGAAACTTACAGAGACATGGGCTATAACGTGTTGCTGATGGAGGCTATTCATACTGTTGCAAGAGATTTTCCTAAGTATGTACTTAAACATTTTTTTTTATTTATTCTTTGCCAATTGACAAAGAAGTATTTTTATTACGTCCAATTCCCATCGAGGTGTCACACAAATTGACCAAGTCTCAAACATACTTATACAGAGAAATAAAATAATACCTACATAGTTAATTAATATGGGACTTTTGTATCATTTTCAGAGATCCGACCAATGGACGCTATTACTCGCAATAATGTGGACATGACTCCAAATTTTTAATTAATTAATTAAATTACATTAATTCATTACTTACCGACCGATAACGACTTGTTATCTTGTATGTTTATTAAAGCAACTAAACAGTAGTTTTTGTAATTTTTCCGTGATTAGTTTATTCCTTTACACGGCTAAAATATACTTATGAGGTGAAAAGCTCCTTTCGGTATCCACGGATGTTCATGGAGTAAACTTAAGCAGGTAGATTAAGTAATATAATATTAATGGCCACTCCTCACGTCTTTGTACTTAATGTAATTTAATTTGTTTAATTAAAATTTTCGGTGTCATGTCCACATTATTGCGAGTATTGACGCCCATTTATCCGATCTCTGATCATAATAAATTGTATGTGTCTTGGGATCTTAAAAGTTTGGGTCATTAGGTGTAACAAAATTATTATTATTATTATCAGGGGCCTAATATGGCTGCGTTTTATCGCGTGATAAATTTTGGATAAGGCATCCGTCACCTTCTGACATGTAAATAAGTACACGTGTCAAAAAGTGACGGATGCTTTATCCACAGTTGACACGCGATATAGACGCAGCCATACTAGACCCGCTGCGCTGAGTTGATCGACATTTCTACTACTAAGTACTTCTCGTATTGTGTCAACGTGTTTATTAATTGACATAAGTTATACATACTGTTGGGTAGTGACCCTGCCTACGAAGCTAGTGGTCCTGGGTTCGAATCCCGGTAAGGGCAGATATTTGTGTGATGAGCGCGAATATTTGTTTCTGAGTCATGGATGTTTTCTATGTATAAGTATTTATATCGTTGTCTGGTACCCATAGTACAAGCCTAGAGCTTAGTTTGGGACTAGGTCAATTGGTATGAGATTGTCCCCCTCCCTTATATTTATTTTTATATATTCACGTCACGAATGAAAAGAACAACAATACCTTTATTTCAGAGCTGTTCGCCTCATGCCCGCAGTCGGCAAGCACGTGTCGGAAATGCTTGCAAACCTGACGGAGGTCGGCTTGGACCCGAAAAAACTGGAACTGTTAGGGCTCAGCCTCGGAGGCCAAACCATGGGCTTCATAGCGAAGAACTACCGCGAAATCACCGGCAGGAACATCTCTTCGCTTACAGCACTTGACCCGAGCGGACCCTGCTTCAGACATCTAGGTCCAGAACACAGACTTGACAGGTCTGACGCAGACTTCGTCCTCATGGTGGCTACTAACAGCCACGGGTTCGGTACAGCTACTCCACTCGGTCATGTAACGTTTTACGTCAACGGAGGGGAATTCCAGCCTGGAGAGTTCTCCTTCCTGCCTTGCACTGTGATATGCAGTCACATCAGATCGTTGTTCCTTTGGTCATCAGCTTTGAAACACCCTAATGGTTTTATAGCGGTAAAATGTGATTCCTACGCGCAAGCGCGAGATGGAGATTGCTTTGACAAGAAGCCATTGGTTACGAATATGTTGGGGTTTAACACCGATAAAAGTAAACAGGGCATGTATTACTTACGGACAAGTAATCTGTACCCTTACTTTTTAGGTGAGAAAGGCTTGATACCAAAGCAGATCCAAACGAGATGAGAGCTATGTGAAAAGAGTAGCTAGGTTAGTTTTGCATTGTTTTAAATGTAAATGTAGGTACAATGTATGTATGTAAACACTTTATTGTACAAAAAAGAGATAACAATTATAAAATAGACAAAAATATAACAGGGATGTACAAAGGCGATCGTATCCCTTTAAGGGATCTCTTCCAGTAAACCTTTGAGCGATTGAGAAATAATTAATTTACAACGAATAGCCAAATAAGTACAACACTAAAAGTAATTTCTATAAACAAACAAATAAATACATAAACATAATTTTATAAATAAATATACAAAATAAGCAGGGAAAAAAAAAGTTTAAGAAGAAGTGTCAAGCCAGAACTTCTTTAGTCGAGATTTAAAACAATCTACAGACTGAGACTGCTTAATTTCAATTTTGCATTTCTGCAATAGATTCCACAAGCGCACAGCGAAAGGATTTAGAATAAGCTTTGGATTTATTTGATGGGAAAGCAAGGGAAAGATTGTTACTTGAACGCAAGCGATTTATGTACTTTTGTTTTTTTTTATTAAATGCTCTGTTCTGTTCTGTATTGTGTGGTGTGTGTTAAGAGGCCTTTAGCAAAACTTTACTGGCAACGTCCGATATGTTTACATTTAGTTAGTTAATATGACGAAAATTACTTATAGCAACCATTACCAACATCTATTTTTCAATTGTTATCTTCAAGTAGGGTTGTAAAACAATGACGCAGGTGTGTCGGTAGGCTCAAAGTATGCTATGAACAAACAATCTTGATAGTTTTGATGTTGTTTGTCCATATTTCACTGCACGGCGTGCGTTTCTGAAATAATAATTAAATACTACGTCAATATCACCATTAAGGCTGCTGGTCGTGTCCGTGTTTCGTGTACCCGTAGCCGAATCTCCGTTACCGAGTAACACGGCAACGGAGATCCGGCCCGTTCGACACGTGAAATTCGGCTACGTGTAATTAAGATACGTAGCTCCGTGTTACACGGAGATACGTTTCTTATTTACACGTAGATCCGATCCGCCCGTGACCGTGACGTTTAATGAAGATTTTATGTGTCTTTAAGACCTCCGAATGTAATGCGATAGTAGTGTTTTTGATTTCAGTTTCTTTGCTTTTGCATTTAAAATTGGTTTAATGAGTCATCTCATTATATAAATATAAAATAAACTAGAGCACATATCACATATCTAATAAGGCTCCGTTCAACAAGCTTTTTCATTCAATAACCGTGCGGAGCGGAGCCGGAGCCGAGATCCGCAGATACGTAGCCGAACGCAGACACGGATACGTATCTTGGCGTGACCGTGTAGTTCGGGAACTTAGCACCGCCGGTGCTAAGATCACGGAGCTACGGTTCCGCGTGTAACACGGATATCAGGACCACTAATCACCATCGACACACACAACGTCATATACCGACACATACACGACAATATCAGCCATAGGGATATGTATTAGTGTTGTATCGATTTATGTATCAATAATGACAATTAAAATTATATTGAATGTTAGCCATAGGAATATTTATTATGTATAAGTGTTGACTTATGATCATAGTACGTCGTTATCGCGGGTACAATTACCAATCAGATAAAGAGCAGATAAAACAGAATGTCTATTTGGTAGAAACGGACGTATTCTGCCTACAGCTACTAAACATCTAAGAAGCTCTTTACATGTGGAGAGTTTTCTCTAGAAAAGATCAATAAAAAATACAGCCGCAAAGGGGTATGAGTTAAACTGTTGTCATATGTTTTGTAGGAAATAAGTAAATTTAATTATCTTTTTTTGCGGGTGGTAGGACCTTGTGCAGGGTCCGTCCGGATCGCTACCACCATCTTATCCATTAACCTACCGCCAAACAGCAGTGTTCGCATTGTTGTGTTCCGGTTTGGGGATAAGACAGCCGGTGAAATGACTAGCATAGAGGCATTCCATCTTAGCCTCAGGGTTGGCAACGCATTTGCGGTCTTAGGATTGCATTGCAGTCTTGTGATTGCGAATGTCTATGGGTCACAGTTTCCACTTACCATCAGGTGGCCTGTGTGCTCGTTTGTCAACACGATGCCATAAAAAAAAAAAAAAAAAAACGTTTTTTTTAAACAATTTTATCAATATATACGTACTTGTGTGAAGATAACTGTTATCGTCTACTAATTAAACGCTTACCTACTTAGAAGAAAGTCTATTTAAAAAATAAGAAAACAACGTGTGTAATTTTTACTAACGTGAATTTTTCACATGTATTATTTGGTTTTCGTAATAGATTACAAAGATTTTTTCTAAATTTTCTACAAAAATTTTTTATTAAAGAGTTTGCATTGCGACTGCATAGTTAATCTATTTAAGTTGTATTGGTACTCAAGTAAAGTATGGAGGTTTGGTATTAGAAATACCTAATGTGTGATACATTTTAAACTCGTAGGAGTAGGCATAGATGTTCCTCAAAATGAGTTTCGCGTCTGTTATTGCTTGTTTTTCATAATCTTTCGGTACTGTCAAATCGTTTTTGTACCCGCGATAACGACGTATGCTTATGATATAGGTATAAGTATAACTAACGACATTTGAATTTATTTTCAATATTTTATATTGATATTGATTATTAGCTATAAGAATATTTACTATGTATTTTTTTATCCTTTTTTGCATTACAATAAAGACGGTTTAAAAAATCTTTCATTTCAATGATCGAGAAGGGTTGAGCTACTTCAGTACACGTGCCACACTTTGGTCAGTTGTATTACATCTCTTTGTCGTCCTTTCCTTCCATATTTAGAAACAAAAGAAGTTGTATAATCCCACATTAAGTGCATTTTCGTCATGTTAACTTAAACAAACTATAATGAGCGTAGAGGTGGTCATGAATGACAGTGTTTTACGCGGTTTGTTTGCGAATTAAGCGTTGTACAAAATAAACACAATAGGACCTAATATTAACCCCTGAGGTACACCTCGGGACATGCTATTGAGATTTAATACCATTTTCACTAATTCACTTCGTCCCAGTTATTCTGGCTGTAAACGGTTTTTTAAATACCTATCAAGAAATCGTAAACTTTTCGAAACTTTACCAGATAAACAAAGGAAATAGGATCATAACAATAAGGTAGGTACAGAAAACAAAATTTAATCCTAGGTCACTATAGACAAAGTCAAGGTAACGTTGTAAACTAAATCATAAGATGTATCCTATCGTATTTAGTGGCCGAGGAATCAAATTGGTTGACTGTACTAAGTTTTATGTACAGTCGAGTTCATAAATATGTATACACTTTAGTACTTTGTCACTTTAATCGCTGTGATAATTCGTATATATGGCAGTTTGAACATGACATTAAATAGACAAGGTTCTAAAGTGTAAACATATTTATGAACTCGACTGTACATTGACTCAACTATGCAACGTCATTTGAGCAGCGGAACAAGCCATCATGAACTGAAAACATTAAAATATTAGGTTGAAATTGGCGTTTTATATGGAGAAAATTATGAAAACGGTGGATTCATACATTTAATTTTGAGGATTATTTAGTAACGTCAAATGCAATACAAACAAAATTCTGTCAGGAATATTGGACACTAAGTATACTAAAAATAGTTAGCTTCATAAAACTCGCAGCACATGAAGAGAGTTGAGTTCACACTTTAGCAAAACAAGTGCTCATTATTTTTTCATGTTCTTATGCCAGCGCCACACGCTTGGCGTTTGCCGCAAACTCTGCAGGACGCAGCTATATATCGGAATGAGATAGAAATACATCGTGCTCCTCACTCTAAGATATAGTTGCGTCATGCAGTGTTTGCGGCAAACGATAAACGTGTGGCGCTGGTTTTAAACATATAATCAAACCTGTAGGAAAATAGCAAATAAAAAAAAATACTCTGTAGAAGCTAGAGAGGGTTTAGTCACTTTTCAGTACTATGGAGGTGAGTTTGGGCAGCTAAAAAAAAATACGTGTCCATTATTTTAGACTACTCTCTAACATATATAAATATAAATCAAATCGGAGCCGGACAGTTGGGTACCTTTCCTTGTTAGTACACTTGTTCTTAGTGTGCTGTTCCATTCTGACCCTTGCTTACAATACCGTGTCAGAGTTATTCTTTTATTCGTATTTAAATATTTTACCTCATATTGCGTAACTTATATTGCGTCACGTCTTTATTAGGCGAGGGCTACACGTACAATGAATACTGTGATCGACAGATATTTAAAACATAATATCGTGATATTTACTGATCGTGTGGTTTAATGTATTGACGGATGTCAATATTTATCACGGAAATCTAGATTTCTGGATTATGGATGGCAGTTTAGTTTCATAAATGTTGAAATCTGTCAATACACTAGACTACACGATCAATAAATACTGTAAGTATATACGCATCGCAACAACAATGGAGACGACGTGCCACCAACGTCGTCAGTATGTCCGATTTTCAATTAACAATCGGACATTCGTAAATAATTTCGTAAACTTCTTTGTCATTCATTATGCACTTTATAATTTTAGCCAATAAATTCAAATTTGTTTTTGTTGTTGTAGCCAATGTTTCATCCACTGCTTTCTTTTAATACGTAAGTATAAACGAATTCCTAAAACGATAGCGACACAAGCAGTTTTTCCCTTCATATCCAACAAACACGTCTGAACTCGACGAAACACGTTAAGTACTGAACGTGGTAAATATTGTACGTGTAGCTTTACCTCTGTGTTGCGTGTTTGGAATGTAATCCATCAGTATTTATCATGTTGATGGATCACAGTAGTTATTGTACGTACACGTACAACACATCCCCCACCAGCCAATCCCGAACCAACCAACCAATTACGCCAACCAATTTGAACACGTCCAAACGAACGTCATGACTTTTTGCGCGATTTTGACGCAGTTTCAGCTTGCATGATGTAAAACAAAGTCATTTTTCGCGTGTGTCAATCTGTCTATCCGCTAACTGTTGCTAAACCACGCAACGGATTATGTATGTATGTATGTAAACACTTTATTGTACAAACAAGAGATAACAATTATAAAATAGACAAAATATAACAGGGATGTACAAAGGCGAACTTATCCCTTTAAGGGATCTCTTCCAGTTAACCTTTGAGCGATTAAGAAATAATTAATTTACAACGAATAGCCAAATAAGTACAACACTAAAAGTAATTTCTATAAATATCAATGTATAAAATACCTAAACATAATCCAATATTATATACATGTATTCAATATAATAAATAAATATACAAAATAAGCAGGAAAAACAAAAAAGTTTAAATAGAAGTGTTAAGCCACAACTTCTTTAGTCGAGATTTAAAAGAATCTACAGACTGAGACTGCCTAATTTCAGGAGGCAATAGATTTCACAAGCGCACAGCGTGTAGCGAAAAGGATTTAGAATAAGTTTTGGATTTATTTGATGGGAAAGCAAGGGAAAGATTGTCACTTGAACGCAAGCGATTTTGAGATCCCGTAGCCAGAAAGGCAAAACGCTCAGTAAGGTAAGGTGGGGAATGAGAATAGAAAAGGATGTTAAAAAGCAACGTCTACGATTTTTTTTTTTTTTTTTTTTTTTTTTTATGGCATCGAGTAGACAAACGATCACACAGGCCACCTGATGGTAAGTGGAAACTGTGACCCATAGATATTCGCATTATGATGCGGTTTTCACGGTTAGGTTCGTAAGGACTAGATTACAAAACGACTATGTAAGCAAAACGATTTAGTTTCATAAGATCGTGGTTGCAAAACGTCTAATTGTGTAAATCGTCCTATATTAGAATGCCTGGGTTGAAGATTGTACATAGTTCTATAACGCTTTGTTTTTATACCAAAATTACCCAAATAACAAAATTACCCCAGCAGAACGCACTAGTAAAACGACTAGGTAGGCATACACTTTTTGCTTACTAGGGCATAGTACAAAAAAAACCGGGCAAGAGCATGTCGGACCATGCTCAGTGTAGGGTTCCGAAGCCGTAACGACAAACACAAAAAACTTTCTCAAAAATCAACATGTATGAAACAATTTTCTATTTAAAGTTATTTGGCGCTGTCTTAGATGATTTTTAGTAGGTATAAACCCGTTAATCGCCTGTATCTCAGGAACTAATCATGTCTACTTAGCCGTGATAGTTTTCCTTTAAAATTCGTTATATGCGCTTTCGTTGAAGATTTTTTTCAGATTTTAAGTACTTGTAGTTTTGGCTGTAGGGGGGGGGGGACACTTGACTCTAACAAAAAATAGCGCTTTAAAGCTTAATATTTCATAAACGGATCCCTTAATCGAAAAATTGTTTTCATAAACCCGCAATATTTTTGAAAGACCTATCCAACGACACCCCACACTATGGGGTAAGCAAGAAAAAAAAAAGACATCCCCACGTTACGTGTAGGGGAGGTGCATTAAAAAAAAATATTTTTCAAAATTTTATTTTACCACTTTGTTGGCGTGACTAATATGTACATTCATGCCAAATTACAGCTTTCTAGTACTATGAGTCTCTGAGCTAGACTGGGGACGGACGGACGGACGGACATGGCTAAACTATAAGGGTTCCTAGTTTGACTACGGAACCCTAAAAATGCGTTTTGTTTAGTTGGTCGTTATGCAACAACGACGATTTGCTGACATAGTCGTTTTGCAATCTAGTCCTTACGAACCTAACCCGGTTTTCACCATCCGTTAGATAATATTTCACAGAAAGTTGTTATGTATAATCAATTCTGGTTCATGTTTCTGTTTTCCAGAAAACTCACATGACACGAAACGAGAGCAAATCGCTAGTAGACTACAAAATTAAACATTCAAGACGAGCAAGTTATTACTGACCAATGCCATAAAACAAAACAAATTTTACTCAAATACAGCATAGTCGTAGAAAGTTTCTTGCTACGTGATTTAAGAAAACTCCCGCTAAGGTGGAGGAGTTTTTTTTAAATCAACGAAAGTAATATTTTTAATAAGTAAACAGTAGCCCAAACATCCATTTACACATTTCTAACTTCAAAAATAGGATATTTCCATATTATACTTCCACAACATCTTCGCCTAAGTGTGCAAAATGTGGTTACAGAATTATCAAAAAGTTTTTATAGTTGTTGGAAATTCTGTAGCTCTGCCTACCTCACTCTGGGAATAAAGGCGTGAGTTTATGTATGTATGTATGTATGTATACTTCCACATTCTATTAAATCCTTTTAGTCGGGTAACACTAAAATAGTGCAATAACTTAGTTTAATTCACCGTGCATTGGATTGGATGCCTTCCCCTAAACTACGTTCATTTATTAACATACTAACCCTGTTATTCATAAAACCGCAATAGCTAAAGTATGCTTGAAGTAAGAATTATCCTTATCTGTCATAATGATATTTGCATTTGACATAAAGTGACAACGCATTCTTTAGTTAAAACAAGGTTTATAGTGGGCCATTTGCAACGTTAAAAGATGGCGGATGTGTAATTTGTTTTAGTTTTATTTTTTTGTGTATTTAGGTGTTCAAAGTTCTTTTCTGATAGTGATTTGTTCTTTTTATGCCATTGTGTTGCACAGTGATTGAAAACTTGGACTTATTTCGCGTATCTGGCATCTTTCTTCTCGTTACAAGTGGACTCGAAGTGGTACATAGGTTAAAACTATCTTGACCTCTGTCCTACAAACTACCGAACAACGTTGCCCCCAATCTTCCCAGAGAAGATTGGATTGTATTTTATTGCTATATTGATTTATACTTATATACACTTGACACTGGCGAAATCACTAATTCGTGGAAACGCCATAGCCCGGCGGTAGTAGCTGTTGAAGTCGCCGCGGGGCAAAAAAAAAAAAAAAAAAAAAAAAAGGTTTATAGTTCGTTCGTGAATAAAAGGTTTATTAAATAAATATTTGTTTAATTATTTTTTAAACATATCAAAAGTGGTGTCCCTCATTTTTCTTGCCATTTTGTTTAGTTCTGATTCCAAATATAGGTATACAAAATTCAATTTCACCCAATATGCCACTTTAGTGAAAGATTTCGTCTTTCTACTTTCGATACTTTAGCTGAAATAGGTTAGTTACGATAAAATAGGTACCTAACATTTTTTTCCCATAGTTTAACCTTACAGCCTCTTTTGTGCAATTAGTCATACATATTGCTTACTATTTAGTCAAGGATTTCATTCGCTATGTAGGAACCAACTTTGTTGGACGGCTCTGTACGTCTTTTTTTTATTTGGCTATCAGTTTATCTTTGGAAAGTCCTAATTTGCTAAGGTTTATTTATATGGGTCTCCAAGAACTTTGAAACAACACGTTGAAAAATAGTGAGATCAGACATTAGGTTAGTACCTAGATGAAACTGATACAGTTTTCTTTTCCATCATGATTAAAGTGGCGTATTGTGTTCTTTTTTGTTTGGTCTCTGTTTCTGCTTTGTATTCAAGCAACTTCGAGGAATATTACCCTGGATTTATGCCTGATTGTAAGTGACATATATCTTGTTTATACTTACTCTTACTTTTATATTATAAATACAAAAGTGTATTTTTTTACTCCTTCACAACCAATCAATTTAGTTTAAGTTACAGATCACCAAAACCGATTAACTTTAACAAATTTTGAGGATAAACTTTTACTTAATAATAATATTATATAGGATTCCACAAGGCATAGTTTTTGGACCGTGGTTCTATTCCATCTTTTCAAATAAAATAAATATTTAGAACGTAAATGGTAATTGATGACCTTAAACGCCTATGACGCATGCATTTTAAGTGGTTGTACTTCAAGGATCAGCATAAACAATACTGATTTCATCTTAAAATGCATGCGTCACACTGAGACACATTTATTTCCTGTTTATTATAGAAGTTTCCGAAATTATTTCAGGTCCGGATGCAAAGAAACCAGTTTACTTTACCCCTCAAGACTTGGAGCAAATCACTATCTCAGTTATTGGAACAAGCAACACATGGACAACCTACAACTATAGAAGTATTAGGAAGCTAGTCAAGCATCCTGGCTTCGACCTGAACAACAAGATATTCATGTACATCAGCGGCTACATGGATTTGACTACGATTTCCACGCCGCTGGGGAAGAATATGGGCAAGCTCTATAGAAATTTGGGCTATACTGTGATGGTGTTAGACGCAAAGGCATTCACATACAGGGATTTAGCTTGGTAAGTATTGTAATTTAAATAAATATCCCGGTACAATCTCACACAAATTCACTTAGTCCCAAGCTGCACGCTATGGGTACTAGACAACGATAAATATTATAGAGAAATACATAATAACATACATAGAAAATATCCAAGACTCAGGAACAAAATACTCGCGCTTATCACAGAAATATTTGCCCTTACCGGGATCAAACCCAACTAGACTAACCGCTACGTCAATAATAATAGTTTTGAGCACGGGAGACCAGACCGCTATTCCACCACTCTGACAATGACAGGTGACAGGTGACATTTCTGTGTACATGGCTCAGTTTATATGAAACCCAGTTATCACTTTGCAATGTATACCCAATTGTCGCGTATCATTGTCAAGATGGCAAAATAGGGAGCAGATAGACAACGCTACTAATTTTGTAGCTATACAGGTGTCCCAGGAACCGAAATCAACCCGCCTAGGGCTGATATGATATGTTCTGATTTTTACTAGATTAGGAGGATTTTAATCTGATTTTTTGTAAATTTTTGTCATTAATCAAACAAAGTTTGTTTCTCCGTACTAGGTGTCCCAGTCTTTGCTTTTCACTTTGTATGGAAAAAACAACTTTATATAATTTATTAAAAAAAAAACTTAATGATTTTTCGTGACAATTACGTAACCACTTTTTCAGGACGGCGCGCTACGTACCAGCAATTGGGAGGCACGTGGCAGGAATCCTTGCCAACATGACAACGTATGGCCTCGACCCGAAGAACCTGAACCTCTTAGGCCTCAGCACCGGAGCTCAAACTATGAGCTTCATAGCGAAGAACTACCGCGAAATCACTGGAAGGAACATCTCCTCACTCACAGCTCTTGACCCAGGTGGACCTTGCTTCAGACATCTCGGACCGAACCAGAGACTCGACCCATCAGATGCCGATTTCGTCCTGAGCGTAGCTACTAATATAGACGGTTATGGCATGGCTACTCCAGTCGGACATGTGACATTTTATGTCAACGGAGGAGAGTATCAGCCTCCGGAACTGATAACGATGCCCTGCACATTAGAGTGTAGTCATGTCAAAGCTTACTTGTTTTGGTTATCAGCTTTACTTAACCCCAATACGTTTGTGGGGATGCAATGCGACTCCGTACAACAAGCCAAATACTTCGACTGCTATGACAGGAAACCAAAGGTCACAAATACCATGGATCTGTTCGTTGACAGAAGTAAACCGGGTATATATTTTGTGGCCACGTCGCATTTATACCCGTTTTCTTTGGGCAAAAAAGGATTGAAAAAGAAGAACAATCCGGTGCTTAATGTTTTGAACTTTTATGATACCGATGTTGTTACTATTTGATTTTTGTAACACTACCTTTACCATGACTGACAATTACCTTACTCGCTAGCGAGTCGAATGCTCTGTCCCTTGCAGTAGTAAAGAGTGCGATGGGACAGAGCATTCGACTCGCTAGCGAGTAAGGTAATTGTAACTCATGGTAAGGGAACAGATCAATATGGTATCAGTGGTATCACACATTTACGCGCATGTATAGTCGGAAAGATTCAATGAAACCATTCTTATGGGCGATTATTCAACTCGGTAAATACCGTATTATTTTTGACTTACAGTAAGATGGGGTGAGTAAGGATTAAGGGGTGAGTAGGGACTCAATCTAAAATGAAGCATATGTTACTAATTATAAGACTAAAATTATTTCCAGTAGTTGTAACGTTATTGTCCATTTAATACTTGTTCTTATTTGTAACAAGTTATTACTTATTTTAAGTTTTACCGCTTAATCCCTCCTCACACCGTTTTACGCTATTAGGGCTGTTCTGTTCTTATCTGGGCTGCCATTACGTCAAGTAAATAGGAGCTATCAAAACGTTAACAATACGATAGGCGTTGAATAGTTGAATAGGCCCAGTATCTTCAGCATGTTTCATGTCTATCGATTTTCAATTTCTTTCCAGTTACTAAAACTATAAATTAGTACTTAACCGCCTAGGAAATAAGTATACATTTACCTCGACGTTTTAACTGTGTTACGACAACCGTGGTGCCGCAAAGCCCATCAGTCTTAGTTTTCGTGACCACGGCTGTTGTAGCACAGTCGAAACGTCGAGATTAAGACTGCACCGAGCAAACGTCGAGCGTCCAGTGGCGCCCTCATTACTTTTATTGTGTTTTCTACTTAAGTAAACAATTTCCTTGCAATCAGACGATACGTTTTTGTAGTGCAAGTAAAAACACAATTTATGGGATACGTGACACACTTTAATAACAATTACCCGTTGAGTAGTCAGCTTAACGGGAAAAGGTGGCCACTTTTTTTCCGTTAAGTTGATAACTCGAAAGTGAATTGTTATTAAACTATGTGATATACCCTAAAAGTTGTGTTTTGATTTGTAGTACAAAAATTTACTGACCAATTTCAAGAAAATACTTTAGTTTAATAGAAAACACAATAATAGTAATGAGGGCGCCACTGTACATCCGGCGTACGCTCGGCGTAGTCTTATAGCCCAACGAGTTAGTATAGTTCTTTACAGTTTATTAAATGTTTGTTTAACTTCAAGTGCAATTAGTTTTATTTCCGAGTATACCTTTAAGTTTAATTATAATGTAATTAATGCGAATTTAATTTATGTTCATTTTAATAATTATTTTTATTTATTTGTACTGTGTGACTTCAAATTGGTATCACAAAATCAATATTTTACACTCATCTCCCCTAAACTAAACTCTTCTAAAGTCTTATGCTGCTACTTCAATTAAAAGTTAAAAAAAATAAAAAAAGTCCTTCTTTTGGTTTCATACCATACCACTATGTTTAAATTATACAGATAACATCGAATGACAGGTATGACAGTAAAAGGCTTGTTTACAATTTGTGAAGTAGGTAGCAAGCACAAATAAGAAGTCATAAGTTAACAAGTTTTTACGACAGCTTAGTTGTGCTTTGTGCAGGTGGGCGTTTTCACTAAAAAGTGTACCCAATTAAGGACTGAAATTAAGGAACTTTATCTTTGTCCGTTTTGTGACGAAAATTAGCTATATATTGACGGCCACATTGTATGGCTAATTTTCGTCACAAAACTGACAAAGTTAAAGTTCCTTAATTTCAGTCCTTAATTGGGTACACTTTTTAGTGAAAATGCCCAGGTGCAAAGTGTGGAACAGAATGGAGGACGAAAAACGATTACAATAACGAAATATTAAAAAAAAAGGATAGTCGCGGACATCGTTTCAGAAATCGAGAATGAGGTGTTACTTGAAATCGAGGAACTTATTAACTGAGCCACAATGAAGTGTTTTGTATTACCAATTTGAAATCACTCTGTATAATTGTGTTTTGAAGTATTTTATATAGCTCTATAAATGCTTTTGCCTGGCCATAAAGGCCTGGAAATGCCTACCACACCACTTCATCCTGGTTTTGACTAGCCTTTGAAATTGTTTATTATCATGTAAAAATAAATTTGCGCTATTTTTGCTTATCTCCAATTGTTCAGTGTTAGGGTTAGTATACATATTATAAAAAAATATAATAATATTAAAAAGAGAAAAGATTTGATTGTTTGTTTGTTTGAATTGAATAGGCCCCGGAACTACTGGACCGATTTGAAAAATTATTTCACCATTAGCATCCTACATTATTCCTGGTGAACATATATTTTATTTTTTGAGCGGACAGAGTCGCGCGCAACAGCTAGTATTGAATAAGAAGGTAGTTCTAAAACTAATTTGAAGGAGATCCGTATATTTTCTCTGAAATAAATTACCAAAATTTCAAAATTTCATCTAAATCAAAGAGCACGGCCCTCTGATGGTAAGTAGGATCCATAGTATTTTTCAATCTAAAGATTAGATCCACCACCTCCTACCTACCTCCATGGTGCATACCTTCACGCCTGTAATCCCAGAGAGAGTGGGATAGGCAGAGATACAGAATTAAGTACCTACAACTCGAAAAACTTCTTGATAATTCTGTAACCACATTTTGCACAATTAGGCTAACAACCTCAATATCATAATACCCTTAGGATTCATATTATTAAACCTACGGGCCTAGTACGGCTGCGTCTATATCGCGTGTCAAATAGTGGATAAAGCATCCGTCACTCTCGTACTTATTTACGTGTCAGAAGGTAATGGATGCCTTATCCAAACTTTATCACGCGAAAATGCAGCCATATTAGGCCTCCGTATCTTGGCTGAGATACCCGTGTCTCGATAAAAGACCAAACAAATGATCTCAAATGATTTGGTAAAACATTAGATAGAGAT
Organism: Acleris laterana; assembly: GCA_963966035.1. Lineage (NCBI taxonomy): Eukaryota > Metazoa > Arthropoda > Insecta > Lepidoptera > Tortricidae > Acleris > Acleris laterana. Next base: position 3,954,580 of record OZ014450.1, read on the forward strand.
AGATCTTTGTTTAATGGCATATGTCGGCCATTCTCAAAAATGCAAAATTTTGCGTGTCCGGCTCATTAATTATACATAAATACGTTCAGACGTTAGTGCCATATTTTTAATTGTATACTTTGTGTATTTATCTAAAAGTAGCATACACATTTTAACTTGATTATTTATTTATTACTAATTATTTTATTTTTCAAACCCTCGTTCGCCAATTACCATAGCCTGTCCGCACGCTACCTTTGTCTGTAAATCTGCTCCTCATTTAAGTCAGGAATAAGTTCAAGCTATGCCATTAAAAAACTTAAGAGACCGAAATACTGCCTGTGTTTTAACACAAAAAAATATTTTTTAGGACCATTTGATTTAAATTTATCATGAAATATCTCCGTGTCCGGCCCGAAGGTATACTTAATTGCCATCGCCACTCACTTTCGAAGTGCTCATCCCTAAACAACGAAATATTCGAACATCACTTGTGCACGAGACGCGACCTGTCGGTTGTGCCGTGGTAATCGGACAGTGCGAACGTCTCAGTGTTGGTGTATACGCCTAGGATGCACGTAAATACCTAATTACCGTAGCTTTGGTTTTCAAGTTTTCTAATTCCCGTTCCTCTACTTATAAATTCGATTTCTTATGGCAATATTCTAATACTTAGTGAACCGAAAGAGATGTGAGGCCTTTGTATATTACGATTATCCAATATTTTCAACCGTTTATTTTTTTGATATTTTTAATAAATTGTATTGTTTTCTAAGTACCGTAGTGCTAATTACCGGCTATTTTCTAATTACCGTAGTATGGAAATATTCAAATTTATAGAGTTTCAATGTAATTTACACCAGGGGCCCATTTCCTACCTAAGTAATTTTAATCGTTACAATAAGTGTGCGATTGTATTTTTAAGATCTTTCTCTCCTTTATTTGTCTCAAGATTTTTGATATAATTTTAATTCCTACCTACATAACCATTTAATAATAAAAAAATTGTAATTGTTATTTTGATAAAAAAAAAAATGTTTATTAGAAGACAAAATTGCTCTTCGAAACCTTTTAAAATAAATAATTTTATTATAAAATAAATAGTATTTTATTTCAACGTCCATGTAAGTTCATTACAAAAAAAGGAAAACTAATCATACATATAAATATGAGAGTAGTTATTTAATGTAATAGTAGTTTTAGTAATATTAATAATATATATATTAATATAATATTTTACTTGAAATATTTGCTCTTTCTAATTACCGTAGCCATGTAAAAATATTTTTTCTAATTACCACGTCCATACAATTTTTGTATCTCAATAACTCAAAAACCACTGTATTTATTCTAATGCCATTTTGATACATTAATTAATTAGCTTACACTTGTTCATATTCAAAAGTCATTTAGACAAAACAACAAGAAACAAAATTGCCTACGGTAATTAGGCAGAGAACACTCGACTCTGATAATGGCCGATGTCATTTGTGTTGCCACTATGATTTCACCCATGTTAGGTTTAAGGAAGGCACACGTTTTAATAACGGAGAAAATATTACCTTTTGAATAGGGCAATAAAATAGATACAAATAATGTTTCGGTTTCATATATTTACAACAAATATTTACATGTTTAAAACTTAATATAATAATTATAATATTTATGAATGAAACTAACTAAATGTTTAATGAGAGGACTATTTACAAGAGTTAATAAGATTTTCATGTTTATAGGACGAGGAAATTCCAAAGGGATTAAGTCGTAAAGAGAGCATGGTAACTTAGGGCACGAAAAGAAAATATGATCAGGAGTGTTATTCTCTCAAAAACAACGGACGGGCGGACAAATGAGCGAAATCGCAGCGGCGAGTTTAGGTAGTTCCATCAGAGCGAACCAAACACATTTTAGCGCGTGCATTTTCAATTAAGCAGCCTTATACGTTCGATCCATCGGCAGAAACCATGCTGCTAAATTGAAAATGCACTAAAATGTGTTTTGTTCGCTCTGACAGGACTACCTAAACTCGCCGCTGTGATTGCACTCGTCCGTCCGTCCGACCGTCTCGTTGTTCAGAGAATCACTACCCAGGAGAGCCTTCGTCCAAACCGAACTCACAAAGAGATGGCCAAAGTGAAGGCGACAAAGGGTGGTGGTCACAAACCTATCAGCATGACGATAGTTGTTGTAAACAAAACTCAATCTGTTGGAGCTACAGTGAAAATAGGTGTGCCACAAGGCTCTATTTTAGGTCCCTTTTTATTTTTGGTGTATATAAATGACTTGCCACCAACAGTAGATAAACTTTGTGATATTGTACTTTTCGCTGACGATACTTCACTAATTTTCAAGGTAGACAGAAAGAAAAACTGTAGACTACAGTAGGATAAACGCCACACTAGTTAAAGTACTTAATTGGTTTACTTCCAACAATTTGCTACTAAATGCTAAGAAAACTAAATGTGTTAGATTCTCTTTGCCTAACGTTAAACCGGTAGATTCTAGAATTTTTCTAAATGACGAGTGTTTGCAAATGGTAGATAAGACAGTTTTTCTAGGCATAACAATAGATAAAAAATTGCAATGGAGTCCCCATATAGCTGTACTGGCAGGTAAACTAAGCTCGGCAGCTTACGCCGTTAGGAAAATTAGACAATTAACCAATGTTGAGACAGCTCGCTTAGTTTATTATAGTTATTTCCATAGTGTCATGTCGTACGGTATTTTGGTTTGGGGTAAGGCTGCTGACATACAAACTATATTTGTTTTACAAAAACGGGCCATTCGTTCTATTTACAACTTAAATTCCCGTGACTCCTTAAGAGAACTTTTTAAAGAAATTAATATCTTAACTGTAGCGTCTCAAATTATTTATGAAAATATTATTTATGTTATTAAGAATTTAGATTCTTTCACCAAGAATTCTGATGTACATAATTTAAATACTAGAAATAAAAATAAAATCGCTATTCGTAAATTCCGCGTTCGTAAAGTATATAAATCATTTGTTGGTCAATGCATTCATTTCTATAATAAATTACCTGACGTAGTTTAAAAGTTACCCTTTCCAGCACTTAAAATTACTTGAAAAAGTCGTTAATGTCTAAAGCGTATTATAGGGTCGAAGACTATCTAACAGACAAAAATGCATGGTCTAAACCCGAAGCATAGTCATTAATAATTTGATCAATTGCAAAAGCTTTATCTTGTCTAGGGGACACCGTTGATGTAGGAAAACATATCGAAACTTTTATGTGGTCATCTTGCACCGTGTTATAAGTTATAAACACACATATTATTATGAGTAGGTGGGTTTTAGTTTTTTTTTTTTCTCCTTTTTTATTTCTCCTTTTTCTTCCTTTATCTCTCACGTAAGATTTTTGGCATGTTTTCCTGCTGATCTACGCATGTTATTGGATATTATATTGAATTTAATATTTATTGCTTTATATAATGCTAGATTAAGTAGTTACCATTTTGTAATTAATATGTTTAAAAAATGACTGACTGCTGAGTTTCTTGCGGCGTTTCTTCTCAACAGTGTCTCCTCTTGGGAAGCGCTGGTAGATTCTTGACGTGTAAAAGTGCCCGTACGGCCTACTTACTGAATAAATGTCTTTTATCTTTTTTTATCTTATCTTGATAACCAAACCAAGAAAAACCAAGGCTTATTTGGATAGTAAAACATAAGTGTACCAATTTAAATACTGCTGCTCGGCGTCAATCCATAATTTTATCGAATTTTAACTTTCTCGATTGTTTCAAAACGAACGCTATTTTCTACTGAAACCATAATGTTTTCCAGATATTTGAATAGTATTTTATGTAACTGATACATAAAGAGGGTCCTTAAAATACGAGTGTGGTTTTATGAAACTAGCCAACGGCGAGTTTCATAATAAGATCACACGAGTGTTTTAAGGCCTAATTATGTACAGTTGCATACATTACTTTATCTACACACATATTATAAGTACTCTAAGATGCGTTCAGTAGCCGAAGGCAAATAACCTTCATAGCTACCAGTGCGACTGCTTCCTGTAACATATCTATAGGTGTTAAGCTAATGTATGAACTGAAATAAGAAATAAATGAAATCAGAGAAAAGAAGTATTTATTTATTATAATAATTGTAAACATTAACAGTAGTGCAATTTGAAATGTTTAATTGAAGTGTTTGTTTGACTATGATTTTTTTTTTAATCATAGACAAACTAACAAAGTCCCTATTCTAATGTCATTCGAAATCAAAATGGCGTACGATACTCGACTAAAAATATACCGAGTCGACGTTTAATTGATACTAGAATAGCCCCCCAGTTTGAATTGTGTTGGTTTTGGTAGATGTTCCAAATTTGAACAACATTACTTTATCAGTAGATGTATCATAAAATTAACATTTTATTACAGCCACAGATAAAAAAATATCATAGTAAAATTGTATCTTGTAATGCTGGTCATTATCTACGGATTCTGAACGCATTATAGAGGACTTATGATATGAGTGTAGATAAACGTATTTATGTAGTTATCTATACTAATATTATAAAGTTGAAGAGTTTCTCTATCTCATGAACAATAGGTCCGATTTGAAAAAATATTTCAGTGTTAGATAGCCCATTTATCGAGGAAGGCTATCATACTCACATAAACCGAAGCGAACCGAGGGCGGGTCGCTAGTATACAATAATAACGTAAGTACTCGTACGTCATGCGGCAAGAAATGCGTTTTGATGAAATGAAAATTTTCCCTAATAATACGTTCGTTAAAAGTTGTTTATAAAATAATGTAGGTACCCCTGCTTGGCAGTAGCGTAAAGGCTAGGTATTATTGGTCCCTGTCAGCTAAAAGTGTCCATCATTGGTGCCGTTACCCTAGTTCTCAGTTTCATTTTGTGCAATAAGTTATTAAAAAAATATATCTTTATCATTCCGGCGACAAATAATTCAACATTTGAAACCCGTAACGTTTGGATACTTTTATTCATATTTTTGAATGTTTTTATAGCTAATTTTAAATCGGAGGTCATGTCGAACGCCACTGACCTTAATTCAATGATAGGTCAAACCTGAATCGCAATTTGTGGATGTTTTGTATCTGTTACGGCTTAGGGCACGACTGAGAGCATAGGCGGCAGCGGGGGCGACGAGCGGCAAGTGGCCAGGGATTGTAACCGGTTACAAATAAACCGGTTTTTATTTAAGTGAAACCGGTAAATTATTTGGGTTACGTTCGGACAAATTAGTTACGCTTGGTTACGCGAAATGCATTTACCGGTTAGAGAGCGCTTCCATCATTCACCCTTGTCTCGGCTCACACGGAAGGAGCGCTCTCTAAAATGCATTTCACTCCCTGTAAGCGTAACCTCTTATGTTATGGGTTAGGCTCTCAAAGTGTGGCTTTAACCGCTACGGAAAATAAACTGGTTTTCAATCCCTGCAAGTGGCAAAGCACGTGAATAGAGACGAATAAGTATCAAACAAGCATCTACATAATAAAATTACGGGTGCGGGTGCGGGTGCTCACATTTTTAAGTCCTATTATCGGAAGTCCGAAAATGTTTCTCATACCATTTTACATCATAATGATCACTCTTCATACTCTTCTAAAACATGTTTAGTACTAACGATCGGATTTCATAATCATCTGAATTTCATAACGCCAATATTAATGAAGCCGTACACTTTTCACAATTTCTTAAATGTCTTACGTGTAATATAAGGTTAGGTTAGGTTAGGTTAGGTTAGGTTAGATTTATAAAAAATCTCAAAAAGTGACAGTCTACATACATACACAAACTCACGCCTTCATTCCCAGAGTGGGGCAGAGCTACAGAATTACCAACAACTCTAAAAACTTGTTGATAACTCTGTAACCACACTTTGCACACTTAGGCTAAGATGTTTACCAGTGTATTAGTGACAGGTTGCAAGCCCATCGCCTAACAATACTGTACGCTACGCTATGCTATATAGTGCCAGTCTCTTGAAAAAAAATGCACTATGAGTTGCAATAATTATAACTTAAAAAGTATGAACAAAAAGTATGAGGAAAAAATAATGAAGAGTGAGAGTGATTATGAATTTAAATCGGTAGGAAAACAAAAAATAGGAATAAGGATTTTATGTGAGTCAATTATGAACCCTATAATTACAGCTGACAATGAAATAATTTAATAGAAGGCACAATGACTTATAGTTATAGCACTACGACTATTTCATTATGTGTGTGTGTGTGTGTGTGTGTGTGTGTGTGTGTGTGTGTGTGTGTGTGTGCATGTGTGTGTATGTGTGTGTGCATGTGTGAATGCGTACCTATGTGCGTGTGCATGAGCGTGTGCGTACGTTCTTGTCTGTGTGTCTCTGTGTATGTGTGTTTGTGAGTATATTTGTGTCTGTGTCTGTGTGTGTCTTATTCATTGGTTTCCGCTACTCTCCGCGCCCGCCGGCGCGTAATCTCGAGGCCTGACCATGCATACCTATTTTTGAAGGTCGCTTTTAAATTTGACCTCATATGTGGTTCATCGATAAACATTAGGTCACTTTGCATAATAACGACAACTTGGATGATATAACAGCACGGTCTTGTGTTAGAAGCGGTTTGCCTCAGAATTTGACCGCGAACTTGATGACACTAGTGGAGGTCGAGGCAGTGGTAAATAGAGGTGTTATAGTATCATTCCGTCCCCGATACTTAAAATGCGGATAGACTACGAGGTAAATTAGGACGTTTGCCACATATAATAATATGTTAATGGTGGTAGGACCTTGTGCAGGGTCCGTCTAGATAGCTACCACCATCTTATCCATTAACCTACCGCCAAACAGCAGTGTTCGCATTGTTGTGTTCCGGTGTGGGGATACGACAGCCGGTGAAATGACTAGCATAGAGGCATTCCATCTTAGTCCTCAGGGTTAGCAACGCATTTGCAGTCTTAGGATTGCATTGCAGTCTTGTGAATGCGAATGTCTATGGGTCACAGCTTCCACTTACCATCAGGTGGCCTGTGTGCTCGTTTGTCTTCTCTGTGCCATAAAAAAAGGACCTTGTGCAGGGTCCGTCCAGATAGCTACCACCCTCTATTAACCCACCGCCAAGCAGTAGTATTCGCATTGCTGTGTTCTGGTGTGGAGATAAGACAACCAGTGAAATTACTAGCATAGATGCATTCCATCTTAGTCCTCAGGTGTAATGAGTCAGGGGTTAATTAGTATTCAAAACCAAACAGATTTTTGAAGCTAGCCTTTTGTCAGCAATAGTTTGACCTAGTTGGTTAAAAGAGAATATCTAGTCACTGACTAGGTATTATTTAATTGACAAAAAGATTCCTAAAATTGTTTACAACATATCTCTTTTGAAACAATAGGTTTAAAGGCAAAAATCATAACCTTAACCTATTACACAATTGAAATAAAATATGACGCACGGAGAGGAGTTAGTTTAGTTCATCTAATCTTTACATATTATAAACAATTACTGGTGTGATTGTCTGGTCCGATGATCAACAACGACGTACAACGACGACGACGTACAATTTCTTACCAAAGACACGAGAGTCGAGACAACTCGAAAAATTGGAGTCGAGAATTCTCGAAACTCTAGAACAAAAATGAGGCGAAAAACCAGACACCATAACCACGCAGTAGATTGTTAAAATAAAAAAAAACATAACTTTTGCAAAATAAAAAAAACGAAGAATTTAATGCAACTCTCCAGCATGAGACAAATCCAACGACATCTGATTTATCAAAATAGATCTGATAACATGTATGTACAAAAATCGGCCTCGCGTAATATATGAAGGTATAGATAACTTTACACGAATTATCAGTGATCGGAATAGGTAGAGCTAATTTGCCTAAACTTGATGCACCTTCATTCAATAATGTATTCCCATTTCACTCACGCATGAATGAATATGCCTCAAGTTTAGGCAAATTAGCTCTACCTATTCCGATCTCTGTTTATTATTCATGATATATAAGAAATTACATGGAAATTGAATTAATACAGCGAACGGAAACCGTATGCGGTTTATTTGTTTCCCCCGTGTCGTTTGTTGTCCCCGTGTCGTAAAAGCCGACAAGGTAATAAAGGCGTGTAGTACTGTTAGGCGATGGGCTTGCAACCTGTCACTAATACACTGGTAAACATCTTCGCCTAAGTGTGCAAAATGTGGTTACAGAATTATCAAAAAGTTTTTATAGTTGTTGGAAATTCTGTAGCTCTGCCTACCCCACTCTGGGAATAAAGGCGTGAGTTTATGTATGTATGTATGTACGGAAACCGTATGCGGTTTATTTGTCGCTGCCATCCTTCAGTACTTTTAAAAACTTATAATTAATTTAAATAAGAAAAACTAAACTAACCGCCATTTTCATGAACAACCTGCAAGTACATTTGTTTAAGGATTTTTTTACATTTTAGAGGATTGTTTCGAATCTTATCATACTCACAGGAGGGTATACTATTTAATATTAGCGGGAGAAGGTAATCCCACGTTCTTTTGCCATAAACATACAGATACTATGGTGTTGGAACCAGTAATGGACAAGGATGGACACTTGATTCTTATTTTACAGAAGATAAGGGTTATTCATTTGTTTTGCAACAATCAATTTAGGACCGTGTGATATTTGAATTAAGAGTGAAGTGTCCATTACTAGTGCTAGTCAGCTAAAAGTGTCCATCATTGGTAGTCACGTGATTTAATTTGGTACCCACCTTAAGTCCAAAATCGATCTGACATTCTATAACAATAAGGTTGAGTTTCCTAAAAGTTACAAATGACTTGACATCTCTAATGACATTGACAACTTCAAGCATATTTTTCTTGAAATAGGTCCCAAATTAACGCTCGTGACCGTACCTAGCATTTGTACTTTTGGCTCATCGATGCACCAGGAAAAAATGCAGACTAACTAGATCCATTCACTATAAAGCCGCCAACCCTGAAAACTGACAAAAATAAAAACATCACCGAATATGTAAATGTACTCAGTTAATATAAACCATCAAGTTCGCTGGTCGCGTTTTGGAGGTAATTCCGGTTCAAAAAAAACATTATTGCACTCGTGTAACTCGAACCTTGGTTGCTATTGTTACTATTACTAATGTCAAGTGGGACATTTCTCCTAATTTTGTCTTGACAATTTCAAAGGTAAACTTCTATTTTGACGACTTTATGACGAAAATAGTTTACATTAATTTAAATTCGCTTTTAAATTAAATAATTTAGTTTCTAGTATTTTCTGCTATTGATATATTTTTTATGTAAGTTAAAATTTATAGAAACCATGCAGTCATGCTATTTTTCCCATGAGTTAATTTTGTTTCTTTCATATCCATTTGCATTTTTCATAAATATTCTGAATTTAAGGCATTTATTTATCTGAGACCTAGTTTTAAAACTATCTGCTTTACAAATGACAGTTTGTTTGTCTTACAGTGATTGTCAACCGTTGTCACTTCGAGGAGTATTCGTTAAAAAGGAATTTAGCTAAAAGTAATGGTAACAAGATTAAAAATGATTAAAGTAGTGTATTGCCTAGTGTTTTGTTTAGTATATGTGTCAGCTGTGGAATACGATAGAAATATCGAGGGATACTTTAGTGGCTTTATGTCTGTCTGTAAGTACTTATACCAATTTTTTTAAGCATGTGTCTATCTGTAAAGTCTTTTATTTATACCTAAGTATATTACAATTAAACAGAAAACAAATAAACGAAAGAACTTATAAACTTACTTAAAACTACACTAATTTAACAAACCGCTACCAGTGGGCATTGTTCCTAAAATGCTGGCAGCATTGCCACGTTGAATGGCAATGCTTAATCTTTGTGCCAAGTACAGGCCAGCATTTTTGGCAAGGGTTGCGTCGATCAGGCGCTTTGACATATCTTTAAAAATACGGTGTGCTCCTCGTCCCCACGGTCCTAAAGTTTCGGCCCCAAAAGGCTCAAATATGTAACTTCTATACATTAAATTCCTGTAATCTCTGTAAGGGTGGGCTCGACCAAATGAGAAAAAGGTCTTATAGGTACTTAAACGCCGAATTTGTATAGACTAATCTCGAAGTCTTACTCTAGTTTGGTAAAATCGATGATAAGTGTAACATTTAAAGATCTTTCTGGTAAATACCGCGTGTATTAAAAAAACCGTCCAGGTGCGAGTCGGATTTACACACGAAGGGTTCTGTACCATTCTAAAATGAAATTGAATTGACTTAAAACTAGCAATGTGCTAGTTGCAGAATACTTCCAAAACTTTCAAAGTGAGAAAGAAAACATTTCTGAGAAACGAGAATGTTCTCCTTCCATACAAAATTTAAGAATATTGCTGAAAATTACTTAGTTTTTTTGTGGTTGTGGAATGTTCGACTACGATGGTGGAAGCGGTCCTTCCACCATCTTATTCTTTAACTTTCCACAAAGGGCTATTATTGTGTTCTGGTGTGGGAATAAAACAACCGACCGGTTAAATTATGTACTACTCGTAGCATAGAGTTGGCAACGCATTTGCGGTCTGAGAATGCAGTCTTAAGATAGTAGTCTTGAGAATGCAAATGTCTGTGGGTCACAGAGGTCACTTACCACCAGGTGGCTTGTGCGCTGGCTAGCCTTCTCCATACCATAGAAAAATCTTTTTCATAGATAATATTAACAATTTGAGTAGTTTCTCGTGTAGTCAATGCTATTTGAAACCATAAAATACAAACAAAGGTCAAAATTATGAATATTGATAATAATGTTGTAAATCGTAATCGATTTAACCTTGCAGTTAAAACATCCTCAATAAAGTGTTAAGGTACCATTATTATGGCACCATCATTTCATATATTACGTGCAATGAAGAAAACTTTTAAAGTTAGTTATATTGTAGTCATATAAAACGATAATTATAATTTTAAGAAATACAATAAGTATTTAATTTTAACCCTATGTATATATGCAATATCGAGTGCTACATATAAGTACCTACCTCCTGGGGCATTAAAAAAACTTAAGTTAATAGGTGCTTATGAATAATTAATGTACAGTACCCTATCGAAAATATTAAGCTTTTTAGTGCACTCTCATAATAAGCTTCAAACTGAACATCAAATGACAAGTATGACAACAACAATGGCAGTCACAATGACAAGGTTCTAAGTATGTTCAACATTTTCATTGGGTGACTGTACTCATTAATTTGACGTGATGGTTAAATAAATATTAATGATTTCCACAGTTATCTGTTTAGAATAAATAGGTAATTTTTAATGAGGTATTAGCACTAAACTGTGGCTTATAAGTAGGAACGATGAGATAATGAATAAATAAATCCGTCAATTATAAAGTTGATATAAGATCACAAGACAAGAATTCTTAGTCACATAAAAGGGCCACAGAGCGTTAGTTGTGCATTTTGCTTTACATTATTTGAAATGTAACTTAAGACATTTAGTGCTAAGCTAAAAAACCCCGACGGGAAAAGAGAGGTTTTATATTAGTTTTATATTATGTATACGTATATCTGTGTGTTGTGGCATCGTAGCTTCCAAACGGTAAAGCGATTCGGATGTTTTTTATTTATTTAAATAAGCAAGTATACTCAGAATGATACTCGTATTTAGCTAGGTTTTATTTAAGTCTTTATTCATTACTTGCTTCTCTTCGGGACACCATGGTGGCGCAAGCAGTCGCCGCTACCACGACACACCTGCGACTGCGCATGGGAAATGCAATTTAACCGGTTATTAACCATTTGTGTATGAAAGAATTCCGGTTTTAACCGGTTGTTTTTGTGCATCATATAATTAAAATTAAAATTCAAATGATTTATTTCAGACCAGGTCCATATATTGTTAGTAACATCTAGAAACTTAAAAGCTAAGTTAGTAATTACAAAATTGGTTTCGGCATAGATACATAGGTAGACAGGTATACTGACTGCCATGACATGATTACTTGACGTACGTCAAAGTAGTCCTGACCAGTCCAATCTAATGCCACAAAATCGGGCAGCTAAATCTACCAGCAATCACCTTCAGAATGCCATTCTGACTACCCCTTACGCGACCCATCAAAGAAGTAATTTTTAATGGGCGGACGACGGATGCAATTTTGTGACGAAAGCACAAGATGGATAGTGTATAATAAATGGAATGTACTGAAAATATCTAATAAAGATAAAATTATTATTTACTTCAACAATAAATTTCTATACCTTTTTTTAAATCCAATGTAGTCATATCCATATTACGGATATCGTTCGACATTTTTTTGACGTAATTTGCATCCGTCGTCCGCCCATTCATATCATACGATTTGTTGGTCGTAGCGACTGGTAGCGTTGCCATGGTGTCCCGGTTGAATGACCCTTAATCATTGTTGGCTATGTCTTAGGTCCTGAGGCAAAAACACCAGTAACCCTCACTCCTGGTGATTTGGAGAAGATTACACTCTCAGTCATCGGGACCAGCAATAAATGGAAAGCCTACAGCTACAAGAAGCTCAAGAAGCTGGCCAGACACCCTGGCGTGGACCTGAACAGCAAGGTCTTCATCTACATCACGGGATACATGGATATGACCATGATCTCAATGCCGCTGGGGAAGACCATGGCCAAGGCCTACAGAAACATGGGCTACACTGTGATGCTATTGAACACGTTAGACTTCACTTTTAGGGACTTCCCCACGTGAGTAATTGTTATTTGACTTTTTGTCTGTCCATGAAATTGTTTCATTATCAATCACAGAATGTGCTTTCTTCCAAATCCATACTAATATTATAAATGCGAAAGTGTGTCGGTCTGTCTGTTACCTCTTCACGCTTAAACCGCTCAACCGATTGAGGTGCAATTTGGTGCAAAGATAGTTTGAATCCTAGGAAAGGACATAGGATAGTTTTTTCCCGAAAATCATCCCCTAAGAGGGTGCAACAGAGGGTAAAAATTTGTATTGAGCTACGAAGCTAGTTTTAGAATAGATTGTAACCAAATCTAAATGGCCTATCCTTTACTAAATTGCTTTTGGTAGAATTAAAGTCCATTTTTAAATAAAAGATGTGACTAGCGATTGACTTTTATCTCATCTGGGTCCACAATGACCCTGGCTCGGTTTTCGAATACTGCCGGAATTTATCAAATTGACGCTTTGATGCGAACATCCAGAAACTTAAGTCAATCCTTAAGACTAGGGCTACCGATGGTAAGTAACGATACTAACGATGAAGTCAAGGACGGAGTTCGCTGGTTCATTAAGAGCCTATTTACTCACGTCTTACGAGTAAGCCGGTATTGTGTCGACGTCTCTTTCTATCTTTATGTTAAGGTTAGAGAGACGCCGACAAGAACATTCAATGATTCTTGTGCATGTGGCACCGGCTTCTAAAGATGCAGAGAAAGATCTAAGAAATGGAATTTCAATCAAATCAAAAAATTGAGAATAAGTCTTAAATAAGTCTAAGATTTATTTGAAAAAGTCTATAATAATCATACTCAGTTAAAGGATATCTGCAGAAGTAGCTTTACTGGCCTTTGATGGCCTTCAAGTCTAGGCACATGTCCAAAGACCGGTTCTATAAACTGCACCTAATAATTATATACTAATCTAACGATACCTGTTTCAGGGCGGCACGCTACGTACCTCAAATCGGAAAACACGTCGCCGGCATGCTCGCAAACCTGACCAATTATGGCCTTGACCCAAAGAAACTTGAGCTCGTTGGCCTCAGCACTGGAGCGCAAACCATGAGCTTCGTAGCGAAGAACTACCGCGAAATCACGGGAAGGAACATCTCCTCACTCACAGGTCTGGACCCAGCTGGACCTTGCTTCAGGTATCTCGGTCCAGACCAGAGACTCGATCCATCAGACGCTGATTTCGTCCTAAGCATAGCTACTAATATAGACGGTTTCGGCATGGCTACTCCGCTCGGACATGTAACGTTTTACGTCAACGGGGGTGAATATCAGCCCGGGGAAGTTTGGGTGGCACCATGCACTTTAGAATGCAGTCATGTTAGATCGTACTTCCTTTGGTTAGCAGCCTTGGTAAATCCTAGTACGTTTATAGGTATGCGGTGCGATACCATCCAGCAAGCGAAAGACCTTGACTGCTATAATAGGACCCCTAAGGTTACAAATACTATGGATCTGTTAGTTGATAAAACTAAACCTGGTATATATTTTGTACCCACGTCACAAAAGTACCCCTACGCTTTAGGTAAGGCTGGCCTTAAAAAGAAGAATAACGAAGTATTAAGGAAGCTGGAACAGTATAACGCACCCGATGTGATAAGTGTTTGATTTATTAGGAAGAGGTTCGAAATTTATTGTCGACGCAATTTTAATATTATTGTTGTTTATATACTCAAAGCACTTTACATTAAAATGTGAGAAACAAAACATTTCACAAGATTTACCTACAATTAACGTTATTTCTTATCTAGTCTTTACCTATTTCTAATTGACATATTGACTCAGAATTCTAAGTCATTCTGGTGATACTTAAATAATTGGTGGTGAGCCTTAGTAGTAATGTGACTTGACTTATATTTATTAGTATGGCCTAAATATACATATTTTACATGTACCTACTTAGGTAATCTTTAGTTCACTGATTTTTACTAATGACTGATACAAAGGTAAAAACGGGTTAATTTAGCCTTCAGGGATAACATTACCCAGCCCAAAAACCACTTTAAAATTTAATTATGAGATAAGTAGAATTCTATTTATGTTTTTCTGGTATGGAAATAATTAAGTAAATACATTATTACTTAAACTTATGTTTAGTCTTATTTTTAAAAGTCATTCATTTATTTATTTGATATTGAAATATTTTCTATTTAATCTGTTTACGAATTATTTTTGAGTTTCAGAATAAAAGTTTTATAATACAATAATATTTTTCTGGTTTTATCTAACTAAGGTACCCCCAGCGCGCGAGTTCACCTCGCACTTGACCTTTAGATACAAGGAACATAACATGAGAATAGGTATTTTTTTATTCATGACGCGTGCTGCTATCTCTTGGTGTACTGTTGACTTACTTTGCTGCACACGTTTTGTTTTGCAAGCTCAAAGCACCCTTCTGTTAATAAAGTGTGATAGTTCGCCAACCCACCGGTAGATGTCGCTACGGAATCGCCAAAAGATAAAGTTCTACAACTAGTTTATAGATGGCGCTTATACTCCCTTGGGGTCAGAAGAAATAGAGCTCATTTGAAAATTTTTGACGACCCGCTCGCTGGCCTATTTGGTAGGTGACCCTGCCTACAAAGCTAGCGGTCCTGGGTTCAAATCCAGGTAAGGGCAGATTACCGGGACTTGAAGAGATTAGTGTGATGAGCGCTAATATTTGTTTCTGAGTCATGGATGTAGTCTATGTAGGTAATTAAGTATATGTTTTTACATATAAATATTAATATCGTTGTCTAGTACCCATAGTACAAGCGTAGAGTTTAGTTTGGGACTAGGTCAATTGGTGTATTGTGGTATTTAACATGTTATGGTAATGTTACGATAACAGACAGTTATGGCGGCCGGGTTAAAACAATAAGATAGAATTTTGGCGAGTTAGTTAGTAGGTGGTAGTAACCCTGCCTACGAAGCTAGCGGTCCCAGGTTTGATCCCCGGTATAGCCAAAAATTTGTGCGATGAGCGCGAGTATTTGGTTATGAGTCTAGGATGTTTTCTAAGTATTTCAGTTTTTAATTCACATTACAAGTGTTTATATCGTTAGTCACCTAGAGCTTAGTTTGGAACTACAGTTTGATCGTTCTAAGAAGGCCGATTTGACAGCTGTCATCTTACTACAAAAAATAACCTCAAACACATATTTTGTACTAAGATGACAGCTGTCAAATCGGCTTTCTTAGAACGACCAAACGGTAGGTCAATTTGTGTGAGAGTATCCTCTGATATTTATTTTATTTAACGTCAAAAGCAGGGGACTTGACAAAAGCACCTGGATCTTACCCCATGTACAGTCACCCAATAAAAATGTTGAGCATACTTACAACCTTGTCATTGTGACTGCTATTGTCATTTCCATACTTGTCACTTGATATTCAGTTTGAAGTTTATTACGACAGTGCACTAAAGTGCTTAATATTTTCGTTGTGTACTGTACTTCTACTTATACCACAACAGAAAATACTCATTTACAAAACTATGATCGAAATTGGCGAAATAAACATTACCAGAAGTGAAAGCCATTTAATAAAATTATTTCAAAATTATTTCAAAATTATTTCAAAATTATTTCAAAAGCCATATGATTTTACAGAGTTCCTAGAAAAGAACAGGGTAGTGATTCTCTGAACAACGACAGTCGGACGGACGGACGAGTGAATGTCCAAGCGGCGAGTTTATGTAGTCCTGTCAGCGCGGACAAAACGTATTTAAGCGCGTGCATTTTCAATTTAGCAACATGGTTTCTGCCGATGGATCGAACGTATATGTGTATATTATACGTGTATGTGTTTTGTTCGCTCTGACGGGACTACCTAAACTCGCCGCTGCGATTTCGCTCGTTCGTCCGCCCGTCCGTTGTTTTTGAGAGAATAACACCCCCGGTAGAGAATGCCATTTGGTATTAGGTCCGCCATTTATACTTATTTTTCTGCAAAAAAGATGAAATAAATAAATAACCAACTCAATTATACGTGAAAAACGTAAGTAAAGGAGCTCTTGCATGTAGTTCTGTATACTTACCTATAAAATTACTATGGAACTTACGTCAAATTTCAAATGACGAACGGTCTATAGGTACAGATGTGTTACAACTAAACTGTAATTCTATGGAACTTGCTAACTATGTAAACAAACAATGTATTGAAATTGACATCTAATGTCAATTTTAGTATGGCGGCTTGTTTACATAGTTAGCAATTTCCATAGAATTACAGTTTACATGCAAGAGGTCCCTTACTTAAAAAGCATCAAAGTTTAAACCAAAAACATTACAATAGGTTTTTAACAAAGATTACTGACAAACCGGGGTCACAGATAAAGACATTGCAAGGGTCACTCAGACAATAGACCTAGTGTCAAAAAAATCAGCAGCTGTTTACCTGACTATACAAATTTGCATATAATCACGATATTCAAAAGGGTACTTGCCATACAAAAGACAAATTTCGGACATACAAATTTACATTTACAGTCATAATTCCTACGTTCGTTCTAAATTAAACTCACACGCTAATACAATAAGGTAGCTAGCTTTTTTTTTGGAATGCATTATAAAGTGGTTTTGATAACGTAGGGTCAGCAAAGAAATTGTAAACAAAGACCTTTTATACTGACGAATATTCTATTGATGGTTTTTTTCCGCGTTGGAATCTAATGGACACCTGGTACTCATTTGAATATTTTGCTGACCTTATTGGGGTAGTTCTTTACTTAATTATAGAAAGGGTATGTACTGTTCGGAATTAAAGGTTCCAGGTAATTAAAGCAGGAAAAAATAAACAATACAACCAATACAAAGATACTGTTCTGAAGCGTCCAAGAGTGAAGAAATAAAATAAATATTAAACATTAATTCAAATTCAAAATATTTCTGGGGTCCTAGTGAAAAAGGATATACGTCTCCTGAAGATCAATTAAAGAAGGGTATAAAAGATAAGATAAAAAAAGATAAAAGACATTTATTCAGTAAGTAGGCCGTACGGGCACTTTTACACGTCAAGAATCTACCAGCGCTTCCCAAGAGGAGACACTGCTGAGAAGAAACGCCGCAAGAAACTCAGCAGTCAGTCATTTTTTAAACATATTAACAATGGTACTACTTAATCTAGCATTATATGAAGTAATAAATATTAAATTCAATATAATATCAAATAACATGCGTAGATCAGCAGGAAAACATGCCAAAAATCTTACGTGAGAGATAAAGGAAGAAAAAGGCAAACAAAAAAAACTAAAACCCACCTACTTATATTTGTTTATAACTTATAGCACGGTGCAAGATGACCACATAAAAGTTTCGATACGTTTTTTTACATCAACGGTGGTAGTGTATAAGTCTAGTATCCTCCGTTAACGTATATACCCTTTTTAGTACGAGTTAAGTTGACTTATACTCTTTTTTACTAGGTCCCTAGATTTATTCAGAAAATTAGCCACATGAAGGCTCCTTTACACGTCGGTAATGTGGAGTGAGTCTACTAGCGCTTCGGACAAGACCATCATTGCGGAGAAGAAGCGCCGCAAGAAACTCCAGCATTTCAGTTTTTCATCATAAAAACATATGATGATATACATACATAGTTACATCACAAGGTAATAAAGTAATAAATAATAAACAATAAAACTAGTGAAAGAAAATTATTTGTGATCGTCTCTATTCTTCTACGTAAAACCATACTGCCTTTGACATGTTATCGTATTGTCAACATTTTGATAGCTCTTATTTACTCGACAGTAATGGCAGCCGAGTTAAATCAATACCATAACAGGTCAAAGACGATATGGATTTTACGATCTAGAATAGAGGCGCTGAACATTCTAGACACAGACAAAACCCGACAACAAGACGGCAAGAGGCAAATAAAGTATCTCCAAAGGACGCAATTTCCTCTCAGTCTGGCTACGTAGCCTTTTTCTACTTTAGCACTTAATAAACCTTGTGACGAGCTTCTCGGAGCATTCCCAATTCGACCAAGCTATAATTTTCGAAAAATATGTTATGCTGAAGCTATTTTAGATTGATAAAAAAAAAAAGAAGATAATTGATATTTATTCAGTAAGTAGGCCGCACGGGCACTTTTACACGTCAAGAATCTACCAGCGCTTGAGGAGACCATTGCCGAGAAGAAACGCCGCAAGAAACTCAGCAGTCAGTCGTTTTTTAACCATATTTAATACTACAATGATACTACTTATACTACTTCCCCGTGTGGTAGCCGGATTAGAATAGTGCCACTCCGTATCTTTCCGTGGATGTCGTAAAAGCCGACTAAGGTAATAAAGGCGTGTAGTACTGTTAGGCGATGGGCTTGCAACCTGTCACTAATACACTGGTAAACATCTTCGCCTAAGTGTGCAAAATGTGGTTACAGAATTATCAAAAAGTTTTTAGAGTTGTTGGTAATTCTGTAGCTCTGCCTACCCCACTCTGGGAATAAAGGCGTGAGTTTATGTAATGATACTACTCAGTCTAGCATTATATAAAGTTATAAATATTAAATTAAATATAAAATCAAATATTATGCGTAGTTCAGCAGGAAAACATGTCAAAAATATTACGAGAGAGACAAAGGGAGAAAAGAAAAAAAAAATGAACCATAATGTAATTGCTGTACGTAGAAGTTTGATTAATAAGCAAAATCAAAAATTTAAGGCTTCTATTCTTTTTTCTTTTGAATTACGACTCTTCGGAGTTATATAGTTTACGGTCAGCCAAGAAAGTCTTCCTGTTTTGACAGAAGTTTCTGTGAGATCTAATTACCGCTAAGGTTGACACTTGTCGCTGTCATAATATTATTGCAAGGGAAACTCGAACTTGTTGTATCATGACGTGAAAATAATATCAACCTTAGGGAGGTAGACCACGTTTTTGGCCGACTGTACACCCTAAACCAGGCCATCTGATGGTAAGTGGACTCTAAACCTAAGACTAAGACGGAACACAAAAATGCGAACAGTGCCGATAGGGCTGCTGCTAAGATGTTAGCGGGAAGCTATCCATTCCAACATTTAGATTAGCATTAAAAAGAATAATTTAAAATTTAAACCAAGATTAATTTTAAATTGTAAGTATATTTATTTGTTTTGATAACTGTCCTTTTTGTATAGATATTTTGAAATTATTTTTTCACTTTTGTCATGTGAGGTCATTCATGAGGTATTAATTAAATTTGTTTTTATTTTTTTGTGCCTAGTGTCTTTTTAGGTAGTAAGTGTATCGTTGTATTTATATAGATTTAATTAATGTATTTTCTAGTTTTTATTCTGCTGAATTTTCGTGATTCAGGAGCTTTCGTTTTTTATTGTTAAATAATTTGTTTTAATATGTACTAATCTTTTAAAAAAATAATTGTCCCGATGGTTGAACTAAAGGTGCCAACCGAAAACCAGCACTGTGGTCCCCTGACCACAGCATTATGCTGAGTTGGAACCTTTTTGGCACCACAACTCGTGCATTATGTTTCCAAGTGTGTAGTTTTTTTTTTAGGTGTCAAATAAAATTATATTTTATTCTATTATATTCTATTCTATTCTATCCGGACAGACCCTTTATAAGAGTGACTTTAAAATGTAATTGGATTTTATTTTCCGGTTGAACGTGGAATGATCCACAGTCTTCGATCAAAGGCTCTCAAAGGCAAAGACTTAAGATATGCGTACACTATCGGCACTTGATCACGCGCATACGATCCAGGGGCCCTAGACAAGTTGCCTAACGCTATCGTGAATGATTTTCGAAAACTGTCTATGTGTATGAAACTGACATGCGTCGACATAAGCGCTTGACGTGATAATACGGCAGCGTTAATAATTTCTAAACATTTTCGATACTACGGTCGCTGTACTAACCTAACCTAACCTATACCTATAGTTTACTATATGCGTCAATTTCCTTAATTTTTTTTTGTAAGTGGTCACTTTCTTAGGCAATTTCATGAAGATTAGAAAACACAAATATTGCGTCATACAGGGTGTCCTGTATTTATCCTACCTTTACCTCTGAACGAGCAATTCTTGTATATAATAAACTGTTTTTTTGCAATAGCATCGTTTTATTACGCGTTTTTCTTAATTTGAAAAAGTCAGAGAGAAATGTGGAATAAAAGAAGTAGTAGTGACTAAGATTGAAAAGGGCATGCTTCGATGGTTCGGTCATTTGGAAAGGATGG
Organism: Acleris laterana; assembly: GCA_963966035.1. Lineage (NCBI taxonomy): Eukaryota > Metazoa > Arthropoda > Insecta > Lepidoptera > Tortricidae > Acleris > Acleris laterana. The sequence continues at coordinate 3,975,413 of OZ014450.1, forward strand.
ATGAAAGAAGATTGACGAAAGAGATATACAGATCGAAAGTGAGTGGACGGGTCGGAAGGGGCCGCCCTAGGCGTACTTTTTCGAGTCAAATCAGAGAAATACTGGAAAAGGGCCGAATCTTAAGTACCCGAAACCGACGTGCGTGCATGACTCGACGTATGAATGTGGAAGAAGCGAAAGAAAGATCGTAGCAAATGGAAAGAAGTGATCTCTGCCTACCCCTCTGGGAAACAGGCGTGATTTAATGTATGGGGCGTGATTTAATGTATGTATGTATGTTTTTTAATTTCTTCCTTCTCCTTTTTCTGTCACGTCCACAGAATTGGGTTTAATATATCCTTATTACATCTACAATACGTATTTTTCCATACTTACGCTATAGACACGTCACATCAGACTAATACACATCTCTCAAATCACGGCATCTCAATGCCCCTCCCCACTCGACCGAGCGCCAAAAAGAAGATTTGAGAGTGCTCTGAAAGATCCCCGCATGCCTACGCCTTCCTTATTAACGGAGTTGGGCGCAAAGAAAACTACTTGATACTCGCTCTATTTTTATGACTTGTCAGTCTTGTGACAAAACTGACAACACCTTGTTCCCAGTCGATAATTATAACGACTGAACTACTTCAGAAAATGGTATACAGTCTTATTTTTTTACTAAAAAATAATTGTGTGGGCAACTAGCGCTACCACTATTTTTCGCCTATCGACGTTTTACATGTATGATTTAACAATTGACTTGGATTTGACAGTAGCTTGTGTGCCTGTGCTTCTGTTTAGTCCATTAGAGAATTTTTTCTTTTACTTACATACATACATACATACATAAACTCACGCCTTTATTCCCAGAGTGGGGTAGGCAGAGCTACAGAATTACCAACAACTCTAAAAACTCTTTTACTTATTTCTCTAATAGTTCATAGGAGTGTCTATATATAACTCGATATTGGAAAAATACACCTTAACTGCAGTGAAAGTTATTAATTAAAATTAAGATTGACTTTGACGAAGTCTCTGTCGGTTAAAGTATTTCTTTTGTCGTGTCTTAAGAAGTTGACAGCTGAAATAACCTGACTAATCATATTTATCTGGGAATCGAGAAATCATTACGAACTTATATGGATAATATAAAAAAACAGCTGCTTGATAATTCCTATAAAAATCAAGTGTCAAGTTGTTTCGACGCGCTACATTGTCTCCCTGTACACATGGTGTGCTTGTTTCTTTTTCGAAGCGAACTACCGACCGTGTATAATGGACCTAAGTGCGCGGAACGTTACCCACCCTGTATACAAAAGGTCTTACATAATTACAATACTTAAAGGTATAGTACAGTTTAAGGGAATTTATGAGGATTTTCAATTTTCAAATACTTTTAAAGGATACTTTGAACGAGAAATTGTTCTACATGATAAAATCAAATGAAACTTTTAAACACCTTAAACTATAGTGTTAAGAACTATATTAGAATAGCTTACAAGCAGATATTTTCAACCTTTTATTCTTTCAAGTGTAAAGGTCCTTGACCGAACATAATGTGGAGAAGACACTTTTGAAGTTTCGGAACTTTTGTTTGTTTATTGAAGCTTACATAATAGGGTATGAAAGCTCGATGAAAATATTTGGAGAAAATATTAGGGTAAAAGTGCTTTTCAAATACTTATAATAGCTCCCTTGCTGATCAATAAACAACTAGGTACTTATACATGATTGAATCAACTATATAGATGATGATGATGATAACTATACAGGGTGATTGGTAGTTGTACGAGTACCCAGATGATAATTTAAGCTGTGTATTCACAGCTTAAATGGCTATTGCCAATCAATGTGTACCTACTCTACATATTTTTATTGCGTACATTGACAAATTGAATGACCCTGAAGAGAATAACCTAATTGGAACAGCAATTTTTAACCTAACACTGTAATCTTACTAGGTTCATGATAATTATCTGCTTAATAAAACCTGTAAAAATCACCCCAAACCCACAAAAAGAATGCTAGTCTCTCTAAAACCAACTCCACACGCCATTGCAATATAATTAGCGCAACAGGACCGCCGGCCGGGAGGCGATCGAGTTACTCTAACGACGTTACTCGGGTCGACCCTTTGAGCTTGATAATCCGATCAGGCTATATATTTACCGGGCTTCAAAGGCGGTGCAAGATTGCGGAGTGTGTGAGGGTAAGAAGGAAAAAAACGGTACATTCAAGGATCAGCCTCAGTGCTCGAAATACGCTGACGCAACGGAATCGGAGTGATGTGAATGCGTCACGTTCTTAACGCATACTGTCCATTACGTTAATTGTAACTCATGGTACGGGTACACGGGTGTTATTCTCTCAAAAACAACGAACGATCGGACGAACGAGCGAAATTGCAGCGGTGAGTTTAAGTAGTCCCGTCAGAGTGAAGATCAAACACATTTTAGCTCGTGCGTTTTCAATTTGGCAGTATAGCTTCAGTCGATAAGATCGAACGTATAAGGCTGCTTAATTGTGAATGCACGCGCTAAAATGTGTTTTGTTCGCTCAGACGGGACTCGTCGTCGGTATTGCGTCACTGGTAGATCACGTGACTTTTCGTATCACGTCATAATTAAGAATGTACATTTTTTTTTACTACACACTAATACTTATATGCTATAAAGATAAAATGTGAAAGAAACTCTGTTTGTCTGTTTGTTAGCTTTCATGGCAACACTGACATTCGATGAAATTTTGTTGGTAGATACCTTAATCCCCGAGAAAGGACATACAGTACATTTTACTAGCTATAATTTTTTACTGCTAGGGGAAGATGGGGTGGCTTCGTACACTTTTTACTCTTAGCCTTGTAAAAAAAAAACGAACCGCTTTTTCAATATGAGATGAATGTTACTTCATCATCCACTTATTTGGCTATAATCATTTTGTGTTTCAGTTTTAATACAAAGCCACTTTGCCAAGATATAATGGTTTTCTCAAAAAATGGGAATTGTACGAATGTACCCCATACGTGGGGTGCCTTCATACACTATTCGTTTCTTCCCAGGATTCATTGGACTTTCAGCTATTTCACCTGTTTTAGTCATCTTTTGGGCATATCTTACTGACTTGGTTTTGTAATTATAATTATTCTTGATATACAATTTTTTAATTTACATGGGGTGCATTCGTACGGTATAAAATTGCATACATTTTGACTGTACGAAGGTACCCCAACCAAAACGATCAGAAACATAATCAAAATAGAAAATAACCGTTAAAGTAATTCCAAAACCATTGTTTACATATTAATCTCAAGGATCTAATTACCAACTGTATAAAAATATTTTTTCTAATTTAAGTAAAACTTATTAGAGACAGACGCATTGAAAGGAGAACCAAAAATTACTTTCGGGTGGCGGAAACACATATTAATTATTTCTGGCGAAATTTGCTGCTGCACTGCCATCACTTTTTGAGGGTAGCCTATGCATATGAGCGGCAGTCACGCATATAAATATGAACGCTTTAGCATGATGGATAGTCGAGATATGACCACTGTACGAATGCTCCCTTTGTACGAAGCCACCCCATCTTCCCCTATATCTCGAAAAGTGGGAAAAATTTTGAGGGACTGCCGTTCAATGACTTCTATACGGACGGAGTCGCGGGTATAAGCTAATTACTAGTGACGTAATTACATAATTATACCACTAGCCAGAAAATTCTCACACCAAAGACTACAGTTATGCTATAAACGAATCAAGTAACAATTTACATCCCTTGAAAATGAGAACCTCATCCATTTTTAAAGTCGGTTAAAAATACCTATATTTTAACTAAATAACGGTATCGTTATGCCTCGACCAATAGGCGTGCTTCAATGGCGGCCGGAAGTTGGCGTCGTGATCACTTCCGACCCGCTCGTACAACCGGAACTAGGGTTTAATTTGACAGGTAATAAAAGGTCTATTTGATTAAAAAACATCATACTGTATTATTATTTACTTGAGATTTATATTAAAGCTTAGGTTTTGGTATTACTAGGTACAGGCTAATAATACTTTTTGTGTTGTAGGTTCACTTGTAAGTCATGTAACTATAAAAAAAAAAAAAAAAAAATTAAGAACTCAGTCTAAGACTTTAAACAGTCGGTAAAAAAACGTCTAAAAAGTAAAAAATACTATGTATTGGCCCTATAAGTTTAATTATAGTAGGTATTAATATTTTGATTCAAGCGTCGCCACGTAGCTACGACTGTTTAGAGTCGGGGAATGCATGTAATGTTCATTAGGAAGACAAAATACTCGTTCGTATAGATAATTTTAGTAGCAAAAACGATGAGAATTTTTGTATGAAAAAAAATCTTTCAAGAGCCAAGCAAGGCAATGATGTGTAAATTTTCAAACAAATTCCATCCGATACGATTATAATTTCCAAGAAAACCCCATACATATGGCGATCGTCGCCATAGTAAATATACATCATGTTGCCAAGATCAAACTGGCACATGTTTCATCCCTGTAGGGTGGGGACATTTTTACCCATCGTCCTGTATAAATGTTTTGATATAAAACCGCCCTGGTCCCTATACCACAAAACTTTACAAGCGTACAATTTGACAAATTTGTACGGATCTCCATACAAAAAGTTGACAAATTTGTTAAATTGTAGGCTTGTAAAGTTTTGTGGTATAGGGGCCTGGACACCACAGTACCATCGAACTAGTACATACATGATGGTAAAGTTGGAAAAGGAACTCAGTGGCTCATAGATCAGTCACGCTCACTTATTTGACTCCTCTTGTAATAGTAACGTTTATAGTCAGTGTAAGAAGTACAGTCGGCAACAAAAATGTGTTAATTTTTTTGTACCGCCTAAAAATAAAGACAGCAGTCGGGTTTTTCTAAAAGCTTGTTCTTTTTATTCAACAAACAGTTGCACCGTCGAAGCACAAAAAAACAGAAATCAATTCAACCATTCCGCCTGCTGAAACACTCTGTTTAAATACGTTCTTAAAAAAAACCACCTGGAACTTTTGCATGCCACCGTACTCGGATGCAGCAATTTCCCGGCAGATATGGGAATTCCTGGAACAAATTGATCAATTCCGCTTGTGTTTCATTACTTATATATCAAAATATAAGGAAGATATTTACTCGTAGTTTCAAGTTTAAATACTTACTTACTTACTTCGTCCGCTTCATAAATTCCCCCCGTTCCCTTTATATAAACATTTTTTTACTACAAAGAGAAGGCGAACACCAGACAAACCACCTGATGATAAGTGGGACTTGAGACCCGTAAATATTTGCTTTCTCAAGTCTACAATCTTGAGACCGCAAACGCGTTGCCAACCCTAAGGACTAATATAGAACACAACAATGCGAACACTGCTGCTTGGCGGTAGGTTAAAGGATAAGATGGTGGGAAACCTTTGTTAAAATTCTTTGACAGTGGTCTTTACGTTACAATATAAAGCTAAAAACCTGTGGAATTGGGAAATCTTGATACTTGATGTCTTCTTCGTCTTCTTCTTCTGGGTAGTGATTCTCAGAACAACGACGGTCGGACGGACGGACGAGTGAATGTCCAAGCGGCGAGGTTAAGTAGTCCCGTCAGTGCGAACAAAACATATTTTAGCGCGTGCATTTTCAATTTAGCAGCATGGTTTCTGCGGCGGATCGAACGTGTAAGGATGCTTAATTGAAAATGCACGCGCTAAAATGTGTTTTGTTCACTCTGACGGGACTACTTAAACTCGCCGCTGCGATTTCACTGGTTCGTCCGACCGTTGGTTCCTATTTTCATCTGACTATCTGTCGCTCTGTCTGCAGCGTCTCCGAGATACGTCTGGGTACCTAGTATTATATCGAAACGCCTTTCAGCAAACGTATTATTACGCAGATTTTCATTTATCGATCGATGGCTTGCCTTTTTTGATGGTCTCAAGTTTAACCTAACGTTAATTTCAGAAGAAAATAGTGTTCGAAATGATACAATCGATGAAGTTAAATTCGATATAGTGATGGGTTACCTTGATGTTACTAACCGTTTTTGTATGAAAATAACCGGTTAAAACCGGTTATTTGCGTTCCCTAATCTCTATTCAGGGTAGCGGCTTCAAGGGTGCCAGCCATGATGGTTGCTAACATTGTTAGGGAAGTGACACCTTAAGCATTGACCAATAATATCCAAAAGGCATGGTCGATAGTCGTACTTATCGATTACCTATAAGAGTATTGGCGTATTTTTATATAACTAAACTTTTGTCCTTTTTGCAGAACACTGAGGCGAAACTTTTTTAATGGATTCCAAGTTTCTATTCGACCAAGAAGGTAAAGAAATTTGAATAAGATATAATTAAATTATAAAAATAGAATTGACAAACTGTTCTACTGGAGGGACTTTGTTTTGTGACCTTGATTGTGATTAGTCTCTGAATAACCATTTATAGCTACCAGTTAAGAAAATAAAAAAAATACCTATGATCAATTTAATGTATTTTTTTTAATTAAGTACCTTTATGTTTTGACTGGTACCTATTTCATCCATCTTGGTCGATAAACTTAGTTTTTAATAGTGGAGGTTGCTTAAAGGTATTTTAAAGAGGTAAAATTGTTTATTGTTTTGTTGTATTGTTTACAAAGTTAGATAAAAAAAAAGGTATTTATTCAGTAAGTAGGCTGCACGGAAACGTCATAAATCTACCAGCGCTTCCCAAAGTCCACTGCTGAGAAGAAACGCCTCATATACTTACTCATCAAGCATTTTTTTAAATTACATTATACACGACCTTCGTACATTATTTTAATAACAATGTTGTAATATTTTTATTTTTGGGCAATAAAGAGTTTACATACATACATACATACCTTGACCAGGAAAACGACTAAACCGATTTTTTTAACTATTTCACTATTAGCAAGCTACATTATCGTTGTAAAAAAACTAAGTAAAAAAATAAATGTTTATTATTCACATATTTCAACGCGTAAAACGTTATAGAATAACCACAGCTCGTGGGGAGTATAACTTACGATTAAACTCGCACGCATCATAGTTGGCGCTGACCGTCTGCCCTAGTTCCCGGGAACTTGTTTTATGAACACTACCCTATCCTCGTAAGGCTTATGTCAAATTTCGTTAGTTCAAAAAATAATCTTGTGTCGGTCAACTAAAGTCAAAGTCACTTTGACAAATGTCCTATATTTAGGACGTTGGGCCTTACGAGGCTATAACGTGGTCAATGCGTGTGATGGATTTTAGAGCTATAATACATTTTAGAAATCTGTCGCAGTTTTTTTTAGTTCTTGCATAAAAAGGTTATAAATGGCAGGCAAATGCCAATTGGCATTCTCTACCACTTGACTAAATATGCAAGGAGAAACGAAGGTAGGTATCCCATGAAACACATTTTTTTTTGTCCTAATGTTTTGTTCTATCTAAAATATTTTCGCCGAACATCCTTTTCGGCTGAAAAAACACAATTTATTAAATATTTATCGTGTACATTCGTTTTTTATTGCAATTAAATATTTGTTTGCTTTATTACAATTTTTTTCACGTTCCAATTATTCATTTTCGTATTATAATGTCCTATATATAGTACATACCTACTCGTAATACCGATATTTCTCAAAAAAAAACAAATCACTTCTACCTAACCTACTCAACAATTCAAAATAACCTACCACAAGCTCCCCTATTTACTCTAGGATAAATCGATGTTCTTCGACGTTCGGCCGTTCCGCGCAGGCGCCGAAAAAATGGCGGCCGAAAAAAGCCGGGCAATAAGAGAAAGAACTGTGGGGGAGGCGCGGGCAAGGAACACTCGCCGCTCGGTGAGGGGACCGTTACGTAGAGTTCGAAATTTGAAATTTGAAACTGTAGTTATTTTGTTTTTTTAATTATGAATATGGCAATGACGTTTAGAGGTGAGAGGATTTGAATATTTAGAAGGTTAAACTTGTTATGTCTCGATTGAAAAAAAAACAAAACCTACCCATATATCAATTGGGCTTAAACTTAAATCAGGTTAAGCCCAAGGTGACGTGTTCATGATTCACACCCTGTTACTTGACAAATTGTATACAATTGTGGTTTTCAAATAAAACCTGCAAACCTGCTGCAATGTCATCTCCAAGTAGTAACTTTAGAGTATGAAGAAAAAATATAAATTTATTTTATGGTAACAATAAAAAACATGATGTACCTACTTAAAGTTGAAAAAATATAGGTACTATAGATGAAATCAGGGGTTGGCCAATCGTTATTTAAATACTCGTTATTTTTCTAATTCAAAATCAGTTAACTTATATTTTTTATTTCTAGTAAATTCTAGTAAAATCGACTGTTTTGAAATTCATCTTGACCTCAATACTTAACTGTTTTATTGGCCTTCAAGTTTGATCTTCCTTATAATAACGATATTATGAAGAATACGCCTATTGTTTCAAGTTCATTGCAAAAGGTCATAAGTTAGAGTAATGTCAATGACAAAGCCTTGGATAAAAAACTATTCAATTTCAAAAAAAATAACGTGTTATTTTGAAATGAGCTATGAGTAGGTACTTTTGCATTTGGTCAAAACTGAATCTGGTGGAGACCTCAGGATCAAATCGACCGTTCGTTGTAGAAGTCCTTGGCAAAGGCAAAGGGATACTGGTGATGGTGGTGATATTAGGCGATAAAACATTTATAATCATAAATATTTTTTTTGATTGTCAAATAAAAATAACGCTATACACCATTTACACTATTCAAAAGTTTACTAAAGATATCTCTATATAAAGAATATGTTCGTTGGATAGCGCATTACTTGAGAACGTCTGGATAGTTTTTGCATTTTTTTTAATGGTGTTACAAACTGTTTTTTTTTTTTTTTTAATAGTTGCACCGAAAACAAAAATGGACATGACAAGGTCTGACGGGTCAGCTAGTTAATAATATAAACATATAAACAAACACAGTAATAATGATAAAAATAATTCTTTGTAAAATATATTTAGGCTCAACACACTTTTTTTTTAATTTGCTCTACCAATTCCACTAACTAAAGTACACTACCCTTGTTAACACCCCTACGATCCCAAGCGCTCCAGCACCACACGGCGAGCCGAAGGGGAGGGTTCCCTGTCGCCGCCCCTCGGGAGGGGGTTAAGCACCCCAGCGGGCTTTAACACGTCGTGCTGCGCTTGAGTGGGCTAGTGAACGGGCGAGTCACTTGTGCGAGTAAGTCGAGTAAGTTGGTAAGTTCATGGGCTTAAAATTATCACTACATATTAGGATAAATAAAAGGGCACGGAGTTCCTGAAACTATTATTGGACATTTTTAAACGGTTCTTGTCGTCTTTAATTTTTCAAGATTATTTCAAGTTCGTACCTGACTTAATTTTTAAATAGCGGATCAACGAGGGAACTTAAGCCAATAAGCAGCATCTCAAATTGAACAGCCAAATTATGAGATTTAAACCTCCTTTGTTTTGGTACGAGGTTGCACTTACCACATGATTATTGCGTCAGATGCGGCCATTTGTCTTATAAACTTTGAATGTTAATAATGTTATATTCTACTTTAAAAGCACCTTGTTTTAAACATTTTTAGGCCCATTTGCGTGGACCAGAGTTAGCGTCTTAACCCGAGGTTAGGCGGCAAACCACGAACAAAAGTAGACGCTTAACTCTGGGTTAAGGGCTAACTCTGGTCCGCGCAAGTCTGCCTTACTAACATTAATGATTACCTCGGGTATTTGTGTCGTTTGTATAGTATGCGTATGGTTTTAATGCAAATCACCAATATTTGAACAGCTCATGTATAACGTAGTTCTTTAAATGGTTTCGAAATACAATTATGTGTTTCGAATAGGAAGGCCAGAAAATTGTTTATCGATATTTACTGGGTATTAAAATATGTTTAAAGCAATGATTGCATAATAGTTGAGTTTTAAAGTACATGTATAATTAATTAATTAAGTATCAGATACTTACCTATACTTTCATATCAAGTAAAACGAATACCAAGGTATTCATATAATTTATTCCCTTAGCCCCTAAAACACAGATTCAATATGAATTCGCAAACGTACACGGTTTTACAACAATATTTTTCCCAAACAACGAAAAATACGAGTAGGCGAAAGGCGTGAGATGAATAATGCTGAAAATATGTCTAAAACATACAGAGTCAGTTTGTCAAATATTATTTTAAAAGCCACAGTTACTCGCCCGCCCAACTTGCACGAGTACTGGTCGCAATCCAAACTCGCCCACGCATTTAGAAAAGAAGCGACCATTGAAACCTTCTCGAATTTTGACGATTGCGCCAAACAGGACTTCTTCCCGAGAGTGACCGAAATGACAAATAATGGTTGGGGTATTTACCTCACTACCTAAGAAGGTGGGTAAAGTTATTGCGGTGTGTGTATGCGTGTATTCATGTTTCTTGGTGACCTGAGACTATACGCATTGACGGATTTTAAAGTTGGGGGTAGGGAATGAAAATAACCGGTTATAACCGGTTTTAACCAGTTATTTTCATACAAAAACTGTTAATAACCGATTAAATTGCATTATTAGTAATTCACAGAAGAAGTGTCTTAGCTTATATTAGAACCTCCTCAGTCTTGCTACTAGCAAAAAAGGGGAAAGAGAGATTAAGTAAACGAAAAACGGAAGACCAGCGTTGGCTTCACCACCAGCACACGCTGAGTTGTGACCGTTTTGGGTCATTATTTGAGCTTTGGTTCCGAATCACTTTCGAGGTCACATTCTTGTAGAAGTAGCTGCAGATTTCGATTTCGTTTCTGGTTAGGTATCTAAGTTTACCGGACATCTAACAAATATCCAAAAACGGCATCAAAATATACGCCCAATTCTTCAAAAATATGTCCACAAAAGTGAGGCGGTTGAAACGCACGAATAATGACCCTTTTGCAAAACTAGCACTACATGTCGTATCTTTTTTTTGCCTGTGTGTTATTGTTGTGAATAAATGTTAATGTGTGTGTTAATGTTAATGTGTCGACTAAGGGATTAAAGGCTTGTAGTATTTTTAGGCGATGGGCTTGCAACCTGTCACTAATATACACATGATATACATCTTAGCCTGTATGTGCAAAATGTGGTTACAGAATTAACAACTGGCTGTTAAAGTTGTTGGTAATTCTGTAGCTCTGCCTACCCCACTCTGGGATGAAGGCGTGACGGTATGTATGTATGTATGTAAATGTTTTATTAATTTTAATTAACAGATACCGACGTGCGTGCATGACTCGATGTATGAATGTGGAAGAAGCGAAAGAGATTTGTCAGGATCGTCGCAGGTGGAAAGAAGTGGTCTTTGCTTACCCCCCTAGAAACAAGCGTGATTTAATGAATGTATGTATAACTAACTAAGTTAGAAATTAGTCCTCAGAGTTAGCAAAGCATTTGCTGTCTTAGGATTGCAGTGTTGAGAATGCAAATGTCTATGGGTCACAGATGTCACTTACCATTAGATGGCCGTATGCTTGTTTGATTTCTCAATGGCACAAAAAAAACTAGGCCCCTTGAGTCACGTGATCAAATCGTGAATAATCTTAAAAAGTCTCTTACGTTTTTGTTGACGTCACTTTGACAAGGTCCATAGTGGCCTAGGGATCAAATTGGTTGACTGTAAATTTAGGTATAGCCTTCACACTCACTCTTGCCATTATGGGATATTAACATTTGTCTTTCGTGTTAGAATAACGCAGAACACGAAAACTCATTAATAACCTACGCGTATAATTAAATATCATTTCATTATAAAATAATCAAAGAACAGTTTTTAAAACCTATCCAATTAAAGGCAAGCTCAAGCAATGCATGCGGGGGTGGCAAAGAATAAAAATAGGGCGCTAAAAGGGGGCCGCCATTTTTGTACCCCCGTTAGAGCGAGGGTGTTGGGGTCGATGTTTTATCGCTGGTGATTGATAAGAGGCTTATATTCAATGCCAGGCTTTGATATTTTTGTACAAAACGGATAAAATACTTGTTTGCGGGTGGTAGGACCTTGTGCAGGGTCCATCCGGATCGCTACCATCTTATCCATTAACCTACCGCCAAACAGCAGTGTTCGCATTGTTGTGTTCCGGTTTGGGAATAAGACAGCCGGTGAAATTACTAGCATAGAGACATTCCATCTTAGTCCACAGGGTTGGCAACGCATTTGCAGTCTTAGGATTTCATTGCAGTCTTGTGAATGCGAATGTCTAATGGGTCACAGTTTCCACTTACCATCAGGTGGCCTGTGTGCTCGTTTGTCTTCTCTATGACATAAAAAAAGAAAGTATTCCAGGGTCTTCAAAGGACTAGATTTTACTCCTAAAATAAAATTGAAGGCCATGCCCTAGTCAAGATGCAAACTCTAAGTAGAGTCATGACATTATTACTAAAGCGTGTCAGATATTTTTTTACCCAATTTTGGATAATATATTATTGCTGGTGACTGTACTAACGTTTTCCTTTTTTATTAAAATGTATGGGATGACTGTTTCGGGCTTTACGATAAACCACGTGGTCATCTCTTATACTATTTTTTTAACGATAGAAAAGAAAAACGATAATAGCAATTGCGTCTTGGCTAGTGTCGCAGGCGTCTTTGTGTAATAATTCTAAAAAAATATTTCTTACTCATTGATTATAAATAACAGACCATTATACATACATTCAAATTCAGATTCAAAATATTTATTTGCTTTAAAACACGGTTACAAAAAAGTTGTTATGAAGTATATAAATAGGGCATCACATGTTTAACCATAACTGGCGTGCAAAAATGTCCTTAATAACTATACAGGGTGTTTGGCAGTCGGGTGTAGGGGTTTTAAGGGATGATAGTAAGGGTCATTCTGAACATTTTTGACCACATTTACTATTATGCTAAGTTTCACGTTTTCCGAGATATTGATCATTTTAATAGGATTTTTTGTCATTTTTCCTTATGTCCGTGATACGAAAAACCCCTTAATTCAAGTATTAATTTAAAAAAAAAAACAGTGTTTTCTTGCATGACTTGAATCACTATGAAATAAGGAAGTTTTAAAGCTACATGCTATTTTTTTTTCCTTACAACTTTTTGAGTAACCTCACAAAATAGGTTTTTCCATACTTGGTGAAAAACAAACGCGGGGTTCTCTTAGTATGGAGAAAGTAACTCTTGCGCGTTTACTCAAAAACTTGTAAAGAAAAAAAAATGGCATGTAGCTTTAAAACTTCCTTATTTCACAGTGATTCAAGTCATGCAAGAAAACACTGTTTTTTTTAAAAATTAATACTTGAATTAAGGGGTTTTTCGTATCACGGACATAAGGAAAAATGACAAAAAATCCTATTAAAATGATCAATATCTCGGAAACCGTGAAACTTAGCATAATAGTAAATGTGGTCAAAAATGTTCAAAATGACCCTTACTATCATCCCTTAAAACCCCTACACCCGACTGCCAAACACCCTGTATATTTATAATGTGAAATGAATGAATTGTATTTTACTGATTATGTCATTACTACATTTTTTATTTATCCTAAATAATCCTTAATACTATAGAACCTTTTTTCCTTCAACCAATGAAATAACTAATTTTTGAATCGATTCACAGGCAAGTCTTTAATATTACTAGGGATCTTATTATAAATGCGTATAGCCATTGAGTAGCAGTTTCTGCGATATAATGCAGTTCTAGCTTTAAGGCAAATAAGCGAGGGTATTTTTCATTATTATTATTATTATTATTATTAATAAAGATATCTTGATTCAGTTTTACAAAAATACCCATTTCTAATATGCATGAACCAACCATCAAAAACGAGTAAATAAGAGGACCCCCATAAACTGTCCCAGTGTCTATACTCTATACCTATCCATCACTCTAACAAGATTCCATAATTCACGTACCAATCAGACGAAAATCAAAAAACTGGGGTGCCTCACAAAAAATGCGAGGGTGTGTCCCCCACATTTTTTTTTGTCCGGCGTAATGGCAGTGACGACTTAATGCTATATCTTTATATATTTATTTATGGTGAGGGTGGAAGCCCAATTTTTTGCCCTGTGGGTGGGGTATAGATCGAAAATGCGACGGTTCGTTTAATCTAAAATATACCTACTTTGCTGCTAAATTCCATCAATGATGGAAGAGATCTCTTACAGTTTTACTGTTAAACATTTATACTGACGGAAAAATACTGTGGAATTCCGCATTCTACGAAAAAAAGTATTTGCATTGATTAGTTGTCTTAGTAAAAGTCTCATTAAAGAGTTATCAAAGAGAGTTGTCTTACATAAGTTCGACTTAACTATTTTTACTATGATTTATTCTTAGCCAAGAAACAATACATCCATAAATACAGTGACGATAGCAAATAGCGGAATTAATCGGGTAATTAGAGGCATTTTATCGCTCGTAAAGACTTCATCGTACTTTCCATATTTTTAACGAGTAATCAAACGCCTACCAAGAAAGGAATTTTATCCAATAGCAGAACAATGGAGGAGTGAACGTATGCACTACAACTGCTCCGATGCCGTTGTTGCATGCTTCTGTGTGTAAGTAAACTTGAAGAATTAGTACGTTTAGTGGTTAATGTAAAACCTTACCAACGGCAAAGTTAACTCTGTATCAGTTGATAGTCACGCAATCACAATTATGAAGCCACGCCTCAGTTTTTAATGGAAATGGAAAGCAGAAAAAGTAAGAATTTATCACCTATTGTAAATTTGAAGTGCTTGTAATAGAAGGTTTGAAAGAAATTAGAATGTAGTTCATGGTGTACTTTATGGGTTACAGTAACAACTTTGTTCGTTTCATTTAACGATGCAAAAACTAGTAAATACTTTTAAAAATCATCAGTATAATGCTATTATAAAATAATAAGCTTTCAGTAGACATAGATTGTAACATTATGACAAGTAACAGTTTTATAAAACAAAGTCATCAAAAACTTAAAAGTCATAGAACGTCTTGTTATTCAGAATTTTACATATCGCCGTCGTCCAATATTAAAAGCACCAGGATACTGAACTATTTATTTTTATATTTTCTTCAAGTTTAAAAACACTCAGTACTTAAAATAAAAGCAGCCAATAATATTTCACGTCACTTCAAAGTGAAAATATTTGCAGTTAATTTAAATACGAAAAACTTTTTTTCTAAGCCCCTAAAACTCTATGCCAGTTGAGAAAAATAAGGGGCAAAGGAAAAGGGAAACTGAGTGAATTATACCTCCCCAGAGTGGAATGAACATCGCCGAGGTTAACAGATAATGCTTCTTAAATTAAAAATGCTTGTTTGTAATTGCCCGTGAAAAAACGCCCTGAATCTTGAGGAAGTATTTTTTATTTTAATAAGGAGATGATTTCTTGAAGCGTTTTTTAGCGTCTTAAATTTTTACAATCTTGATCGCTATTAATTTTAAAAGTATGTTCGGTTTTATTTTACGCCGGCCTACATATACATACATACATTCCTTCAAGCCTGTTTATCTAGAGTGGGGTAGGCAGAGCTACTGAATTACCCACAACTTTAAAAACTTGTTGATAATTCAGTAACCACATTTTGCAAAAATACTCGTAGGCTAAGATGTTTAATACCAGCGTATAGTGACAGGTTGCAAGCCCATCGCCTAGTAGTACTACAAGCCTTTATTCCCTTAGTCGCGTCTTACGACATCCAAGGGAACCCGGCAACCATACGAAGCCATTAAATCGTACTGCAATGTTCATAGTTACAAATATCTTTATATAAACTAACATACATAACAATATTAGGTTGCCCCGAAACCGCCGGGCCACGACACCTTAAATATTTCCCATAAATGATAGAAGGTAGGTAGGTACTTTAAAAGCGAGTACACACCTACCTAAAACTATTCCATGATACATTTCAATGTGTAATTTGTACACAGAGATATTATTTTTATGTCGTGTTATGAAAGTTTAGTTTTGGTATTTTAATATCTTTGGTTTATCACCTTAATAGCGACTCACCCTCGCTTCCCTTAGGTTTATGTAAGTTAACACCCGTACTTAAACCAGAATTCATTACACATTAAAACCCTCCTCGTGAATCACTCTATTTAAAATCCGTTGCAAAGTTTGAAAGATCTAAGAGAACATACAGAAGAACCGACAGGGAGAAACCACTTCGCTTTAAACCACTACGAGCATGTAAAGATTTATATACTACGTAAACAACACGAACAGAGACTTAAATTCGCCATTACTACTACGTAAAGCGCCGCACTATAACCATATTCGCACACAAAACGGCAGAACTACGTAAGTCACTAATGCAAAAAAACGAGTTCAAGTTCAGCGGCCTGCTAACATGAACCCTAGCGGTGCGGACCGGTTGGCCAAGGACGCCAGTTGCATGGGAGTGAGAACCTGATTTATTTGTACGACTCACATGTGAGTACATTCAGTACGAAACGGTTGATGCAGGGTCAATTTTTAAAGGGGATTAAAAAGTCGGTACTGAATGTTGAAGTAAAATTAGGTAACCTGTGTGACCTCGACGAGAGTTACGCTAGCCTTGTTGAAGCTGTAAACTTGTTTTAATACGAGCGAGACATTACTCGTGGAATGAGATTTTTAAAGTTTTGGTTTTAGATTACTTTACATGACCTAAATGAAAATGTTCTTCTAACCAAATAACGATATTCGAACAGGAAAGAAAAAAAAACGAGTTTATTGTGGAGGAACCGTATCACTACATAGTATATAGTATTTAGTAGAGAGAGTGATTCAAGAGGAAAATTTTTATGTATAATAAATTTCGTTTTATGTACGGGTGTTACAGAAAACTCACATAAACCGAAGCGAAGCGAGGGCGGGTCGCTAGTTTATTTATAAATCGCTGTCATCGTTTTCATCATTTAAATCGAACGACAAAGGATTGTTTTGCTAGAATTTTATAAATGACTTATTCAGTTTGATACGGGTCAAAGAATATTGTCTTAAAAATGATAACACTTCCCGTCGGCAAAAAACTGTTTTTTGAACTGGCTAGCTCGGCCTTCTTAAAATAGGTACTTGATTAAACGTAGCAATGTTGTAGTTAGTAGTTTCTTTATATTTGAAATAAGGTTAAATTAAAATGTTAATCCGTTATTGCATGTTTATACACAAAATATCGTTTAGTTAATAAATGCTTGCGTAAATTAAAATATTCATGAGGAGTAGGTACTATTTTAAGTCTCTTATTTATTAGGTAAGTGATGTTATTTTACCAACCAGCACTCAACTTATTTTTAATATACACAGTTATTTTTAGCACGCATAGACCGACAAATTGTTTTTACTGGTAGAGGTTTTAAGTTCAATTCTTTAATGTACTACGTTAAAATTTATATAAATCTTACACAGAGATTTTATTAACCACTTAATGTTATTAAAATGTATGAATCTGAAAAGATATGAGGTAAACAAATTGAAACATCAAAGATAATAACAAAAACCGTAATAACAAATTACTGTCACTGTCAATGAAAACTCGATTCGTATACATTCAGAAATTAACATAATTCACCAATGACACAGACACAAGTAGACTATTTACGACCAATAACTTTTTAACAAACCATCATCGATCTGCACAAAAAATGGCGCGTGCTCACAAGTGACTTCATACAAGTTCGATTAGGGTATCGATTATATTGATCCAGGTAAAAAAATAATATAAAGGATAAATATAACTTCTCCCAACAGGAATAGAGACCAAAACGCAATGCTTATTTTTTTCTTTGTAACCCCTTAAATTACCGGGTGTTAAGAACGTGTCAAAAAATATTTTTGCATTTTTTTTGTTATTGTTTTTTTAATCTCTTTTTGTCGACATGAAGTTGATCCGATGTGTGAACTGAATTTAAATTGTGGGATACTTCCTTCCGCGTTTTGGGGTCATTTTTTATGTTTACCACTTAACTCGGTACGGTAGATGGATTTCGAATCAAATGTTTGTGCATCTAGTTTTTTGAGTTGCATTTTTATTTTTAAAAAAAGTGTGCCGTAAAAACGTGGGATACATTTTTTTAAATAATATCTCATTAAAAAGAAAGATATGCAAATTTGTTTTTAAATTTTTGATGGATGCAGAAATCAAATGTGAAAAATTATGTTCTTAAAACTAACAAGACAAATAATTAAAACTTTTACATCAGAACCAAAAACGCCTGCAGCCATCATTTTTCTCCCCTCTACAAAGAAACTTATTAACATCAACATAACGAAACTAATTATCGAGCCGCGTCCAAAAATCTTCCAAATCATCCCTTATTTCCGACCACCCTATATTTACTCACTAATCCTCAAAAATAAAGGAGGCATAATCAACATGGAAACGTGTTCACTAATTAATTTTCAGGGGTAAAAATTGAATTCGGGGGTGGAACATTTTTCCTCGAGAACTTAAATAAAAATGCAGATCGGTAGAAGTTTTACCCTCTTCTTTTGAAGTCGTGCGAGCGTGAGCTGTTCTTGGGGGTGAAAATACCCCTAAAGACATTGGGGTATTGAAACCATTGAGGCGAGTTGATTTTTCGTTAGCACGTGTATACAGGGTGTGCTATGTATCAGGGTGCAAAGTAAATAACAAGTAAATTATGATGAGAGATGATGGAAAAGTACGCACTTGATTGAACATCGTTCGTTTAAAGGGAGTTTTTATTAAATTAGGAATTTATTAAGAGCAATAAGCAATAAGCCGTTTTAAAGAAGATTAATAAGGAAAAAACTATATCACATTAACTTGTTTTTACATGAGTTACTTATGTTATAGTGATGTATTGGTCAAACAGATACGTCAGTGACAATAGAAATTAGACACAAGCCAAATTTCCATTTTAATCTTTCTTTGTTCTATGAAATTACTGTACGCTAATATTATAGCAATAGATCTAGGTCATACCGTCACTATTTACTTACACTATTTTTTAAATAGTTCTCATCAAGACGTTATTAAAAAAACAAATGTTGAGAAGTGATTCACGAGATGTTTTTTTTTTTTTTTATGGCATAGAGAAGACAAACGAGCACACAGGCCACCTGATGGTAAGTGGAAACTGTGACCCATAAACATTCGCATTCACAGGACTGCGATGCAATCCTAAGACTGCAAATGCGTTGCCAACCCTGAGGACTAAGATGGAATGCCTCTATGCTAGTCATTTCACCGGCTGTCTTATCCCCAAACCGGAACACAACAATGCGAACACTGCTGTTTGGCGGTAGGTTAATGGATAAGATGATGATGGAAGATGTGTCAAAATGCTTTTCAAATTGATGTATATACCATAAAAAAATTCCTAGTCGTTTTTTTTTGCAGCATTTTATTTCAACAACCACTAGTGACAGATGTGTATACGCATGCCTCTTAAATTTTTCCCTATTATGAATTCTCTTAGTCTTGTCCACAGTATTTTTAGTACCTAATATACTTTTACTCTAGTTACCAATAATACCTACGTATTATAATTACTTCCGTGGAGGGAATTTCAATGGAAATGTAAAGAAGGCCTTGTTTGATTTCCATAATTGCAATAGAGGGCTAAAGAAATGCTCTTTTGGGCGCGGGTGTCAAGTCAAATATTTTTTTGCTGATAAAATACTGTAATGGCAGCAGAAAAGTCAAGATTTTCCAAAATATTACAAGACTTTTCATTTAACTGTAAAAAGAAATGCCTACAATACATACAATTACGGTATGCAACAGCGTTTTTAAAGGATGTTTTAAAATTTATATTGACTTTTACTTATCTCTTTTATTTCCGTACCACTACTGGGTAAGAATCACCTGACCTGTCCCCAATTCCCAGTAACCCCTGAGCCCAATCTTTACAGAACTGACTTTTACATACACATAATAAAAAAAAGGCAAATACTCGTAACAGCAATTAAGTGTTAGTTTTAAAAACAAAGGCGCAACATTAATTATATACTTCATTTGTTCCGGTTCTTTAATGTCAACAATATACGTGATAATAATATAGTTCGTTAGCCAATAGATGGCAGAAGTTTTGATCGACTGTTTAACAGAGCTAAGCTTGGTTTGTTTACGTTTGGTGAAGTGCCTAAACTAACGGAGTATACCTAACTAAACAACTGTAGCCACACCTGTGACGTTGAATCATTTCACTTTTAACAACTATTTGTACAGCGCAATTGTGGCAGGTCCTCGCGCAGGGTCCGGATCGTTACCACCATCTTATCCTCCTACCACCAAGCAGCAGTGCTCGCATTGTTGAGATCCGGTGTAAGGCAACTAGTAACAACTAGCATGGATGCATTCCATCTTAGTCCTCAGGTTTGATAACGCATTTGTGACCTTAGGTCTGCAGTCTTAAGATTGAAACCTTGAGAATACGAATGTCTATGGGTCACAGATCCCACTTACCATCAGTAGGCGTATGCGCTCATATGCAAGACAAAAAAAAGAAATTCAAAAAGTGAAATAGTTGATTTGTCATCGTTAGGTAATAATACCTAATGCCTGAATATTACGAGATTTGATGTAAGAACATAATGTTATTTCAACTATGAAGTTCTCCTAATTTCCAAATGCCTAACAAGATGAGTAATTAGGAGTTCGAAATGTTTATGTATGTATGTACTTACTTATGTGTATATATGTACGAAAAGTAGAGACGTACTTGAAGGCGAAAAACGTATATAAAAGTTTAATTTCTGCTCGCGTTTTTTGCTATCGGTATAAAATAAGAACAGGCAAGGGGATTGGACCACCCGAAGCTTTTCATTATTTCTTCGAGCCTTAATATCGAGCGCAAATAATACTTAACGGTTCCTTGTATTGGTGGAAATAACTTAACTTTTTTTTAGGTAAGTAAAGTTTGCGTAGGTAAAATTTTTTTTAATGTTACTTATCGCCTTCACCTTCGGGAGTGCATACAGACTTTTTTGAACTAAGCAAATGCTTTTATTTTTGTGGCAGTATTTATCGATGTTAATAGACGTAGATAAAGTATCTGTCACTTACTGACCAGTATGTAAGTGCGAAAGTGACGGATCCTTTATCGCACCGCGATAAGGGCGAGCATAATACGGGCCAATTTTGAAAAAGATGAAATTGTAGTTGTTGCCCGCGATTCCGTCAACGTAAAAGTGGTTTATTGCAGGTAAAGAGGTCGTATCTCAATACAAAATTTCATCGAAATCGGTTCAGTGGTTTAGTCTTGAAAGCAAAACAGACAGACAGTGTTACTTTCGCATTTATATTATTAGCTTAGCTGCTACCCGCGACTCTGTCCGCGTAGAAGTCGTTTATTTATCGCTATTCATACAAGGGCATGTTTAGTTTACAGGTTTATAAATTACCTACCTATACCTCCGGATTATAAAGTGTCTGCGTACTTTTCACTTTGTTGATTTCATATTTATAATATTAGTAAAGATAAACTTAATTTAAAAAAAAAAAATGAACCTTTTAAATTCCACCATTGAAGAAAGCCAAACCAAAAACAATTCAGATAAGAGTAGTTCGTAAATTAAGATATCCATGGTGTGCAGTCATGTGGAAAAACCAGCTTTACAGCGCTTATTAAAACCTTTTTAAAGCCAACAAACTGCCTACGGAACCCTTCTACCACCTCAGCTTGTTAAGGCCCTCAGAAAAGTTTCATCGCAAAGAAAAACCATTAAGTACAATCTCCAACAATAATTCTCCAGCCAGATCCCTGTCAGGCCCAGGGATGATAAAATTATGTATTAGGGGCTTCGGTATTGACGTCGCTTTTAGAATCTCACTTTTGTGAGATAATTTAGAATGGAATGTACCTATTATAGATTGTTTCATAATCATATATCTATCTACTTGCAGGTCTTGCTGTTTTCAAAACAAAATAAAATATTTTTACGAAACTTGATCACTTACAGCTTAATAAAGTATTTTTTAATAACTGTCGAAATTTCTGAAAATAAAGTTTTACCCTCTTATGCATAGTTGTTTGTCCTTATCTGACATTGTGACGTGAATTTAACAAAAAGAGACAAATAATACTTTTACTAAAGTAGGTTTATTGTGCATTTATGAAAGGGGTAAATATTTACCTATATCTGTAAATAGCAAGAAAAATTATCAAAAGGATAAACATAAAAACATACTTTCTCGTTGTATTAATAGTAAATTGTGAAATGGTTTTTAAAGACGTGAAAAATAGTCTTGTTGAATTACGTTAATCAACAAATAATGCTAAATAATACTAAAATTAAAATCCCGAAATTCTGGAAGATAATGCTAAGATAATTTATTAATTGGAATCACCCTATACGTCGAAAAATTATAGTACTAAATATGAAACGAAATATTTACACAGGGTGGATAAAACGAACGCCACATGGACGAACTACTTTAAATATTGGAAATAGCAAATTGTATGCAAAGGAAACTTACTTTTATTTTTGAAATAGTAAATACTGAATTAATGGATTTTTTGAAAATTATTCTTCCTGATCCGGGAATCAAACTAGTCGAATATGACAAAACAATAAAGTCGTATATCCACCCACTTATCAAATTTAGCCTCCGAAAACCCCATTTCACACATACAAGTACATAATGCCGTTCGAATTTAAAAACTTGAGGGTGGTACCCTCCTTTGTTCCCCCTGTATCCAATAATGGTGGATAGAAAAATCAATATTTAACTATACCGACTCGTTGACGATGTAATTTAAATTACGAATAATTTTAGAAATGATGATGGAACCAATTTTGGGAGCGGTTTTCATTGTATTCAATTGCCACTCGATTAGACATAACAGATACATTGCGTACAAAAATATTGCGTAAAATTAATCAAAGGTTGGTTAAAAATCAAAAGTGCTGTAATAAAAATGGCGTCAGAAAAAAAGTTTTATTCATTTTTTACTGAATTAAACTCTGACGACACTAAAAATCAATTTACTTATTTAAAATACACAATTGAAAACTGCAAACTTGACCAAATTATACAAACCGTTCGTTTCTGTTAACGAATGTATTTTTCTTCTAAATTCAAACTAAAACTAATTCAAATGGAGAACGTTTTTTTAACTCTGCTTTTTAATCCACCGGGTCGAAGGCGAGTGCAATAAAGGTTTTATATCCGTTCTTTTTAAATTTTATTTCTCATTAGCGAGGTTCTCATTTTCAGCTTTGTTTTTATTAAGAGAGCTTTGCTGGAATTCTAAAACTTTGAAGTGAAATGCTCAGAGTGAATTTAATAACTATATTGGTCTTCTATTTTTATGATGTTTTTTATAGTTTTAATGTGGTTTTAAATTAAATCAAATAAAAACCAGTGGGTACCTACTTACTTACAGTAACTTAGTTATAAGTCTACTACTACAAATTACTCAATCAAATTTATCGCGACCGCTTCACGAGTATTATGTCAGGTTCCACTCAACTATAGAATCTCACTGAAATAGCAGCAACAGAAATAAATTTGCTTCGATTTAAAATGAGATATAATTATAACACCTTAATTTCGAAAGTTAATTAAGTTATTTTGTTAAGGTAATTTAGATTATAGTTACCTAATGTAGAGTTAGTTTAATTTAGTGTAATTTAGATTTATTCACAAGGTTTATTCTTTGAAGGTGGATGATGAATTTAAATGCATACGCAACCCCCCCTCCCCCCTCCACGTAATAATTTGATGCAAATGTAATTTATTAAGAAGATGAACTGGCAAACAAGAAAGGAACCCTCATTGCGTACAGATGGGGAGAAAACTCTAACACAAACAAAACTTTGAAAAAACCATTTTGTGACAGAGGTTGGGCAGAGTTAGTTTTGCTGAAATTAAATTTAAAAAAATAGCAATGGCTATGAAATTTTTTAACATATTGGCGTAGCTAAATTGATTGGTTTATTTCCAAAAAAACTACTCGTCTCTAATCGTATCCAGCCTGGTCCCATCAGGCTGCGCCTGCACCGTGGGAAATCTACAACGTTTAAAAACCACGAAACCTTCAACACCGACCATCGAACCAAACTACCTACAAGTAAAATATAAACTACAATAAATAGACTGGGAAAATCCTCCCAACAACATTACCCTCCTTTTTGGATAGTCGGATGAAAATAGAAGCATTCCATTTTGCCCATCGGTCTAACTAACTCGCTGCCACCCTCTTTTTTTAAATCAAACGCTGGCACTCCCCTCCGCTTGTTATGCGGTATTTAATTATATATTATATAGTTTTATATACGGTATCGAATTTCACTCCATCGATTTTATCATTTCATCGAACGTTATTTTCTGGTGAAACCATTTTTTATGTTTTCTAGACATCTTACACATAATAACGTTGATTAGGTTAGGTTAAACTTGTGATATGTGACTGCAAAAAACAACTTATGCGACAAGATATGATTCAAAATTCTGCGTTGGTAATAGGTACTAATTATTATGTATACTAAACGCCTACATTAAAAAACAAGAACACCTTATTTATTTTTTGTCTTAATTTTTCAGAGATTTAATTTTTCCGAACGCTTTGTCTCCCTGGAGCTAAAATATGTATAATGGGTACCATTATTTAACCGAAATACCTCTCAAAGAACATATCATTACGAAAGGCATTTCTCGCCAAATGGGTAAATTTTGCTATATGTAGGTTAAGTTAGGTTAGAACTTTAACGGGCGCACTGAGAAATCAGTTAATGACGATTAAGTCGTACTAAATGTACATTTTTCATACACAGTTGAAATGTTTGAAATGGCGGTACACAATAAGAAAAACACGTTGTTTCTAAAATAGTGAGCTTTCGGGAAGAATGGTGATGACCCCCCGTAACCAGTATGAAGTACCTGAAGATTCAATTAATTATAATTGATTTGCAAATACTGATTTATAGAAGACGACAGGAATCATCTAGATGCGGGTGCGTGAAATAAGTCACTGGCATGACGTTTAATGAAATTAAGTAGGTACTCAGTAAACGTTGTTGCATAGATGCATAAATATTAAATTAAATTAAATGTCGCCTTAGGTCTCTATCTTGGCGAATTAGAGAGTAACAGTAGATGTACTAATGAAATATTAGTTGTAATGTTCGTTTGTGCAACTGAATTAAAAAAAAAGACTCATTAACACATTCAGTGCCGACAAACGTATGTTTGCTTTATTTTTATCTGGTGTCTTTGACGCTTATGTTCGTTTTTATAGTATACCTACCAGATTCGTTTAAAATATAAGATGCACCTGAAGAAAGACTTAGCCAGAAAATGCATTAAAAAGTTTTAATAGACTATTATTTTTAATTACTAATTTTACTTTCTTTACATAATGTACTAATTGGCACTGCAACGGAAAGCATCAACAATGTTGTGTCTATTTTAAAACTGCACATTACAAAACGCTTCTAGCAAAATTCAAACTACCAATAAACAGCATGTGCAGATAAAATAACAGATAACCGCCATCTGCCGACCATAGACTATAATAAAACAAAACACATTCAAAAAGCGAACAATGAGTTCTAACGTCCGAATGTTGGCAACGTTGACCCCTTTTGCTTTCGTTCTCAGTTCCCACTAAAAAAAGTTATTTTAATCTCATCTGCATACTGGCACCTTCTATTATTAAGACAATAGACAAAGCAGGTTTTTTTTTTAAATTGTTGCGTTGCGAATGTTAGTTCCGCTACCGGCATCTGTTCTTTTGTTGGGTTGACACAATTATGGGCCCCTCACCTTAGTCGGGTTAAAACAAAAAATAGATTGTTATACGCCGAACAGGTTTAGTTAGAAGGGTAGAGTGAGATGTAAAGTGAAGTGTTTCTTTTGGTTTAGGGTTGTCGATCGTCTTAACTTATAATAGGCTATTTGACAGGTTTTTGAAAACCATCTCACATTATTTGTTGATGTTTATTGAGTACTCCAAAAGTGGTAATTTTAAATTCTTTTATGTATTTCGTCTAAAAAAAGGAAATAAAAAATCACTTTTAAATATGCCGCCAAAACGCTTTCTTGGGCAAGATGGCGTCGCACAGGAATCAGTGACGTCAGTGGTCAATACATAAACAAACTGACATTGGCTAATCATAGCAAAGCCAGAAAAACAAACAAACGTCAACTGTTATATAGAATATACAGACATCCTATAATCTGTGATATTTACCGACCCTTGACGTCATCATGGATTCGGCGCCGTTTTTGATAAAATGGCTACAGATAAAAAATTATCAAGTTTTATCGTGGTTTTTTGGATAAAAGATCCATTTTTTTTAAGTAAGAATACCTTAAATCGATTTTAAAACTCATCATTTATATAAATACACATAATTATTACGTTTTTTTTCACCTTGTCAAATAGCCTATTAAAGTGATTTTGTTTCTAATTTTGCACAAATGCATAAAATTTGAACTGAAGGGAATTAGAAAGCTGTCTAAGGTTTTTTTCGATGTCCAAAAAATGGACATTAACGTCAATGAACGTTCGAGCTACTAAGTGATTTTATCTATTAGGATAAATTTGTCAGTTTTCGAAGTATATAGCTTTTTACTGCTATCTCCAATGTTTATTTTTTATCACCTTCGAGAGAACTCCGATTAGGTTGCTTGTAATACAAACTGAATTTTGAAAATATTTATGGTAACAAATCGTGATTAAACACAATACGTGACTAAACTAAATAAAATGAATTAAAAACCAAAGTTTATATTTTGACAACCCTATTTTATCTCGAATTTTAATTACAGCCTCTTCCCCATCGCTCGAAGACTTTGTCCCTTCTATAATTTATTCACACATTTCATTAGAACTTACTCCGTTTCACCAAACTAAAAAGACTTTGGTTCCTTCAAAATGTACATACACTTACCTCCTTTTACTTCGGTGAAAAAGATTGGCACACCATGCAAATGAATCTAAATTAAAATCATAGACAAAGCTGGTTTCTTTTTAAAAGAAACTTGTCACTACGTTCTCACAGACCGAATGCGATTCTTTATTTGAAATTTGAATATGACATTCTTTTTTGAATTGTTTTTGCAATGTTTAGAATGACGTTATTAAATTTATGTACGTTTTGAAATATTATTTTAAGATTAAGAAAGGGATACTTTTTTGTACTTAAAGGGTGTCTTTTGTTACTGTTTTGGTTTTGTAACTTGTTATTAAATCCTAAATATGAAACCATACGAGTCTGTAATATTTTTTAAATGGATTATATTATTGTATTACCGTTTTAGCCATTTTAAAGTTAGATTGGGTACGTAACAGTCATTTAAAATAGTCAAAAATAAATCAACTATTTTTCGTGATTTTTAAAAGTTCTCAAACTGTTATTCCTCGAATAACAAGTTTAGTCTTAATAAACTTTTTATGTAGGTATGTAATAATTTAATAAGGCTAAATTAGTATTATTTACCTAAACTTAAAAGTGAATAATTACAATCAATAATGGATTAAGTGTAGCAATCGAACCATCTAACAAATGTGACAAAATATTTGTATTTATTTTTATGTAAAAACGACATCTGCCAGCTTTTCCAAACGTGTACTTATGTAATTATGTTATAAAAGATGACAATTGCAACTATAATTCAATCATGCACCAGCTCCTTATCAATTCCGTAAATTTCTTTTAAATTTAGCTACAAACAAGTGGCCTGCATGATCACCTGACTTCTCCATGTCATAAAACCATTGTTGGTGGTTTTACTTTGGCTCCTACACTCTTTTGACCACAACGGTCAAGTGAATCTCTAAACGTATTTATTATAAACTAAATGTTCCATTTTCAAAAAACGCTAACCATGTTCTATAGTACAGCGTAAATAAAACAGCTACATCACTGCCAACGGCGGGAGCAATCAAATTGTCAATTTGCGCGATTTATTGCATTAGCTGTGTAATCTGCGGCTAATTGCGCGATCGGTACGCGTCAGTATATGCGGTTATTATTTTTAAACAAGTTTTTGGGGATCCGTAACGATTAGGTTCTGTGTGATTTTCATTCAGTTGTATTTACGTTGGTTAGTAGTAGTGTGTCATATTAGGATTATTGCCACTATCTAACGGCCGAAACCTATATTTAAACCGCGAACAGATAAGGCTTACTTCGGGTTAAAATTTGACATTTCCCCATACAAAATGTGTCCAATTTTAATCCGAAGTAAGTCTATCTATCTTCGGTTTGAATGCAAGGCTCAGTCATAGTTTGTCAAGTGACAAAGTGAAATCAGGCGACTTAAAGTCATAGTATATTTCCACTGGTTCCACTGGTTAGTGCCATATCTTGTTAATAGAACTGTTTCTTAATTGGTTCGAAAATTACTGTCAAAACAGTCGAAACAAATGAGGTACTTTTGAAAATTGCCATCGCCATTCTAACATGTAAAAAAAAATACCAACGCTTTCGAAGAAGAGACCACTACTGCAGAGAAGAAGCGCCGCAAGAAACTCAATCAGCCAACTCATCTGCCAACTGATTTACCAATAAATCTCAACTAACTAGGGTACTCCCGTTAATGCCGCTTCTAGTATTGAGATTCTTGGTGTCGCTATATCGAGCATTGTTCAGTACCCTTACCATGAGTTACAATTATCGTACTCGCTTGCGAGTCGAATGCTCTGTCCCTCGCACTCTATAAGAATACTGCGAGGTGTGCTAGGGACAGAACATTCAACTCGTTAGCGAGTATGGTAATTGTAACTCATGGTAAGGGTACAGTTCCGATAGCATCTGGAAGGTAAGGTTAAATGGCAAGTTAGCATCGAAGAAGTTTCTGATGTACTCTGGAGAGCGGGGCGGTATTTAAAAATAGAAATAGGCGGCATCACGTGGAATACTGCTCCCATATTTGAGCCGGAGAACCCCGATATCAACTTTCACTTGACGGCATTCAGGGTAGTGATTCTCTCAAAAACTAAGGACGGGCGGACGAACGAGCGAAATCGCAGCGGCGAGTTTAGGTAGTCCCGTCAGAGCGACCAAAACACATTTTAGCGCGTGCATTTTCAGCAGCCTTATACGTCCGATCCATCGGCAGAAACCATGCTGCTAAATTGAAAATGCACGCGTTGAAATATGTTTTGTTCGCACTGACGGGATTTCTTAAACTCGCCGCTTGGACATTCACTCGTCCGTCCGTCCGACCGTCATTGTTCAGAGAATCACTGTCCTGAACAGATCTGCTTAATATCTCCACCAATCGGGAGCTTCTCAAAAATCTAGATCCACCTCGCCTAATGGATGTACCTTTCCTCTGTCTTTTACCGCTGGATTCATCATTTCATCAACACCATCTTGATAGCTGGAAATATAGCACTGTGCGTTTCTCGAGCGTCTTTTTGCCGCGAACCTTATGTTTGTGGCATCAGCTCTCAGCGTCCGGACCAATACGACTTGGGGGCATTCAAAAACGAGCCTACTCGTTTCTCTAAGGCCGGTAGCGCACTTGCGATTCCTCGGGTTATTCCCACCTGTTACCAACAATTTGTTACCACTGGTAACAACTAGGTTTTTTTCCCACCTGTTACCACTAGGTACTTTACTCGGTGGTAACAAGAGGGAATATTTTTCCCACTAAAATATTCGGTAATAACTACTGGGGAAAAAAGTTTTTTGGTTTAGTGGTAACAGCTGGGATTTTTTATTCCCAGTACCAGTGGTAAGAAATTGGTGGTAACAGGTGGGAATAACCCGATTCCTCTGGTTTTATGAATGTTTCTAGGTCGCGATGATCACTTACCGCCGGGTGACACGCTTGCCTCTTTATTCACATAAAAAACTATTAAATCTCGTAATTGAGATATTAACTCGTTTACGGAACCCAATCACTTTCAAATACATCGTCCTTTATCAAATTTATGGGAAAAAATGGCATTTAATAATTGACGTCTGATTGGTGTCCAGGTTCATTTGAAATACTAAATGTGATGCAGAATGCTACACTAGAATTGTAATTCTTATTTTTTGTTGAATGAGGCGAGGCGAGAAGCAATATTACTAGTTTTTAAAGGCTTTTTCTACTCACTATAAATAAACCACTAATATTGATATCGTTAACGGTATCAGAATACCACCTATAACTTACGCTATAGATGGTAATCTGCGTATTTCTGCGAAGTGTCAAAACTGTATAAGCACGTTGCCATAGTAATAACTGTTCTTTATTAACCATTATGGCATTGTCATTACCATAGTTACGGTAATTCGGATATCAGTCCTGAAATTTAGTGAATACTTGGCATCCTAATTTAAATATTAAATCGTTAAAAAAGTTAGCTCTTAAAATACTCGTGTCTGTCATTAATCCTCGGCACCCGTACCTTAAAAAGCTTCATTATGTATCAGTTACTTAAATAAGTATTATAGTAATTTTACCGCCTGTTTTACAATCGTCAAGTAAAGCATATTTGAACGATACATTGAGCCCTTTCTCTTTCTTACATTTGCTAATATATACCTTTAGTTCCGTGGTGCTATTTTAAACAATAGCGATTTTAATTTTACGAAAAGACACACCTCGTAAATGTACACTGAAGGCACAGTAAGTATGCCATGTCTACGAAATAATGGCCTACTCGAGCCGTTCATTCTAGTTCCGCACATTGCACGACCGCACTTTTTTTGTAAAATTCTAGCCTTGTCAATAGACTCACTAAGTATTCAAATTCAAATTCAAATGATTTATTTCAGACCAGTTCCATATATTGTTAGTAACATCTAGAAACTTAAAAGCTAAGTTAGTAATTACAAAATTGGTTTCGGCATAGATACATAGGTAGACAGGTATACTGACTGCCATGACATGATTACTTGACGTACGTCAAAGTAGTCCTGACCAGTCCAATCCAATGCCACAAAATCGGGCAGCTAAATCTACCAGCAATCACCTTCAGAATGCCATTCCGACTACCCCTGACGCGACCCATCAAAGAAGTAATTTTTTTACGCATTACCGCGTGGAAACCGTTCGTGTGCGTCTCGGCAAACATTTCCGATGCACTGCACCACTTTGGAAGTCTTAACAGCATTCTAAAGGCGTTGTTGTATTGTATGCGTATGCGTTGTTGTAGTGTATACTATTCACAAGGCTTGAATTTACCGAAAGTATAATACCATATCGTAGATTTGACATTATGTGGCCATGATATACTAGAACAGCCGCCTGTTGTGCCCATACAAGTGTCAAGGTCCGGAGGGCAAATGCAAGTATAATGCAAGTATAAGGAAATCTGTATGACCTCCCAATTGGTGTGACAATCCAGTATAATACTCAGAAAATGAACAGACCTAACACTGTCTATTATATTACCTTTGAATGCGATCTCCAGATTGGTTGGTTGCCCTTGATGGGCATAAAATTCCATAAAAATAGTTTTTATACATTGACTTGCAACTGTTTGGATTCTAGCATTCAAAACATTAACATTATGAAAAGCGTTATTTGCATCTGCTTCATACACTAGGCTTAGAAACATCAAAGAACAGTCAATTGAAAAATCAACATTTGACGTATAATTAGTGGAACACCAGCGTGTTGGCTTCACGGTCAGCACACGCTGAGTGAAATACCACTGTCTGTCTGTGTGCATTTTTACCTCAGCGTGCTTATTGGATTTTAAGTGAATAAATATTTTTTCTTTTGTTTTCTTTCCTACTAATTACATAAATAAATGAATACTAAGCCAACATGTAGGTACACTATATTTATGTATATTTTGACCTAAAATATCAAATAATTACAAACCCTTCCATATTCTAAGTATCCACGGACAGCATATCATAGTTAACTATTTAATTACTAAACCACAGTTAACTTTAACCGCAAAAACGATGAATTAGCTTCGCCATCATTAGGTCAATAACCTAGCAGCTGTCAAACGCATACGCCTAGGGAAGCCATTAGAAAACCGCGTTTAAACAAAATGGCGGACAAGGGTGGGCTGTGTCCAGTGGCGTAGGTACGGTAAAGGGCTGGTTAAAATTACCTTAATTTTTTTTCTTGAAGTCATTCAAGTTTTTTGGGTAATTAAGTGTATTTGTATTCTCATTTTTTTTTAAATGGTCTTCGTGCATTCAATCAATACACATCAGTAAATAAACTTTTAGTATAATTTTTTAACCGTATAGAAAAGAGACCCTGTATTTAGTTCTTTTTTTGTTAATGTTTATTCAGATTTTGACAAAATATTTCAAAACTATTTTATTAAAAAACTATTCTACTTAATTATTTTTTAATGGAGTAAAATTAAAAATAATAGGTATGTGACGTTAACAATTATATTATGTTAGCATTTCAAACATGTTTGCTATTTTCTTTATCTAGGTGCTTGAATTATTTTTCAAAAATGCCAAAATGCGTCATGTCACGTATCGTATCGTGCCCAGGGCAACAGTGGACACACGGAACGTTATAAAAATAGTTCTAACGTTCTGGTAAAAACCCTTTAGGTGCTCAACGGTAGTTGTAAACGTACATAAAGCTAGACCGAGGAACCGATCTAGAATTGTCTATTGTATCAACTAACTGTTCGAGCAGAAAAATATAACAATATATTACTCAGGGGTAATATTGTAGCATATAAATAGTGAAATAATTTTTTCAATTTATTCGTTTCAAACATACAGAAATACAAAACTTTCCTCTTTATAATATTAGTGTAGGTAGATATTTTTGTACCCTATTGTTTAAGACGGAGAGTTCAATATTTTTGTCCTTGGGCTTTGCTCTTTTTAAATCTAATCCTGTACCTTACATATTCGATTTACGGTAACTAAAAGACAAGAACTCATCGTTTAGACTGCGCCGAGCAAACGCCGAGCGTCCAGTGGCGTCCTCATTACTATTATTGTGTTTTCTAATTAACTAAAGAATTTCCTTAAAATCAGACGATGCGTTTTTGTAGTGCACGTAAAAACACAGTTGATGGGATATGTAACAAACTTTAATAACAATTACCTTTTAAGTAGTCAGCTTAACGGAAAAGGTGGCCACTTTTTTCCGTTAAGTTGATAACTCGAAGGTGAATTGTTATTAAAACATGTAATATATCCTATAAGTTGTGTTTTCATTTGTAGTACAAAAACATCCCGTCCCATTACAAGAAAATACTTTAGTTTATTAGAAAAGACAATAAAAGTAATGATGGCGCCACTGTTCATCCGGCGTAGTCTTAACACAGCTTGGCGTCAGTTTTTCAAGTCAATATGGTACAAATACGCGCTTTTACCGTTTTTCGGCAGGTTTTTGTCGAGTAGCATAGAAAATGATAGAAATGCCTCACAAACATGGGATGGCCGAATCACTAATTCCACGCGGACAAAGTTGTGGGCAGAAGCTAAGTTAATTATAATTTAAATATTAAATATACTTCTAAAGGTGTTAAAAAGTCACCGAAGGGTGGTTCAAAAAATGCAAGCTGCTATTTAAGCATTCTGTTTCTATTATGTATTCCAAAATGCCAAAAACGGAATTAATTTTCGTTTTACACTTTAAAGACTCAATTAGTAAAACTATATCGCGTATTCAATTAATATTTATAAACACCGCAGACAGTTGAAATATTTGGTAAAAAAAACCTTTTTTACCTTGCTGACCACAAAACTTACCCTCCTGGTAATGTTTTGAGTCGTATGTACGGTTCTTCGTTGCCTCGTAGAGGGTAATCAAGTTCGATTTCACGAATGATGTGTCACTATGTTTTAGCGTGACCCAGTTTGGAATAGTGTTTTTCTTTATAGATTTTTAACCTATGCTTAATGTGCCTTAAAAATTCAGGTATCAAGAAAAAGAAGAAACAAAAACGAAAGAAAACAATCTGGTAAAGGTAGTAGAAAAAGCACATAATCTGGCTTTATGGCTGGCTTAGCTTTATGCTGAGTCAGATACCTGCAGTTGACTTTCAGCCAGTACCAACAAACACTTTACTTATAAACTTATGTAATTTTAGTGATAGAAGAGAACAATAATACATCCTAAGGGCACTGTTGGTAAACCAACCTGACCGAGAACGGTCGGCCACTTTTAGTTCTTTGTCATTTTAACATCATGTTCGAACTGCTGCACTAATCTGCCAAAGGCGTCTAAAGTGACAAGGTACAAAACTGTACATCTACTTATAAGGCCGACTGTACCGGCAAGCCACAGTTAGTGCGAGACAAAATGAGACAAAGAAAATAAAATAAAGTAAATCAATAAATATAAGGGGACAATCTCACACCAATTGACCTAGTCCCAAACTAAGCTCTAGGCTAGTACTATGGGTACTAGGCAACGATATAAATACTTATATAGAGAAATATATATTTAAATACATAGAAAACATCCATGACTTAGGAACAAATATCGCTCATCACACAAATATCTGCCCTTACCGGGAATCGAACCCAGGACCACTAGCTTCGTAGGCAGGGCCACTACCCACTAGGCCAGCGCGTTATCAAAAAGTTCAGGCGTAAGGCTAACCGCGTCCATTAGCTATAAAGCTCTATACTTTCTTAGCTCTACTGCCTGATAGTAATCTAGTGTAATACCGGGCATGCGTAAGCGCAGGCTGTGCGATTAATTACCATTGTTCGAGAACAATGCTTGGGAGAACGGCGCATCGAAGTCAGCCTAGCAATTGTGTAACTAGTAAGTGATACTATCTGAAAATTAGATGGCTACCCGCAATTTGAATACTAATGCTGTTAAAGAATGGTGATGGTCGTGAAAAAAAATCCGATGGAAATAGTCTAGTAAAATCTAGACTACGGAACAACAGTACCTAAATGGCTTTAGGCAGCTCTAAAACATGTTTTGTCTTTTTTACGAAGAAAACGTGAGATAATGTCATAGAATTCTTGTTCGTTCGCTTGGTCTAAACCCACCGTTAGGCAAACAGTTTGCGGCGTTGCAGGCCTATCGCCTAACGCACTCGCAATTGACTTCAAAACGGAACAATTGTTTTCATTTTGTATGCAGACAAGCCTTCGATTTCCAAAATGAAAACAATTGCGATTGCGAGTGCGTTAAGCAATAGCCCTTGATTGCCATCCAATATTGTACCTACAGCTTCATCATAATCATTTAGTTGGCGGCTAATTTCGGAACAATTTCCATTCTTTCCTATTCCAAGCCTTCTCAGGCCTTCTCAGGCCTTAACAGACTGATACGCCACAATGCCTAATTTGGTCTTTGAATTGGTCTAGTTTAGTTTTTCTTGGTTCTCTTTTTCTGTTTCTCGTCTATTATCTATTGTCTGCAATAGAATTCTCTTTTTGCTCTAAAGATTATATCCTTACACAAAACAAATATTTTTTACCAATCGCAAGTTGATAAACTTTATAACAATGGGAAGACTATATACATAGGCGCGCAAGACCAACGTTCGGACGTAAAGACCGAGAGGAACGCAGCCATCTGTTAGAATGAGAAAGTATACTAACTTGATGAAGTGATACTATGACTAGAATAGAGGCGTTGCATTTTAGAGATGTCAAGTAATGTGTAACTTTTAGGAACCTACACTATATTGTTGTAGAATGTCAGATTGACTTTGGACCCAAGGTGGGAACCAAATTTAATCTCGTACCGTACCTTCAGGTAGCATGTGGGCTAAGTGGCCAAGAGCCATCTACATACCCCATTTAAGGATAAGTTCGCCTTTGTAGGTACAGTCACGAGATTTAATTTGGTACCCACCTTAGGTCTAAAGACAATCGGACATTCTACAATAGGTTGAGTTTCCTAAAAGTTGCAAATGACTTGACATCTCTAATGACCAAAGATCGGAATAGGTAGAGCTAATTTGCCTAAACTTGACGCATATTCATTCATGCGTGAGCGAAATGGGAATACATTTTGCGGGTGGTAGGACCTTGTGCAGGGTCCGTCCGGATCGCTACCACCGTCTTATCCATTAACCTACCGCCAAACAGCAGTGTTCGCATTGTTGTGTTCCGGTTTGGGGATAAGACAGCCGGTAAAATGACTAGCATAGAGGCATTCCATCTTAGTCCTCAGGGTTGGCAACGCATTTGCAGTCTTAGGATTGCTCTGCAGTCTTGTGAATGCGAATGTCTATGGGTCACAGTTTCCGCTTACCATCAGGTGGCCTGTGTGCTCGTTTGCCATCTCTATGCCATAAAAAAAAAAAAAAAAAAATACATTATTGAATGAAGGTGCATCCAGTTTAGGCAAATTAGCTCTACCTATTCCGATCTTTGCTAATGACATTGACGTGGCCGTACATCACTTTAATAATAATAACAATGTAGAAATATTTCTATATTTTCATGCAATACAGAGTTTACATACATACATATTTACATTCAGGTCTAAAACATCACACCAGGGTCGGGTAAAAAGGCCGTTTTTTTTTTCAATATAATTCTTAGCAAACTTGCAGAAGCAAAAAAAAACTTTATAGACCCAAGGTGCACAATTTATGCGAATCCCCTTAAGCTATTCTACGAAGTCAATATCACCTTACTAATGCTCGCTAATGCTTGTCAAGGCGGGATCGAACCCGGGCCCTGACATTTCATAAATATCCGCGATACCATCGGGTTGCAATTAGGTCCGTTACGACCGACAAACGTTAGAATGTGCATATTATATATGCCATTAGGCAGATGTGTTAACGACTGTGTAACACTGCCGTTCTAATCAAAAACGCAGTAACTATGATAAACCTACTGTAGTAATATCAACCTTATTGTTAATGTAATAGAATTGAATTTGCTTTGGTGATTGAATTTAAGATACTGCTTGTTGGCTTTGGGGCAGAACAGTCGATTCGATCGACCGAATTATCTATTGCGAGTGGCGTCGGCATTTGCCACTACTTAATTGTTTTAATGTTCTTGTAAGAAAAAAATATTTTGTTTACAAATTGATAAACAATAGGGAGTATACATGGATTTTTTAAAATCGCATTTCTCAACAAAAATATGAAAATTAATTAATTAATTTATTTATTTATTGTATAATTAAAACTAACAGTCAAGCCACACACGTTAATCAAATCACGGAGAAACAATATTTACTAAAACTAAGTTATAAGTAACTACAAAACACTAAGGTTTGTTTCAATAGAACTTGCCAACAATGTAAACAAAACATTCAATGCGATATCCATATTCTAGCACTATTTTATTCTTTTAATGGTTTAAGATAATGATGTGGAAAGAATTGATTAAATAACACATGGATTTAGCAGTATTTGATGATGTAGAATGGAAATTAAAGACATTTTGAATGCAAGGTTTGTTTACATTGTTGTCAAGTTCTATTGAAACAAACCTTACATGCAAACAGAGCTTGATGAGACAATAGACTCCAGGTGACGCCTGGCCAAAGCAAGGAATCTAGACTCAGAGTTAAAATACCGCAACAGAGATCACCAAAAGTGAAATTAGATATATTTAGACAGAGAGATCCGATGTGCACTGTGACGTCATGTAACAGGTCAACAATAAAGATCCCATGTTCAATTCTGTTTTGCTAGAAAGAGGAAGGAGCAAATAATTGTTCGCCTATATCTTGGTTATTTGTATAGCTATTAAAAGAATGTTTTTCTCAACAGTTTCCTACATGATTCTATTTTTATTGAAGCTGTAAAAAAAGTCATGATATTCCCAATTATCGAAGTTTATACATACCTATACAGGGTGTCAAAACCCTCGTGATATTTTTAAACAGTGGAGAGGGATGGATCATTTAAATGCGTGGAGAAGCGCAGAAATATAGAATTTTGTGTATTCAATTTCTATAATGTTGTTTTATCTTTCCAGCGGGCATAGTATGGCTGCGTCTATATTGCGTATCAACTGTGGATAAAGCATCCGTCACTTTTTGACACGTGTACTTATTTACCTGTCAGAAGGTGACGGATGCCTTATCCAAAATTTATCACGCGATAAACGCAGCCATATTAGGCCCCCTGTTCGTAAAGTAATCGAAAAGTAAAATGCGGAATGAAAATGGCGTTTTCAACTCTTAGGGAGAAAAGGAAAAAATAAATGGTAAAGCGAGTGATTCTTGATTCGTTACTAGAAAATTGTAATTGTAAAAATATGGTGAATATCAATTTATAACGGTAATGAGGAGGAACACGAAAAATTGAAAAATTACGCTCCTCGTTACGTATTTCTTCATTTAATATATTTGGTATGAACTCTTGCTTAACGAGAGAAACAAAGTTTTACTTAGTTGAGATAGGGAACATGATCTTAATTAAAACAATAATACTAGCATAGAGGCATTCCATCTTAGTCCTCAGGGTTGGCAACGCATTTGCAGACTTAGGATTGCATCGCAGTCCTGTGAATGCGAATGTCTATGGGTCACAGTTTCCACTTACCATCAGGTGGCCTGTGTGCTCGTTTGTCTTCTCTATAACATAAAAAAAAAAAACAAAAAAAAAAAAACTAACGTGCAGAAGAAGACAGTACCTCACTTGTTTTACGTTACTATGTGAGTAGATCAAAATTATCTTGTTTTTACAATCAATCTTTCTAGTTTATGGCATCGCACAATTCTGCCAATGTCAAGTGAGTTTTTTATAATACCCGTAGCGAGTACTTTATATACCTACGTAGATAAAACATGAAAAGTTTTTTTAAATAATACCCAATTTCCATAGTCATGTTAATTGGGTACATAAAGTATTAAACTGAAAACAGCACGCATATAATATTAAAAATAATAATTTATTCGAAAGGTGTGAACAATTAATTATTATCGTTATTGCAGCTATAACAATAAACTTAAAATGCAAAGTAACTGGAGTCAAGTGTTACTGACCCGAGCCGATGTGCAAATTGACACCATTAATTTAACTCGATACAATTTCTTTTAACTGTGACGCGTCACCTACCGTAAATTATAACCTCAATAACCATTTTATTTATCGCTACTAGTTTCCAACCCTCCTGTATAAAATCTAATCAAAATTAACTAAAGCGCCGATCTACGGTCTTAAAAAATCGTCTTTTGTTTCGTATCCTTTTATTTTTAATTTAGTTACATGCTCCAAACGGTTTAAATCATTCAGATATCAAAAGGAGTAGTCAAATTTCGCCTTTTGTTTCATTGTAGTGTCGCAAAGGGGCAGGTTTTTTGCCGCGTTCGAATTTGAATTTGGAGTTCTATTGTCACTTGTTTTTTTTTAATTAGACGCGTAGAGTCATTTTTCATGCATCGCTCAGTATCTGATTTAGCCAGCCAGTGCGTATGAGAAAAAAGTGTGTCGAAAAAGCAGCGGCGTTTTTTTGCGTGTAATAAATAATTTTTCAACGAGAAGTGTTTGGTTTAATAATGCATTTACTGCAGATAATAAAAAAATAAGCTAATTCGATAAAATACCATATTAATGATGAAATTGAAAATAGTTTTTTTATTTGTCGACATTCTGACATCTTCAATATAAATAACCTTAGAGATATAGATATTAAACGAACCTTAATAACTGTCAGGAACCAGATCTTCTCAGGATCCCGTTTCATGGACTCGTAGTACTTAGTGTTTATATTGGTTACCTTTAGACGCGGAATGAATTGTGAAAAGTAATTTTCTACTTGGATATGATTACTGATTTATTAAACTCTACTTAAAGTAATTTATATAAACAATTTACAGGGTTGTTAAATGAGGTAAAATAATAATAGCTACATAGAGAAAGGTCACGGATATCAGAAATGACGAAGTAAAACTTCCTGAAAACATTGTTGAAAATTCTGTTGTTTAGAATTTCCTCATAAAAAAAAACAAGCAATGTCCGTCTGGGTACTTACAACATAAAGTTTTTACTTCATATGAACCCTGCTATAACCCTCAGAAACTCCTAAGCCCATTCAAAGTATGTATCTTTTTTTTGTAGTAAATTTTCCTAAGCCACGACGATTTACCAGCAGGTGACCCGTGAGCTCGTTTTCCTGCCATATGCCATGAAAAACGGATGCCAGTTGGAACCATGCCAAACGACACAGTGGGGCTAGCACGCACAGTCATAAACTTTGAAGTGTTTTCAATACACGTGATAGCGTTACTTTGTTAGTAAGTTTTTGTTGCATGTTTAAAAAACAGGCCAAGTGCGAGTCGGGTTAACTACCGTTATTTTAAATTTAGTTTTTTTTGTTATAAAGGCAACAGAAAAAACTGATTCTGTGAAAAAAATGTCGATGGTTTATGAGATGCGGCTCGCGGACACCAGACGCACGGATGGATAGCGGAGTTTGTAATGAGGTCCCATTGCTCATAGGGGTTAGGAAATCTAAAAACTGGCTTAAGACAAGGTTTCTTGGTGGTTTGTTGGTGTTGGTTCCCCGTGTGGTTGCCGGATTAGAATATAGCCACTCCGTGTCTTCCCGTGCATGTCGTAAAAGCCGACTAAGGTAATATAGGCGTGTAGTGCTGTTAGGCGATTGGGCTTGCACCCTGTCACTAGTACACTGGTAAACATCTTAGCCTAAGGCGGACTTGCACGAAAAATTTAACCCTGGGTTAAGACACTAACGCCCACTTGCGTGGACCAGAGTTAGCGTCTTAACCCGAGGTTAGGCGGCAAACCACGTACAAAAGTAGACGCTTAACTCTGGGTTAAGGGCTAACTCTGGTCCGCGCAAGTCCGCGTTAGTGTCTTAACCCAGGGTTAAACTTTTCGTGCAAGTGGCCCTTAGGCGGACTTGCGCGGACTAGAGTTAGCCCTTAACCCAGAGTTAAGCGTCTACTTTTGTACGTGTTTTGCCGCCTAACCTCGGGTTAAGACGCTAACTCTGGTCCACGCAAGTGGGCCTTAGTGTGCAAAATGTGGTCACAGAATTATCAAAAAGTTTTTAGAGTGGTTGGAAATTCTGTAGCTCTGCCTACCCCTCTGGAAATATAGGCGTGAGTTTATGTATGTATGTGTATGTTCTTGTAATATGATGAATGTGAGTAGATTTAAGTTTAATTAAGATGTATATTATCTGAAGGAAATCCTCATTAAATGTTCTATACTTAGGTACAGATAAAACTCTTTCGGGAACTGTCACTCTGACAGACGACGCACAGCCTATAACGCCAAACATTGGGACTTGAAATTTGATGGATACCTATAGTCGTTGAGTACCCTAGAGGTACTGCAGTCCCGCAAGACTCAATACTCAATAATTTAAAGCAATAATTATGTTTAACAAATATCGTACTTGCTATGTAGACTGCCGCCAGCACCAGCCAAGTTTGCTAAGTTTTTGTATACATTACATCATATCACGCCTGTTTCCATAGGGAGGAGACAAATCTCTTTCGCTTCTTCCACATTCATACATCGAGTCATGCATGCACGTCAGTTTCGGATGCTTAAGATTCGGGCATTTTCCAGTATTTCTCCGATTTGATTTCGATCTCTATATCTTTTTCGCTAATCTTCTTTCATCCATTCTTTCCAAATGACCGTACCATCGAAGCATGCCCTTTTCAATATTATTCACTACATACATTACAAGAATTGTAATAATTTTATGCTGCTGCATTTTTTTTAATTCAAAAAGCATTTGATTTCATAGAGCACCTAAAGTGGTACTTTTTGTGTCATAGGGACTGAAGTCTTTTTTTTAAGTTCTTGGAAATCCACAAACAGCCAGCTACAATAAATTACTTTAGTATTACTTGCGCAGAATGCGGCTGAAATGGGAGATTAATTTAATCGCGTATAAACCTATTGACCAAGCTGCTCTGCCGCCATTGAATTTTGTGTATGGACTTGGAAAACATTCTCTATTCAACCTAGATAGGAATAAATAAATAAAATAAATAAATATAAGGGGACAATCTCACACCAATTGACCTAGTCCCAAACTAAGCTCTAGGCTTGTACTATGGGTACTAAACAACGATATAAATACTTATATAGAGAAATATATACTTAAATACATAGAAAACATCCATGACTCAGGAACAAATATTCGCGCTCATCACACAAATATCTGCCCTTACCGGGATTCAAAACCAGGACCACTAGCTTCGTAGGTAGGGTCACTACCCACTAGGCCAGCGCGTCGAAAAGTCTAAAGTCTTAAATTACCCAGGGTAGTATATCGTTTGTGGGCACTGCACTCTTTTTGGCCACTTAACTTTAAAATATATTTATAAATATGTAGTTAACACTGAAGATTAATATCTTAATATGTTTGTAATTACATATCCTTATTAGTAGTAGTAATAGATATTAGTTAAAATTTTGAGTGGCCAAAAACGGTGTTAAGATGGCTAAAACCGGTACTTCTACCCTACGATACGACTTACTATATTGAAAAAGCATACAAATTGTATAAAAAAACCAATAAAATTGAGCTTGCATGTTTAACAAATAACTATTTTCAACAACCAACCTGTCATTAATACGCTGGTAAACATCTTAGCCTTTTTGTGCAAAATGTGGTGACAGAATTATCAACAAGTTTTTAGAGTTGTTGGTAATTCTGTAACTCTGCGTACCCCACTCTGGGAATAAAGGCGTGAGCTTATGTATGTATGTATGTATTTTCAATAGGTAATATGCCTTTTAATAGTTATTTAATACAATCGCAATAGGTAGCATTACTTACAAATATCTAAATACCTACGCAGGATGCAAATAATTAAAATAATACATTTAAGAACTTTGCTCAATTTCACTTTAATTGTAAAAGAAAGAAATTAACTGCGACGTTGCACATCTTTTGAAAGAGGCCTGTTAACTAATTAGCTATTACGATCAACTTGAGCTTTTTCTTCGTCTTATCTTTTAATATCGTGTTGAACAATCTTCTCTTATTCGGATTAAATTGTAAAACTGGGACCAAAAACTAGAAAATCCAAATTCTGCTTTTATAAAATTTAACGTACTTTACGTCTAAAGATAGCTTCTTTAAATAGTTGTTTTTTTATAAACATTCTTTAAGCCTTTGTGAACGGATAAGTGGCTATTAAGAACAATGTGGGTTTTGAAGCGGCTTTACTCATTGTGCTTGATCAAAAGACCT
Source organism: Acleris laterana (assembly GCA_963966035.1). NCBI lineage: Eukaryota > Metazoa > Arthropoda > Insecta > Lepidoptera > Tortricidae > Acleris > Acleris laterana. Next base: position 4,018,355 of record OZ014450.1, read on the forward strand.
ACCTAAGCTATATAAAGGCATTGGTTTTTTTATTAATAAACACTATTTTATTATTAAATCTTAAAACGTGGAGAGTTTATACAATCAGTTTATACTTAAGTACAACTAAATTTTCACAAGTTGGTCATAACTTTTAACAATATCATGTCATGATATTGTTAAAAGTTATGACCAACTAAACCAGTTTGCTTACTTTGGTCTTAATTTAAAGAAATGTTCAATATATTTTGTTTCCTATAAAAAAAGGTAAAAAAAATCATAAAGGGCATTGGGTAAATTTGTTTGAAGAATATTGTCATATTTTTTTCAGCGGCCGCTGATGATTTTTACATAGTTATTTAGAGGATCTTGAAATACACATAGATATTTATATATTTTAAAGCGTTTAATAACATCAGAGCCGAGATATTTGAGATTTAAGTGCTCAGTTTTCGGTACTAAAAGTACACCTAGGTACCTAAGAATATTAAATATCTCGGCTCCGATGCACTTAAGAGTATTACATTACATAACAAAACATGTTTATTTTGAATTATTCTATCATAATTTACCACTTTTACTAATGGCCGCTTACCTTGATAATGTACCTATGACTTTTACAAATGACAACACTTTTACCCAAACCCCTTTACGAAACGCAACCAAGCAGCCATTTTAATATTCCAAACCCCTAACGAAGCAAAAATAAAGCACTAAAAATTCCTCCGCGTCTCTTTAAAACAAAAGGCTCTTTAAAATCTCGTGCAAACTTCAAGTACCCATTTTGAATTTCGAGCGGGAGCGCGACGCTCTTTCACACACACATGCAACAGCCACCCTTGTGTACCTACACCAATAGTCACCTCGGTTGGTAAAGCAGATTGTAAAACTGCTACTCGACGCTAGATGGCGCTTTAATCAATAAACAAAAATGTTAAGAAATGTTTTGTTAATTTATTTAAATATTATAAACGTTACTAATTTAATATTAATATCCATTATTTTTAAGCTTTTATCATTATTTCTCATCTGATTTAGTTAAATTTTAAAGTAGTTGTAAATATTTATACTAGATGGCGCTGCCAGTACCATTTCGTTAAGCTAAAATCCCATTTCGTCCCCGTACGTGACTTTCAAAGTAAAGTGTCTCATTTTCCATCTAAATTGCCTCTTGCGTCTTATTTGGTAGGCTTTTACGCATTCAAACTCATTTCTCTCCTCTTTTATGAGAATATACGTACTTTAAGCCGTCCTAATAAGAAATAGATGCGAATAAGATTCAATTATCTTCGGCTTTGGACTTATTCCCGATTGTCTTATTGGAAATTGGATTGAAACGTAGAAAACAAAATAAAATACTGTTCAATGGATATCACTTGCTTTGTATGGTATACTTAGTTTTAATGTTTTTATCAGTGTTCATGGACTTACCTATACCTATGTAAGATGTTTTTACTGCATTGTACCTGTATAAGAAATTATTATAATGAGTAAAATCAAAGTAGTAGGTACTTTGTACAGAAACAAAATATGTCGATGGCTAGATACCTAACGTAGTTGCAGTTTTTAAACATCATTAATATTATATTTTTAATTCTTTAAACTCAACAGACCACGCACGCTTCAAATCTACACGACGTAATTTACGTTACGTTATACGTTGATACTTTAAGATAGCCCAATTAAATAGACACTTCATTCCTTTCTTAATAAAGTTGGTAAAAACTAAATAATTACACCTTTGATTACAGCATTGTAATCCAATCGTTTCCGTTTCGCTCCAGTGTGTGCGGACCTTTATGATTATTAAACTTAAAAAACATAACCATCTCTTTCTATCCCATTAAATCGCAAATGGTACAATTTTTTGCGCAAGCTTCCGTCTCATGTACGACCCCACCCCTTTTTTGCCATTTTTTGTTTCGCGTGGGGAGTTTTTTTCACTCGGGTTAGTCGTAAACCATGCGCAAGAGTCGATCCAGTGAAGAATAATAGTTCTTTAACAGTAGGTATGTATGAAGTTTTTATATTATTTTGTAACTCTTTTCATTTTTGAGTGTACGATCTAATTAGTGCTGGTTTGGCAGTCAAAATTGTTTCTTTATCTCTTTAGGGTTCGGTTATAAAGTTTAGTTTTTTGGTTTTTATAATTAAGGTTTGGTTTGCCTAATGTTAAACCGGTAGATTCTAGTATTTTTTCTAAATGACGAGTGTCTGCAAATGGTAGATAAGGCAGTTTTTCTACGCATAACCATAGATAAAAATTTGCAATGGAGTCCCCATATAGCTGTACTGGCAGGTAAACTAAGTTCGGCAGCTTACGCCGTTAGGAAAATCAGACAACTAACTAATGTTGAGACAGCTCGCATAGTTTATTATAGTTATTTCCATAGTGTCATGTCGTACGGTATTCTGGTTTGGGGTAAGGCAGCTGAAATACAAAGTATATTTGTCTTACAAAAAAGGGCTATTCGTTCTAAGTATTTATAACTTAAATTCCCGTGACTCCTTAAGAGAACTTTTTAAAGAAATTCACATCTTAACTGTAGCGTCTCAATTTATTTATGAGAATATTATTTATGTTATTAAAAATTTTGATTCTTTCACCGAAAATTCCGATGTACATAATTTAAATACAAGAATTAAAAATAAAATTGCTAAACGGAAATTCCGCGTCCGTAAAGTATATAAATCATTTGTTGGTCAATGCATTCATTTCTATAACAAATTACCTGACGAAGTTTTAACATTACCCTTTCCAGCACTTAAAAATTACTTAAAAAAGTCGTTAATATCTAAAGCGTACTATAGGGTCGAGGCTTGGCCTAAACCCGTAACTTAGTCATTAATAATTTGTAAAATTGCAAAGTTGTTTGTCTAGGGGACACCGTTGAAGTAGGAAAACATATCAAACTTTTATTTGGTTGTCCTGTGTTTTTTTTCCTTTTCTCCCTTTATCTCTCTCGTAATATTTTTGATATGTTTTCCTGCTGAACTACGTATGCTATTTGATATTATATTTAATTTAATATTTATAGCTTTATATAAGGCTAGACTAAGTAGTATCATTGTAATATTAAATATGGTTAAAAAACGACTGACTGCTGAGTTTCTTGCGGCGTTTCTTCTCGGCAGTGGTCTCCTCTTGGGAAGCGCTGGTAGATTCTTGACGTGTAAAAGTGCCCGTGCGGCCTACTTACTGAATAAATATCTTTTATCTTTATCTTTTTTATCTTTAAGGTAGGTACGGACAGCCTAATAAGGTACCTGTGCACTTTAGTACTTCGTCACTTTAACATTATGTTTAAACTGCTGCATTAATCAATCAAAAGCGTTAAAGCGACATGGTACCTAAGCGTGCAGCTACTTACAAGGCCGACTATACTTAGTTTATGTTTGATCCCTCAGAATGTCACGTTTTTTATTAAAAAGTAGTTAACTGTATTAATTAATGAATTTCTATATGTTCCTCTGTCTAGATTTTACCAATAATTCTTAATTACAACATATTAAATAACACTAACCTGCATCATCTATCTAATTCTGAAAGCTTAATCAATAATCATCTGTTTCTTGGATATGTGAACGAATTGTTATTTTCTGTTATTTGGTTAATTTGTCTTTTTTTTATTCCTTGTTTAACTGGAAGACATGGGTATGGGATAAGTTCGGCTATGTCCTTCATCTATATTGATGCAGAAATGTCTTGTAATTGTTTGTGTGCAATTAATACATAAATTAATACATACAAATCCCAGGTTAAGAAAATAAACAATACTTACTTACAATTTACGCAACTTAACAAACGATGTTTTAGAGACATTGGCAGATAAAACAACAAACAAATCAAACATATTATTGATTTTTCATCACACTTGCTCGTAAATAGTGTCCTAACATGCTAGGAAAATCGACCGTAAATCCAAAATAGTACCCGGGGGCCTTTTTTTACAATTACGCGCTATCGTGCGTAATAGCTTTTTCATCACACTTCCTCGTAAATAGTGTCCTAACATGCTAGAAAAATCGACCGTAAATCCAAAATAATACCCGCGGGCCTTTTTTTTACCATTACGTAACTAAAGTGCGTAATAGCTTTTTTTTTTAATATTATACGTGGACTCAAACTATCACAATACGTCAGGACCCCAATTCTTGTGCCTTCGGCTTCGGGCTTCAAGCAGACTCTCGTTTGTAATTCTTTCTTTACCACCCTTAATACACAATGTACTATTATTTAAATATTATACGTGGACTCAAACTATCACAATACGTCAGGACCCCAATTCTTGTGCCATTCGAGATGAAATCTCAGTTGCATGCAATTTCCTAAAAATCTCGCATATAAACTATTGATCTCGACTGTCACTAGAATCGGACTCCGAACACGTTTGACATTATCTGTGGTAAGTCACAGACAATGATGTAATCTGCCGCTAATAAGTTAAAAATATGATCTTTTGTCTGATTTTATTTAATTTCCTCGCAATTGTGATGAAAAACATTGTATGTTACACGGGTGGTAAAGGGATTTTTTTTTTTTTTTTTTTTTTTTTTATGGCATCGAGTAGACAAACGAGCACACAGGCCACCTGATGGTAAGTGGAAACTGTGACCCATAGACATTCGCAATCACAAGACTGCAATGCAATCCTAAGACTGCAAATGCGTTGCCAACCCTGAGGCTAAGATGGAATGCCTCTATGCTAGTCATTTCACCGGCTGTCTTATCCCCAAACCGGAACACAACAATGCGAACACTGCTGTTTGGCGGTAGGTTAATGGATAAGACGGTGGTAGCGATCCGGACGGACCCTGCACAAGGTCCTACCACCCGCAAAAAAAGCTCGAGTCATTAAAGCCTAACAGACTCTCGTTTGTAATTCTTTCTTTACCACCCTTAATACACATTGTAATATACTTACCGACACTTCGAAACCATCTCTTAAAGTACCTATTACCGTCACAAAATGCGTATTTTTTCAATTCGCGCATGCGTATAAGAGATATAATTATAATTACGCCGACATTATTTTCATAAAAGTGTACGTACTGTTCTTTGTGTATGGTCAGCAGCGTGGCAAGATCGCAATCAGGCGCTGGGTGTACAGACAGCAATAACATTAAACCCTATACTAATATAATTTAACTAGCTGTTCCCGTGTCCACTTCGTTGGGCAAAACATTTTTTTTGAGTTAATAATTTTCCCGCTAATTCCCGTTCCCGTGGGAATTTCGGGAGTTCCTTTCTTAGTGCACCTCTACGGTACCTAAGCTACGTCCCTTCCAAATTTCAAGTGCCTACGTTTAGCCGTTTAGGCTGTGCGTTGATATGTCAGTCAGTCAGTCAGTTTCTCCTTTTATATATTTAGATAAGTATCGGTTTGAACTCTTACTCTAACTGTTTAAATGCCGTACTCAGAGTCATTATTTAGGGTTCCGTACCCAAAAGGTACACCCCCCCCCCCACTCCCCTAGACCCTATTACTAAGACTGCACTGTCCATCCGTCTGTCTGTCACCAGGCTGTATCTCATGAACCGTGATAGCTAGACAGTTGATTTTTTTACAGATGATGTGTTTCTGTTGCCGCTATAACAACAAATACTAAAAACAGCATAAAATAAATACATAAGGGGGCTAACATACAACAAACGTGATTTTTTTGCCCGTTTTTGCTTCATATAAATAACGGCAACAGGGAGACGCTTGAAATATTCACAGAAAATTTTGTTGCAAGTTCACTTTAAAAAAAAAACAATAAATTGTCACATACAACAAAAGTATTTTTTTATTGGTATGGAACCCCTTCGTGCGCGAGTCCGACCCGCAGTTGGCCGGTTTTTATTTTACAACTGATTTAAGCGTACCTACAAAAGATCATCAAATCAAATTAAATTCATTCATATATCTCACCGTATAAGTAATAAAAAAAAATATGAAAAAAACAAACTCTAGACTAGAAGCTGAGCTCTAAACTGCTGACCCTACGACACTAAGATTATCTACAATAGCGTAATGGAATAATCATTTAGATATTATATTCAGTTTCACATAAAATTTATTTATTTTTAAATAAACTTTTTTTTTAATGTTTTCTTTTCTAGAAACCGGCATAAAAATATTGCCATATTTACTGTGTAGCTAAGTGCTTTTAAATAGTAGCTATTAAATATGTTATTTGTAATAAATAAAAAAACGCATTAGTTATCAGGTCAAAGAAAATAATAGCCACAAGGCAGCAATTTCTAGGTGCATTTATTAAAATTTTACTTTTGTAAGTAAATTGTATTATTGAAATAAAATAATAGTAAAGAACTAAAGTATTTCCAAAGTATTTGGCACTTGAAGAGGTTAGTTTATGGTTCAATTAAAGACAAACCGAATACTTGGCGCGTTAATGAAGGTATTCAAGCCTTTGTGGTTATGCACAGATAGTGCGGGTTCGACTCTCTGCGATAAATGGCAGCGTTTTGTATTATTTGCAGCTGAGTTATTAAAAAAACTAAAACAAGTTGATCAATAAAACGAACTCGTAAATAATTTGTATATTACTATTTGTATTATACCTATGGCCTCTTGAATCTCCAGATTTATGCTATAGGACATAATGCCAAATACAAAAGGCACCCTATAATTGAATCGACAAGGTTACAATTAGATTGTTACTAAAATAGGTATTGGGGTTTTATTTTTGTGTATATACACTAGACTTATTTTTTATTAATTCGCGTTTAAAAACTTTGATATACATTACTATTTATCCTAATTTCTGTAGAAAAGTGGTTTACACTTAAATAAATAAAAACAATCAACAATTATGACACAAACTGTACTAAACTTACTTATAAATATATACTTAGGTCCGTACTCACAGAAAACATCAATAACTTATTAACAAATACAGGGTAGTGATTCTCTCAACAACGACGGTCGGACGGACGAACGAGTGAATGTCCAAGCGGCAAGATTAAGTAGTCCCGTCAGTGCAAACAAAACATATTTTAGCGCGTGCATTTTTAATTTAGCAGCATGGTTTCTGGCGATGGTTCAAACGTATAAAGCTGCTTAATTGAAAATGCACGCGCTAAAATGTGTTTTGTTTGCTCTGATGGGTCTACTTAAACTCGATACTGCGATTTCGCTTGTTCGTCCGACCGTCCATTGTTTTTACAGTATAACACCCCAGGGTAGTGGTTCTGTAAACAACGCCGGTCGTGCGGACTGTCGAGTGATATCCAAGCGGCGAGATTAAGTAGTCCCGTCAGTGCGAACAAAACACATTGTAGCGCGTGCATTTTCAATTTAGCAGCACGATGGGTCGAACGTATAAGGCGCTATAGCTTCGCAGGCAGGGTCACTACCACCTAACTAACTCCGTCTTCAATTAGAATGTCCAGACCTACAGCTTTCTATACTGGCATGCTTATTGCACAAGTTCATGACTTGAGTCTGAAGTCAAGCTAGTCAGCGGTATCCGCGGCGATCTCAAGATAAGAACGCCGCTGAAATCCACTATTGTATAGAACAGACTACCGTGGCCATAGAGATTATTTTTAAGTGGCTGCTTAAAAATATTCAGTTTACTATAATGTACAAAAATACAAGGCATTTTTGCGACTCCGCCCGCTTAGGACCCAGGCTAATTAAGGACATGGACTGTTTATTAATTTATTATCTTAGTTTTTGAAGTTCGTTGTAATATGTGCTTACGTTTAATATATTTTTCAGTTAAAGTTTGAGTTAAATTTTAATGATCTTTTAAGAGGTATCCAATAATACGAGTAGGTACCTCATTTGATGTCATAATGTAAAACATGTTTATGTAAAGTTTATGAGAAAAAGTGAGGGTATCATACCGAGAGATAACACACACACATGACATGGCATGGCATGGCTCGGCATGGCATGGCGAATCTATAAGGGTTCCTAGTTTCTACTTCGGAATTTTTTCTAACCGTCGATCGAACCCGGACCCCTAGCCTAAGTCTTAATCAGCTGTTAGAATACAATTGACAGCAGTAAAACCGCTAACCGTCCGTTTAATTGTTGGTGAACACTGCACTTATGCTCAGTTTTGTAAAACTTTGTTATATATATTAAATATTAGTAATTCAATACATATTTTGACATTTCTTACTGAAACAGGGTCTGTATAAATCCAAGCCATAATGTGATATACAGATAAGAAAAAGTTTAGACTAAAAAAAAAACTAGTATTTTATAATATTTGTTACGGTACTCTGTAGCGAGATGGGGTGATAACGCAGATTTATAAACGAGATACTGCCTCCGTCTTTTATTACTCTGTGCTGTCTTGTAATTGGTCAGTGGACGAATGGCCAACGCACAAACACATGAGGACATGGTTAACTTTGTAGTAAAATATTTGTTTTTATCTCAGTTTTCTCAAAACTGCCCCTGCGTGGTTGCCACTCCATGTCTTCCCTTGAATGTCGTAAGAGGCGACTAAGGGAATAAAGGCTGTATAGTACTGTCAGGCGATGGGCTTGCAACCTGTCACTAATACACTGGTAAACATCTTAGCCTAATTGTGCAAAATGTGGTTACAGAATGATTAATAAGTTTTTAGAGTTGTTAGTAATTCTGTAGCTCTGCCTACCCCACTCTGGGAATAAAGGCGTGAGCTTATGTATGTATGATCATGTAAGTCAAATATTTTGCTATAGTCGGTCTTTAATTATTAATCACGTTTATGCAGATCATACTCGCTCTGTATCAATAAAATAAAAGTTACTTTCCGGATCCATCTTCGTATAAGTCTTAGACTCGAATAGGTACTGAATTGTATTTGGGTTTAGGTACTACATACAATTATGCTCAACTTAATCTATGCAAAGAGATCAAGTTTTTAACAGATATTTTTGGCTAATTGTTATAGCGTTTTTATTCGTCATAACTCCAAAATCTGTTTATTGGACGCGCCATCAACATTATCCTACGACGTGGACTGATATATGGACATATTCATCATTACTTTTCATTTATGATTTTTATAACTTAACTAGTTATAATCTATTTAAAATTGTAACAATATTAACCTCACAAAATATATCTACCTCATTTGTCAAGATGCATAACGCTCTCGCATTTTCGAAAATCGACGTAATGTATAGGGTGACATAAGCTGATGACAAATTGCGTCAATTGCTTATGTCAATTCCATACAATTCGAATCGGTAGAAAACAGACACGTTTTCATCTTGGCTAGGTATACTGAGTCTTCCTAGATAACTTCAAACTACTAAGTACACTACGTTTATAAATTAGCTCTTAACTTTATCGTACTATGTCCGCTGTGTTGCAATGTCAAATTTTTCAAATAAAATGTCTGTTTTTTTTAAGTTTAAATGTAATAAAATTATTTATTAACCACTCCATCGTGTGGTTGTACCGTGAGGTCACGACGCGTAGCGACCTCCTGCCGAAGTTAATTATACAGGAATTATGTGTTTATTAACCTGCGTAAATAGGTAATTAAATATTTAACGTACGTAATAAAGATTTGACTATGTGGCCAAAATGTTACCAGTTGTGTGCTCAACGCTATTTGTGTATAAGCATAGTGAAAAACCATATTTTTTTTCAATTACTAAGGTTAAAAACGGTTAAGTGGTCGTAAGATCTTGTACAGTACTAAACTAAGTAAAAACGTACAAAATAACACTTACTTTCAAGAATTTAAATCAAACATGCGTTCTACTCCCCAACAGTTTCCACTAGCACGAGATAAAAAAAAAAGGTCTATTATACATAAATATAATACATCTTAGTTAGTACTTATATCAACAAATAAATGAAAATAAAAACACAGTACCAACAAAACAAAAGTAGAATAGTTCAAAAACGACATATTTGTAGGTACTTTATAATACCCATACTATTCAATAAATACGAATTTTCCATTTTTTTATCTAAACGCAATATACGCATGCCTTTCTCTGCCCTCTGGCCCTAAGCCATTACCAAGAATTATCTGTCCATTAACCTTATAAAAGATAAGATGAAAGATAAGGTAAGGTCAGCTTATTAGCTGTTTTCTGATACATCCTCGAAGATATCTTCACGCGTATTAGGGCGTAGGTCATACTGTGGCGTGAAGTTAGTTATTTCTTGAGTGTTTAAGTTATTGAGAATGTTTTTGAATTAATGTGTACAGATATTCAAAGTATTATACATTATTGTAATCAATTGAGATATTGATAATTTATTAATAATAATAATAATAATAAGTCATTTATTTCAGGCAAGTGTACCCATACATCATTAAAATTTAAAATTTACATAAAGTGATTAAAAATAAAGCAATAAATTAGAATTAAATACATTAACAATAACACGGACACAGCATAAACCGACAACTACTTTTTGTTAGGCTCTCGGTACACTTAATAATGTTAATGTTCGTTATGTTCGTGTTATGATGTGTTCAATAAAGCAAATGACAAACTTTCATAACTCAATAATATTAATAAATTAGATGGTTTGTATAGTATAGGGAAAGTGAGTGGACGGGTCGGAAAGGCCCGCCATAGGCGTACTTTTTCGAGTCAAATCGGAGAAATACTGGAAAAGGGTCGAATCTTAAGTACCCGAAACCGACGTGCGTGCATGACTCGATGAATGTGGAAGAAGCGAAAGAAATTTGTCAAGATCGTAGCAAACGGAAAGAAGTGGTCTCTGCCTACCCCTCTGGGAAACAGGCGTGATTTAATGTATGTGTATGTATGTAGGGAAGTCATGCAATACATTAATAGATTTGACACGAATTATAACGACAGAAAGTACCTACCTTATACTATTAATTTCAATTATTTTTTTTGGTAATTAATTAAGAAGATGGGTACTGGGTGTCATAAGTTCTGTAAATAAAGAATCATAAATATTGAACGTTTAGGAACAGTCCGTTATAATAACTATAAAAACTAAATAACAAAGTTGAATAACAAAGTTTAACTATACGGAATTTCAGGAACCGAACTTAGTTTTGAAACGCATGACTTGTTTGAAACTTAAGGCCACGAAGAATTCAAGTTCTTTTCAAAATTCAAAAAATAACGTCTCCACGCAAGCGAGCCAAATATGATTCCAGTTTTGTAAAACTAAAAATACTGGCTGACAACATAATCCCCAGAAAGCCCCGTTTCATATTTCGAATAACTGTCAACTAGAATCATTTCAAATTTGGAACGCGTACCGAATACCCAACCCCAAGTCATAAGACGCCGTGACATCAAAATCATAAGAAATCATTACGCATCCATGCAAACTCGGGCCCTAATTTCGAAGCCCGGAAAACTCCCATATACCATGTTTACCGAGGCATTTTTGACAATAAACCCCCCAAACCAAAGGCAACTTTACCGCTGAACATTTAAAGCGCAAACTGGTTTCTACGGTAACGAAGACAATCACTCACATATCGGTGTAGCACGCAAGAAAATTTCAACTCTATTTTAACTCTGGCGGGGGTAAATTTTCTTTGCTGTGAAAGCGAGTCAACAAAAACACGCGAGAGAGAAAAAACGGGCTTCTTTTTGCCTCGCTCCCCCCCGTGGGGTAAAGAAAAGGGGCCGGGGCCACCCCAGTAGTTTTTCGTTGGAACCACGCGTTCCGCGACACGCCGTGCCCGTGTATTGATTTTTCAGCACATGCTACTCGTAGCTCCAGGTGTGTGTTGACGGCTTTACGTTTTGCTTCTTTATGGTTCGATTGAGACTTTTTTTAGCTAATGGCATCCTTGGTGGGCTTAGTCTATGTTTTCTTATTTGTGTCTATGGATGTGTTGTTTTCGTATTTGGATTTCTCTGTGGAGTTTTTGCATGTTATAAGATACTTGTTAGCGGCGTCTGATAAATTTATGTAACATCAAATTATTGTCAATGCTGTTCCTAATTAAAAAGTTATAACTTAAAAATATCTGATAAGTATTTTAAGTTCTTAATTGGAAGCTGTTTATTTTAAAACTAGTTTTAACTACGGAGGGATTAGCCGAGGTCATACAGGCACGCTTTAACCTCCTGAATTGAGAATGCATGTCCTTAAATGTTGTTTGTACGCTCTGACGTCACATCTTAAATTCGCCACTTAATAATTTGTCCTTCGAGTGAAATAATGAGTCAAATTGAGTATAATATTACTATTAAAGTAGTCGATGGTAAATAAATATCCTCTTTATTACACTAATATTACTTGTGCATTTTAACTAAAGCATCCAAAAGCATTTAATTTATTTTAAAAACCGAATGTTATCCTTTCATTCCCACATTAGTTTTATGCTAATGTAAAGGTGTTGGCAGATTAGCATCTTATTATGATTCTGCGATTGGTTCCGAGCACTCAATGTTTGCCCGCGATTCGACGCGGGCCGGTGTGTTCGCACCTTTATGTTTGAGTTTCAGATTAATGTGTTATTGTTTAAAAAAGCGATTCTATTCAATACCGGGATTCTTTGTGCCGATATAAAGTGGACACGAATTGGAGCTTTTCGTATTTTCGCACGTATCCAACTGTTTTAGAAAATCATCTAGTTAATGATGCCCGTAAAAACTGTTGTTTTAGATATCCGACTAAAATTGTACTTAAATGTGAATTAGACAGGTTTGTTGATCAAATTCGGGTGAAAATTCGGCACTTGGATATATTAATTAACTACCTATTAAAAGAGTTTTTTATGACAGGGAAAATTAAATAAGTAGTTCTAGAGGGAATTACAATGGTTGTTACTAAAAATAAAATGAGCGCTGACGAAGTTTACGATTGTATTTCAATCGCAAGGGTAGGTAACTTAAAAATGAAAAAGCCAAAGACTTCTTAAAATTCACACCAACAGGGTCGATTCAATTGAATGACACATCTCCGTATTTCATTTAATTTGCATGCTGTTATTACTAATTTCGTGAGTACTTTCACATTACTCGGGCAATTTTGACCTTACTACATTGTGTTAAACATTAAAGTTGAACAAACATCTATTCCTGCACACGTTCGAAAAGGTGTGTTCTTTTGTTTAAACCCGGCGATTTTGTTCTAAATTTAAATATTTTATGCCAGCGACAATAGACAAACCGGTACTTGTAACAGTAAAAAATTAAATTTAGAAAAATTATGACGGTTGCCCTTTTGTCTTTTAATTTATGCAAATGCTTTGCGGATGTCACGCTGTACGGAAGTCGGATGTTTTTTTTCGACGTGTGCTTATTATGTTGGTACGAGTATTATTTTGATTTGGTGTTTTTGTCATTCGGTGACGGTTGCGATTTATGCATTTGTTTTGTATCTGTGTTTCTATTGTTTATGTAATTAGATATGTCGTAAGTGCGTTTTGATGAGTATTATTACCGATTGTTGTGAAATTCAATTGTAAAATTTACAAATGTGGTAGTTTTGATGTCAAAATCTGACGCGATGTTGGTAAAGTATTATCAAAGATGCTTTTGCTCCTACAGATTTAGTTACTTCCGTTCGATAATCATCAATCAATCGCCTGCTAATAATTTTATCCCTGCAGTACAACAGTACGAACACTGCAGCTTAGCGGCATAGATCATAATAATAATATGTAGTTTTTTAAAACTCATACAATAGCCGTATAAGCAGCTATAATACAGCCTATTGTTCTCGAAGACAGTGGAGACAATATTTCAGCAGTTCGCGAGCCATTACACCGCATTACCACGTCGGCGGACAATTTATATCCCGAGCTTTATAGATAAAGACTTTCTTCGCCTAAAGACGTATAAAGGCTTCTTGGGAAGCTTTTATAGGATTTCGGAGATAGATTTGTTGTCTAATAAAGTGGTGCTTGGATGGGAAAGGTTTAAATATGAAGGAGATTTTAATATTTCTATATGTTATGTCAGGTCAATGCGAATTATATTTCTAATATTAATGGGTTTTGTTTGGGAGTTTTTTATCTGATGATTTAAGTATTATTAATATTTACAATTATCATAGAAACTTTTACTTAACAAATAGCTACTTATTACAAAAAACGCCACAAATAAATTTACCGCTTAGTTTAGCGTACAGTCACCAGCAAAGCAATAATACAATGATCTAACATTGGACTCAAAAATATCTGACTCTCTCTATCTATTTGATTTTGAGTCCAATATTTGATCGATCATATATAATTACTGGTGACTGTACCAACTGGAAATGTCATGACAAATGCTTTGATCTTGTAAATTACTGCAGTTTTCAATTTGTCAATAAACTAAAGCAACAGCATAATTTCTATTCCCCTTTGCTCAGACGTCTTCCGTTCAAAATCATGTTTTACGACACGCACGGTTGCCTTTAAATACTCCTTGTCAAGATGCCTTACGATTTTTTTAAACTATAAAATGTATGGAGTTGCCATAAGCGCTCGACGCGACTATTCGGCAGCTTACGTCAATTCTATACATTTTCGATAACGATGACGTCCGCCGAATGCATCTTGACTTGGCTTACTGTTAACTAAATAAAAGCTACCTTAACGATGATTATAATATATAACAAAGTGGAATAGAATTACCGCCTGTTTCACAATCGACAAGTAAAGGATATTTGACGGATAAGTTTAGCCCTTCTTTGTCGTACACTTGAAAATAGACAAGGAGAGAGACAACTTTATGTGACAGATAAATTTACTTGTCGATTGTGAAACAGGCCCTTAGTCTACCTAGTCTATCCAAAGATATTGGACAACAAACGAATTAAAACACAAACAATCAATACACAACAATAAAAATATTAATTTTATTCAATGCGCAACTTTATGATCTGCCAACTGTATGAAATAACAATTATTTATTCGAGTTCTAAACGATTCGCAATTGTAAAAATAATATCCTTTGTTATTTTAATATGAACAATTAATCTTGTGTTTTGTAGAGCTTTACCAGATAGTTTTGATTGTTATTTTTGAATATTAATTTTAAATGGATGGGTTTGATAGTTTTGATATAAATTTTCAAACATTTGATAGGATTTTTTTTTCGTCACTTTAAACATTTTTGTGTATGCGTGTATCTTTTTCCTAGTCATAATTAGTTCGTATTTATTCGCAGAAGCTGAGTCTCAATGAGTTGCTAAGACCCATCAGATAAAGTCTAACATAGAATTAGAAAGAAAAAAAAATCCTTAGTAGATTACTAGATAAGTATGTAAATATCATATTTGAAATGTATTTTCAGGTAGTATTACATAAATCTGGTAGATAAATATGTTGGCTACAAAGACACAAAAACAATTACAAACCACAGACTCAACTCGCGGAAACTCTTTATAAAAATAAGCACCCTTTTTACCTAAATCCGTTTCGCATAAACCGTCTTTTATAATTTCATGAATAACGGTCGTGGGAAACCTCCACAAACATATATCACCTCTAACAAAAACCCAGAATATATTAGGCCACCATAAAACTCCAAATATGACAACCCAACGAAAACATTTGATCTCATTACGCATCTAAAGAAGTCTACGCATCAACAAAAATCAATAGGAACGCATAAAGAACTCTTTTGTCGATGCGCGAAAAGTTAAAATATTCTTAAAACCCTTCATAGACACTGGCAACATGCAAAACAGATCTCATGCGTCTTCATATTCAAATTCAATATTCAAATTTTTGAATTTAGAATGCGGAAGAGCAATTTTGACACTCGGAAGAATAACCCTTCTTATTCAAATTACGGGCAGTATCAATAAGATTAAAAAAACTTAATAGATGCGTTAATGTATTCATGGATTGGCCCGTGAGAACGGACGCAGGTTGTGTGACGTGAGAAATTTGTCTTTGTACGTAATCGACGGGGTTGGCTGTTATGGAAAGCTGTGTCAACATTTGCAGTTATATGCAAATTTATTAGCTTATCGAATATGAATCGTTAATATTTTATCTGCGCTCTTTACAAAACTTTTACTTTAGCTTATCAAGACATCGCACGCTGTGTAACCTTAGTTATTTGCAAGAATGTAATTAGTAATTACTTACATTAAATTTATTTTGTTCTAGGCTAAAGTAAGTGTAATGCAAATGGATAACTCGATAGATAGTCCCGGTCAAAAATGTTTTAAAAATTCAAAGTTGTGGCCATTTTACTTAAAAGTTAAAAATGAGTTTATATCGAAAATCACCTAATGTAAAAACTTCGTTGATAATTAGTAAACTTCTGAATATGATTGAAGGTAATATATTTGAATTTTCCAAAAGGAACGTGTCTTAACTTAACTTACTATGAATACTTTATATTTTTTCATTCAAGAAACATAAATTTGTTTATGAACGCGTAACGAACGCGCGACTGCACAAAGTTTCATCGCAACGACGCGACGTCTTGGAACCCTTCTTTGATCGCATTCAAATTCAAATTATGTCCCCTCACCAAGCAGGTGTACGCGAGATCCTGTCTTTTATCTCGAATATAGATTTCCTGCCAGTCTTAGTTGTTTTAGACTAAACAAGTAAAAAAAGTTATAGAATAGATCTATGGCTCTGAACTCTTAAAACGCTCGTTGTTTGAAAAAACTAAAACGAATGAGTGGTCATTCTAAGAAAAGGTAAAAGAACCCTTTAATTAAATCTAGCCAGTATTTTCGCAACGGTTATTTTCATACTGTTCGAAATTTAAAATAATCAAGCACCTGGAGGGAACCGGTCGTGATTTTTTCACTGACACGTCTCCCGATTTGCATATGGAGGGTTAATTGTTTGCGATTATTTGAGCTCACGCATATTTTTAATTATTCAAGGGTTAAAAGTAATGTATTCGGGTTTTTGAAACGTATTGCGATTTTTTAACGTTAGTCTGTCATTGAATTTTGTGGAGTGCGGAACTGGTGAAGTGTTTGTTGTTAGTGTATTTAAGCAATTGGTAAGTAAATAAAATAATGTATTTTAAGATTAAAAAATATGATTCTTGATTCGTATGTAGTAGGTACAAAGCCTCGAAACGCCCTTAAGTTTTTAAATAGGCATTTTGTCAAAACTTTCTTCAAACAGAATAACCAATACCTACCCAAGTCTAGATTTTAATTGACGGCATATTTTTGTAGCGTACCTACGTTGTGAGAATAGTTTGTGTAGCTCAATTTGTAAATACCTATAAAGAAGCATAATTTTAATATTGTGTTTTAGAATCAGTCGGTTTATAGATCCCATTGTGTATTTTTTCTCAGTCTTGTTTATAGTTCTCTGTGCGACTTGGGAATGTTGCACAAATTTTTAATTAGACCTTAAACCTTCTAAATGCATACTCATACATTATTACATTTATTACGTATCAGTTTTTCATTTAAAAACCTAAACAAGTACTCATCAAATGTTTAATACACACTTCCAATTCGCTCACAAAGAAACACTTTGAAAAGGTCTGAAAATATCTCGAATCTCTCCGCCAAAATCTAATAGCAATTTCTTTTCTCCAGTCGCTCTTTATAATGTAAGAATTCCTTGAAGGAAATAGCTTTTGCATTCGATTGTCAAATAAATTTTCTTTTCATTATATCGAGCACCGAGAACATTTTCCTCAAGAAAATAGTCAAAGACATATTTGCTGTAAAACGTCGGCGTAGTCGAAGTGGCCTTTCTATTTATGTTTTTAATCTGTGCGTTAAAATTTAAACATCAACTTCGCCGTTCCAATTTTAAAACGCCGCAGAATCTAATCTTCAAAATTCGAATTTGCAGCGAAATCAGGACTAGTGATGTACCAATGGCCATGCATCACGGATAATGATTGGATTTGCCCCGCCTACATCATCAATCACTAGAACGAGTGACGCGGAGTGGGTGGCAGCATTGCCCGCTGTAAGTTGACCTTTGACTTTGAACTGAAAATCCCTTTGTCGTCGCGTCTATCTTTGAGTAAGAGGGGGAAGGGAGGTCAAGTTAGTTGGCAGTTGCCAAATCTAGGGAGGGAGGTTATTTCGCGAAGCCATTGTGTCTTGTTAGAACCATGGTAATGTCTTGGATGGTTGGATGTAAGTAAATTATGTTTTTTTTTCGTGTGTTTAGGGGCTTTACGATGCGTACGGAAAAGGCCAGTGTTTTTACGCGATATTATATTGTCACTAGGAGAGTAATGGGGATACATTATTTTGGGTTTTTTATAAGATATTAGGAGTTTAGGTGGATAACAAGAAGTCATTATTCTTCGGCCTTATAAGTAGCTGCACACTTTTGTACCTTGTCACTTTAACGCCTTTGCTAGATAAGTGCAGCAGTTCAAACATGGCGTACAAAGAACTAAAGAGTGCAGCATTTAAGGCCGACCATACAAGAAAATTAAAATGCTAACTTGAATTTATAAGATTTGTTTTGACCTCGATTGATAGAAATATCGATATTCTCGCTAAATGTAGTGTTTCAGTAAAAAAAAAACTGAAGTATCTCCTTGACGTTTACAATGTATAAAAAAACTGTGACAGAAGAGTTAATTAAAACGTATAATAAGTAAGTAACTACATTTTACCCAACCGGTTAATTAAAAGTAATCAAAGGAAATGATTTGTGTTACATTTAATTTTAGAAAAACAAATTCAAATGTATTTATTTAAGGTAAATATCCAGCACACCTAAAACAGACTCATGGTCTAGTTTATTCTAGTTCAAAAAAATTATATACTTACTCATACTCATATCCCCATCTAACCAACTCTATGCAATATAAATATAACCGTTGTTACGTAGAATAAAAACGCCTTTAGAAATAACGACCGCACTCAGAGTCCGTTAATAACGATACTCGTTCCTAGTGACGTTTTTTCCAACACAAGTTTGAAAAAGGTACGAATTAATTGTGTAAAAGACGGCGGTAACTTACATAACTTCAATCTAACGTGTACAATATTTTATTCCGCAAACAAAATAAGGCTAGGTCTATGATGGAGAAAAATCCCCCGTTGGGGGTGATCTCAGGGGAGGGGGTGAAATTGAGAAGATGTAAGAAGATTACTGACTGATGTATTACGTGACGAGGCCTAGGGGGCGGTAGCTACGCTTAAAATATATTTATATCCAGCATTTTAATAGAAAACTGGGTATTGAAATAAAGAAGGTGTAATGTTATTCTCAAACGGTTTATTATCGATTCATCAGCGATTCTATTAAACCAGTCGCTCTTGAACTCGACAAACCAATTATTAATCGGCGACTTAAAGTTGTCTCGTAATAACAATATTTGGGTGTGCGTTCTCGCCCGTCAAGTGACCCCCTATGTCTACACTTACTCGATGGACGACCCTACGGCACAGAGCTGTTTTTAAGAGAAGCTAGCTCGTTCAAGCGAGTTCACTCGATGGTTAAGCAAC
The DNA here is from genome assembly GCA_963966035.1 of Acleris laterana. Lineage (NCBI taxonomy): Eukaryota > Metazoa > Arthropoda > Insecta > Lepidoptera > Tortricidae > Acleris > Acleris laterana. The sequence continues at coordinate 4,037,656 of OZ014450.1, forward strand.
CTAATTGAGAATGCGCGTCCTAAAATGTTGTTCACTCTGACGAGACCATTTAAATTTGCCGATTAATAATTCGTCTTTCGTTGAAAAGTGACTTAATTAAGAGAATGAAATGGCGGAAGACACTACTCGTGCTATGGGAGTTTACAGAAAATATCGAAGATTTAGGAACAAGAAGTACTTGCGTTCATTACAAAAATATTTGCTCTTACTAGGAAATCTTTTTTTTTTTTTTTTTTTTTTTTTTTTTTTTTTTTTTTTTTTTTTTTTAATATTTGCTCTTACTAGGAAATCTATGTACTGGCTAATAGGACGCCACTCGCAAATGAGCACTCACAGCAAGATGACAGTTTATAAAGCCATTTTAAAACCAATTTGGACTTATGGTATCCAGCTCTGGGGCACAGCCAGCAATAGCAATATTGAGATACTGGAACGATTCCAAACCAAAACACTTAGATCCATCTTCGACATACCACAGTACATCAGCAATAGAATTATATATCTCGACCTAAAACTACCAACTGTCAAACAGGAGATCATGAAATATAGCATCAACTACCAGAAAAGACTTGCGAATCATAAAAATGAACTTGCCCTTGGACTTTGGGGAGATAAAAGTACATGTTATAGGAGACTAAAAAGACATAGTGTTCAAACACTAATGGATAGATTTATCAGGATGGAATGAGACACCCAACTGAGCAGTGTCTCACCAAGCTAAGGAACCCAAACAGATATAATATATATCAAACACCGAAATGGCTTATTGTTGTGTTCAACAGATTGCCATGATGCAGAAAAAAGAAAAAAAAAAAAAAAAAAAAATAGGAAATCGAACCCAAGACGTTTAGCTTAGTAGGCATGGTCACCACCAACGAGGCATTGCATTATCTAAATATTTAGCTACATAATATATGTAATATATTGTCAATGTGAAATTATAATTAAAATTAATTAAAAATTAATTAAATTTATTTATTTTTTCGTGGCAGTTTTACAGAATAGGGGGGCAAGCATTAAAGTGTCCATCCGTCTGCTTAGAAGTCGTATATCGCAATTCCCTCGAAAACTGTTCTATTTTCAGGAACGAAAAGTATCCTGTCCCTATCTACTCGAGCTTAGAAAGCTTACTAAGTACACCAATTTTTATCGCAATTGGGTCAGCAAAGCAGGTTTCCTTAGATTTCTATCTTAGCGTTGCGAGCACGAATACGTACTACATACAGTATTTCTTAATGTATGCAACAATATTAATGCATCTCAAAAACAGATCGATTTATTTGTAAAACATTAAGAGAAACAAATATATGGAATAACTACTGATTCAAAGTAAAAAGATTCCTACGTAGAAAATACTTTTTTAATCCGAACTTAGCTCGCCTCCTCGTATTTATATAAAACCTTTTAGATAAAAATAAACTTCAAACAGCGAACGCCCACAAATCGGGAGACGCAATATCTGAGAGAATCTGAGAGAAAAATACATTTGAAGCTCTACGTACGATATAAAAAATATCATCCTAATCACACTAAATAGCATTAAGTCTTAATACAACGCAATCCAAATGAAAACTTAATTGGAAAAGGTTAAGGTTGAAATTAGAAAGGTTTAAGCGGTAGGTTGAACCTTTTTATGATTTATTTGCTAGGTTTTTTCGTTACGATGTGTGTTCGGCGAAGGATGAAGTCAAAGGTTTGATTTTCCGTATATTTGCGGTTAGAATTTACTTCTATTTGGTTTTACATACAAGCTTAAGAGTTTTTTATATCTAATGGGGAAATATACGGCTTGAGCTATAATTAAACTACCTAAATGTTTATTTTATATCTTACTCATTTTACAAAAAGATACATTAGCATTATTGATGTAATGCATCATACGACATAGTATTTGATCGTAAAAGTTAGTATGTGTCGTTTTCTCAATTAGCTTATTGATACAAACTTGGTCGTTTTTAATTTTAAAAACATTGGGATTGTTTGTGCATAAGGGTCTTGATTTCATACGAGCTTAACGTTAGATACATTAACTAAGTTGTTAGTTCAATCACTAAATAACTCTCTCTTGGTAGTATCAGTCAATATCATAACCATTTCACTCCTTTCTTCCAATCCTAAGATTGGATCCCAATTTTTCAAATGTACGATATCTGTATCGAAGGAAAAAGAGGAAGAGGAAGACCTAGGCTTACTTACTTCAACCAAATAAGACAGACGGCCAATGTCGTGTCGTATCAGGAGGTGAAAAAGCTAGCACAGAGTAGAGAAAAGTGGCAATTACTTCACCGACAAGAGCCTAGCTCTTAAATTTAATGAATGAATGAACGATATCTTATGTCTAGGTATATTTACTTAGGAGCTCGCACAGTTTTAAGTACAATTTTAGAATTAGTCAATACATTTTTAAAATTAGATAGAGTTACGGAGATGATAAGGAAAATTAATAAATGAGATTAAGAATAGAAATAGAATTGAAATTATCTTGATTTGTTTCTGCTTACATAATATCACATCTATGGCTGAAGTCTCCTTTTAATTAAAAATATACCTGTGCCATGAGACCCCGCTCTTCTATTAGCATTATATTATGTTACATGTACTTAAATTAGGAACTAGGTAATACAGAAAAAATATAAAAAATTAAAAAATAGTATTTTTTTTTGAGATATTTACCTACCATAGATTTTACCAAACTGGAATAAGACCTTCTCCGAGATTAGTCTATACAAATTCGGCGTTTAATCTAGGTATAAAACCTTACCGTCGTTTGGTCGAATCCGGCTGACTCTCTGTGGAATAATGTAATCTAAAGTATCTATTAACGCTCGAAATAAATGTATATTCTCTAAGAAACGTCCCGAAATAAAACCACACATCACAAGTAACAAAAACATCATATTTTTCGCGTCCGCCATTTTGCGCTCCCTTCACGGGATTAGGCCCTATTTCCATACATATGAGATAGACATCGCGAGGGACGCCTCCCCTTTGTAGTTGAGATTTTTACTTTTTACGCTGCTTTGTCTTTCTTTCGAGTTTTCTAGACGTTTTGGAGAAGCCGGGTTAACGTCGGCTCGTGGTTTTAAGAGTATACGTGTCTAAGGATAGCTTTGATTATTACCAAAGTTTATAAGATAGTGCTTGTAATAAGATTATACAATCTATGGCAATAGAAAAGTTTTCCATTCATTATCATTGTAAACGAAACGTATTACTTAAGAAATAGAAATATTCACACAATGATAGTACGGTCACGAGCGTTAATTTGGGACCCATTTCAAGAAAAATATGCTTGAAGTCGTCAATGTCATTAGAGATGTCGTCAATGTCACAAGTCATTTGTAACTTTTAGGAAACTCAACGTTATTGTTGTAGAATGTCAGATTGACTTTGGACCTAAGATAACCTAAATTATATCTCGTGACTGTACTCACATTATTTTCAACCTTAAGATGGAAGAAAATAAGATTTTAACGGATGATTTGAACGATATAAAAAAAAAACTGTAAAAGTTTAGAATTAAAATCCATAGTTTAAAATTAGGCTATTCGGCTTGACATACAATAAAGAAAATAGGTATATTGGATAAAAAAAGTCGATGCAAAACATGGTTTTCTTCCAATGTAAACAGTTTTATACTTTCCCTATTATCACAAGACGTTTTAAGCAAACCAATATATCAAGTGACGTCACGAGCAGCGCATGTGCCTGACGCGAAAATATTGCGATGCATCAAAACTGCCAAGGAGCGGAGAAAAACGAACTTGGCGGTGTTTACACCGTGCAAGTTTTAGGGGACAGGCGATGCCCGAGACTTACGCATACAATTATTTTGCCGCTACTGCCCCTGTTAGGGGTCGATTTTCGAAAGTGCCATTAGTAGTGGACCCCTGGGGCACCAAAGAAATATACCTTTCAAATTTCGAATAGCTAGATCCAGTGGTTTAGGCTGTGCGGTGCCTGTCAATCAGTCAGTCACAAAAGAGTTTGCAACGAAAAAACCAGAAGCCAATTATAGACTTTACGTGAATGATGTTTCCGGCCATTTTCTTTATTGCTATACTCGCGATCCGCCCTCGCTTCGCTTCAGATTATGTGAACTGTAATAGCTGTCCATAAATTAGAATATATTATACATATAAACCTTCCTCTTGAATCACTCTATCTATTGCTGAAAATTGCATTAAAATCTGTTGTGTAGTTTAAAAGATTTAAGCGAACAGACAGCGGAAGCTTTACCTATACATATCTGTAAATTTGTTCTTACCGCTCATCGCTCCGCTTAAACACACTTGGCCAAAAGAAACTAACTGTACTCTACAAAGAAGCTAATTATTTTTAAATGAAGTAAGGTAATCAATTTTGATAAATTATAAAAATGTTGTGTAATAATTTAATCTATTTTTATACCGCTAACTCCTGTAAATTAGGCCACATAGACTTGCCATAAGAAGTACGAGGGTGGGTTTGAAAAATACCGCGTTCTGTGGATGATGAAAAACATAATTTTGTACGTAATCATAAGTCATAACATATTACTGGCTGTTCCGTTGTGACACGCTCTAAAATACATACTTATTTTATATGCTATTTGTTTGATCCTATTCGTACATATAAAAAACATAAAAAAATGCAAAAGTTAGTTCTTCTGTCTGTTTGTTATGCGAAACGATGAAAATGTATAGTAAGATAGCTTTGGTTCCAAAAATGGGAAATAATAATTTAATCCCAGAATAAAATGAAAGATTCCGAGAAATAATAAGTAGTGAAGCAAAATTGTGGTGAATGTAGTCGATGGCAAAAGTTACTTTTAATATACGTAGATGACCTTTCATAATTGTACGTATTTTTGGTTCATAATAATATTCCATGGTAACAATAGCAATTGGCGTATAGCACCATTTTACACTACAATTTAGCTGTCCTTTACGCCAATTGTGATTTGGACAATTTTACAGTACAATTTACTTGTCCTTTACGCGAATCGTAAATAGACATCGAATATAGTGTAAAGAGAAACCACTTAACGTATGCGTTCTTTGAATAAATCGTGCTAAATATATGTAAACATAGATCTTATTATCAATGGCACAAGGGCGTGTAGATATTTATGACTTTGACTATATTCATTGATATGATTAGTAATGCTATTGATGAAGCCAATAATCATATTTCTACATTGTATTTGGTTTAAAAAGTACATAACTTATAGCTTTCTCAGTTTCTTGAATATCTGCGTCGATACGCTAATTGAGATAGCAAGATCTGAAGTTATCCAACAAAATGTGAAGTCGTATGATAACCTTTCACTTCTTTCTTCTAACACCGTATTGCTTTTGACATGTTATCGTATTGTTAAAATTCCGATAGTTTTTATTTACTTGACAGTATTGGCGGCCGAATTGGTAACAATACGATTACATGTCGAAACCTCAAAAGCAATATGGATTTCCCGAGCGAAACAGAGCCCTTGTACCATTGTGTTAAATATTTAAAAATAAGTTTTGCTTTTGTAAGATGAAAAGAGTTTTAATAGTCTAAAGTTTACTAGAATTTCTTGAATCGTCACGATTTTACGACACGAGGAAATTAATAAAAAATCGCTCGTGAACTCAATAGTCCATGCTCAATAAAGGGTTCCAATTCCAACGACGTTACTATAAACATAAAACTATTTCCAAATATAATATAGTATTAGCTATGTAACCTCATTTGATCTGGTCAGATAAAAGTAAATTATCCATGCTTTACATGTATGGGAGCCACTCCAAAAACATTTTCTACCGTGTTAGTTATTGGTCGGTATGACGTCACGGATGGACACGGTGAAATAAGGGTTCAGTTTGACTACGGAACCCTAGACCACGCGAACATTAAATGAGAAAGAGTTGAAATTGCATGCTAAATGCAAAAAAGAAATATTTCTTATTAGAATCACACCAAGAATCTAACAAGAAATGTAAGTTACATGACTAAATACTATTCCGAACGCAATTCAAAACGAAAAACAAAACAATCTAGAAACGATCTTGTTTGCAAGAAATGTTTCGTTACTAAAGGCGTGCACACACGCTACCGCGACACATAAAGCTATCAACGTTCGCGACACGCTTTATCCACATAAGACCAAAGTCCCATAAAATACCTCCACAAAGAAAAAAGTAATGCGAAGGAATCAGTACCAACTACTATCACAAAATTGATCCAGTAAACTACACGCCATTATGTCACTTACGAGCTACTGTACAGGGAGGAAAATTGTATGCGCATAAAAATTCGAAATTGGATTTTGCGTACGTTTCATTTTGAACCTACAGTGCGTTTTTTAAGGTTGGGTTCGAGTTGCTTTGAGCTGTTTCGTGTTCCCTCACATAAGTTAAGGCCCTAGTAATACGGATGACGATGCGAAGTTAGTGGAAAGAAAGGGGAGAAGGGAAGTGGAGGAGCGAGGGGGTGGCAGGGAGTTGAACCCCCCTGTTTCGGGTTTTCAATAGATGTTTGAGAGTTTTGCGCGATAGAAAAGGCAGACAGGTGTAAATGTTGGATATTACGAGCGTGTAGACGAGTTTTTAGGGAAAACGAATTTTTTTACTTTTTAATTTTGTTTATGGGTTTTAGATTTGCGGAAAATTTGATGCCGTGTTTGTTTGGGTAATTTTAAGCTCAGGTACTTCTCCATTAACAGATAAATGTAAAAGTATGTAATGTAGTAGTAGTGTTTAAACTTGAGGCATTACTGGGGTGTTATTCTCTCAAAAACAACGGACGGTCGGACGGACGAGCGAAATCGCAGCGGCGAGTTTAAGTAGTCCCGTCAGAGCGAACAAAACACATTTTAGCGCGTGCATTTTCAATTTAGCAGCATGTATTCTGGCGTATAAGGCTGCTTAATAGAAAATGCACGCGCTAAAATGTGTTTTGTTTGCTCTGATGGGACTATCTAAACTTGTCGATCGCTGCGATTACGCTTATTTTTGAGAGAATAAGACCCCTGATACTGAAATAATAATAATTTAAACGTAAAAAATTGTCAGTTTGTATGCCTAATCAACCTATTAGACCATTTATCTAAGACCTTTTACAACTAAATAAAAAAAGACATAAAAATCGCCCGTAATTTAATTTATTAAATGAACAACAGAAAAACCTTTTCTTATTATTTCCTTGTTAAAATTTACTATACCAAGATAATGCCATAAAATCTAAGTAACTAAGGTCCCAAATACTTTTTATCCCAACAAAGACTACCGCCTTTCAGAGGTATCATCGGATAAACCCAAATAATTCCAACCCATCAATACTAAATTAATAAGCGAAAGAGATTCCCTTTCACATTTTAACAGGCAATTAGCACAATATACCTTTTATACGAAAGAGCCGTATGTGCCATTAAACTGTTACAACAGATAGACCCTTCTCTGTTAAGCTTGTACTATACAGGTTGAATACGAGATACGACATTTTTACTTAAAATGACCGATGTAGGTTTGAGTCGTTTTATAAACGAGGGTGTTTATTAAACGAAAATAATATTTGTTGTAAGAGGATAAAGTTGCGATTAAAATTGGCATATTCGTTGCAGTTCTGTATTTGTCTGAACCACCATTAAATTTTGTATGAATGCTGTCATTGTGTCTGGGTTTTGGGAGGTTGTTAAAGAATACTGAATAAAATATTGTAACTTTGTTTCATAATAAATTCATAATAATGTAATAGTATAAATACGGGGTTTTCTATGTACGGTCACGAGCGTTAATTTGGGACCCATTTCAAGAAAAATATGCTTGAAGTCGTCAATGTCATTAGATCAAGTCATTTGTAACTTTTAGGAAACTCAACCTTTATTGTAGAATGTCAGATTGACTTTGGACCTAAGGTAGGTTCCAATTTAATCTCGTGAACATATATACTATGTAGGTATCCACGCCTTATTCTTTGTTACCTCTTGTAGGCTAAGCGCCGATTTTGAGACGAAGTCATTTTGTGACATGTTGGTCCCTGATATTTATAGTGTTTTATAACAGCAGAAGATTCATTGGCTAAATTTCACGCTTTTCATCAAACAGGGTAGGCAGAGCTACAGAATTACTAACAACTCTAAAAACTTGTTAATAATTCTGTAATCACATTTTCAGTATGCCATTTGGATCAAAAGTGACCTATACCCCCACCGGGCTTTCTCGGTACAAATTAAAATTTGAGTAGTCTTTTTTGCACATACTTCATTATTTTTTAACACAAATGGGACCAAAGTTGGTAGGTACCTTAAAACAACGGGAATTCTTTAGAAACTATAATATTCTCTTCTTCTTCGGTTTTACAATAGCGGGAATTGGTTCGAAGTAATTAATAACGGACACGATTGCGGCTTTTATCATTTAATAAGGAATAAAATAATTGATTCCAAGATTTGGTTTTGATTAAAAATAAAAATGACTATGTTATATAGGTTGTTATTTTGTTTAAATTTTAGTTATTGAAAATTACTATTTTCGTGCTTGTTTTATTTATTTGATGTAATTGGAATCCTTTTTTTATGTTAACTTTACTATACATTTTGTAAGTTCGGATGCAAAAATAGACCTTTACGATTTAATTACAAATATAAACGTAAGTACACTAGCTGTGTCCGTCTCGATATTATTAATTCTGTTTCACAATTTCATACATTTTCTCATTTTTGTGGCAACGGTTCACCACTACATTTGATATTTCGAGCGCTCGCTAATTTATCTACCTACTTACTTATACCGTTCAAAGGGTGCTTCTTTTCCTTATCTATAGAGGGTGCAAATAAAGGGGTGTCCCGCTAAATACCGACTACCCCCAATTAAGCGTGTGCCCCAGTTTCTTAGTTCCAGGCTAACGGGGTTGTATTGGCTAATATTAAGTCCGATGACATTTTGTTAATGACAATTTTTGCGATGTTATTAGTCGGTTATTAAATGGTATTTATTTTCTTCCCTTGCATGCTTTTTGGTTAAGTTCGATAAAAGGAAATTAATAAGCTCTTTACATCAAACAATCTGATTCTGATTTTAATTACTCCCCTATAATTTAAGAAATATCAAATGTCACTTCTATTCATAAATAATTGAAGGTTTTTTGGGTAATTCTCTATGTCTATTCCCCTATATTGCATCTTTCTCGAAACCCTAAAATATGTCGCCTCACTCACTTGTGTCTTAATGTTATTTGTTTCACCCAAGGGATCCATAAAAACGTAGTCACAGAAGCATTATCATCTATAATGCAATTTCCCATTAAATGTATATTCGCAAGTTAATACCGCCGAAAACAAAAGCAATAATAATTGGATCCGAAAATGTATTCACGGAACATTCGGCACCGGTTTTTAAATTTTCGTACGAAATAAAGTCGAATCATTAAATGGAACGGATTATTTGGCACTGAAAGCTATAATGACTTTTTAACACAATCACGGCAATTGGATGGTATAATGAAATTTAATTGCATTGATGCATTTGCACATCAATTAGTGTTACTAAATTATACACTCTGTAGGTTTATAACGGCCGCGTTTTTCTGCGTACGATACGTTTGCGACGAATTGGCAAATTACCGCTTCACTTTAATCAATAAAGGTTATAATGTTTCTTGATTCCTATTGTTATGGAGAACTGGGTTATTACTTTTACCGCCTGTTTCACAATCGGCAAGTAAAGCGTATTTGACAGATAAATTTAGCCCTTTCTCTTTCTTACACTTGAAAATAGACAAAGAGAGAGCTAACTTTATATGGCAGATAAATTTACTTGTCGATTGTGAAACAGGCCCTTAGAGTTAGAGATTATTTAATTCCGGAGCAAAGGAACACGCTTTTAATGCTTTATCGAGAATGTCAAGAAACTGTTTATTATGTACTTAAATGCTTGCCTAGTAAGAGTTCCTAGAGGTATAACATTTAAAATGGCGAACACTAAACGCAATAAGTAAAATAAAATAGCAATCATATTTCTTTTTTTAAACTAGCCTGTTTCATCGGAGAAAGGTACCTACAAGTCAATAATCACATTTATTTTTTGCTCAAAAAAAGTCAAAAATAAAAAGGCACAACTGATGATAAAAGTGACATTATAATTAAATAATTACATTTTGTTGTAAAAATGCAATTTTGCCAATTTTCGTTGGGTCAAGTATACATATTTGAGTGACAGGAATGGGTAGATAGTCGTCCCTTTTAGAGCGTTAATGACACTGAATGATTATTTGATGTTGATACAGTATGTTTTTGTTCTGAAATGCGAGACTGGTTATCACCCTTTATAACGGTAAATGAAATGGTTAGAAAAAAGGAACCGCCTGTAGCTTGTGCTTGTTGCTCATATAATTATACATTTGTTATAGGTAAATGTTATATTTTTACTTAAAAAATATCCTTATAGTTAGAATACGTTTTCTGAAGAAATCCTTCCCCTAAATCATTTGCTGTAGATATAATATTTCGCAATGGATACAGGATGATGTCTGATTCCATCTAACAATTTGATATACTTTTAAATCCTAAAAAGTTAAGACGTTTCCGAAATTCTTAAAAATATTGCAACGTTATCAAAATCAATAAACAAACAACTTAATTACAATGTATTCAAGTGCCGTCATAACGAAATCTTACCAACCTTCGCGTAAAGACAATAAGAAAACTGTAATGCACAATTACATGTGAAAGTTTGTAAGGATATTTGCATGTTTGTCACCTAATCACGCTTAAAAGGCTAAATTGATTTGGATAAAATTTGGGACACAATTAGACCATGTACCGAATTAAAACATAAGATAAGTTTTGTTTTCAAAACTTTAAAAATATCCGAGGGAGACCCAATAAACGAGCTCTACGCAGATGTCGCGGAGGGATCGCTAGTATTTTATAAATGTCTCCACAAACATCTGAAAATATGGTCGTTAAAGTTTCTTGCCGAGGGGGGTTAATATTCGTCTTTTCTCCAACCAGGCACGCCTCACTAATGTGCCACTTCAGTATGAACCCCTACGAATTTTTTGCAACCATGTTTTTTCCTGCTCAAATTTTTGTTTGTCTACCATCCCGTTTTACCCCGCCAAAATCGATATTGGCTTCCCTTTCCCCCTGTCGTGCCGAAGCGTGGGGTGGCGGAAAATATGATACGTTTTTTTCGAGTTAAATTGATTTTCGGAAGTGTGTGGAAGCCATTTTTATGGCGGTTGTGAACTTTGAATTTGGAACGCGCTGTGTTAAACTCAAATTAGGAAGTTTGGAATAATTCTGGTTACTATTCTAATGCGAGTAGGTATATTTTTAACGCCTTTTCTGATCGTTGATTGGTGATAATATAAAACAAATCAACCCATATCTGTAATAAAACGGGACTTAACGTCGGGGTAGTAGTTAATTAATAATTTGAATACAGGTTTAAATACGTATCTTAAGATACGTTGCTATGATTTCATCACAAAAGGTATAATAAAATCACTAACAATGAAATCGAACTTCAAAAACTAACCTATAATTTTTCAAATAACACCGTAATTATAACGATGGGCGTAATCACCCTGATTCCGGTGCCGTAACTCTGTTGTTTAATTATATTATATCATAATTAAAACAGCATAAAGATATCCCAAAGCTAATTAAGATCATTCACATAAAATAAAATTATGACATCGTTGTCATAAAAAAATAATGACCCATTAACGTATTGTGTCAAAGGAATTAATTGCAAATGTCATAAAAATATCGTAAAAGGTGTATTAATTACTAATTTCGGTGGTTCAGACGGTTTTTTAGCCAGGTGACGGGAAGGCCACGTATCACTAACATATTTTTGAATATTTTTATCGCTATATTTGAATGAGACATTTTTTTATAACTATTGCGTGTTTTTAACAAATGTTAGTATAGAGGTTACGTACAGGCTTTTAAATGATTTCTTTAGACTTACATAAACATAAACTCACGCCTTCATTCCCAGAGTGGGTAGGCAGAGCTACAGAATTACCAACAACTCAAAAAAATTGTTGATAGTTCTTTAACCCCATTTTGCACACGTAGGTTAAGATGTTTTCCAGTATATTAGTGACAGGTTGCACGCCCATTGCCTCACAGTACTTAGCCTTCATTGACTTAAATACTAAAATGATTGTAAAATTTAATTAAAATCAAGTTGTCTGACTAATATAGCTTCTTATTTATGAATCGTTAGTAGTAATCCAACATAAAATCTTTAAGGCTAAGGAAAAACTAGGTAAAATTTTAATAGAACAACGTCTTCAACTATTGGTTGTTGCTTTTGCATTCTTTGTAATTTTAGTGAGTTGTCTTCTCCAAAAACAAATCCAAATCAGCTTTGACGTAGTTTACTAGTTTTGACGTAAACTAGAATTATACTACAATTTTATACATTCAGTCAACTGACAATGTGAATATTCATGAAACACCCTGTACAAAAGATCACACGTATGTACCTACACATTACCGACACTATAATTTACTTCGAATTAACATTTTACAACGTGTGCGATACCACACAATTATTTCCTGGGAACAATAGATTTTTATTCAAAACAAGTAAAACCATCGATTAAAGTCCGTTATCTCTTCATCGCGTCAACAGCATTTTAAAAAATTAACCTGCTGTATATAAAACAGGATTGCAACTACTATTATAAAGGTGCATGTTGACTGAATTAGGTTCGACAGTATAAAACCGGCCAAGTGTGAGTCGGTCTCGCGCACGAAGGTTCCGTACCATTATCTATAAAAAAATCACGTTTATTGTATGGGAAATATTTATTGGATCCGGTTTTTAGTATTTGTTTGTTGTCATAGCGGCAACATAAGTAAATCATCTGTGAAAATGTCAACTGTCTAGCTATCACGGTTTATGAGATACAGACAGATGGACAGACGCACGGACAGTGGACTGTTAGTAATAGGGTCCCATTTTTACCCTTTGGGTACGGAACCATAAAAAAATATGGCGGCATGCTAGCCGCTTCGCCCTTGCCGCTAATTTCAGTTTTATTTACAAACCGGAAAATAACAAACACAATTTTATTTTTTAATATGTTTGTCGATCTGTTACACTTTCACGGTGAAACAGCAAAAGCGATATCAGTGAAACATGGTATATTTAAAAATAAAACATGAGGTCCTTGAGGAAAAAACAATAATTGAATAGTACCTACTATTAAAATAGAATAAAACAATCCTTCAATCCACTAGGAGAAGAGTTTGAACAACTTAAAACTTCAAGTTGTTACAAGTGAAACTTTAAGCCCGCAAGGAAGTATGAAAGCAGTCTTGAAGTTTTTTTTCTTTGTTTGTCTTTAGTTTTTACTAGAAAATACTCGAAAACAACGCAATGCGTCATAATCACTAACAGTTAACTTATATAAATCCTATTCGTTGATTGTTTGTTAGTTCCTTCTAATCAAAACTGTAACAATATACGAGTACCTAGGGGTTGTATAGGGGTTGCATGTATATGTATACTTTTTTGTACAATAAACAAAATTGCAGAACAAACATTAAAAAAACAAGCGAGTACAAAGGAAAACTTATCTCATTAGGGATTATCGTTTTTTTTTAAATTGAATATAGATTTTATTTTGTAAATTGTAAGGCCCGACAAGTCTTAAAGCTTGAAAAGAAACTCTTTTTAAAGTTGTGTATATACTCGCATGCGATAATTACTATAGTTAAAATTACTACCTATGTGACAGCCATTTTTACAAAATTAAATTAATCAACAAAACATTCAATTTAAATTTAAAATATTCTCGAAGAGCACCTTTTGTACAGACCTTCAATCATGTGGACAGTAGCCCTAAGGGCTTGCGTGCGTCCGCGCACTTTAACCTCCAATACAAAAGGTCGCATCTTCAACGTAAAAACCATTACATATTCAACGTTCCCACCTATACACAAGGTCGTATTTGCAGTGAAGTTTTTACGACACTTGCGTCTTATTTTCTAAACGTATAAAGTTATCTACTAAGTTCCAACGGTTAGCCATCAGAATCACAATTAACCATTCAGATGCTTGAGATAAGCGATGCAAATTAACTGACCAAAAAAGCGGTTAATGGTTAACGCATAGGTGTTAGTTTTTGTTTGATAGGGAAGTTGCGTAACGCATTTTTATGTGAAAGGGGGGTTTAGGCGTAATTTTATGGCTTTTGTTAGGAAATAACGGTTGGAGAGGAAATTTGTAGTTGGAACATAAAAATGTACTTAATTTTATAGCTATTTTAAATAAGTACCCTTGTTTTATACATATAACCTTTTTGATCGTATTGTGGGAGGCGATGGATATAGTAGCTAATAATAAGTTAATTTTATTCTATGCCTGCTCGAAGCTCAACTTTTCACTTTTTTCAATCTCTCACGGGTTAGCTGGAAGAGATCCCTTAAAGGGATAAGGTCAACTTTGTAGGTTTTTGTACATCGTCATCGTATCGTTTTTGTTTCTCTTTTGCATAATGAAGTATTTACATACAAACATAAGTTTCTGTCTAATTAAACAACAAGAAAAGTTTTTTACACCAGATTGGATTTCAACTATCAAGACTGAGTTGGAACTATTTTTTTGTGAAAGTTCTTTGCTTGATATCTTTAACTCAAGATTAAAATAGATACCTATAAACTCCACAGTTAAAGTGGAATATCTCTACAAGTTTACTAGAATTTGAAAATTGGAGGTAGGTATTGCTTTCAGTGATAATTCTCAAACAGAGTCTAATCCAAAATCCGCCATTCCAGGGTAAAACTGGGAACACCGAAAAATTCCGTTTTTTTCTCAGAATTCATATGTCCGAATTTTCATTGTTCCGAAAGGTTTGTTATGCTGGGGCTATTTTAGATTACATTTTATAATATAATTTTTTAACGTAGGTTAGGTTAGGGTTGATTAACATTGCATGCGGAATTATGAAAATTCTGTACCTATTCTCATCAATTCCCAATTATAACTCTTCGAAGTTATATACTGTACCCATGTACCTGTGTAAATTCTTTATTGCACATAAACAATTACAAATAATTTTTGGCTGTGGTTGCGGAATTGTCAACAAGTTTTTAGAGTTGTTGGTAATTCTGTAGCTCTGCCTACCCCACTCTGGGAACGAAGGCGTGAGTTTATGTATGTATGTATTACTATAATCACAAATCATTTTTTCTTTCCAGGTCTACTCTTGCCAGCTGCAACCACATCATCGCCAAGAAAACATAAAGAAGAACAAACTAAAAATTTCTAACAATAATAATGCGCCATAGTTTCATCAATACTTAGTAGTATAGTTACATCTCGAAGTAATTTGTACCTAACTTATCATCACTATCACTACATAGTATAAAACAAAGTCGCTTCCCGCTGTCTGTCCCTATGTATACTTAGATCTTTAAAACTACGCAACGGATTTTGATGCCGTTTTTTTTAATAGATAGAGTGATTCAAGAGGAAGGTTTTTATGTATAATAAATTCAGCTTTATGTACGGGTGTTACAGAAAACTCACATTAACCGAAGCGAAGCGAGGGCGGGTCGCTTGTTAGTTATAAGATAACTTTGAAATTGCAGTGTATGAAGAAGAGTACTTATTCCTTATACCTCATAGCTGTTCTCCGCGCAGAAAAATAAAACATAGTCTATGTTTATCGGGGATAATGTAGGATTCTAATGGTGACAGAATTTTTCGAATAAGTTCCGTAAATTAACCTACCGCCAAACAGCAGTGTTCGCATTGTTGTGTTCCGGTTTGGGGATAAGACAGCCGGTGAAATGACTAGCATAGAGGCATTCCATCTTAGTCCTCAGGGTTGGCAACGCGTTTGCAGTCCTAGGATTTCATTGCAGTCTTGAGAATGCGAATGTCTATGGGTCACAGTTTCCACTTACCGTCAGGTGGCCTGTGTGCTCGTTTGTCTTCTCTATGCCATAAAAAAAAAATCGAATATATAATAACGATTTCATTTCGTGAAACACGATTAATGATTACGTTTATGAATCTATTTAATTACATTAAGGATAATTCATTTTATAATGCATGGTCCAATTAGTTATAAAATAATTTTCAAGTTTGAATCTGTTGGCTAAATCTGTGCCTCCTGTGACAAGTGATACAACTTGAGTTGTAGCAGTTAACGTGTTCTTTCATGAAACAACTTAAAAAAAAATAACGCATCGTTTGCTCCAACTCCCGTGTTCCTAGGCCTTCTAGTTTCCAAGATACTTTCGTGTAAAATGATACAATTGACCCTTTTTTTACCCATTTTCCGTGTTTAATGATATTTCTCTAGTTAAAACACTTCACAAAACCATAACTATATATTTTTTTTCGTGCCTCATGATATATCTAAAAATGTATTATTAATCACGGTTTTTATGCCTTTAAAAATGTCTGTGTCTTTTGATATAACTCGAGTTATATCATTTATCACCAGAGTTTTGCGTATTTTGAAAGATACAACTTGAGTTAGATCAAAAATTAACCCTATATTTGCTTCAATAGGTATGTGTTAATTGATACAACTCGAGTTATATCAAAATGTCTTCAAATATTTTCTAATCTTTGCAAATGTATAAGTCAGTTGTATCAAAATTGTGAGAATATTACCACCATTTAGAACCTATAAAGTTTGGTGCACAGTGATACAATTACTATAAAATAATAAAATAAGCATACGGGGACAATCTCACACCAACTGAGCTAGTCCCAAACTAAGCTCTAGGCTTATACTTTGGGTACTAGAAAACGATATATTGAATACTTAAATAGAGAAATATATCTTAAATATATATCTAAACAAATTTATTGATACTTATCATAGAACCGTGTCATAAAAAAGTGTAATATGTAAATCGTAAGGTCTACTAATATTACTTTGTTGTGACAGAGTGTTGTAAAGGTTAAGAATAAATTAGTTTATCTTTAATAGTTATGCAAAAAGACACCAATAATAAATATCCGGTTTCGAGATATAGCCATTGTTAGGTAAAAATAATAATTTATTACTTTCTAGTATGTTTTCTTAAACATAAATAGCCCAAATTTATAGAACATAGTATGATGTACTTTATTAAGCACATGTTATACAAATTAACTGGAGTATTAGTAGGTTTTAAAAAAAAAACAATGTAGTAGGACCTTTTCTATGCAACTAATATTTGCTATATTGCTGTCGATCGTAATTTAATGAAAGCGACCATTATTATGCTGATTTATGCTGATTACAATATTGCATTCTTTTAGTTTTTGGAGTACCTATTCGTAGGCTATAGAACTAATATTTGATATCCTGCTTTCGATCGTAATTCAATGAAAGCGACCATTTTTTTAGCTGACTTATGCTGATTACAAAATCGCATTCTTGTTTTTTGGAGTATTCATAGGTTTTTTAAAAAAACAATGTAGTTGGACGTTTTATATAGAACTAATATTTACTATCCTGCTTCCGATCGTAATTTTAATAAAAGCGACCATTTCTTTAACCGACTTAACTGCTAGAGCTTAAGAGCTATATGCTATATTACTCTAGTTGTGTCATGCTCATTATAAATACAAGATTGTAGTATTTATATAGAAAGAGCTAAATGCTGATTGTAATAAGTAAAACACTCATTTAAATTATTTTTATTTTATCAAAGGTTATAAAAACATCACTGCGTAAACTACCAAACATGAGGTAGAACGAAAAACAAAAATTGCTCAAAGCGACTATCTGCCTAGTCGTTGTAAGTAGTTTACTTACATGAATGTGCTCACTTGATAAGTACATTTGTTTGTATTCCGACTAATCGACTAATAGAAGATTGGCTGTGTTTTGCAGATTAAAAATATCATCTTTTAACGGACAAAATAGACAAAATCAAGTACTTTGGCGGCTTTCGACATTATAGAACCCACATATCGTTATTGGCGGTTTTATACATAATGGTATAATTTAATGAATTGGCGTGGTTAAATAAGTCCCTTTCAACATAACGTAGGTTAAACAATCTAGTTTACGATGGCATAGCTAACTCATTTTCCGAAAAAATAGTCTGATGTCTTTCTACATAACTAATGGCCATAGTGTCTCTACGTCATCAAGGGTGGGAGAGCACGCTCGCTGTGTTGCCATGAACCGACGCGTAAGTATGATTTCTATTGTAGGTAATTTAATAAATGTTAATATCCTTTTACGGTTGCGATATATTATGATCTACATGTGTGTCGCTTACTAGTTATTTGTGTAAAATATTATGACAAGATAAAAACAGTAAAAATCTCTCGTTGGAGAGAAACAGGTATTTACCAACCAACGTGTTTTATTTTGTGAAGTGGCAGGTTAGTAAATGCTACTGTTCTGTGGTGACTTAAATTATTGTATCAAATTCAGTATGTAATTCAGGTGGACCATGCGCTATGTCACTTAACTACCTACTCGTACTTCCTACTTCGACTGACGGCGAGCTTAATTTAAATTACTTTATTTCTTACCTAGCTGAGGTTTAGTTATCATTATTTTCATGTTTTGTAGGTGATTATTGAGAATTATTATTTGATTTGTTGTGTAGGTGTCTATATAGTTTTTGTTTTGAATGACAATATGCACAGTTTAATTTACCTACTGTATGGTTGCAACATCGTAATGTTGCTTTGAAATTAAAGAGTGTAAGTTAATTTTTTTACCCAGTGATTTAATGTCATCATGTTTAGTACAAAGATATCATGATTGCTATTATTTGTTTTAATCAATTACTTACTTGTATTATTTGACACAAGTTTATTCGTAATCAGATCCAAGAATAACTCGATATGTAACATTAGTCACGGTTTAAATTACGTTTTTATTTTGTGATAAATGATGCAACTCACTAAAAATCCTTATATTTTGTCCGTTTGTTTTAAGAAATATTACTAATTCAATTCCTTACAACTTGTGTATACAGGTTAGGCCTCTAACTCAAGAAATAAGAGAAAAATGAAGGTTTCAAAAAAAAGTTGTATCAGTCATCACCAGAGCTAATTGATTACACTTTTTTGTGTTCAATAATGCAATTCGAGTTGTATCATCTTACACGGGTTAAATAAATCAATCTGAAATGTAAAATGATACATTATGGACGTTTCTTTGAATATCTCAAAATCTATAACTAGTATCATTATTTTTGTCAAACCAGTTAATAAAGTGATATTATATGTTATAAAAATAGGTAGCAATTTTCAAAAAAATCTATTCGTTTAGAAGCAGTATTTTTTTTAAACTTGTTTTCGCTCTCCTGAAAAATCGTGTTTTTCGAGTTGTATCACTTGTCACAGGAGGCACAGAAATATGCAAGAAGTTAAAGCGTCAATTAACAACAAAAAAAAACCACGGATCAATTTTGTAAGAAACTTTGTAATTATCAATATTGTAATTTTGTACATGTAGAACGCTGTTTTTTCCTCGCATTCAAAGTGAAAAGTAGAGTGTTTAACGCGAGACTAAACAACCATAATGACACTCGAACTATAGCCACCGGCGCTGCGCTTGGGTGGCTAAACATCTCGTGTTATTATGGCTTGTTTTACTCCCTTGTTGAACAATCTACTATTATAATATTAGTGTTGATAAAAGTGAGCTACTATTTTTAATTTTTATTACCAGAATTGATAGACCCTTTAGTTCCTAGAGATACCTATGGCAGTTCGAGAAATATTGTAATAAAGTATAATGTAGTAATAAACAAAATAATTATCTATTTCTTCAAGTTACTTTTTTATTTATTCACCTACCTACCAACTGGACTTTAAACTCAAAATCGAGCTTGGAAGTGTGGATGAAATCGAAGAGGGGCGTAAGCGGTAATTTCCAATAATTTCAACCATTTCGACCGAGCATAATCGTCCCTTTACTTCCTCAACCTCGTATCTGTTCGAATAGTTAGATAAGAAAATAGCCTTTAGTATTCAGGGAACACGAGTGCTTTCCCTATCTAACTACTCGATCACATACGAGATTGAAAAGTAAAGGGATGATATTTAGTTTGTTTTTAATTCTCATACTTTCAAATATCTTTAGATTATTATCTCTCAGTGCTCCAAATACGCTATATCTTAAACTTTATAAATACTTTTATCTTGTCAAATAACAAGAGATATTTATTGCGAATTCTGTTATCATTAATCAGAAAGTAATATTTTAAACGAAATTTCTGGTTTGTAATACTTGGCATGTTGCCGGGGCGTAATGAAACTTAAGAAATGTTTTTTTTTAGTAATTTACTTATTTAATTACTTCTTTTTGTGATTATCTATGCGTTACTATGCTCCCTCTGTTAAGTTAGCAGTATTCAGTGTTCTTTTTTAATAGGTACCAAAATAAGAGCACCATGTATAAAGTAATGAACTTTATGTTTTTTTTTTATACTTTTGTGTTCCTAGCCGCTTTTTGAAGCCTGCTATTTTGTAGACTTCTTAAATATTTTTTTTGTTGTTTTGCTTTCCAAAATAAGTACGTTGCTGGTTAATTAACCAGCTCACCGTGAAAACATTATAATTTAACAATAAATGTTCGAAAATGAATAGAGACATAATTTTACGACCCTATTAAGATCCGAGATACTTGATAAGTTATCAAGGCTTCACTTTATTAAATAAAAAAACCTAGAATGAAATTTCCTTTTATTTTGAACCTTGCGAACGCCTATTAAGACCCATATTTAAATAGATTCGTTTTTCGTAGTTATTAATTTGTTTTTTTTACCTATAGCCATTGTGGCTACCATTCGGTGGTATAATTTTTAATTTCACATTAAAACCTGCATAAATTAAAACGAATTTAAATATTTCTTGACGCTGATAGAAATTCACGATTCAATTTTTTCCGGGTATTCTACGATAGCTATCGACATTCGAAAACTGTCAAAAGTCGTACAGCAGCTTACGTCAATGCTTGCATCAATTATTTTCTATAGCGATAACGTTACACTAGGTTTACTGCCATGCTTTATTTAACATTTGCGTAGAGAAAACCTTGCGATGTAAAGTCGGCCTTACAAGTAACTGCACACTTGTGTACCTTGTCGCTTTAATGCCTTCAACGGAATAATGCAGCAGATGAAACATAACGTTAAAGTGACAAAGTATTTATAAGGCCGACCGTACAACCGCTTTCGATAATTATACAAAGGCTAAGTAAGGTAAGCTAACTAATTTTATATGCCTCTAAGTAGAACCATAAAATCAGAATTTATATAGGATCACACCCGTCTGTGACTTTCTCTCTATTCCCCCTGGAACCGTCCGTAACTTAAACAACTGCAACTTAAACTCGCCGGTTAATAAGGCGGGTACTCACTAGCGAGGCGTAACAGGGTAGTGATTCTGTAAACAACGCCGGTCGTGCGGACTGTCGAGTGATATCCAAGCGGCGAGATTAAGTAGTCCCATCAGTGCGAACAAAACACATTCTTCGAACTTCTAGTCGTGATCCACGTAAACATCATGTAACGTGCAAAAGTTACAGCTACAACAACGATTCTTCCACAATACCTAGCTTTTTCATCAAAAACAATCGCTCCACCACCAAAAAGGCGATTTTATCAACCGTCAGACTAATAGCACCATTGTGTGGCAGTCGTAAAACAACTTTATAGTTGAGTTAAGAGCAGTAAAATGACGTTGGCTACCCATTTTCATTTGACATTATACAGGAGAAAAAGGAAATATACGAAACGAAAATCATTGCTTAACTGCCGAAGAAATACTACTGGATTTTAAGTATTTAAAAAACGTTTGATTCAATTTAAAACTGTATATAGTTTATATAGTAAGTATTTTGCTATGATGATGAGAAAAAATAAAATTGCAAATAAAATCCAGTATCTTATTTGCAGTTGGTTTATCTATGTAGGTATTGTAGGTACAGGTGTCGGTTGCTCGTTAGGTACGCCTTGTTAATCATAAAAAAAAATTGAATAGAATAAGTGAACAAAAAAATTTGAATATTTTAAAACCGCTTTAGTAGAAATAACGGTTCACTATTCTAAACACAAATTTCAAACGCTACATTCGTTTTATGAATGGTGGTCGATTCTCAAACCAGACTTTTACGAGCCGTATATTAAAAAATATAGTCAGATCGTTATATTTAGTCGGGTGCTAGATAGAGTGCACGATATCCGCGTGATACCATCTCGCTTTAAACGGAGTAGGTTTATGTATTGTTTTTATTTCTTCAATTTACGACTATGATTTCATCGGGGTCCGGGGGTGGTCATTTGTTTCGTTTCAGGAACGGTAGAGGTTAAAGTGTTTATACTTCGGAGACTTGTGACGTGACCTTTGTTAGCCAGACCTGCGACCAAAGTGTATATACACGCAATAACATGATATTATCATACGCTGACAGGGTAACTTTATTTTGTTGGTTAATAATTCGATGATAAATTGACAGGCAAACTGTGAGGGTATCATTTCTGGGTCAACACTACCGCTATTATTCCAACAAACTTGCCCGCTAAGCGGCAGTGTTCGCACTGCTTTTTGGTATGGAGGGCAAGACAGGTGATAAAATGACGAGCATATTAATTTTATCGTACTTTTCTAGGTTTAACTTAGCAAAACCAAGATATTTTAATTATACGTACCAATAAACTGGCTTGTGAATTTCTTTGTTATCCTTGCCCATAAAAAAATAATAAAAATATTTATTTTAGCTGCATGTATTATTTAATGACATTTATGCCATAAGATACTATATTATTTCGATGTTTATCACGAGAAAGAGGGTTAAAATATACGTCTACTAAAACTTTACTGCACATGCCCATTCCAAAAGGTCGTCAAATTACCCATTTCAATTTATGAGAAAAAAAAATCTATGACCATTTTTAAACCTTATCTCGAAATCATCGTTTAACAAACTGTTAACGTGGGGCAGTTAAATTTAACCCCAAATTACGTCATATCCATTAAAACCATGCCAAGGGGTCTTGGTAAATAAATGCTCCTACTTTGGACCCTATTTCTTTGTAATTAAAGTGAACGGTTTGAAAGGTTCGGTTTTTTACCCTAATAGAAATGGTTAAAATAGGTAAAGAATGAGAATATTATTATGTCAGTCTGGACAAGCTTTGGCTTTTTTGTGGAGAGTCAAGTGTAGGTTCTTATTAATTCATTGAGGGTTCCGTATGTATTATAAGTTGCACCCAAGATATGTTAAACCGAATATTTATTTATTTTAACTATTTTCCTTACGAATGTAAGTATGAAAGGGAACATAAAAAAATACCCATCCAAATTTTAGAAACTTAAAAATATTGTTCACCGTTATTTTGATTCCCTAATTTCATTTAATAATATGTACTTAGTCAAGATTTTTTTACTGTGATATTGGGTCCCATTGTTTAAATTCATGTGCAAGTAGATTAATTTTAGCAATTGACAGTACTCATCCAACGAACCCCATAACCTAGTGTTTTAGTGTATTAACCTTTGATCTTTCTGTCCGTACTTGTCACGGTTCACGTAAGATACCCGCCCACGGAACCCTAATACCTTACAAGGCAAGGGCGTGAACACCGAATTATCGCTTTCACTGCGCATAACTTAGCATGCTAAGTCCTTATAAATATTTAACGAAAAAACTAGGTAATTAATGGGTATTCGAGTAATCGTGTTTTTACCCGAAAACGTTGGGAATTGCTCAAGATCCATATCAGGTTATCTAGATCTTTCATTCGAGATTATTCGATGTTTTCGTTATTCACGAAAAGTTGAGGTTATTTGTTTGGGTTTCTTTTTATCCACCGTTTAAGTGGGAATGACCCTTTAAATAAGTATAAGTACTGTTTTATTTAAATATAACGAGTAAACAGTTAAAACATTAATTAGAGTAGGAAGTTATTACATCTTTACAATACCTGGTCACCCTCGTAAGTCACCGCGTAGGTTGCAAAAAGGAAAACACAGTAGGTACCTACTTATCTAAAAACGTTTTAACAAGTCAGTTTACCTTACGCCGCAAAACACCTTTTTAATTTTAAACTACAGTCAATTATATAAAACTATTAAGCTATACATCTAACCTATATAATACTTGACAATTCCCAGTGACAAAGTGACGGGCTAATGTGACAATAGTGACAGCATAATGGCCACTCAAATGTCACTCGAGACGTGAAATGTTTCACTCAAAAACATCGTAAATTCGATTTGGACTTGATAATAGGACCTTTAGAACGCCGACTGTTTGAAAAAGGAACGTTATTTTTTGTTGCAATTATTTTTTTATTTTATAAGTGGCCAGTGACACTAAACTAGGCGCTTTGAGTACTAATTTATTTTTTTATTATTGCTGTGTTAGGTGGGTTGTATTTTTATGTTTTAAAAGGTCGCTGTAGAAATATTAATTTAAAAAGAAGGGAGATAAAAACAATTTCGAATCATAAAAAATGGAATAAATTATTGGGTAGCCAAAAAGTGACAACAGAAAAATCAAAATCCAGGAAAAAGAATACGCTAGAACCACTGGTGAACATTAAAATAAAAACCGCAATGATAAACCACTAACTATTATAATGGAGTAAACCATGTAAAACCTTCACTCTCTTTTACACAAATTTTATCGACCCATCACGTAACGTCATAATAATACAACAATACAATCATTAAAGAATAAAACAACCGATATCGATACTCGGCGTTATTGAAAAAATATGTTCAATTAGCTGGTATTAAAGTACAATTTTAGTTTTCAAATATGAGCTACATACGACAGTAATAAAAGTAAATGTGTAGCCGACTTATAATCAATAGCCAGCGTAATTCTGCTTAATGATTCGAATACACCTGCTTTGCTTTTAATTTTTTGAAAAAGGAATTCGAAAATTGGGCTAAGGTGTCGTGTCGTTAACGACTGGCCGTAAAGTACGATGACCGTCATTACGAAAATACTTGCTTTTAATATCACTTTTTTATACCAGTAAAAGTTTAAAAAGGGTTTTGATTAGTTAAATTACTAAGTTTTATTTTTAGCCTGTGAATTCGTCTGTTTATTCCGTTTATTGCTGTTCTTTATTCTCACCAGAATTATAAAATTATTATAAAGTATAAGATATTTGGAAGATAATTCATAATATTGACAAGTGACACTTAAAAACATTCAAAAACTTATAATAAATAAATCAAAGCTGCCAACATTAAGCGTCATAAAAAATATTTATAGGTACCCTTAAACTGCATTCTTAAGCATTTATCGGTGGCAAATCAGATGGAACCTGTATTTATTAATGAAACATCTATTTAATCCCAATCTTTATTCAATATCCATACCCGAAAGGCATCGTTGCGAACGCGATGACTCTTATCTCAATCTTGAAAACGCCTCTTAAATTTAAAAAGTTATGGCAGGCATCGCTCAAGCGGTTTTAAATTTGGAATGTGTTTGAATTTTGAATGCTTCGTGTTGATGTTCAATTTTCAATCAATGCGTTGTACTTTTATTTATTCTGTGACAGTGTGTTTAAAACTATATTAAACACTAGAGGACGCCCGCGACTTCGTACAGTCAACCAATTTGATTTCTAGGCCACTTTGGACTATGTTAAAGTGACGTTGTCAACCAAAACGTAAGATACTCCCTATGATTTGGTTTACAACGTCACGTTGACAAAGTCCATAGTAGCCTAGGAATCAAATTGGTTGACTGTACGCGTAGAATTACTTTCCCAATACTCCCCCTGTTTCATCCCGTTGGGGGTCGACTTTCGGAAAATCCTTTCTTGGTGCTCATTTTCATCATGATAGGAACCCCTGTATTAATTTTTAAGTTTCTAGGTACAGTAGTTTGGTTAGGTACAGTGACCCATAGACATTCGTATTCACAAGACTGCAATGCAATCTTAAGACAGCAAATGCGTTGCCAATTCTGAGGACTAAGATGAAATTAATGCCTCTATGCTAGTCATTTCACCGGCTGTCTTATCCCCAAACCCAACAATGCGAACACTGCTGTTTGGCGGTAGGTTAATGGATAGCGAGTCAGGTTTGTCTTTTATACATTATATAGATTGAGAGTTCCATACATTTTAACATAACCTAACTAAGCTTTAGCACAAATCTAGTGGCGCTAAGGAGCCACTAGCGGGAAAAATACTAATCCAGCTTTTAAAATTCATCGACCTAATTTTTTAAATTATCCTAACTTGTTGTTTATAAAGTTGCCATCAGATGTATCGAAACAAAAAAGGTGATTAATGATATCTCAACTCGACTATAGTTTTAATTAATTTAGGTGTTTTTGAGCGCCTTATACGCTTTAATATATTTGATGGCTAGTTACATAGTATAGAACTGTGTAACCGTAGGTAAAAGGGATAGAGCTATTTAAGTCATTTTGTCTTTGTCCCTTTTACTGCATGAAACTTGACTAATAAGGCCTCTGAGTCGGAACAGGCCCATAAGCTCTTTGGGACTTGAGAACAAATGCCCAAAATAATTTATTTCTAACGGCAACAAGCATTTCGTCAAGTTCAAAAGAACCTAACTGACTTAACGTCCTGGCCGCAAATAAAAAGGAAAGAAATTAAGGAAAGGCGTTGGGAAATCGAATTAATTAGACCAACAGGTGGCGCGCGCCCTTGATAATTCCATTCGAAACGTCGGGGAGTTTTAACAATTTCACTTCTTGTATGATTACAGAAATTTGGATGAGGTATCTCGCTTCAACAGCGTCTTCAACCATCAAGAGAACACGCGCGAATTCATGTCCATTGGGGACTAAGGAACAGTATAAAGAATAGTCCCTTTTTCAATCAAAGGTATATCGCGCGGCTTGTATGTGTGCGTGCCTTGACCGTACTCGCCGCGAGCCAACACAAGCAAGCTCAACAGGACGGACGAAGCCGGTTAAGTCAAGGTCGCGCTGTCGCCGTCTTCAGTTGCATATTAAGTATCAATCGATGATCATCTATGCAACCCTAGCGCCTGAGCGGCAATAGGTAACAGAAATTCCTATAGGACCAGACCAACTACTTCGAACTACTTCTGTTTGTACTATGGCTGGGATAATCGAAACGAGTTATTTTGCGCAAGTGCTCCACCAGCTAGTACCACCGTCTCCTTTCTTCCAACGGACTTCCAGACGCACAGCGCATATCCATTTTTGAAATTCTTCCTTATCGAACGAATTTAATAATATTTAATTTTAATATCCTTCATAATGCGTAGGTACTGCAAAAGAGTGAAATGCGCTTCCGGTGTCTGTATTTCCGAGTGCGTACAACCTAAACCTATTTAAAGCTAGGGCCCGCTTTTTCATCGATAAAATCTTCGTCCTCCAAAGGCAAGAATTAGAGTCAAGAGAAAACTCAATAAAAATAAACAAAATAAAATATGCAATGCCTTCTCCAAAATTTCTGTCGCCCCCTAAAGATGCCCTAAGCGTTTCTTTTTTGTCTCAATTTGCTGTAAGATTGCAGTTGCAATTAGTGATTAGTCTGCCGCTGACGACCGCTAATGGCCGACGAATACAGATTGTACAATTTGTACAAATTGTACAATTACCGCCTCGTTTGTCGCTGCCAGTTTGTACAATTTGGATTAACTTTTTGCTTAGTTCGTTTTTAGAGAACGACGGAGTTAAGTAATTGGGATACATTTTGACAATGTATGGTCATTTTAAATCAATATCGGGGAAAAGGCTTGAGGTTTCATCAATTTGCGTCAGATTGTTCCCTTTTTTGAACTTTAGGTAAAACAAGCGCAAAATATGAATTAGAAACTGAATGAAATCTTGAAATGCAAAATAATAACTAGTATTTAAGTACCTACATTAAACACAATTTAAATAAAAAATCGGTGTAAAGTTCTGACGTGCACGATTTTGTCAATCCAATACAAAATTGATGTAATACAGAGTTCGTGACATGACTGAATATCATTAAAAATATCTACTTGACTATCATTTGTTCACGTAGGTTCATATACATTCGAATTAAAAAGGAACTCTAATTCAATAAATGTAGTTACAATTATTAACAAACGCGAGCTTTTCAAAGGGACTATCGTGTTAACGAGTGGAATGGGATGGGCGAACACGGAATGTATTTAAATAGTATAAACGATTTAATTAAATAATTGATTGGAGGACATTTTGTTTGGGTTCAAACAACAGAAAAGGTTCTATAGCTGGAACAAACTTTATACAAGTTACTATAATATACTAATTACTATACAGGGCTGAGGATTTTTGTTACTCGGCCGCTGTTACTGTAAAAATAAGAGCTGTCGTATTTTTGACAATGCGATAACATGGCAAAGGCGATATGGTTTTACCGGGTAGATGTAACTAGTCTAAAAAAACTGTGTTTAAAAATCTGACTTCATCTTTTGATATTGTATTTTAAGTTAAAAGTGTTAAATTGCAATGTTATAAACTTTTAAATATGTCATTTTTCAATTGTATTTCCCAATAACTCATTATTTGTAATATATAAATAAACCGACATTCTTTGGGCGCCATAGGGAGCGGAAACGCGGCACCGGATAAGGCGGCCATTTCCCGGAAGTCGCCCGCGTTAGAACATGTCTCGTAAATCACAGGAAAGGATACATAGATAATTTATTTGTTTTATCTGCCGTTAAATGGGTAAAAGATTAATATAAAAATATATAGAAAGGTTGTCCTAACGATTCCGTATTGTTAGTGTGGTAAAATAACGAAAAAATAAAATTTATCCTTCATTCATTTTTGGGCATTTTTTAAAGAACCGGCCAAAAAAAATATTGGTACAGGTCTTTAGAATGAATTATTTTGAACAACTTTTATTACAGCACAAAAACTGACGGATCATAGAGGTTCAAAAGATCGACTTTGTCATAGCACAGTCACGGACTTTAATTGATAAGCCGTCATAGAACCCGTGTCGCGATAAGCCAATGATTATGACTTTATGACCCAATAGCTTTCATGCCATAATAAAAGTTACTCAAAATAATTCATTCTAGCGACCTGTACTAATATTCTTTTGGCGCTTTCAAAAACGCCCAATATTCATGATCTGATTTCATATCATGCGGTACTAACCCGTCAGTCTACCAAGCACATACATAGGTAGGCAGAGACTACTTCCTGCCACTTCTTACGATCCGTGTCTACACTCACAAAGTCTCGTCATACACGTGCGTCGGTTGAGAGTCTCCTGACCTGACCCTTTCTTAATACGTCCCCGATCTGATCGTGGATCGTTCGCTTTGGCCACTCTCTTCCATCCAACATTTCCATTTACTTTTGCCTCAAATATTACCAGGCACATTTATGCATGTTGGTCTCAGAGTTCCTTACCATCAGTGCGTATATTGCCTTTGATGTGTTACCGTATTGTCAACGTTACGATAGTTCTTGTTTACTTGACAGTAATGGTAAGGGACGCAAGATCGATCCTTGTGGCAAACCTTGCGGGAAGCCTATATCCAGCAGCCATATGGCTGATAAATATGCGGCCTTCATAAGCCAAGAGGCGGTATCGAGATTTTCTTAATTTTTGTCCTTAGCAGTGTGCACTTCTTTTTTTGGGAAGCACCCGTTTATAAATGGGAGGGTTAGTATACTATATAAAAAATATACTTTAGTATAGGCACTGTAATCCGAAATGCTCATCAAATATGTAATTTGTGGTTAACGGTGTTGGTCACACAAATGTGATCTTATTCTTTAAGTTTGTTTCTGTAATTTAATTCCTTGTTGTGACTGTTTGTTGATCCACATAAAAAAAATATCCTCTCCTGCTATTAATAAGATTGCATTTACAATATGGTTTTAGTAATAAAAAGTTAAAAGTCATTATTTTAAGATAACATACTTTATTTTCATTTATAATTAAATAATTATACTAACAATGCATTGCATATGAATTTTTAAAATTATATGAATAAAATCTACGAGTATTTAAAGATGTACAGTTTTGTATAAGTTTTTTAGTTTAGATGTATTTAGGTTTGAATTAATTTTTAATTTTAAATAAATATTTATTTTTCTGTTTTTATTCCAGTTTATCAATAAGAATAAAGATATTCATAAGAAACGGAAACTAGTTATTTTTCTGTCATCTTGCTTTATTTTACCCTAAAAAAGCGACATCTCCTAAAACACCGGATTCCCCCCCATTACGCTACATTAGTGGGAGTTTGTGAGTAAATTTATGATTCGCATTTGTACAATTTATAGCCTCGCGAAAACGACGCCAGGGGGCGCCCTTGTTCAAGATTGCTCCCCTTTAATATGTATGAATGGTTGTTTGTAAGATTCTTTGATCAGACTCTATTTGAGATTGTCTCAGTTAAATTTCTATTCTTAAACCTTTCGTTTTTTAACCCCTGACACAAAAAAGAGGGGTGTTATAAGTTTGAAGTGTAGGTGTGTCTGTCTGTGGCACTGTAGCTCTTAAACGGATGAATCGATTTGGATGCGGTTTTTGTTATTTGAAAGCAAGTTTTCTAGCGGTGGTTCTTAGATATGTTTTATCAAAATCGGTTCAGCCATTTTTGTGATATTGAGCTTTTAATATAATGTCTGTTTGAAATGTTTACAAATCAATAGCACAAAAAACGTAATAGGTCGTAAAGGTGAGCCATCATCATCATAGTAGGTATCATTTTATTAAATTAAATTTCATCGAACGCTATTAAAAAAAAACATGCAGCGAGAAATGCTTTTCGATGAAATGGAAATGGAAATTCTGTGTAATGATACGTTCGTTGAAAGGTGTTTCGATAAAATATTTGGTACCCGGAAGTCAGAGCTAAAAAGTGTAAGGAGGATGTTGGTAAAAGTTAATAAATAAATACATTATTCGAATTGCGAGTGCTTCTTTCTATATCCTTATATGTACGATACTCTAACGAAAATTTAAAGCACTTTAGTGCACTGTCATAATAAACTTCTACCTGTGATCGAATTCGAGATCAAAAATATAAACATACAATTGTCAATGTCAAAGTGACATTCCAGGGGTATGCAACCTTATTTTTCAAATGTAATTTTTTAAATGTATGAATTTTAGCCAGAAAATATAAATACCGATACCTACATGGTTTTCAGTAAGATATTGGCTGGAAGACTTTTAGACACCTACCTACAGTTAGTCCATTCTCGTTTAGTCAGCTCAGTTCAGTGTAATCATTATGACTGGGATATAGGGTGAAAATAAAACCAAAACTTAATAATAAACAAAAACTTAACAACAGAAAGCAACGATACCAAAGGATAAACGAAAAGAAAAGAAGCGAAGCACATTCATTCGAAAGATGTCAAAAAACGAATGCCCACAGATTATAAGGGTATGTCTACGATTGCCGTATGTCCGTATGCACCTTAGAAATATTAAAGAAAAACTATTAACTCTGAATACTTAATAGACAATAATATTATAATTATTATAATTACGAACCAAATGTTTGAAACTTACTACCGTTGCCAGTGGCATAAATTAAAACTCCATATATTTTATTCAAACAACATAAATACGGAATAAAAAAAAGTATATTTACTGTTTACCTAAGTGAAATATTTTTAACAATTCACACAATATTATATAACTCTGAATATTATAATTTTCATTTTTATTTTATTGATTTTAAAGTAACCATCACTGTGTAAAAACCAAATGTTTCGTGTACAGCCAAGGGCAAAAATATGTATACACTTTAGTACCTTGTCACTTTAACCACTGTGACGTTCATCATCATCATGCCATAATGGCAGTTCAAATATGACGAAAATAGACAAGGTGCTAAAGTGTTCTTACATATTTTTACCCTTGACGTACGTTACAGTTTGTTTAGGGAATGAAATGTACCAAGAAAAAGGTTCATGAAAATGCCGTCGGCAAATTCAAAGCCGACGGCATTGCTTTCGATAAGCAGTATGACATTATAAAAATATCAGTATAATTTTATATAGTAGTGCTATACATTTTATAATAGTTCTTAGATAATATTTAACTAAAATAGTGTAACAGCAATTAGTGATGGATTTATTTATCTAGGTTTTTTTCTTTACTCAAAGAACCAACAACCAAATACATTATGTTCGCATTATTCGTAAATAAGTTTCTGTCAAAAATGTCTTTTCTTAATAGCGTTCGCCTATAACACTTACACTCGCAAACGACAGTACAGTCTGTGAGCACTTAGAAGATGCTTTGGTTTTGTACATCTCTCTCACTCGCTCTTGATAAGATCGTATGAGAGTGAGTGAAAGATAAGTACAAACCCGAAGCATCTTCTAAAAGCTATCGCACTGTATGTTTGTATGCTTCATTGCAAAACTAATAAGGAATGGGTAGTACTGGTAAGCTAATGAAAACAAATGACAATCGGTCACATATACTGTGACGTATGGGCGTGAATTTATTAAATAATTGGTTGGAAAACCAATCTCATCGATTAAGTAATTCAACAAAACTAATTAAATTTAACTAAAATCATTTGTTACATTAAAATAACCTAAGGACAATGACCCCTTTGTTATGAAATCTTCACCGACCTACTTCGAAAGTACCAGGGCAACATAACTGGGTGAGAGTTGCGCCTGGTCAAGGCGAAGGCGACGCCATTAACGCCGCTTAGAACACCGTCTTAAGAAAACTAGAGCTAACGGTCTTGATCCTTGGTTAATTAAGTTAAAATAAAATATTATAAGCGAAGTAAAATAGATGACGTAATTGCAACAAAGGACGAAGCAACGAACGCACTTCATTGCATTATGTCAAGGTGAATAAGTAGATTGTATTTTTTTGTGCTGGTGTCATTATGACGATAAAATCTATAACATTATCTGTGATATATACCTATAATACTGTTACAAACGTCTTGTAGATCTACGATTTTTTATTGCGTCATCGAATCGACCTCTAGGTACTTAGTATGAATTGTCACTTTCTATTAAATTGAAATGTCAAAGATGAGGTCTTAGCGAATTTTACATGAAAGGCTGAACCATTATACATGAAATGGATCTAGCTGATATTACTTAGGATGAAAAAAATCATTACAAATTTAGGTATCATATCATAACATAAGATAATCTCGTTGACGAGGAGCTAAAATAAGAAAACAAATTCTATAAAAAACAGCCAAGTATCAAAATGCACTAGTCACAGTATACAAAGTTGGCTAAGTAATAAGATAATGAAGAAGGGTCGGATCCGAATTAAAAAGAGCGTCAACCCAGCCGGGCCAGTTGATGAAAACTAACGTTTTTGCGTTTGCAGTATTTAGTATATGGTAAATACATATTGAGACGATTCTTTTGGCATCATATTGTTTGTTTTGTAATAATGAAAATCTGAACATTGGTAAAATTCTGAATACATGATCAAATCATTACCAGTGCAGTGTAATAACTCTAATGAAATAAATCACCACCATCGCTAAGGTAGCAAAGTTCGGGCCAAGTCTCGACTAGCTAGACTCGTCTAGACTAGCATAAAAGCGTATAAGAGCGCGTGAGAGAGAAGTATAAATCCAAAGGCACTTGTAAAAGATGTACATAATTATTATCTACAAACTTTAGTCTGCAAGCTTGAGCGCATCTTCAATTACAGCATTATTATTTTGAGCACACTTGTAAACTACGCTACGATCGCTACGATACTCGTAGCACTTACGAATTGAATATCTACGAATAGGGATACTTTTTTAAATAAATCCTGTTAAAACTGATAAACGTATTTAAAATATTTGAAACTAAACTATTTATTTTTAACGGGCACTGCTGAAACAACGCACTCCACTCCTTGTTTATTTAATGAGAGGAGACGACCTTGTTATGACGTCATTTTATTGAGCGAGCGAGATGAAACTTGAAACTTTCTTCGAGTGTGAATGAAAAGGTGGTTCCAGCTGAGAGTGAATAAGTGATTTTCTTAATCGAAGCGACTTGGAATTGAGTTCATTTGAGGTCTTTTGCATTGCTATTGAATGAAAGTTTTAAGAATTAGGTTTAGGGGTCAAATTTAACTAGGTATTCAGCCTTATAAGTAGCTACATACTGTTGTACCTTTTTGCTTTAACGCTTTCAACAGATTAGTACAACAGTTCATATACGACGTTAAAGTGACAAAGCACTTACTATTTTACACAGATAGCTTCAATACAGGGCGTTGCAAATCCGTTCAATAAAAAGCTCTTTGTACCATCATTTAAAAATAAAACACAGATGTTACCTATGGAGAAAAAGTATTCACGTAAACCTGTACTGGTAGAATTTTTCCAGCAAACAAAGGTAATAAGCACGTAAGTCCTCCAATCCCTTGCCTCACAATAAACCCCTAATATTCCATTTGCGAACATCTCAACCTCCTACAAATATCCAATTCGTTTCGTATAAGCAATAAATAAGAGGAAAAGATTTCCAGACAGTGCCACAGTAAACAGGTTTAAAACAGTAGCACGATTGTTTAATTTACGTAATAGGTACCTTCAAAAGAGGCGTTTCCTATTTTCTCTAACAGATGCAGTGCCAGTGATGCTACAAGTGCTACGCTGTAGCCTGAAGCTGCATTTTTTCAAATTTGAAGCAAAAATCTGCTACGAACAGTGGACCCGACTATAGGGTCGTTAGGTGACTCTCGTGACACTTTTAAACCAAAGAAAAGGGAACAATAATGCATGTATGTATGTATGTATGTAAACACTTTATTGTACAAACAAGAGATAACAATTATAAAATAGACATAAATTTAACAGGGATGTACAAAGGCAAACATAAAAGAAAAAGAAAAAAAGAGGGGGAAAAAAAGAAAAAGAAATAAGAATAATGATGAGGATGTTTACATGTACACTTGTTCTGTATTTAAGGTGGGAAAATTGGAGTAGGCCAATAGTTACCCTAAACTCTGCAATAACTAGGGAAGAGTACAGTCAGCCTTATAGCCGCACACTTTGTACCTTGTCGCTTTAACGCTTTTGATAGATTAGTGCAGCAGTTCAAACATGACGTTACAGTGACAAAGCACTAAAGTATGCAGCTACTTAAAAGGCCGATCACACCTTCCTTGCGTTACTTTCCGTATACTATAAAGCCCGTACTGGTCAATTTCAACAGGTCTCTGTTTCTTATTTTTATATGACATGAATATATATGTCATTATCGTGTGTTATTGTTGTGTTTCTTCTTTCTAATAAGAGTAATAAGTTCTTCTCTAACTTGAAAAACTGCGTAAAAAGAATTGAAAACAGATCCAAAGAGTTAAAGATTCACTACGTGTTGATACGGCTTTGGTACAATCCTGCGGTGTCCAGGCATGTCCTGAGGGCTCAACAGCTAATACTGTTTCCCCACTGTTAACTGCGTACACAGGGTGGGTAAGAAAAGTAAAAAAGGCAACGGATCGAAGTCGTCCGTCCGTCGGATCCAATAATCCGCCCGTCTGTCCGCCGCCTAATGTGATCGTAGCCTAATGAAAAACCCGAAGTCGAGCTCATAGTATAGATGAGAGGGGTTTTATACGATACAGGGGGTTTATAGGTTGTAGCGGGCTAATTTCCGCAACTCGACGACTTATAATGCGCCTTTTTTGCGTGCTGGGTCACTGGCACTACTCTTGCCAGCCCAGTTCAACCAGAAAGCCTAGCAGACCCTTGATGTTGCCGACGGCCTCTGGTAGCGACCTCGGTGTTCCGAGGTGACGTGCCCGGTATGTTGCCACCTCTGGACATTCCATGATGACGTGGGCTGCGGTTTCCTCCGCCGTCATACAAGCTCTGCACAGGGGGCTGTCTGTAACACCTAATGTGAACAAGTGTTTGTTAAACAAGGCATGGCCAGTTATGGCTCCAGTTAATAATCGGAGTTGGGCCCTTTTGAGTAATCGTAGCTTACGCGACAATCCGGGATTGATTATCGGAAGAGCTTCCTTACTCTGCCTGCAGGTGTCTAGGTTGCTCCAGTAGTGTTGGTGCTTTACCTTGGTGACACTACAGGGGGTTTATAGGAAACTAGATGTATGTAGAGTATGTTCTTTTTAGCCGACGGCGGGAAACCAAAGGTATATTTGATGTGTTGTTGGAATTATGGGACATTGACCAATCATGGAACTGTGTTTCAGTGACGTTATTAATCAAATCACGTGACACAGTTCTATGGTGGTACTGGGTTCCACTTTGCCAGTACGTGACATTAAGTATTGTGGATGGAAAACTAATCAATTTGGAAATTTTTCGCCTACAAATAGAACAAACGTTTAGAAAAAGTAATGGTCCATTACGACCCCTATTACTTTCTTATTTGCTAACATAGAAACTGACAACATGCATTTAAAGTGATATTAAATTTAAAACACCACCAAACTCGATGATATAAAAATTCCAGTGTGGAATGGAAAAAATATGATTTTATTATTCTAATCAGATAAATAAAATAAAAAAAGAATTTTTGGTGGCCTATGAATACGGCATCTTTACGAATGTTAAAAAGAAATTGTGGATTGGACTTACTAAGAACAGTTCAATTTCAAAAAAAACGAAATATTGTTTGACACCTCTTGAAATAGAACTAGAAACACAATGTCATCAATCAATATACAATTATTGATAGATATCCGGGCGATCGTCAGTAATTAGGTTCTGTCTTTTGAATAATATTTTTCTATTTTCGTTATTCAAAACTAGAGATAGATAAAATATTCGATACGGCTTTAGCGAAAGACTTAAGATATTTTTTAAGTCTGTGTATGAAAATCAGTACACAGTTGTGTTGATTATGAACATGATGTAATTATAATGATATTGCATTTTTCCCATGGCATAGAGAAGGCAAACGAGCACATCCGCTACCCGATGGTAATTAAGTGAAGCCCATAGACATTTTCAATCTCAAGATTGCGATCTTACGATGGCAATCTTAATACTGCAAATGCGTTTCCAACCCTAGGGACTAAGAAACTTGTGCTTGTGTTTAATGTTGGGTAGTACAATTTTGAAATCAGAACGTGGCCATCACGATCTCCTGTACTTAACATTATACCTAGAGAGGTTGAACTAGTTAGATGGGTCTTAATCTCATAAGAATTATAAAAAACTTGATTCAGAATTTAATTTTTTTTTAAATGTTATTTGATATTTCGAAGCATAATAATAATCAAAACCTATTACAAAAATTACACTACCATTGCAAGGGATGAAATGACGTCTCTTCGTTCGTTCAACTATTACTACAAAAAATCCAGTAGCTTATTTCAGAAAATACCGCAGCTTTTTAATACGCAAACCAAATTCAAGCTCCATCTCAGTGAGACTTTCATATTTTTTTAAATAGTGCATTTCGTGTGACACACCAAAAAAACCCCTTGAAAGAAACAAAAAATCCTTCATGCTGTAGACGGAGAACCTCCCAAATTACACCATGTAATTACCACCCGAATTAGGGTTCCGTAAATGTGAACCCGTGTTTTTTAATGGTTACATAGAGTAAATTAAGCTTCTATTAATTCTTCTTCTATTAATTTTAAGTTTCTACAATTTCGTGTGAATAAACTAAGTAGGTACATATTTTAATTTCATAAATTGTCTAATTACTTAATCTTATTTATTTTCTAATTTGAAACATTCTAATATGACACAAGTAATGAAAAAAACGTTATTTAAATATCTGATTAGTTTTAAATATTGTTGGTGTAACATTATTATTGTAAAAGAACATACTGGCTCTTTTTATTTAGTGTAGATAATTAGGTTCTATTTTATACAGTTAATTGGATTTCTGTTAAATGTTTAAATACTACTGTTAAAATTGTATCACCTCCTTTGTTGTATAATAATTGCAATCATAATAATAATTAAAATAAAACTTCATAAAACTAAGTAATAAAAATACTGGCCACATATAAAAACCCTTCCATTTTCAAAAATTCCCGCTTCTTTATTCCATCTACGTCATTTCGTCGTTAAGCTAGACGTTAAGGGTTTGTCTCATTAGTGCTACATTCGTAGTCACACCTACACCTTACCCACTAAGAAATACGGTTCAAATTGAAATGTCTGTAAAAAGTGAAAAGGACTAGAGTGAAGAGATCCGCTAATTAAAAGATTCGGATGCAAGTCACAATGGGCTGGGGGTTTTTTAGTGTAAGTGCGAATTTTAGTGCCGGAGTTTTCTATTAATCTTGGTTATTTTCTTATTTTAAGTTTTCT
The DNA here is from genome assembly GCA_963966035.1 of Acleris laterana. Classification (NCBI taxonomy): domain Eukaryota; kingdom Metazoa; phylum Arthropoda; class Insecta; order Lepidoptera; family Tortricidae; genus Acleris; species Acleris laterana. Next base: position 4,075,815 of record OZ014450.1, read on the forward strand.
AATTGGATTACTAATTGGAAGTGAGCAACTAAACTTTAGTTTTATCTCATTAAAAATATTTTATATCTTATTTAGTTAGATACTTTATGCTAATTAGATTCTAACCATAGACAAACAATATATTTTCTACTATTAGGAGTATAACAAACGATTTTTTTTAAATCGATTAGGCATTAATGAATTCAAAAGTTACCTCGTCTAATATTAAAAAAAACATCTTAAGGCACAATTTCCCCAATCTCAAACTCTGAACACATTACACCTCAATAGGTACCCCATAAACTTATCTTCCATACAATCCATCATCATTACAGAAACGCGGAATTGAATAAAAACCGCCTCAGTCCCCATCTAGCGGGAACTCCGGGAACTACTTCGCTACCCCCCTAGGGGGTGGGGTCGTATCCCTTTTTTCTACCCACCCTTATCCATACCTGAGCTTTCTTTATCCGAAACTTATTCTTTACAACCGTCTCTTTCCAACTTAGGGTTGCAAGCGGCATTTTTTGACAGCGTGTATCTCCATCCTTGTCGTTTAAGAAAAAAATTACGAAGCAGATGTGGGGCCGTGTTGTGGGGTAATGTTTCATATGCGAGGGGTGTACACTAAGGATTGAAAAAAAAACGCACCCTCGTGTATTAGGTACCTACTTTTTTTTCATAACAAAGCTCTTTGAAGGCATTGTAGGAATAATTGGGAGGTCAGTAGATAATGTTGTGTGCTTGGGTTGTTTTAAAAATTACAAATAGGAAAATGAGAGTAAATGGGAGTTGGTTTTATTCCTTTTATTTTACTTTCTTTGTTATAAAATGAGTGGCTCGATGTAAGAAAACATATCGAAACTTTTTTTATGTCATTATCGTGCACCTTTTTTGGTTTCTATTTTTTCTGGTTTTATTGTTTTAATGTTTTATTTGGGCACAAACGGTACAAAAAAACTTAAAGGTAAAAAAGAACATGAATTTAACATTATACATTAACCAGCGAAATTACCACAAGTTACGAAGACATAATAAAAATAAAGGAAGCGTGGGTACAACAATAGGAGTAGTTAACAGCAAAAGGAAACAATATTACAAAGTGCAACTAGCCAACACTACTTACTTTAAGGGATGACTTAAATTTAGGAAGTGTCCAGGGTAGTGATTCTGTAAACAACGCCGGTCGTGCGGACTGTCGAGTGATATCCAAGCGGCGAGTTTAAGTAGTTTAGTAGAGCGAACAAAACACATTTTAGCGCGTGCATTTTCAATTAAGCAGCCTTATACGTTCGACCCATCGGCAGGAACCATGCTGCGAAATTGAAAATGCACGCGCTACAATGTGTTTTGTTCGCACTGACGGGACTACTTAATCTCGCCGCTTGGATATCACTCGACAGTCCGTACGACCGGCGTTGTTTACAGAATCACTACCAAGCTAAAAATATCAAATGCGCCGACTCTTGCGGGACACTAAACTACCTTTATTCGGATTATTTCTATTTTTTATGTAATGCTAGAGAAAGTATCATACATAAAATTTAAAAAAATTACTGTTGACTATTTCTTGCGGCGCTTTATCTCCACAATGATGGTCTTGTTCGAAGCGCTAGTAGATTCACTCCATATTACCGACGTGTAAAAGAGACCTCTTGTGACCAATTTACTCATTAGGTAAGTATAAATAGATGCCACTGCGTTTTTTTTTTACAAATTTATGTACTTAGTTACGCATCATCACTACATAGTAATAAAACAAAGTCGCTTCCCGCTGTCTGTCTGTCCCTATGTATGCTTAGATCTTAAAAACTACGCGACGGATTTTGATGTGGTTTTTTAAAACATATATTGATTCAAGAGAAAGGTTTTTATGTATAATAAATTCTGTTTTATGTACGGGTGTTACAGAAAACTCACATAAACCGAACCGAAGCGAGGGCGGGTCGCTAGCTTAGTATATTTGCGAAACGAAAAAATGCAATAAAAATGGTTGTATTATTTCCTCATAGAAGACGTGAAAACCAATTTTTAACAAGGCGTTGTATTAGATTACTTATCTATGTACTAATAACTTTCCAGCCTTTACAAATAGTCTACTCGGGTCGGGTAGTCTCATACACTCTTATTAAGAGCGAATGAGAGGGAATTACAAACCCGAAGTACCTTCTAAGTGCTCACAGACTATACTATTTTACAGAAAAAAAAAACAAATGTCAAGAATATTATCTTTTATCGTTCGTTAAACTCACTTATCTTGTTATAAAACCCGTATTAACTTAATTATCGTAAATTAACACTTTTTACTAATGCTTAACTTTACCATAACTTTTTTATCGACCCTTTTTTACAAACTTCTCATTGAGTAACTACGTATATTTGTATGTATGTATCAGTTTTGGTAAAATCTTGCAAGTCAATTTTGAACCATTTTATGCTACCGTTGTCGTGATTAATTAAACAAATTAATGGCTAAACAGATTTTGATGAAACTTGGCACATCAGTCCAGTCTTAAATATAGAATACTGTGTCTTGGAAAATGATTATTAATATTTTTAATAACTATAAAAGACCTTAAAATTCGATATAAACTTCATTATCGTAAAATTTACACAATTTAACAGTAATTATCTTAATCATAACTTAACAAAAACCTCTTTATCGACCCTTTTCCATTAAGTTACACCATTTATTATAAATATTTTAAGTGCTTGAGAGAAAAATGGGCCATAAAACGTACTATCTTATTCGATTAAAGACCCCTTTTGGTTAAATTTAAACAAAATGAAAGGTAAAACGCAACTTTATTTTAACGCGAGGTGTTCCGTTTAGTATGGGAAAACCATTTAATAATATATACAAAGGAAATGGTGATTAAGTGGTAATAATGGCTTTTCATTCATTTCATATTTTTTTTAATCCAAAGTACGTAAAAACTGAACAATGTGGTTTTCTTTCTGACTTGAGAAGAACATTCTTTGACAAAAAAAAGTGTGTGAGTCTGTTCGTAACTCCCAAACGAGAGCTAGTTGTATGAAAATCGGTTGAGCCGAGATATCAGCAAGACAGAACTTGGGAAAGTGCCCACAGGGCCTACAAATTCATCATTTCATATGTTACAGAAAGTTGTAAGAACACGGTAAATTTCAATTTATCCCTGGAATATAAGCCTCTGGTTTTTGTTTAAATAAATAACAATAACATTTACACCCCCTTTTTGAAATATAAAAATTAAGTGTCAAGCTGAAAACATATCATTTTATACCCCAGGACCCTAAACAGTGCAAAAACCGCCATCTTTCTTAACACAATTAATCTTTATAGCCTTATTACAGTTATTGGCGGCACTTAAGGGCTCACCGGGTAGCACGTAATGTTGCCTTTCTCGGACAAGGCCGTTAAATGCTACCGGCGCCCGCGCACCGGGTAAGAAATGAGACTAAAATTATGTACAATGTGAGAACAAAGAGTAAGAAATAATACAGGCGTCACTGTTTAATAAGGTTCAGATCCACTGCTTTTAGTGATACATTGCATCGTTGCAATAGCTCCCGGTTCGATAACGTTAAGACAACTCGTGAATGGATTGCTACAAGCACGCAGACTATCGACCAATGAAACTGAGCCTTTACCCATTTACATGAACGTTTAGCACTTTTGCATACTAGTTTCTGCTCGCGACTTCGTCCGCATACATTTCGATTATCCGGGATAAAAAAGTATCCTATTCCAGGACCTAACCGTTCCTCTCTCGACCCATTCAGTGGTTGAAGTGTGATTAAGTAACAAACAACAAAACATGCCAATTTTCTCATTTATAATACTATGTCATTCGCCCGGGTGTTTTTTTTTCATACAAACCTTATGAAATATAGTTTACGTCCTTTTCTTAGACCTAGTCAATATACACACAAAATTTCATAATAATCGGTCAAACCCTTTTGGAGGAGTTTTATTACAAACACTGTGACACGAGAATTTTATATAGACACCTTTTGTCCCTTTCCTGACACACACAGAGAGTAAAAGTGAGTATGTTGCTGTTAAAATAGGTAGCATACTTTAAGTTCACTCATGAGATACGAAAAGGCCTACGAAAGGGCTGTTTGAAAGCATTTATTTTATCAATTCAAAAGGAACGTTACTAAATAAATTAGAAATGATTATGAACAAATGAAGGAAGCAAACTACATTTGAAATTACTATTCACCTTTTTATAAAAAGTTGGTGAGAAATAAATTTGTGACATCTGTCATCGAACGCTTATAACGAAGTAGCCAGTCTGCACTTACCAATCTTAGAATATAATAATCCATTATTATGTTGTTTGTAAAAAAAGCATGTCATATTGAGGACAGTTTTTAATGCACCTGCGGATTCATCAATTTCGGTTCAGCCTTTGTTTAAATAAAAAAAGGAAAGGCATGAACTGATCACTTTTTAACGAGTTGGTTCATTTCTGATTATTCGGTTTAATGATTAAAATTGCATATTAAAATGCAAATTAACTTCTCGTTTTGATCAATAAAAAAACACAGTCAACAACAGTCTGCGGTTTGCAGGAGCTTTTTGGAAAAAAGCTTTAGCCTAATTTATAAATTGGATATAGAGCGTTTGGAAAATACATTGACGTATACTTCAACAAAACAAAAAACATATTTTAACTTTTTTTTCACTTTTTTTACATTGGTCAAATTAAGTTTATAAACAATTTACTAAGTGTACAAACGGCGGATTAAAAAAACTATCTCTTTAATTATTATAATTTATAAAACTCCGATTTTATTTGTGAATAATTAGCTGTGTAATTTTTAATACCTGGTTCTGATTCTATTATTTTATTTCAAGGCTTTACTCCTGCTATATTTCGCATATGTTAAGTTATTTATAGACACTCCCATGGACTTATTATTAGAGAAACAAGTCCATGGGAAGACCTTCCTTAAAAGTTGGGTTAAAGAGTATTCCTTTAATGGGCTAGAAGTACATATACACATCGCGAAGTCGTGGCATTTTGGTAGCACTTGACAGTTTCTAAAAGACTAGTAATGTGACAATGTTCTTCCTGTACGAGTCGAGAAAAGGAAACCAAATAGAAAAAAAGAATTTTCAATAATGTAATGTATGGCATTTTTGATAAACAATTAATATTTGTTCAAAATGTTTAAAAGTTAGCCTACGTCTTCTTCTTGAGAAAATCCACTTTGTGTACTTAATATAATTTTACCTTGTCACAATGTAGTAGGAATTCTGGATTGTTTCTAATGATTTCCTCCATTATTTGGAAAAAATCTATGTTTCGCGACACGTCTCGTAATAATTATTAAAAGTAAGTAAATGAATGACAATATCATTGACATTGACATTGATGTTTTTAAACTAGTGATCAAACCTACTTCGTCATTATGTTAAGACCGTGTAGGTAATATTAATTTATAATTTTATCTTATGTGAGAAGACGCTATGAAAACTTGTCTCATCACTAATCTGTCAAGTGTTACCTAAATGCCACGAGTTAGCGATGTGTGTAAAGCACATAGGGTTAGCTCCACGCCCTTCTTGGGACTTGACCAATATTTAATCCTTAAACAATAACTTTAATAAGGTAATAAGTTTTAATTTAATATTAAAATTCCCGGGATTTATAAATAAACAAATTACACCAGTGTAAATGAATATGTATTTACATTAATTATTTGAAATTATTTTCCATGTCAGATTTACTAAATGTTATTATTATTATAACTTGCGTTGAACTAACGAAGTTTAATGAGTAAATTGAAGTTTTATCCTAAATGTAAAATAATTAATAACTAGCGACCCGTACATAAACCAGAATTTATTATAAATACATTAAAAAAATCCTCTTGAATTACTCTACATATGCAGTTTAGAAGATGTAAGCGAACAGGGAAGCGAGTTTGTTTTATACTATGTAAAGAAAATATAGCCGTTAATAATACAACGGATTACAGCACCACAAATCCAAAAAATTACATGTACGTAGGCATGCTGTCAAAATACCAAACCCACATCTAATCGAATTGCGTTACAATAACTATTGTATGACTAATATACGACTTTTGTACGACTATTGTGTGACTGTTGAAGCTACAATAGCACAATAGTGAAGGGGCAATCACAATTGATCGATAAAGTCAAGTGGCATTCATCGATTCTATTAGCGGATCGATTCTGTCGAAGCGAATTATGAGGGGTGTAATGGGCGTGATTTTTTTTATTTACTTTTGATGTTTTTGTTAAATAGAAATTAACAATGATTAGGTTTTTAAAATAATTATTTAATAATAAGGAAGCATTGGTCGCACGAGTATATAAATATGTATTTATTTATTTTATTTTATTGAAACAATAAATCCCCAGCACAAATCACAATCAATGCTTATTCAGACGTAATAACAGGCCTATTACGGATTTTAATTTTTTTGACCATAGTTTACGGAAACCTTAAATACTCGTAATACGATAACATTAAGTACACAGAGTTAAATTGTTTGAAGTAGGTAAGGTAAGTTGTTTTAATTAGTAATAATATTATTCAATATCTACCTTTTTACGTATGGAAGTTCAAGTTTATACACAGTCTTAAAAAGGACCATGTGCGTCCTTTTTCATTAACTGACATTGTTTTGTCATATCCCTCTCCCGACTTAAACTACCCCCAATAATGGCAAACCCAAAAAAAACCAGTTCCTTGCAAATTAAAACAGTCCAAATCGTGGGAAAGAAATCGCAACACATCTTCACACGTAACCGTCAAAAATTAACAAAAACTAACTAAAACACATTTGCATAAAACCAGATGACAATTTAAAAATGCACAAATGCAAAACCGAATTAGCATAACAGAATGTATCCAACGCACTTTTCGGGCATAGTTTAATAAAGAACTTCTTAAATTACATCCTTATAAATATTTATTCATCAAATAGTATGCAAAGCACCTTAATTATAGGACCAGTCAAGAAATGGGTTAACCGATTTGCATAAACGTTCTAAATTCAAAAACGGGTCAACTCAAACGATTGCTACCAACCGTAAAACAACCCTATAGCAAAGCCATTCAGTTGGTAAGAATTTGACAGCAGCGTGTTCGATTTTTAATTTGCAAATTTCACACCTTTCGTTAGGGCTGTGACAGGTTTTTAAAGACGCCTTGCTATTAAAAAATGCGTGTTTTTTAAAGAATTATTCATTGCAATTTACGCACCTTGAACTTAGACAATTAGTGGCAGATGTGACGTGAAATTTATTAGAGTAATATCGGGCCGTCTTATGCCACTGTGTACAGTGGCGCTGGCGCTGTCTTACAATACACTGGCTGCCAATGAGTCTAGAACGGATCCATTTTGTATGGTCATCAGTTAGGCATCGGAGTTTTTGTCGCACGGCAAGACTAGCAAGCTATGGAGTCGTCATTTGCCATAAATCTAAATTCTTAATAAAATAAAAACTAAAATGCCTCTATAGCGGTCGGTCGTGTATATTTATCTTAGTCAAGTTAAAAAAATATCTATTAGATTATAAATTCATAACTTGAACTATACACCTGCGAATAGGTAATTCGCCACTAGTGTGGACTAAAACATTCACTTCTGCCGTGTTTTAATGTATATTTTGTTTGTTTATAAATTTTCGTAATTAAATCAGTATAAAAATGGTATTTTTTTTTTATTGTAATACTTTTTTTTTGTTTCCAAATATAACATTAAATAATCGTTTCTAAACTCGTCAACGTTGTTGTCCTTGATTATAAAAAAAAAATGAGTATGAATATGAATAAGATTTTAGATTTAAATGCCAAATGACGACTCCATAGCTTGCTATTAGTCTTACCGTGCAACAAAAACTCCGATGCCTAGTCATCAGTAAGCTCGGTTCTGAATGTACGTGAAAATAGTATATTATAAATTTTGTTCTGTTTTTGCCACCGTATTCTAAGTTAGTTAGTTTATTATGGAAAACTAATTTACTGGGTACGGTTACATTTCAAAGTGACATTGTGTGAGAAATGTGGGTTGTCAGTGTTTAAATGTGGTTTTTATACGGTGAGGTGTAATAGTTTATACGTTTTTTGTTAGTATAGTTAAGGGTAATTGTAATGTGTGGACATATTTTGGCAGATATTATTTTTAAAGTATTAACAATCAGTAATTAATTATTTATTAAAGTAATTCAATTGTAAAACATGACTTTATAGTTTTTTAAAACGTTAATACAGCCTATGATGAATACATAAAAAAAAAGAAAAAAATCCTACAGTTACACTTGAATTCTTATATCGCAAAAATAATTATAAAGATAATACTTAAACCAACGGGTCTTAGTATTTATTGAACTAAAAGGAAATAAAACCATTACAAATGCGAAATAAATAGGTCAATTTGATGCGATTTCTGGCGTTGAAGCCAGTGAAGGCATTACAATGTCTCTCCAGAAATCTTAAAAAACGTACCAACCACCTACCTCTACTGCGGGCCGAGTATGGCTGCGTCTATATCGCGTGTCAACTGTGGATAAAGCATCCGTCACTTTTTGACACGTGTACTTATTTACCTGTCAGAAGGTGACGGATGCCTTACCCAAAATTTATCACGCGATATACGCAGCCATATTAGGCCCCCTTGTCTCTGTTTGGCCCAATATGGTTGACTGGTAGAGAATTCCTTAAGGCATTAAGTCCGCCATTAATACTTAAATTTAAATAAATTACTGCAATAACCCAACGTTTTGTGCACATTATGATATAATTATTTTAAGATACATATCATATTTTATAATACTATCGATTAAAAAGTATGATACGAGTACACATATGAATCTCGGAAACGACTCTAACGATTTTTATGAAATTTAGTAATAATCTTTAAAAAACTTTCCAAAATAAAATACCGAGCAAAGCTCGATCATCCAGTTGTATGAAAAAGGTTTTTAAATGTTAACCAACATATTATACCTTTTTTAATTTTTTAATAATTTTAAAACCTTTAATAGAAAATTACTTACTACAAGCATTAGCTATTAATGTGTTACACGTCTTTGGCGTAGGTTCATTAGTCAGTATAATGTGACCATGTAAGGTCCAATTACCAAGGGTCCGTGTCCCATACAAAATATTACTTCTGCCTGCTTAAATAATAAAAAGCAAGCTTTGAATATTTTTTTTTTACTGTTTTGCCTACTAGTTGACTGGTAAAGAATGCCATTGGGCATTAAGTCCGCCATTTGTACTTTATTGTAGTTTGTACAAAGACATTTAAATAAATAAATAATAAATTCCGTCTGTTTTTTTTATCATCTATTTAAACATAATATTATGTTAAAAAAGGTCCCTTAGAAAAGGGGAAATCCATGAAGCCGTTTAGGCTGCAGATGAGAGAGAGAAACTTACCTACATACACATACATGCACTCGAAAAACATAAGCCTCATTCTGACACAGTCGGGAAACAAGTCTAACAAACTAACAAAAGCAAGCTTTAAAAAACCAACAAACAATTGTTAAATTAATGTTACACAATTGTTAAATTGTTATAAATCCTAATAGGTAAATCATTAAAAATGAAAAATGATGAAATAAACTAAAAAATATTTTTAAATATCTATTCAATGATACTGCACTTGTCATTATTCGTAGACTTTCTTTTTTTTCGTTTTTAAAATGTGGCATCTGGTTACCGCCATTATTAACTTTTGTTTTCTGTTATATCTTTAGTGACACTCAAATGATTAAGACAAATCGATTGTCATAAAAAGCATCAAAATCGGTCCACGCGTTAGTTTCTAGAAGACAAACGAACAATCATACATACCTACATACATATAAAAGCTAATAAACACATTAACCTCCTCCTTCGGCAGTCGCGTAAAAAGCCCCAACTTTGATTCCATCAGCTTGTCTGCTATATTTCAGCAACTAGCTGAAAACTTTGAAACATGTTATTTACTTATAGTAGTGGCGAGCGAGGGAGAGCATCATATCCAAAGGTATTCGGTATTCAAATAATTTACCGACGAGTTCATCAAAGAACGGCCAACGGTGACCCAAACTCCTTCAGTGCGTATAAATTACACGTCAGTCACGAGTACACTACACGGCCTAGTACAAACTGGCTTATATCCGACAACCTTGAGGGTACAGCTATGAAGGCCAAAATAAGATAGGTACAAAAAAAAACTACTACAAAATAATTAAGAATAACTTAAAATATGTATTAGAATGACGATTCAGATTCAGATTCAGATTTTATTACTCAATATAACACAGTATAAATTACATTACATGTCAAATTATATGCAGTTACATTGAGATCGTCAGAAATAGAATTAAATTATAATAGTAAAAATAGTAAAAGTCAACACAAAAACAAAGTACATAACAAAATAGAATAAAATATAATAAAATAAAATAACACATACGACGAGTACAACATATAAATATTGATAAATTTATGATCTGCTGTTCTCTATTTCATTCAAAATTATTCGATAAATAATGATTTAGGTTCATATTATGCTCTTTCTAAGTATAGTGAGAATTTTCACACTAGAAATTATTTCGACTGTCACGAGGCAAAAGAAAAAGCGACCTTTTCAATATTCTTCAAAAAGTCCATACTCATGTATTATTTATTTATTGATTTGTGTGTCAGCCTGAATCACCCTGTAATAGCCTGCCCTTGCCCTAAGTACGGTGTCATGTATATGCTAATATTGCTTTTTACTGCGAGCGTGACAAGATGCCTCGTGGTCGTAAAGTGGACAATGGATACCATGCATGGTAGCCGGCAGTACTTTAAAATAAGGGTGATACATAATGACAACGTTTTTTATCGATGATTTTAACAAATATTAATTAACTGTATGTTGTCTGGTTTTTATTTAAGTATTCAAATTTTTCAAAGTGTTGTGTTGAAATTAATTTAAATTATGCAATCATTCTCATGTATATTGAACTTATTTGAGTTTTTATTTGATTTACGGTGTATTATTTTAGTTATTGGTAAAATATTGTGTCTTATTTAAATGGGGGAATATAACGCAACTATGTTTGTGGGGTTAATGTTATTATTGTGATATTCTAAATAGTTTTTTTTATTAATATTCAAGATTAAATTATAGACGATCTTGTAGAAGTATCGATAAACCAAGTGTTTGAAGGCAACACTTGAATACAATTGAAAAAAACTTTTTTAAATTACAAGGCTTGTTTCAAATTTCATTAGTTGAACAAAAAACTTCTATTATAACTGTTTTTTTTTAATTTAAAAGCATTCTTCAACTAAGCAATTAAGTTCTAAAAAGTTTAACGAACCTTAACACCTTAAAAACTTACCATACAATTATGGCAAAACTAGAACTGTCAAAGCCTTTTTTAGCAAACCCAGTTTGTGTATGAAAAAGAGCTTTTAACTGTAGAATTTAACTTATTGTACATCAAATTGTTATGCAGGCTGTATCCTTAAGCTTTGGAAGTTTTTAGGGATAGCTTAGCGAAGTTGGTACGGGTAGATAAAACTTTTAATTGAATTCTGCCTAAAGAATGGCAATTTATTTACAACTTCAGACTTCGCCTCGACTTCATGTCTGGGAGAGACTATTTGAAAGCAGTAAGTCTACTGCGGTAGCCCTAAAAACGTAAAATGATTTTATTACGGACCTTTAACCGCTAAAAGTTAAAAGTCGTCACGGTGTAATTGTTAAAAGTACACATTCATTTTATTCGTGAAAAAATAATTTGTTCACTTGTATTTGATTAAAAAATCAATCATAATGCGACTAAACAAAAATATCTAAAAAAAGGCTCTCACGGCTTGTGCCGTCATAGCTATTTATTTTAATTGTTTATTTTGACATGGTCGTCCTTATACAACTTTACTAATATTATAGGTTATTGCGAAAATAACAAAAAAAGTGTGTCTTTGTTTGTTTGTTCTGTTCACGGCTTAATGCCTAAACCGACTCATGTAAAATATGGGTATTCCAAAAAAAATAACATTCCAAGGGAATATCGATACTGGGTTTGTTACGTAAATCAATATGCAATCTCAATTTAGCTACTAATTTCACAAATTTTGTTAAAATATTTGAAGCAAGGAGTTTTTTGCACATAATTATAATACTTTCAAGGAAGAAATTCAATACAGTATCCCTAAAACAAATAAAAAAAAATAAGCATAATTATGATATCATGTTAGTAATGTAAGACAAAAAGGTATAAAATGTCACAACGACTGCAATGCCGCATAAAAACTAAAACATTTAATTTAATTAACTACGAGGTTAATTAACCAGTGCATTCTTATTCGTTGAAATTACTTTTTACTGTTTCTTTGAATATTTTAAAGGCTATAATTTTTATTTTCTTGGAAGTTACGGTTCGGGACGCCATCTTGGATTACTAATTGGTGTATGATCATCCATATCTGAACACTGTTAAGACCGTAACGTACCTACATCATAAATGGTCGTTTATTTTTTATTTTTCTACGTTAATTCATGCTAGGTACAATTAATTATAACCAATTAGGTTTTTTAATGAAATGGTTAGTGACATCTTACACCTATCTAACGTCACTATCTTTTCAAACTACTATGTAGGTAACGACTTTTTAAAAATACAGAACTGTATACCTAATCACCTTACTTGTCATTAAGTTAACACATTTATAACCTCAAAATTATTTAAGCTTAAACAGCCGTATTCTGGTAAATAATGCTATAAACTAGAGACCGCATTTCGTTCATCATTTTCCCGATTTTACATCATGTTTTTTTTTGAGGATATTGTTATTTTCAGTAATCAGTAATATCAGGGGACCATGTCACACCAATTGACCTAGTCCCAAACTAAGCTCTAGGCTTGTACTATGGGTACTAGACAACGATATAAATACTTATATAGAGAAATATATACTTAAATACATAGAAAACATCCATGACTCAGGAACAAATATTTGCGCTCATCACACAAATATCTGCCCTTACCGGGATTTGAACCCAGGACCTCTAGCTTCGTAGGCAGGGTCACTACCAACTAGGCTATCGCGTCGTCAAATGGACTTTATAGTACCCACTAAGCAGATAAAAAGTCAATTCTGACACATTTAATTGCACAACCATGAAATTTCTTCAGTATAATAATGTTGAGAGCAGAAAAAAATGCTAGATATTTTTTTTGCGTATGCAGATAGTAATCAATAACAGTATTGTTTTACTGCTGTTAGTGTTATCAATGCCTACCTATTTAGAAACATCATGGTTGTGTAATGTGTCAGGATTGACTTGTACTGTAAATTGGTTAATTATTTTTTAACATGAATGCCATATGCAAGATAATTTGAAAAAAACTTTTTTTAGTTTGTTTCTTTTCTTTCTCGTCTCATGCTGGAAAAGCATCTTCACATCACTAATGTTTGTACTGTCAAGCGCTACCGAAATGCTTCCAGATAACCGATACGTAATTATAATATAAACCACTAGCGACCCGCCCTCGCTTCGCTTCAGTTTATTTGAGTTTTCTATAACACACGTCCATAAAACAAAATTTATTATACATAAAAATCTTCCTCTTGAATCACTCTATCTACTAAAAAAAACCGCATCAAAATCCGTTGCGTAGTTTTAAAGATCTAAGCATACATAGGGACAGACAGCGGGAAGCGACTTTGTTTTATACTATGTAGTGATTAACCGACTCGAAAACGTGTTCAAATAAAATGTTCTACATTTAAAAATGGCGCCAACATTGATAAAAAACCTTGACACTTTTGACTCTACAGTCAAAACGGAATAAAAATTCAAATCGCAAATCTAAACATTTTTTTAATAATCTTTTGTGAAAGACAATTGCAAAAAATTACCAGCCAGTACCAGCTGCGTTCGGAATTCAAAAAGCGACTAATGATGTAGTATTATTCATAGCGTTACCGGTTTTTGCTGAAAAAAAATAAAAGGGCTTATAATGAGATGCATGTCCTACTTTCTGAACTAACAAAGTTGAGAGAAAAAAAACAAAGCGAGCAGTGTCTATGAATGGCGCAGATTGTATGGGTCTGTAGGGAGGTGAAAAATCCTTACGAATTTACATTTTACTGTTTCTGCTAAAGTTTCCAAAATACCAAATAAGTATAGGTAGGTGGTAGGTATTTAGAGATACACATTTCAATCTCAGTACTGTTTATTAGTTTAAGGGTTGAATTAACTTACTATTTCACATTTAATATCGTAAATTAATAATGATTACTTACATATAATACACTACAATACACTGGTAAACATCTTAGCCTAATTGTGCAAAATGTGGTTACAGAATTATCAACAAGTTTTTTGAGTTGTTGAGTATATGAGATATAATTCATGTTTCTATCGGCCGCTGTGTATGTTTATTTTTGGTCATTATTATGACTTATTACAGTTATGACACAATTTCATCTTCTCCTTCATGGTTTTCTAATTTCATTTTTTCCGTGTATAGGGCGTGCTGATCCCTAAACATCGCATCTGTTCTATGCTTAGCATTTAAAGGACTCTAAATATTTTATATCATAAATACTTTAGCCTGTAGGAATACTTGTTTTATCCCAAACCTTTCATACTTATATTTATACTGAACCCTTCGCTTGTAACGCTAGCTCGCATCACTCGACATCTTTTTTTATTAGATTTGAATTTAGAACGACGCTCTCAGGGCTATCACTTACCAGTTTTCGTTTATTCAAATTATTTCAAATGAGCTCACCCTTGCTAACAAGTAGACAACCATGGTTATGTTCCTTCAAAAACACCGATTTCTTTAACATAAATAATTAATAACTTTATAATGGATTTTAATATAATGACAAAATGCATTTTCAAATAATGCGTAATTAAAAAAAATGTTATAAAAGCTTAAAGCATTTTTATTAATTTCAATTTAAATAGATATATAATCTTTTATAATTTAAATAGATATCTAATTATTTCAAATTATTTAAAACTTTAGCATATTTTTATTACTTTGCATATATTTATCATAAGTATCATAAATAAATATTGCATTACTCATTTATAAATACGACTGATGCATTACTTCAATAATCAAGCAAATAAAAAAGCGACACTTCCTCTTTGCTTTTGTTAGAGAGCACTCTCCCACACACATTATGTTTTTTGAAAGCGCAACATTACCGTGTCTTTAAGATGTAAGTGCGGAAACACATCCTGTTTTAAGATGTAAATTTATGTAAAATAGATCTTAATGCGTCAGCTCAGGTAACTTAAGGGGTGATGTTTTAGATTTCCGTGTTTAAGTGCACTTTGTTGTTGAATAATTACTTAAAACAGTTTGTTACTAGTTAGAGGTTATGTCGACGAGCTCGGTTAAAGTGGTACAAAGTCATAAATATAGAAAAGTTCTCAGGACGTCAAAGATATCTACACGACTCAAAATTAGGTCTATATACTATCAGCTGAATAGAACCTTGACCCACCATAGAACTATGTCACAGTGACGTTATGATAGTCGTAAGAAGTGTCAAACAAATTGTTTTATAATGTCACTGTGACACCGTTCTATGGTGGGTCGGGGTTAAATTAGGCTAATTATATATATTTGGCGCGATGGCCGTATAGTTATTAGTGGTTTTGACTGTACCTAACTCGGCTTAAGTCTTAGTACGCCGGTTAGAACTTCGTCAACATTAAAAAAATAAAAGATTTGAGAGAATAACTTCCCGGTTTTTTTTAAATAAAGGTACTGTTTATGCGTTTTTTTTATAGATCGACTTAGAAGAAAGCTTTCTTTGACAATGGTGCAGAAGAATGCTTTACCGACGCTTTTGAAACATATATTGCATAGGTACTATCATACATTGGATTTTAAAGTTTTTTTTATGTACTTTGGTACGTACATTATTAATTCCCTTTATTAATTGGTTTCGCAATGTGACATTACGACCAAATTAAAAAGACAAAGAAGATCAAAAGTACCCTTTTTCATATTTTTTAATGTCATATATATAAGTATTTCTTTCTCTGTAGTTAGGCCTAAATTATTTGTGTGAAACTGACCGCTGATATTTTAATTATTAAGAAATATATATTTTAGATCATAGTTTTATTAAAAAAAAGCAACAAAGTATCTTTGACACCTTTTATATTGATGTGTAAAATGAGCAGTGTATCAAAAGTACCGTAACCCTTTTTTTGTTTTTGTAACAAAAACTGGAGTAATGTAAATTGTATACAATTAATCCTGGTTACGCAAATTCAAACTGCAAAAGGATTTGCATATTTAGTTTTTGTTAGCAATCAAAACAACTGCTTTCGTTTTGTTTTTTGTTTAGGTTTAGATTGTATTAGAAAACAGATGTAATGTTTTGGGCTTCAATAAGAATGGATAGTTGCAATATTGTATTATAACAAAAAAAAACTACAGGGATGTTTTGATTTAGGTCAATTAGACCACGAAAAAATATTTTCCTGTCTGGTTGATATAAAATAATAAAATACCGCTTTGGTCAGAAATAAACAACACTCATTTGTACTCAAAATGACATTTACAATTTAATTTAAATCGATCGTCATAAATACCTACTTAACTAAAATAAAAAAAAAATAAGCAGCGACATAAAAAGTTCAAAACACGTCAAAATTAATATTTATTATTGAAGATAGTAATTGAAGGAAACCTGGGGACATGGTACGGTTCTTATATTCTAAGTATAAATATTAATATCAATTTAAAGACGCAAATTTGTCATCCCCCATAATAATCCTTGTAATTTGAAAATACCCTGAGACGCACCCTTTATTAAATAACCGGAATATTTATAAAGATTTGTGGCTAGGGTGACCATGGCACGGAATTCTCAGTGGAAATTGAATTTTAAAATTAAATAACATCTCTATGTTACTTTAATCACCAGATATTTTTTCATAGATGTGTATAAAATACCCCTAAAATATTATGTTACGTTTGCAAAACACTATAATGTGCACAGCACTTCATTGGAAAATATTCAACAACTAAATACAAAGAAAAACAAAAATAAACAAATGCTAACTTATATCTTTAAGATCTATTTTATTTAAACTTTGAGCGATTGCGAAATATTTGATTATTTTAGCTATTTTCTTAATGAAATCGGAAGTAGGTATACATCACGGAAAAGTACTACATAGTGAACGTTGGTTAAATAATGGTCGAACGTAGACATAACATTTTTTTTAATTAGGTAACAAAAATAAATCAGTCCCAAACCATGGTAACCCTTCTCCAATTTGTCCTACCCAAAGTACCTACAAGGCAAAAAACCGGAATTCATTATGTTGAACAAAACGCACAAAAACCGGCAGTTGAAGAGTTAACCCGAGCAGTGACGGGTTGGTTAAGTGTTGTGATTTTTAGTTAACTATAAATTACCTAATTGACATTAGTTTTATATCATAGTTTGATAGTGATATAACAAAAGAGCGCAGACAGTGAGATTCGTGAAAGAAGTGGGAGAGTGTTATAAAAACAGTGTTATAATAGTTACGTAGTGCTATAAGAGCGTATATATCTATTATTTAGAAATATTAAGATAAGTTCGTCTTTGTAATTGCAGTTAAAATCAGAAGTACGTGTAGCTGGACTTATAATTTGTACCTTGTCGCTTTACAGCCATGTACCTAATGTCCAACAAGATGGTCAAATGATAGGTAAATGTTAATGCGATAAGATACAAAAGTGAGTGTATGGTTTCAGATCCCAGTTGCTATCAGGCGGCTTGAGTGCTCGTCTACCTTTTTTTGCCTTTACTATATTTTTATCGCTAAATTAATTAATTAACGTAATAAAAACCTAAACCAAAACTCTCAGTTTTTCCAACGATGTTCTTAATTTTTGTAAAATGTAACATTCTCAATGCTCTCAAATATTTTTCTAAATGTTTTTTTTTATGTCATAGAGAAGACAAACGAGCTCACAGGCCACCTGATGGGAAATGGAAACCCATAGACATTCGCATTCACAAGACTGCAATGCAATCCTAAAACTGCAATGCGTTGCCAACCCTGAGGACCAAGATAGAATGCCTCTATGCTAGTCATTTCACCGGCTGTCTTATCCCTAAACCGGAACACAGCAATGCGAACACTGCTGTTTGGCGGTCGGTTAATGGATAAGATGGTGGTAGCGATCCGGACGGACCCTGCACAAGGCCCTACCACCCGCAAAGCACAGACTTTCTTGAGACTGTCAAAATTATGAAATGTTTCTGTAACTTTCACATATCGAGCACACAGACCCTCTATTCTATGGCGCAAAACCATATTGCTTTTGATATGGGGATCCTATCATTTTCTCGCCACTCATTTAGCAAAATTTCATTTCGCAACCAACGATTGATAAATACATCGTTTATCATTTTATCTTTTTTCAACTACAGATTTAGCAAATAATTCATTTGTTCGAATAATAACTTGACAAATTTTCATTTCATATTGTATAATTTGTCAAATAGATTATTTATTATTGATATCAAATAGCCAACTAACGATCGTTCTACAAACGTTTGGTATATTACTTTGTTTGTCATAGGTTTCATATTGTAAAAGCTTTAGTACAAAATCGCCATTACATTTTAAAAGATTTAGCCCTTTTTAGGACGGGCGGACGGCCGGACGGAAGTACCCATTTATTTGAGTAACATTATAGTGCAAAAAAAAACAACAAATAAAAAAACTACATACTGCTTACTATATATGGCTTAATTTGGGTTAGGTTAGGTTAGGTTAGGTTAGGTTAGGTTAGGTTAGATTTGCGTCAAGGCGCGAAGCGCCACAAATAGGTGGAATAGGAGCTCCGCGAAGCGGAGCTCCGTCGACTGTAAATGATATAAAGATACTTTTTAAATGTCGTTTTGTAAATCCATAAGTTAGCCTAACGAATCATTTTGTGTAATGAAAAATACTTAAATGAAAGTACAATATTTGATACATTTATAAATTGTAGTATTTGGTAAATGACTAGTTGTCAAACGATAAGTTTTAAATCGAAACATTTCTCGCAACAACATATTTGTGAAATCAATAGTATATGAAACGTTGGTTGTCAAATGAACATTTGTCAAACAAGTGTCGGTGAAATATTAAACCTTTGATAATTATGTTAACGTATTGTCAACGTAACGATAGCTCTTATTTACTTGAAAGTACGAGTAATAACAGCCGAATAAAAAATACAATAACATGTCAAAGGAGATATTGTTTTACCCAGTAGAATAGAGCCAGGCCTGATGATCTGAGACCCATAGACAATACGAGTACGGTCACGAATTTTAATTGATGAAGCACTATAGAACTTTGTCGCCTAAAACAAATGATTAATTCCTATGCAATTTCTATCTTGTCACTTGAAGCGGTAATTATGACAAGGTTTTATGGTGGATTAACATTTAAAGTTCTTGATAGTAACACTGTAAATACTGCCTCGTGTATACTTTGATAAAGAGAAAAGTTCAATAAAAACACCCAATTAAGTAGGCAATATTTGATATTTTCGTTCGAGCGATTCTGAGTGCTCAGTGATTCGCATCAAAGGGAAGAAAGGGATCTTTGTTTGTTCAAGGGCTCGCTGGGCTAATCTTGAGCGACAGTGCTTTATGGGGTTCCGTAGCTTTGGACCCCTCGGGCAGGAGCGTCGGTGGCCTAGTTGGTCGACTTCGTAAGGTATCGAGTTCAAACCCATATACACCGCATGTACAAATGAGTTTTTCTAACTTAAGTAGCATTACCTGATGATCTTGCGGTGAAAAGAAAAACATCGTTAGGAAACCTACACGTTCGAACAGTTGGGTGTGTAAGAGAGTAATTGCATAAAAGATCGTAAAGGGTCGAAGTGTATCCGAAAGGGCCCATATGTAAGACTAGCGACCCGTCCTCGCTTCGCTTCGGTTTATGTGAGTATGTTATATAGCTTATAGCCTTCCTCGATAAATGGGCTATCTAACACTGAAATAATTTTTCAAATCGGACCAGTAGTTCCTGAGATTAGCGCGTTCAAGCACACAAACAAACAAACATAGATAAGATAAAGCCTGATAGGCTTAGTATAGTTGTTAGTGACCTGCCTGCGAAACTAGCAGTCCCGAGTTTGATACCGGTTAATTTTGTAAATATTGCTAAGAAAATATTTTGACTTTATACATAGTGTTTTACGGAAATTTTGAAATTGAAAATGGAGTTGGAAAAAATGAGGGCGTTATTTGCAAATAAATTGGTAACATGATGTGACATCTATTAAACGCGGTGAAATCATATCGCTTCTGACGTGTTTTGGTGTTGTTTAACTCGGCAGCCACTGTCAATTCAATCATAGGTACCTATCAAAACTTTAACAATACGGAAACACATCAAGAGCGATATTGTTTTACCGCATTGAGTAGGTAGCGGCCTGTGTACAAGTTACATGCCAGTATTTTTAATTATGAAAATGACGCTTTAAACGGTTAAAAATGTACGTAAAATTAAACAAAGCATTTTGTTCATTCAATTTTTAATTAAATCAAACCAAAAAAGATCGCACCAGGATTCTATGAAACTGATTAAATCTTACGCCGCCATGTTTTTTTTAATATTCCACACGGAACCCATACAAAACTCTTAATAAATTCGATCTTAAATCGAAACGCACATGGCCCGCATATAAGGGAGGGGTCGTGGGAGGCACCCTCCGAGAGGGAAGAAGTGCGAAAAAAACATGGCGGATACCGTTTGACGTTTGGGTAACGGTAAGTTTGAGGAAAGTTACGGAATGAGTAGGCAGACTGCTTTCTACAAGCTTTTATTTAACTTGCAATGTATGTATGTACAGATGTAGTGAATAATCCTTTCCCATCGTTTTTTGTCGGATATGTTCGTATTTATCTAGCTTTCTCAATTAGCTTCAGTACCCATCGATATGCCAACTGAGAAAGCAAGATTAATACGAAGTTATCCGACCGAAAACGATGGGAAAGGATTATTCACTACATCTGTAAGTATGTATGTGTGTTCGGGTCAAATCTTGCAAGTTAAATTTGGCCCATTTCCCGGTTCCCGATGAAGCTGAAAATTTGCATACCTTTAGTTCTGATGACACTACAATAATATAGTACCATCGCGCTGGTCTGATGATGGAGACTCAGGGTGGCCATAGGAACTCCTACGTTACACACTATGAACCCGACGTGTTGGGGCTTGTTAGAATTGCTTCGACGAGTAGATGACGACTGTGAAAAATAAGTACAGTCGGCAACAAGAACTTGTCCCAAAAGTGAATTTATTGACAGAAACTTGTTTTTAAATAAAACATGTAGTGATATTGAAATTTTAATTATGGTGCTGAATTCGATTTGATCGAATCAACAATCTATTATCTAACACTTCGCTTAAAATATCTGACACGCTTTTATGCCTCCTTGTAATAATAGGACGTGTCAGATATTTTTGAGCCCAATGTTGGATTAATATAATTGCTCGTGATTACATACCTACCCTTTTTTAATTTCATTAGTAGTCAAAAGTTAAAGATAATCTTATAGTATTGTAGACCAATGGAAGCGTAGGTAGTACTCATTTGCGAATTCTATAAATTAGTAGCTAAACAGCCTCTTCAGTCTTCTCGTGACCACGGTCGTTGCAATGCGATCGAAGCGTCCAGGTAATAATAATTCATAATGATTATTTTACAAGACTTAGCCTCGTTTAACTACAAATACTTTAGAATATTGTAAAAAAAAAACTATTACATAAAAACATCGAAATAAACAGCAAAAGACCGAGATTCCACAAACGCATTTTAATAAGTAAAATCTACTAAAAACTTAAAAAGATTCCAATTTCCTTTAATCACTTCAAAAATATGTTTATAATTTTTCTAAACCCTTAAAGAAAAAGCGTCCGCCATTATCACCCCAAAATAACTGATAATGACATCATTAATACCCTCAATTAAGAAACCTAACTGTCAAATTAAAAGTACCCCCGGGCCATTAACGTATTAGACCGCCGATTAAACATTTAGGCCCAATTAGGGTTTTTTTTAAATTAAGTTTTTTTTTGTAATAAATTCTGTTCTCCCTTGTTATGGCAATGACATCTTATTAAAATTCAGCCCGGGGCCAATCCGTGTTGCCGATTTCTTACACTGGCGGCCACGAGAAATTGGCTGTCGCTAAAATTATTAAAGGCTTCGCTCCAATTTATACTTGATCTATGGCACTTAAGTTTTTTTTACCAACGGTATTTTGCACTCCAGGGGGCCTTATATGGTTTTTTTATCGCGTGATAAATTTTGGATAAGGCATCCGTCACCTTCTGACAGGTAAATAAGTACACGTGTCAAATAGTGACGGATGCTTTATCCACAGTTGACACGCGATATTAGGCCCGCTGATCTTTAATAATCTAATCATAACATGATAATTGCTTCAGACAGGTTATAAGGTAATCAATTTAACCTGCTCTGCGTTATCTGATCAAAGGGGATATACACTGAAACACAACATACTATTAAAGGAATCCAATTGTTAAATTGATTTTATATAAATATAAGTAACTGAAATGGTGTAAGCGCCTAGCTTAAAAATGGCTAGACTGATTTACCATTTTTTTTAATGTTCTTAATATGGTTTATGGTTTTCAATGTTTTTAAACTAGCCGCATTATAATTCAGTTATTTCATTATTATTATTAGATTTCATCATCAGGTGTGCCAATTCGTCAAATAAAACACTAGTGATTTTTCGTCTGCGCCGTTATTTTGTCCTACACCACACCAAGTCACCTTTAGACCAATTTCGGAATTCCCTTTTTCTTCCTTTTATTTCATTTCAATATAGCGCAACGTGGATGAGTAGTCAGTTGGAAATATTTTTGTTATCTATCGCCCTTCATCCCATAACCGCTACTGAAGTTATAACCTTAAGGGCGTTTGTTGCTTGTACATTTTAGAAAACAGAATTGTATTAAATATTTTCCTAATAACGACGCAGGGAGAGCCGGGGTGAAATTGGTTGTTATTTGAAATAAATTTTATATGAGAACGCACGTCCCCTGTCTCCCCTTGGCTTGAGTATGCTTTTGTTTTTTGTCGCGAGAGTTTTATAACAACGTACTGTTGAAATGTTTAATAAAATATGTAACTTTCGGCGACGTTATGCCTTGTTAAGATAGTTGGTAGACTTTTAAATTGCCACGAGTTTTGTTATGCAACTGAAGTTGCAAGAAACATTTGCGTCATTGCTGTTGATTTATCATTTTATTGATAAATATATCTTTTGATTTATTAAATTGTAGTAAATAGAGATTGTACGTTACGCCTACAACGTTTTAGAGTATAACTTTAAGTTTTACTTTTTATTTATAATTTATATGTTGATCTAATTGTTTATTTTGTTATTTTGTGTGTTATAATTAAAATTGGAAATTATAATATTCTTGTTTTATTATTAATTGCAATGAAATCTCCTATCATTATTACATTATATAATTGTTTCTTATCATTATTAAGTCATTACAAAATTGTATTAGGTGCTATCAAATTACTGACTAATTTTAGAGTTGTCAGTTTACATAAAAGTATCAATTTACGACAGAAATGTAGAATACTTTTATGTGATTTTTATCCGTAATTTTTGCAACAAACATAATCTCATCTATATGAATCATAAGAAAGAAACGTCTTAGAGACTACTTAACTCGTTCCCTTTTCAAACGATTGTGTGAAAAATCGTCACTAAGAACTCGTTGTTTTATCAGTAAGTATCTAGTTAACTGAACTAATGGTTAATATTCGAAAATCACATTTTAGATTTAACAACTGGTTAAGATTTTTAACTATTATGTCGAATTTCACCAACAACTGCACAATGATTAGAGTGATAAGATAACAGATGTCAAAATTTATGAACTAACAGTCGATTAAAATTGATTAACATTTAGCAATTATAATTTTTTTAACATCGTTTGGTCACATGTTTGGTGACATTGGTAGGTTTAACAATTAAGACGAAAGGAACGATTTAAGGCGAGTTATTTGATCAGTAGATAAATGATAAATAAATGGATAAGATTCAAAAATCAAATCGTAAATGAGACACGTTTGGTTGAGATTTAACAATTGGTTATTTTTTTTTACTATTATAAAATATGTTTGACTACTGATCAAACAACCGACCCTAAGTCATTAACTGGCATCTTTTTTACTTTCCCTGAAAAAAGGCGCCAACCGACAATCCGTACTTTTTCCCGCCATTTCAAAAACCGATAATGACTCTACCAATAATCTGGTAAATTAAGCAATGGTATCCCGGGGTCTCCACCACGTTCCCCCGGGACTCCGCGGCCGGGATAAAGTAATGCCGGGTAATTATCAATTAGCTCGGACGCTTGTTCCTGAGGGATGGATTCTTAGAGCTGATGAGCCGTTACTCCACGTAAATATTTTTGGTTTTATGTCTTTGTTTTATTTAAGTCATAATTTTTATGTCGCTGGAATCGTAAAGAAGAAATTGTTACATATGTAAAAAAAAATGTGCTAAGACTTGCGATAATTTATTATGACTAAACTGTAAATAGTTATGGCAGGCAATATAGACCTGCGTCGCTATTGCCTAACGCACTCGCAATCTCAATTGGCTTCAAAGCGGAACAATTGTTTTCATTTTGTATGCAGACAAGCCTTCGATTTTCAAAATGAAAACAATTGCGATTGCGAGTGCGTTAAGCAGTAGCCCCTCTGGTGAAACGAGAGAGGGCTTTTTTGAGGTATTGAGGTAATGTTCCAGTATATAATATAGAGGCACAGAGTTTTAAAATGTCAATGAGGTTTGGTTAGATAGAAGCACACAGTTTCGTCGGCCTGATATGTATGTCATTGGTCATTGTTAAGTAGAGTGTAATATGACGTAAATTCATTACTGCTATCATAGTTATTATTTTATTGGAAGCACTCAAATCACTTAAAGAAAAGGGACTCCTAGAACTTTCAAACAATGAAAAGTTAACAAAATTTCTAAATGGGTCAGTTATCTGTTAGTATATTATGTAACGCACCTTTTTAATTTTTTGAAAGCTGGGCCAGTTCAGGAGTTTGGCGGTCTCATGCCTACTGTCATAAAAAAACATTCATAAAAGGACTTTTAAACTGTGTTACTTACCCATGAAACCAATTATTTGTTATGGCGCCAGTTTTTGTCTATTTCAAAAACACTACGGTAGTAAAAAAAACCTAATTTCCTAGGAGGTTAACGCAGCTCTATATAATTTCCTACTTCAGCTCGATTTGATTAAGGCTAATTTACTGTGGTTCGAGGTATTAGGAATGATGAAGCTGATCTACGGCTTCGGAGACGGAGCGAGTCGAGATCGAAGCAATCACGAGTTTAGTTAGAGGGTAGATGATTCATAATATATTAGTTGTAAAAGCGTTCTCTAATAAAAAAATAGAGCGGTATTTTTTTTATGGAAGAGGGAAGGTGATTGAGGCCACTTGATGATAAATAGGATCCGTGACCCATAGACATTTACATTCTCAAGATTGCAATTCTAAGACCACAAATGCGTTGCTAACCGCATGCCGCATGCATTGACGACGCGCTGGCCTAGTGGGTAGTGACCCTGCCTACGAAGCTAGCGGTCCTGGGTTCAAATCCCGGTAAGGGCAGATATTAGTGTGATGAGCGCGAGTATTTGTTCCTGAGTCATGGATGTTTTCTATATATTTAAGTATATATTTCTCTATATAAGTATTTATATCGTCTAGTACCCATAATACAAGCCTTGAGCTTAGTTTGGGACTAGGTCAATTGGTGTAACATTGTCCCCTGATATTTATTATTATTTTATTATTAACCCTGAGGACTAAGATGGAATGCCTATAATACTAGTTATTTCACCGGTAGTCTTATGCCCACCCGGAAAAGAGCAATGCGATCCGACAATGTTTTTTTTTTATGGCGTATAGAAGGCAAACGAGCACAGAGGCCACCTGATGGTAAGTGGTAACTGTGACCCATAGACATTCGCATTCACAGGACTGCAATGCAATCCTAAGACTACGAATGCGTTGCCAACCCTGAGGAAAAAAAAAAAATCCGCATTGTATACGGCTAATTCGAAAATTAGCCGTATACAATGCGGCCGTCAATATATAGCTAATTTTCGTCACAAAACTGACAAAGTTAAAGTTCCTTAATTTCAGTCCTTAATTGGGTACACTTTTTAGTGAAAACGCCCAATTACGTCATTTTGACATAATCCTAACTAGTCCAGAAATCAATTTCCTTTACTGTCCATAAGACTAATATTTATTCGTCTGTAAGATGAGCGTGAGTAAATAAATTTACGTCTTATAAATTTCATGTCTTTAACTATATGTATTTATGTACAGTCAGCATCAAAAGTAGCTAAGCAGAATAACATTCTCAAAATGATCTAGACACGACGTATTCTCTTGACAATAGAGTCGAGTGCAGATTATTATGACCTCTTCGGTTGCGTCGCTACTTTAAACACTGTATATTAAGATTGAACCCAGGACCACTAGAACAGTACAAACCAGGTTAAGACTGCACCGAGCAAACGTCGAGCGTCCAGTGGCGCCCTCATTAGTATTATTGTGTTTTCTAATTAACTAAAGAATTTACTTAAAATTAGACGATACGTTTTTGTAGCGCAAGTAAAAACACAATTTATAGGATACGTAACAAACTTTAATAATAATTACCCTTTGAGTAGCCAACTTAACGGGAAAAGGTGTCCACTTTTTTTTTTTAAGTTGATAACTCGAAGGTGAATTGTTATTAAACTATGTGATATACCCTTTAAGTTGTGTTTTCATTTGAAGTACAAAAACTATTCAACCAATTTCAAGAAAATACTTTAATTGATTAGAAAACACAATAATAGTAAGGAGGGAGCCGCTGTACATCCGGCGAACGCTCGGCGTAGTCTTAATCTCGTCATCAAAGTCACATACATATACATAGATTAAATCACGCCTGTTTCCCAGAGGGGTAGGCAGAGACCACTTCTTTCCACTTGCTACGATCTTGACAAATTTCTTTCACTTCTTCCACATTCATACATCGAGTCATGCACGCACGTCGGTTTCGGGTACTACTTAAGATTCGGCCCTATTCCAGTATTTCTCCGATTTGACTCGAAAAAGTACGCCTAGGGCGGCCCCTGCCGACCCGTCCACTCACTTCGCAAAAGTCAAAGTCACATCGTCTTTGAAACTGTAAAACAAAACAATGCCTCCTGAAATCCTCCCCCACACGCCGAGCCAATACATCCAACGACAGCCAATGAAAAATGAATGGGAACGCATCAGCCGCAACTTATGCTAAGTAACACATAAATCCTACCCCTCGGCGGTTTCTTCGCCATTTATTCTTTTTTTTGCTACCCCCTAATCCCGTTATTAATGGTATTTGCCCCCCCGATGTATGCTCTTATTGTTGGGAGATAAGAGAACTTTTAAAACTTGCGGTCTTAATTCGAGAGGAATTGGAATGGTGCCGATATTGTAATATTACGATGACGACGTTTTAAAAAATACTAACATGTAGGTATACATACATACCTTCACGCCTGTCTCCCAATAAGGTAGGCAGAGATTATGGAACGCCAGGTGCACCGATCTAAACACACAATTTTCGCTGCCTCTACATTCATCAATCTCTTCATGCACGTACGTCGGTTTCGGGTGCTTTTGATTTGGCCCTTATTCAGTACATCGTGAATCTGATCACCGTACGTCCGTCTAGGACGTCCCCTACCGACATCTCCGCTCATTCTAGCTCGCCATATCTCTTTCGTAACTCTCTTTTCATCCATCCTTTCTAAATGACCAAACCAACTTAGCATACCCTTTTCGATTTTAGTCACTACATCTTTCAATCCACATCGTTCTCGGATCTCGCTATTTCTTACTCTATCTATCATTCTAACTCCACACATAAAAATATATTAAAATAAAATTTTAGTATTATTGTACTAGAGCTATTTTAAAAACGGCTTTTGCCGAACGGTCGATCGAGCGAGCGTAGACATACGACCAAGTTTAAAGCTACCTAATTTAGAATGCACGCCCTAAAATGTTGTTTATACGCTTTGACGGGACAAGTTAAACTCTCTGGTTAGTAACAGCATGTAACCTTTAATACTCTTTATTAGGTACACAGTTTATTGAATTAAAGACATGCATAACTATTATAATTAGAAAGTTTAATAAAAAATATTTATTATATTAATAAATGTTTTAACTCAGTTGTTTTAACGTATAAACCTTTTTACATCAACATTAAAAAAACATTTAAGGTTAGTTTAAACATTGCTACCCTATACAGGGCGCCTCTGACCTTTAAATGCATGGATCGTTTCGACTCCTGAAACTGAACTACTTTTGTTCTGTAAGATGTTAAAAATATGTCCAACTTAAATTTTATTTTTTTCATAGAAGTTAAATGTAATTTTCAATGTACGCCATCCAATTCTACATTTTCCTTTAGCCCTCGTACTAAGGAAATGTCGCCCCCGTACCATGAGATCGTGTTTTTATGGCCATGATGTAATACACTGATTTTACAACCAAACTTTAACATCAGTTAGTTATCTAAATTTAAGTTATTTTTTAATGTTGCAGAACAAAAGTAGTTCAGTTTAGCGACTAGAATCGATGGTTGCATTTAAAGCCCCAAGGTCAAAGGCACCGTGTATATATATAATAAGTACTTTAATTTGAAAAATATTTGTTATATTTTGCTACGTAGTCCTTTTCCAACCAAACCCAAATTGCATTACGTATAAACAGATTTAAATCGTAAAACGCCCAACCGTTTTTAAGGCTTTTTTGTCCGAAAGTATACCTACGTCTCGTGTTTGCTACATATATATGTTAATATATTTCGCCATCACCGTCATTTCCTGAGCTAAGGGTCCGGTGGCATGACAACAGCCCCCCACACATTAAATATGCCGCACCCGCGGGGTGACTTTCACCCCCAAAAACTCCATATTTTTTTGTCGAATTGAACTTTTAATATTGAGCTTGTTGCGTAGTACTATGTGGTTGTTTATACTTTTATTAGAGAATTAATTAGGAAATTATTGTGATGTCCAATCGGACTGTCTTATGTTTAGTTTTTGTATTTTTTTACACTTTTCTCAGAAAATGGAGACTAAGTTTTACTTGACACGAAGATTAAGCATTGCTATACAACTTGGCAATACTGCCAGCATTTCACGACAATGCCTATTGGGTAGTGATTCTCTCAACAACGACGGTCGGACGGACGAACGAGTGAATGTCCAAGCCGCGAGTTTAAGTAGTCCCGTCAGAGCGAACAAAACACATTTTAGCGCGTGCATTTTCAATTAAGCAGTCTTATACGTTCGATCCGTCCGCAGAAACCATGCTGCTAAATTGAAAATGCACGCGCTAAAATGTGTTTTGTTCGCCCTGACGGGACTACTTAAGCTCGCGGCTTGGACATTCACTCGTCCGTCCGTCCGACCGTCGTTGTTCAGAGAATCACTACCCTGGCAGTGGTTTGTTAGATTAGTGTAGTACCTATTAAGAAAATTTGTAAGTTCAGTTGTTTGTTTTCTTATTTGCCGCTTGTACCTAGATAATTTGTAAATGCAAATAGGTATTTAAATAACGTATTTTAATACTCATACTCATACTCATACTTATTTATTCATATTTTTCGATAAAAATACATGTCATGTAATAACTTCACAACTAAAAACTACACAATATAACATTCTCATATAATACGATTTAGGGCCGTCTATATCGCGTGACAAAATGTGGATAATATAAGTACATCCGTCACTTCCTAATACGTATATAAGTACGAGAGTGACGGATGCTTTGTCCACATTTGACACACGATATAGACGCAACCATACCTAGGCCTATAGCTGTGACATTTTTTTTAATTTCTGTTGCTAATTAAGTAAAAAAATGGATACATAAAAAAACGTATTAAAATGTAACTAATGTACAATGAAAAATAAGGCTTAACAATATTCGGTTGGGTTTTTAAACGTTTTATGGCTATAATTTAAAACAAATAAACTGGACCATGAGTAGCAAATTATAACTTCACTAAAACATATCATTAAGTGTACCTACAGATGTAAAACAGTACCATGAAAAGACAGCTGATGTAAGTCACTGAACATTAATGAAATTATATTCTGTTATTTTTAAGTAAGTTGTTGGTTCAGATAATAGTTAACAACTTTATAATAATGGGAATTATTGTAACAGGATTATAATTACGACGCATGTTTTCTTGGAAAAAGGAAGTTTATTTGATATGTTGTCTGTGGCTTCATTTTAAAACCAAATTACTTTTAGTTTTAAATACAGTGTGATCATTTTAACAGCGATATTCGTTTTTCTATGAAACGCAAGTGACGCATTATACAATCAGATGCAAGTGCAAGTGTGATAGCGATATAACGGTTCGAGGAGCTATGAAGAAGCTGGGTAGTACTATAAACTTATTGTTAGATATATTGCAAAATATACTGATGCTACCTACATATTGTATTCGAATCATAAAATTAAGTGATTTGATTGGATAAATAAAGCACTATTTAGGTATAAATTTGTTTTATTTACAGTTATAATTAGATAAATTATACTTATACCTATAACCTATAACCTTAGAACAGGGCACCATAATTAGTACTAAAATATTAAACCCTTAACAGCGTATTTTAGGACCGTATTAAGAAACTAACGTTGACTGAGGACACGTCGTAATGTTGTTCAAAGTAAACGTCAATTCATTGAAAACGGTAATTTAAGACGGGTTTCTCAACCGAGATCAGTTGTGGACGGTCCATAGTTTAGACCCCATGGCCCCATGGACCCCACAGATGCTTTTAAAATTCACAGTCGCACGTCATGGTGGCATGCTCTATGGTTCGATTGAAATATTGACTGCTTGTGCCTTTAAGGTTGCATTCGACTAAACTAGAATAAGGTCTTATACCTAGATTAAACGCCGAATTTGTATAGACTAATCTTGGAGTAAGTCTTATTCCGGTTTGGTGTAATGCGGCCGAAATAATATACTTTTTATATTGACATGAGAAAGGCAAACGAACTCATTGGATTGCAAATACGTTGTCTAGGTCTACTCAGACAAAGATGGAATGCGCTAATAAACGTATTTTCACAGGCACATGTTACCCCTTTCAATACCAATTCCTTGATAATTTCGACTGTAAATAATTTAGGTAACAACACTATTATGTAAACTCTCTTGAGAACAAAAACATTCAACAATTAGCGAGATGCCAAAATTTTATACCGATATTTTTGAATGAAAATAACACCGGTATAAGACCCTGGATTAAATACAACATAGCCAAACTTTAAGATATGCAAAAGGAACATAAAAAACACGCATATTAAAATACAGTAATAAATAAATATAGTTTTGCTAATTCATAATTTTATGGTTGTTAATTAATTTATTATTGCATGTCCGTGTATTGAATTGTGGAATTTAAGAATTTGGAATAAACATCCTGTTACGATACGTCTAAATTATAAGTTGTTTAAATTTTGACAGTTCCTGTGGTTCCTGGGCAATTATAATCAAGTTTTGACAGCGGAATGGTAAAAGTTACCCCTAATTACGGAGTTTAGGGGGTGCTTTCATAATTATCCAATCATTAAGAAGTTGTAGCGTTGATCCATTTTTAATGAAATTAGGCAACAATATTTTAAAACGGTTAAAATTATATGACATACTGAAGTATGATTTTCTAAATGTAAAAGTTTCGTTATTTCTGTCAATTAGTTAAAAAGGTTCTTTTGAACTTCACTTAACAGAATGGACGAAGCGGTTAGCCTTGTTGGTAGTGGACCGATCTACGAAACTAGCAGTCCTAGATTCGATCCGGGGTAAGGGCAAGTATTTGTTACTGAATCTTTAATGTTTTTTACGTATTTAAGAACGAAATTCTGGAAATAAGTATGGTTACCAGTCGTCTGAAACCCACAGTACAATCGAGTTCATAAATTATGTTTACACTTTAGTACCTCGTCACTTTAATCGCTGTAACTATTATTTATGGCAGTTTAAACATGATATTAAATAGACAAGGTACTAATGTGCACTCATATTTTTTATCAACTCGACTTTATCAACTAAAACTTGTTTGGAACTAGTTTAATTTCTATAAGATATCCTGATATTAGATTACCCGTGACTTCGTCCGCATATATTTCGATTATGTTCGTGTTGGTCCAAGATGCCTAGGACGTCGACGAATATGACGTCTTGGACCAACACCCTCGAACAATAAACATCGAACTTCACTTGTTAAGTCCGTTTGATTTCTAATTATCGTTATTCTATTGGGATCTTTTACATTTTCCGAGATGAAAAGTTTTTTTTTTATGGCAAGTGGACTGATGGTAAATGGAAACTGTGACCCATAGACATTCGCATTCACAAGACTGCAATGCAATCCTAAAACTTCAAATGCGTTGCCAACCCTGGGGACTAAGATGGAATGCCTCTATGCTAGTCATTTCACCGGCTGTCTTATCCCCAAACCGGAACACAACAATGCGAACACTGCTGTTTGGCGGTAGGGTAATGGATAAGATGGTGGTAGCGATCCGGGCGGACCCTGCACAAGGTCCTACCACCCGCAAATTAACCAAATAAATATAATAAGTTAACCAAATCAGTAGTTTTTCACGAATGAACATTGACGCTCCTCTATAATACCTATACACAAGTACTTATTCAAATTAGTAAAGCTAATAATACAACAACATACCTAATGTTATAACATTGTGGAAAACATAACCAGAAAGCGCGCAGCCATGCCACGTCCCATCCACCCCCATACAGTTGATCCGTCGAAATAAGAACGCTAAAACCACCCCCCCTGCCCCCGAGGGGTGCGTCGCCGACTGTGATCTTTCCCAATACGTTATCATTGGGAATAAATACACAGCCCGAATAAATGCCTTTGAAACCGGTTTGGTAACGAGGTACCTATTTCATTTTTTCATGAACGTCTATCTAAATCTTTAATTATGTACGTTGTAAGGACAAAAATCATGTTTATTGTATTTATGAAGGGTTTCGTAAATCTATGTCTCTTTATTGGTTTACTCTGGAAATATCGATAAACGTTTCATCAAACGTTTCACTTCGCGGAATTTTCATTTCATCGACTAGATTTCGACGTGCAGGGCTTTTTTTTTGTGGTCACTGTTTTAAAGTAACCTAACCTACGTAACGACTGCTTAAGATAACCTGAAAACTATAAGGTTTCAGCAGAAATTAGATTTCGATGAAATGAAATTTTCCTCTTTATTAATATGTCTTAATTTATTTTGTCTTGCAGAAGCTCTGTAGGAGTACGTAATTTACGTTTGACAAAGTGGTCTATATCAACTTACAGTGTTCACTCTTTATAACGATTAATTATAAAGAAAAACTTCATACCCAATACGTAGGCATTGTCTTTGAATAATTACACAATATTCTTAAACAGACAATTTTTTTGTGTTGCGTCGTTGAGAAATAGTTAAGGATTTTTTTCTTATGTTGTACCTTAGTAGTTAGGTACCTAATTTAAATTTAAAAGCTACTACAACATTTAATTTTGGTCGTGTAAAAATTATATACCTAACTAAACGGCCTTCAACATTATATTACCAAAAACTTTTTGTTTATAGGCTTACCTTGAAAGAAATACTTTACCTTTACTCTTGGAAATCACAAAAGAAAAGAAAGCTACCAAATGCTAAATTCGACAGTTCTGTTCCCCCTTCATAAACTCTACCGAGCTCGCACTGGCATTGAAACAAAAGTTTAACTTTTTCCTCTGCCATGTTGTGCGTCCCGCAGCATTCGGTCTGCTTTACCCGCACGAGCATATTCGTTTTGCTACTCGACGTTAGATGGCGCTAGTAGTCTATTCAGATTCTAATTAGAACATTATGATATTAATTTTGTTGTTTAGTGTCTCGAAACCTTATATTGAATAGTTTATTGGGTTATTCTTATATTTCCTGGTTATTTAAAAGTTAAATGTAAAATAGCATCTCAAATCAAGTAATTATTTCGAAGAGGGTTGAGCTTGATGTTCAGCCCTCTCATAGATGGCGCTCCCGTAGAATAATACGTTATACTTAGTAAAACCAAGATGTCGCTAGCAGTACTCCAAAGAACAAGAAGGGTCAAAAGTTATTGCAATACATTTTCAAAGTAATACCTACCTGTCTACAAATAAATCTTTGTAAATGATATATTATAAAATACAGAAAAAAATAAAATGTACAAAAACATGAGTCTTTGTGCTTACGTTAACTAGTAGTAAAAAGCACTTAAGCAAAAATCGACGTCATCATCATTAATTATCAATATTATTACATTCCAGTAGGTATGTTTTTGTGCTAAGTTACTTTAATAACATGAGGTAAGTAATAAGAAAATGTCCAAGTCAAATATGTAAATGCAATCAAGTAAAAAAATTGTGGCCTATCTACTTTTGAAATTAACTATTTCTAAATGGTCTTAAAGGCCGAGTCAAATAATCCCGTAATCAAAATATCTAATAAGAAATGTATCAGTTGTCATTTTACTAGTCCTCTTACTCTTAAACTGGAATACAACAATGTCAACAATGCTGACCGGCGGCACAGATAACAGGTAAAATTAAATTTTACGCATTTTACCGCCCGCTAACTTTAGATAAACAAGTTTACCCAAGTTTATTAAATAGCTTTATCTTGTGGTAAGGGGTTTAAATTGGCGTTTTTAAGTGTACTAGTAGGTACTTACAGATTGTTCACTCATTTCGATTTTTTTGGTACCTACCTACGATTTTTTCATGCTGTTTCAAAATAAAAACGGGTTTGTATTCACGACTTTTCTACCTTAGACAATTTAAGGGTTGAGCACACAAAAGATCGCTTTTTTATTTTTGCGCTATCTTCCACTAACCGGTGTGTAAAAGAGACACCGAACAATCAAATTGGCATTTCTATGAAGTTTAGCATGATGATTTTTGAAAATGAAAAAGAAAATTGAATATTCGAATTTTTTATTGAAAATAAAAAATTTATACGTAACGTTCTTTCGCATGCGATGCATTGTCTACTTTAAGCGCTCGTTTGTTAAAACTCGAACCACGCTGCATGGCTCTTTAGATCACCCAGGCAGGCCAGCATAACAGGTATAACAGATACGTGTCGATTGGAGTTGCTTATTGCATAATGCTACTGCTGTCGTCATTTTAGTTCGGTTCGTTATGGATCTCGTTAGTAAAAACGACCCACCCGTAGCTAAGCGTCATCTGTCATCTATCTCTTTGGCCTCCATAGCGTTATCGTTCTCTAGCCTATGCTTAGAATAAGAGTTGTGTCTTCCACACGAAAATAAATTTTAACTAAAGATAGCTTACTAACACACACATACACACATAACACATACATACAGCCACCATGGTAACATGACAGCCTGTGAAATTACCTTTATTAGGGCATTCCATCTTTGTTTGAGTAGACCTAGACAACATATTTGCAACCTACTAGATTGGTTCCGATCCTGCATTTTTTATTTTGTTTAGGTATTTTATATATTGATTTTTATAGAAATTACTTTTAGTGTTGTACTTATTTGGCTATTCGTTGTAAATTAATTATTTCTCAATCGCTCAAAGGTTAACTGGAAGAGATCCCTTAAAGGGATAAGTTCGCCTTTGTACATCCCTGTTATATTTTTGTCTATTTTATAATTGTTATCTCTTGTTTGTACAATAAAGTGTTTACATACACATACATATACATACTACCTGATAACGGTGTATCCGTTTGGTTCCTCATAACACTTAAAGTATTTTGTTAAAGGCACAAGCAGTCAATGTTTATATCTAACCGTAAACTGCGACTGTTAATTTTAAAAGCATCTGTGGGGTCCATGCAGGGGCCATGGGGTCTAAACTATGGACCGTCCACAACTGATCTTGGTTGAGATACCCGTCTTAAATTACCGTTGTCTATGAATTGACGTTTACTGTTAACAATTGGGATAGTTCATATTTTTACAATTACTCCAATTCGAAAACCATTTCGAGGAATAGGGTTTTAAAGCCGTTCTGCGTTATTAAGTTCTTGAAATATTTATTTATTTTGGATATTTCGGCAAAAGTATATTAACCTTTGTTTGACTTTCGTTTTCGGCTTGAGGCTCTCCTAGGTGTATCCTACGGGTTAGGCGAAAACAGCTTGAAATAGTATGTTTTAATACACTATTACAATCACGTTTTTTCATTAGATATCATTTAATTGTTATAATTTAATAGAAAATGCCATCCCAAATTTAAAATAATCATGTCATCCATAAAAGGTCTGCTAAATAAATAAAGATATTAAAACAAATCTATTGGGTCAAATACAAAATTAATGAAATTGGTGTCTTGAAATTTCCTATTCTTTCGAATTAGAAAGCAAAAACCGTGAGTTATTTTTTTTGGTCAATCCCAATTTTATAATATACCTAAATATAATAATAACGCAGCTTGTAATATAACTTAACTATTTTTAAAGTCTTCTTGATACTTCTGTCACGCAGGCTTCGTTTAATTTCAATCTGTAATGTTTACCTTATAGAGTGATATCAATTGTTAACTTGTTACCGATACATTGCGCGCTGAATAAATATGTATTAAAAAAAAGTTTAACTTTTCTAAATGTGGGTTCAAGTGACAATCTAAAGGTTGCCGCAGACATACGAGTAACCGCTCGTCACCGGGTCGGCTTCTAGTAAGACGTTGAAAAGTGAACTTTGACTTGTGTTAGTACGATACATTTTTCAGTGGACAAGTGGCGATTGTTTTTTCACTTTAACTTTAAGAAATGAATCGTACTATCACAAATCAAAGGTCACTGTTCGATACCAATCTCAAGACTACAAATTGGTGATACTGCAAAATGTACCTTAGTGTATTACTTGGTAAGGTGTATTTTGCACCTTATTTAATTTGTAAGTTACGCGTTGCAGTATTACCGTCGAAATGCGTTGCGAACCATCTTAATCAGGGATTGCTGTTTCATTATTTATTATTTGACAAACGGTGTCATTTCGCGAGTTTATTTTTCGTTATACATCTATTTAACCTACTTCATATGAAACGGTTTAAGGACAAATACATTTGTTGCAAAATTATAATTTATACTTACCTATCATTTTCAAAGTTATACGTTTTCAAAACTTACTTAACAGCACCCTGTATGTTGTTAATATTTACTAGTATTCGTATAGTATTTGTATCGTATTTGTATGGGATCTAGTGCCTGTAACAAGACAGCCGAGTCATGCATGTTCAATCACGGCCGCTCAGAGATTTGCATAAAACGATGCTGTACTGTCGGTGACAGAAGCGTTACGATATTTTCACGACTGACAAAAAAAAAATTTTTTTGTTTACCATTGCGTAAACTAAGTTGTTTTATAGTTAGTTACCTTTGATAGCGAATTTGTTTAGACGTTTTGAGTGACTTCCAAAGCCGGACGATTTCATTTATATCTGGTTACATTGGGATATAATACTTGCCTGTACCGACCAATTTGACCGCTTCATCGATAATACTTACTTAATCAGTGACGAAAATAACTGTACCGAGCTTCTATTCAAGTCGTTCAAAGAATATTGGCCATCTTATCGTATTGTTTCAAGTTCGGCCGCCATTACTGTCAAGTAAGTAAAAGCTATGCAAACCTTGACAATACGAGCACACATCAAATGCAGAAATTTTTTAAGAAAAAAAAAAATTAACACTTAGTCAGTTTATAAAATAACAGTTACTGAGGCCTCCCTTTAGACTTAAAAAGTCTGTATTGAGACGCCTCGCTCTTCCAAAAATCAACACAAATGACAGGTACTTAACTTAGCTCTTTAATAAATAGTACGTCATAGGTTACAGAATTATCAACAAGTTTTTAGAGTTGTTGGTAATTCTGTAGCTGTGCCTACCCCACTCAGGGAATAAAGGCGTGAGATTATGTATGTATGTATGTACGTCATAGGTTATGTAGCCACCAGTCATATTTACCATTCCACGCATCTGTTTGGCTCCGCTCTGCTTCATAAATAGATTTTAGGTACAGGAATTCAATTTTGACAGCCAAGACCTGCCCCTAACAAGAAACCAGTTGGATAATTGTCTAATAAGAATATGTTTAATAATACTTATGCTAGACAGACAGTTTATTCTCACTAGAAAATTTCTTATTCGATGTCGTAGTAAATTTTTCCAATTATTCATCTCTTGATGCTGCTACAGCTGAGCGAGTAAGAATTCAGGGAATCTAGAAATTATTCTCTAAAGATATTTTACGAACATGTTATTTGACACAATACTGCGATTCTACTGACTTTGTTCGTTTAGTCGTTTTATTGCTTTGATGCAGTGACATACAGATCCAGGTAACCTTAATAATAAAATAAAAATGACAGCTAACGTAGATAATTAAAAGCATTGTGAGGTGACGCTTAATTCGCGTAGTTGTCAAAAGTTTTCCATACCCTAAATCCAGTCCGATATCCACGATTTTAAATATTCTGTGTATTATGAAAAACTATATGTAGTTTACAAGAAATATTTTCGTGGAAAGGAAAACATACTACAAACAGACCTAGTTTATAAACAACAAATTCAAAAATCGTACAAATCGAACTAGGTTTAAATTTTCAGCTTCACGCTCCTCTTAAAAACTTTACTATTTTATTACTCAAACAAATAAGGTCTGAAAAGGTACTTTATTTACACTTCGGTATTTTTATAACTTGCCATTTTATACCAGGTCATCTTTGACTACAAATGGGATACACATTGTTAACATTGTTAATGTTATAAATACACGTAACATCCATTACGCCGTTTTGTTCCTCTCTATTTATTCCCATTACTTTTGGTGGCGAGCGTACCGAAGACTCGCGAGGGCTTGACAATCATGACGTACCCATAACGCAAGCAAATACAAACTTGTATCGTAACAAGCACTTGTGATATTGAAAAATTAAGTAAAGACACAGTAAACACGTAACGGATTAGCGCATCGAGGGTTCCGTACCGCGGCGTAGTAGCTAAGTATTTAGTACCTGGGTGGATCAACTTTTTGTTGCTGTTATTCTGTCCCGTAAGCCAGGAGACAACAATGATAGAGTTTCTTCGAAAAATGGTTATAATATACACAACTAATACGCTTGGAGGAAACCTATAAGAGAATGGGCTTGTACCTAATTGCCGCAAAACCTGATGTTTGCTGCATTTATATACTTTAAAATCGGGGTTTTAAAAAGTGACCCAGGAGACGTCACCATGGCAACGAGGTGCAAAGAAAAGTTGATTGACCCACCTAGTAAATGCTAGTTAGAGCTTTATAGCCGTTAGCGCGAGCCTGACTCTCACTTGACCAGTTTTTAGTATTTGTTACTTTTCATCCGCGTATCGGACCAAATTTGACGCTTACATCTGTGGTATAAACACACATACTCTGAAAAAATAATCGCTATCTCTGGTACTAAAGATACAGCTTTTTAAAGTTAGGACACATGGACGGATGCGGACAGTACAGGCTTAGAGTCTGACCGGGAAATTTAAAATTGTACCTATGGTATGCCTGTGTGGGCTATAAATAAACAATGATGATGCTTTCGTCATTAAGTTATAAGTTATACGTTAGACATACGTAAATACATACATAAACGCACGCCTATATTCAAAGAGTGGGGTAGGCAGAGCTACAGCATTCCCAACAACTCTAAAAACTTGTTGATAATTCTGTAACCACATTTAGACAAAAGCATTAAAAAGCATTAATTTTACTGTAGCTCATTCATGCATACTACAGATACATTTTTAAAATTCACGTTTTGATGGCCCGACTACAATAGTAATAGGGTCCCGTTTGATACCCTTCGAAGCTCTCAAAACTATATCCTTGAATTTTAAAGCCTAGGATTCAGGCACAGAGAAGGTAAACGAGCATACAGGCCATTTTATGGTCAGCGGGATCTGACACCCATAGACATTTTAATTCTCAGGACTGCAATCTTACGACTGCAAATGCGTTGCCAACCATGTGGATTAAGATAGAATGCTTCACCGGGTTTCACTGCTTCTTGTTGTTGTTTTCTACTTCACTATTTACTATTTTGCTAGTGTAAGTGTACGAATATACGAAATGCTTTAAGCTGTCAGGACCGACTGCACTTGGTTGCTATTGGTCGATTTGCAGTTTCAATGCTCTAGAAAGTGCAGATTGTCCAATAGCAACCAATTACAATCGGTCCTGACTGCTTAAAGCAGTCCGTGTATGGCGGGTCTAACTAAAGTGGACCGACGACCTGGTGGAGAACCTAGGATCACGATGGATGGCGAGTAGTACAAAGCCAATCGTCGTGCTGCCATTATACAAAAGGAGTGGCTAACTGCGTTGAACAAATTCTAAATTTAATGTGGTCACCAATACACAGTATAAAATACTTTGACTGTTATCGTATTGTCAACGCTACAATAGCTCCTAGATGCCCACTGGACATTAATGGCAGCCGAGCTAAAACAATACAATAACTTCAAAACTAATATTCGTTTTACCGAGTTGAATAGAGCCCCTGAATTATGGTTGTATTGATACCAAGCTAAAAGAACGTATAGGTAAATAAATTACCAACATTATAATAATATGAATTAAATAAATAAACCGTAGGTACTTTTTGTACGGGCATACCTGTAACCAATTATTACTTGTAATATCTGGTATTATAGTATGTTTCAAATATTATTTGCATTATAATCCCACCAAAAACCTAAATGTAAAAAATAGGCCAAATTCTTATGTGCCTCGAAAAGTGCGTAAAAAGGCACAAAACTGTTTACAGTTGAACCAACTTATTTCCACTTAACAGTTTTCTACACCGTATGTTGCAAATATCGTTTAATTATTGTTTTATTTCTAAAATTATGTAATCTATTAAAACTGATAAGTAAAGGCTCAAAATGGAAATAAATTGGTCTGACTGTGACTCTGAACTCTGAACTCGGGTTTGCAGTCTTTGCTATAAACTGCAGTATTTGGCCTTTTTTTTAATGGTACTAACATACTTCGAACAGTACTATTTTTATTCAGCTGCTTTTTGCTAAAAAAATGTGTAGCACTACTCTCCGAATAGGTTGTGAAGGGAGAAGGAATAAAACCAAAACATTGAAAAATCATTTATTAAACAACTTTAACTAAAAGTATAAGTTTCGTATATATTATTGGTAACAACTTTGGCATAAATAACATGCAATATTGATAGAAACACATATTTCAATATAAATTAGAGTAATATTTCACACGCAAATTACCATATTCGCTATTGCATTTGTAATTAGATATACATTCCATAAAACAATATTTCAGCTGTGTAGGACCTCTATTTCATTTTGCCTTAACCCTTATATTTCTTTCTTACGATACGGCCGATGTCATACCTAAATAGAAAAAAAAAAACCGGGCAAGAGCATGTCGGACCATGCTCAGTGTAGGGTTCCGAAGCCGTAACGACAAACACAAAAAACTATCTCAAAAATCAACATGTATGAAACAATTTTCTATTTAAAGTTATTTGGCGCTGTCTTAGATGATTTTTAGTAGGTATAAACCCGTTAATCGCCTGTATCTCAGGAACTAATCATGTCTACTTAGCCGTGATAGTTTTCCTTTAAAATTCGTTATATGCGCTTTCGTTGAAGATTTTTTTCAGATTTTTAGTACTTGTAGTTTTGGCTGTAGGGGGGGGGGGACACTTGACTCTAACAAAAAATAGCGCTTTAAAGCTTAATATTTCATAAACGGATCCCTTAATCGAAAAATTGTTTTCATAAACCCGCAATATTTTTGAAAGACCTATCCAACGACACCCCACACTATGGGGTAGGCAAGAAAAAAAAAATACATCCCCACGTTACGTGTAGGGGAGGTGCATTAAAAAAATATATTTTTCCAATTTTTATTTTACCACTTTGTTGGCGTGACTAATATGTACATTCATGCCAAATTACAGCTTTCTAGTACTATGAGTCTCTGAGCTAGACTGGGGACGGACGGACGGACGGACGGACGGACGGACATGGCGAAACTATAAGGGTTCCTAGTTTGACTACGGAACCCTAAAAAACAGATCAACGATAAAGCGTAGTCCTTTACGTTTATACAT
This sequence comes from Acleris laterana, assembly GCA_963966035.1. NCBI lineage: Eukaryota > Metazoa > Arthropoda > Insecta > Lepidoptera > Tortricidae > Acleris > Acleris laterana. The sequence continues at coordinate 4,118,085 of OZ014450.1, forward strand.
AGTTCACAAGTTAACAGAAACGTGAAGATAAAATGTGTTACTTACATTATATAATAATTTTAAACGAAAAAAATTAGCTCTATACTGCAAACTGTGGCAAATAAAAAGCAAGCCTTGATAATCCGCCTGCATTATTATGTAATATTCTCGTCTATACATACTATAAAAAAAATGTCACTCGTACGACCAAGATGAATATAAATCTAACGCCTCATGTTAAAATGCATCAATCCGTTTGGACTGCAGAACCTGCCAAAGAAATAGATACATATACATACACACACTCGAAAAACATATCCTGTCACTACTTCAAACTCTTTTTTGCCAAGCCATACTGGCTTTCGTTAATTATACAAATTATTAACAGATGTAAAAATTATAACAAGCTGTATATTAATAAAATGATTCGCAAAACCTGACGTTGCTCTATATAATTCAATATACGCCAAATTTACAGGCGAAATATCAAAAAGCCGGCTTTATCTGTTATTAATAAAATGATCAATTACTTACAACATCGAACCTCAAACACACATCCATTTAACACTTAAGGGCCCGTTTACAAGCGGTCGTTAAGCTCTTAGGGTCGCCGGTATTCGTTATCCATCTAATGACGATAATAAAGTAAGCAGGAAGCGAAAAACCTGACATGATAGCATTAAAAGTGTTAGACACTTACAATTAATTCAAAAAATAAAAAAGGTGTAAGTGCTGCTACCGCCTTTTACAATTAAACACTCTGTATTTACATTTTCAAGGTTGATCTTGAGTTTTGTCTGGATGTAACCCGTTGAGTGCGTATCGTATCTACTTCCGCCAGTAATTCTTTTACGGACTGAATAATTGCCTATAATGATACCTCATGTTTATCTATCCATCTACTTGTCTACGCAGTTCCGTGGCCCGATACACATCTGCGATGATATTTACGACAGTAATTAATGTAGTATCATTCTATCGTATTACATTTTTATTTGGTTATACAGCATGTAAATTTTCGTAATTACACGGAAGGTGCAGTTTACGCCCATATTTAACACTTCCGAGTAAATTGTAGGTTATGGTTGATATGGTGATAAGTTTTATTATAACTTAAGAGCTTTATTTTAATTGAACTTTGGGTTAACCTTTGTAAAATAGTACTTGTCAAGTTCAGAAACATGTATATATTTTAGTACCTTGTCTATTTCATGTCACGTATAACCTGCCATATATGAATTGTCACAGCGATTAAAGTCACAAGGTACGAAAATGTACACATATTTATGAACTAGACTATAGGTACATATTTTTATATTTTACATGTACCTAATAGCCTTACTGGAAAATTAAAACCTCAAATGTGTCCCCATTTCTTAAAATACTCTTATTCATTTTTTAATATTTTTAACGTAAGTCGCACGCGTACGATATTTTAAACAAAACACCTTAATGAATATTAGAGGTTATGTGTTAAACAATAATTGTGTTTGTGCGTGTTTCACTATAGAAAAGCTACAACGTTGTTGAATTTATAACAGGAGGTTTATCAACGGACACCTCAATAGTGACAAAACACTTTCATAATTTAAACTCGTGAACCTTCAGGTACCATTCCACTTTTTCCATAAATAATAATAACGCATTAATAAAACGCTTTTTATCTGTCACAAAAACTCGGAAGTGAAACTAACGACAGATGTGCGTGATTTTTTCTTAACAAAAACGTATGCTAATGCCGTATTTGCATAATATAATGTTCGCTCTCGATTGTGAAGCAAAAAGTTAACCCTTTTGTCGGTTGCGACCTTTTACTATTTTTTTCCTGGCACGTCAAAGGCCGACAACGGCGTATGCATAATTAGAATGGTTTTTGTCGCACAGATGTGTGACGTCCAGGAAGTGAAAAAACGGCTTAAGATTGAAAGTGAGGGGTACTAGAGGTATATGAACGTTTCTGAATTAATCAAATTAATGGGTGCTAGTGTTGAACTTTGGAGATTTCTGGCAAAACATAAATTGCACCGGTTATTCTCTGTTAACCATGTGGTTGACTGGTAGAGAATGCCTTTTTAGGCATTAAGTCCGCCATTTGTACTTTTTACTTGTATTGTTATATTGTGCAAAAAAGGCTAAATAAATAAATAAATAAGTATTTCTAGTAAAAAAGAGAGCTAAAAATTATAGTAATTAATAAACTTTTGTAAATTATACAAAATAATGTTTTTTATACACATTTAAAACTCTACACTAATACTTAAGTTAAATAAAACGACTACCAATAAACTAGAACAAAAAACCACATTATTGAATAAGTAGCTATTATTACGCTCTAAGTTTATTATTAGAAAAATTAAAATATCAATCATGCTCAACTTACATTAAAATAATATTTCTTTTTCACAATAACATTCACAAAAACATTTCTCAAACCATTCTTCATACAAAGTCGTTGCGCCATTTATCTTACAACTTGACACCATCTGACCCAAATACTTATCGGAATCATAAACAAAATGTCACCGTTTGTTACCCCTTTCTACCTGCAACCCCAAGATGTCGTTCTCAAACTTCCATTGTCAGCCTTGGGAACCATTTGAATAACAATTGTTGATAATTTATTCAAATTTCACTACAAAAGGAACTGTAATTTAATAATTTATGCTGTAACTGCCATTACGCTGTTATTGTGCGGTGCTGGTGAAATTTGGTTATTATTATATCTATAGTTTGTAACAATATAAGTCGTGGTAACATTATTAATTGGTAACATTTCACATGTGGTTTTGATAAAAATATTAAACTCACCAACATTAAGTAAAACTACGCTAATAATATAAATCTACATAACTACATACTTACAGATATCCCTAAAAGATAGAGACATTTGACATTTGGTCGTACTTCATTCTAATTCATCTTCATATCAAACATTGCGCTGATAACATCTTTTACGCTCTTATGGTTCTAGCAAGGGAGACGCGTCAGATATTTTTTGGCGAACAATTGGTGATTATACAGGGTGAACAATCTAAATGGGAGTATGGGAACTTTGTAAAGTGTTCTTAGGACGTAAAGCCTCTGTTTTAAGAAAATAAAAAAATGCTTAATATGCTTTAAAGCTTTAAAAAATAATCAAAGATTTTTGGCACACATCTCCAATGTAAACCGTTCCGTACCACTTGCACTTCCAATTAATTACAGCACCGTCAAATATCTTATTGATACCTTTTGTAATTTTTTCCCCTATTCAAAATCGAGGCATTGGTTCCTTAGAAAACCAATTACTCACATACTTTTTAAATTCCGCATATTGATCCATATTTGCTCGCCCTGCTGGTGACTAATGTATACTGGTTCTTAACTTTTAACGCATAACCTATAGGTACAGCAGATCTATAATACCTAAACTTACTGAAACTTTGAAATAGGTAACCAATTTAATTAGTAAAAGTTCACTTTAAAAATAACTTGAACTGGTTTTTTTCTCTTTATGATAATATGCCTATCAGACATCAACTAAGGAGCATTTGAACGTTACTTTTTAAACTTGGCCATTGCGATTTACCTGAAACAAAAAACACTATTGTTAAACTTCGTAAGATAATGCTTATTAAATACCTCATCGTAATTTCTCTAAGTAGTACTTTATGTTTCTTTTTACGCCGTTTTATGTTATGTACTTAACACATTAATTGTTGTTAATTAATGAACAATGGTGATCCCTGATCACGCTTTATCAATGGGAAAATACTCGTTTGATCCTACAAACACTTCACGACTAAAGTAAAAACAAACCAACTTTATCTGTTGAATAAACACTAAAAATACTTTCCAACGTATCAATACAATACTCACATTTTCCTAAACTGATTCTCAATACGAAACTAAACTAACAAAATGGCGCGTCGCGCGTCTAAAGCTCGGCCGCCATCTTTTCTATGCGCAAACTGATGCGCAGTGGACCGAAAACGCGTACCCCTTTTGGACACTATTGTTGCTTCGTGAATTCACCCACGCGATATTCTGAATTCAAATAACCCCAGTCGAATTGTCACCTTAACATGACACAGTAAAGTAACTTTCCGCTTGCGTTCTGAAAGCACAATTTTATTCAAAAACGGAACGCTGCGAAGAAAAGCGTCCCTAACGAAATATTTGATATTGCACTCTATGCTGATTTTTGTAGGCTTGTTTTTTCTTTACACTTATGATTGTATATTTTATTTACAGTTATTCTAAATTGTATTTTTTCGAGGGTAGATAAGGTTGGATTTAGGTTGTAGATACAAAAGTAAAGACTGTATATGTGTGCTGATATTTCGTGTACGGACAGAGAAAACCTTGTTATGATCGCGCTAGTGTGGGAACTTGATAAAGAAAAGGGTAACGTTAGAATCTCTATGCTGAATTTTTACCTATGAATGTGACTTTCATCGGTATAAACGCGTAAGTGTGCGTTCTACACATGTGAGCGTGTGTATTTTAATAATATTCATTTTTCCATGTCACTGCTCGTCGGTATTCCAAGAATTTCGAAGCGCAAGCCAATTTAATGTTGTTTGAAAATGTGGAATATTACAATGAGTGGCTTCATCTCTGCTTGGATATTGTTTCGGCTTCTTTTTTCAATAAAGATTTATTCACTGTTGCTAACCGCTGTTTACCTTATTATTTAACAAATGGAGTTATGAACTTGTCAAAGTTGAAAGCCCAAACTAACTTAGTAACGACAAACTTTTGAAGTATTCTTTTTTTCTTTCCATAAGTAACCAAAACTTTTGTAACTCTAGTGTTGTCTGCTGTAGCGGTAGATTAAGTAACGATGAAATAGTGTTACCATGGCGGCCATAAATAAAAACAAAATGGGCTCTCCAAGAGTGCGTAATTGATGGAGACCCGTCAGATGCAAAACTGCGCGCATTTATAGTGCCCTGAAATTCAACGGCTGAGCTTAGCTTTCATAGGGATGGGATATGTCGATAAACACGAAAATATTAACAATAAACCTCATTTTCGTTTTTATTACTTGCTTAATTTGAAATTATATTTTCGTGCATCGTTTTTATATATACTGTAGCTTTTATAGAACCAGAAATAATGTTTCTAGGTACTTAATGTTAAAATTAAATGTACTGCACACTTCTTGTCTCTTGAGAAAAACACTATATTTATGCTCAAATATAGGTGCTAAAGACTGCGGTTAACACATAGCCAAACATAATTTAAGAATTAATAATCTATTTCAATGTTTATATTTGACGGCACGATTTCCTAGTTGGTAGTGAGTAGTGACCCTGCCTTGGAAGCTGCTTTGAAGCCGGGTTCAAATCCCGGTAAGGGTAGATATTTGTGTGATGAGCACGAGTATTTGTATTCTATAAGTCTTGGATGTATTCTATGTATTTATAGGTTTATTTCTCTATTTAATATTTATATCGTTGTCTAGTACCCATAGTACAAGCATAGAGCTTTGTTTGGGATTGGGTCAATTTGTGTGAATTATCTCTCCCCTAATATTTATTTAAGTAATTATTTTACATCTTCAATTTAGATTTATTTATAATGTTTGATTTTTTGTTTCATTTCTTTATTAAGTTACAATGTGTCTTAAGAATTGTATACCTACTGCCGACCATAGTCGTACGAGCGGACTACTAGTGTTAATTGAGAAATGAAAAATTGCTCTTCCTGAAATATTGTTTGTATGCTTTGATTGGACAATTTAAACTCACCGGATAATAATACGTTCGTCAAGTTCAAGACCACGTTGTTCAACAGACTCACTTCCCGGTAAAGGCAGATACTGAAGCCCTCGTCAACTTCGTACGTTATATCCATGTTAACGAAAGTGCGTTTTTTTTATTTTAATATCTACAGTCTATTCGCGTATCTGGGGTATGTAAGTGGACACAAAAAGTTTTTAAATTGACAAGGTTAAGCCAGCCATTGTCCCGAAAGAAAATAAACCTATTCCATCTCACAACCTCACATTCCACGTACGAGACAGGGAATCAAGTAATACTTAGCTGCAAATAGCAACCATTACTTTTTTTATACATAAAATGACATACCTAAGGTATAAAAGAGTGCCGCAACCAGTAAGATAGAGAAATATGCACTTAATGCAATAATCGAATATAAAAACAGTGCAGTTATTACGTCAATTATTAGCATGGAAAAATAGGCGATGCAAATATTGCAATTAGAGCGGTACCGTGTTTGATCGCATTGTTTTTATGCGTTTTATGAGGCGTTTCCGTTTCGCAAGTCAATTTGCATGTTTTATTGACAGAAAAAGTACATAATTAATAGGAATAAATAGGGTAAAAAATTAACCGCTTTGCCGGTTAAAGCATATTCGTTTATAAACGGTTTAAGTTTTTGAAAGTTCTCTAAGTAGGTATGTATTTGATTTTATCGACTAAAATATATAACTAATGGTTTAATTAAATTAAATTATTATATTAAATGTGGCTTCGTTTATAACTTATGTTTGGATTAAAAACACAGGTAAATACAGGCAATATAACAACAAAAACAAGCACAAAGGCGAACTTATCCCTAAGTATACATATTAAGGTATTTCTTCCAGATAATCCTTATCATGATTTAAAGCTTAAATCATAGTTAAAACAAATACCCAAAAACATTATCTAAAACCATCGACATTATACTATCGATAACAGCCCAGCACTACCGCGGAAACAACACATTTGTTAAAGTCGGGAGTCGATTCCACTCTTTCTGGCGATGCCCAAACGTAAGCACTGTGTTAAATCGAAGAACAAATTACTTTCCCCGGCAATCGCTGCGTTATCGTTTGTAAAGGGTAATTTTTGAACAGAATTTCCCCTTTTGTTACCACTATTATTAAATCACATATTAAATAATAACGCAGAAGTTGATTGCTTCTTTACTTTAAGCACTTTAACTTCAGTTATATAGTAAGGAGCACAACCTTTTTCTAACTTGGGTTAGAGTAAGACAGCACGCAACTTCTGTCATTTTTATTGTCAGTCTAAACCTAGCTTTAGTCGCCTTATTCAGATACCAATCGAGTTAGAGTATTAGTCGTGAATGTCGTGATAGTTTGCCCTTTAAGTTATATGTGAGAGTGTTTGAGAGAAATGAAAAAAGAACACCGTGTATAAGCACTTTCATATTTTTTCCCGATTCTTAAATTTCACTTCCATCGGTAGGTACTTTTTTGAAGCATCCTGTTTAAGACAAAATTATAATTACTTATGGTTTTTTTTCTTGTACCTACTTCATATTCTATGGCGAAATTGATACTAGCGATCATTTTTGACAAAGAAGAATGACAAAGGACAAAAGGTAGGTTGGCTAAGATGAAGAACTGACAACAACTCTTCGTCTTAGCCAACCTACCTTTTGTCCCTAATATTGGAAATGCTACCATTCCATCACAATTTAACAATATTTTAAAATATTAGGAACTTTTGCTGTTCAAATCCACTTGAACCGTTATTCGACTGAAGCTACCGCCATCTTTAAATTTTCCAACGGACCGAAAGGCCACTCGGGCAAATGAGCTGTATTCTAGTTTGAATATCGAACAGAGTAAATAATATTCCGCGTCCACATGCGATCGCATATTGTCGTCTAACAAGCAGGGCCGTGGGGGGAACGCTGCCAACGGAAAAGCGAGTAGTTGCGAACGCCATTTTGTTTTTCATGTTATATTTTTAAACCGTAGAAATGTTGACTAATGTCAATATTACATCCAGCCAGTCACATCCTACACTACAGGTTCCTACACTAAACGAAGAATATTGTTGTGTTGTATATATTTTGTAGTCACGTTGTCGAAAACGGCTCTAGCGATTTCGATGAAATTTGCACCATTGGCTTACGGGGCTTGATCTGTCAAGTCATTTTCGGAAAAAAATCGTTTTCAACTTGATACACGCTTAAAATATAATTTTCAGATTTTCAATCTTTAGCTTATGAAAGTAACTTTTAATTCAAATTGTAACAGAGGGTATTTATTTTATCATACGACAGAGCTTAAAGCAACTGTTCCACTAGAGAAGATTATTTTTTGGAAAGCAGCAATTTTTGCAGAAAAAAAGCACTTGTGTAAACTCAGGTCGTCTTCTACTGTCTGTGTAAAAATATTCAGTATGGTAAAAAAAACGTTCTCATAATATTTTATTGCAATGCTCGTTTAACTAAAATTTTATTGATATAACAGCACCACTGAATGGTAAAATCATTAGAAATAACTTGTTCCGCTAGCTCGGCCTTCTTAACAGCGCGCGTGCTGTCAAAACGAACGAAATATGCGAGAAAGAGTGACTGGATAACAAGCACGCGTGGGGTTAACCCGCCATCTTGGAACCATTCACTATCGGGAAATTTAGTTTGCTAAAGGAATGGGAAATAAATAAAATTGCTAGCTTTGATGTCTGGACTGAGGTGGACTTTTATTTAAAAAGGTATTTGGCAATTTCGAGAATGAGTCTTTGTTGGAGTTTGAATAGAGATGGCAACGAAATCGTTACTTTGATCGGAATTTTATAGAAATTCGGTCGCTATTGAAATAAGTTAGACAAGTTTAAAACAAAAATTAACATGCTAAAACGTCACAATCGTATACATAAATTTCATTAAGTGCAGTTTTTCATGGCTTATTTTGGTTCTTACAATCGGACAAAGAATAAAGTGTGTTGCCAATTTTTAACATAAAAACATTAATAAACCCTATTATGTCTCGCCGGAGGCACGCACAATCATTGACTTGATTTTAGAAATATTGGAATCTATTAAAGTAGTCAATATTTTTAATAAATCTTCTTAGACTGAGTCGTTGCGATCTTCAAGAGACATATAATTTGCCAAAGGGAAGCAACGCGTCTGCGATTCTAATCCCCCAGGATTACCACTTGCTTGACTTGCTGACGCGTTCGTACAAATATCGTAAATTTAGTATGAACACGTCTGCAATGGTATTTTAGTAAGTAGTAAGTAAACTACAACATCAACTAGTCAACTAGTCTTGATTGGTTGTAAATTTTGTTAAGGTGATATATTATTGGCTGGTACTGTAGCTTGAATTCCGAGGAATAAACGACTTCTACGTGGACGGAGACGCGGGAAACAGGGGTGTTATTCTCTCAAAAACAATGGACGGTCGGACGAACGAGCGAAATCGCAGCGGCGAGTTTAAGTAGTCCCGTCAGAGCGAACAAAACACATTTTAGCGCGTGCATTTTCAATTAAGCAGCCTTATCCGTTCGATCCATCGGCAGAAACCATGCTGCTAAATTGAAAATGCACGCGCTAAAATATGTTTTGTTCGCATACATAACATACATACATACGCTCTGTCAAAATAAACATGTGAAAACGTTACATGTTCTAAAATTTTACTTATCATAAACTCGATGTTATCTAACTAGAAAACCCTTCCAAACACCTACGCCACACAAACACACGTACACATGTAAACCGGTATAGTAAATTTTTGACACTTGTCATCTCCCCCGCATCTCAATGAGGGGCCGCTAGGTTTACCTTTGCATTTCGTTTTCATATTCGGAGGGTAAGAACGTGCTCTTTTTTCTAAAATATAAGAAGGGTTTTTAAAGGTATCGGTTTTCTAAGAAATAATGAATTTATACAAACGGGTTTATCTTTAGTTAATCTTCTTTAAAGCTATGAAATAGAGGCGTAAAAGACATACAGCTCGTCATAATCTCGAAATAAAATAGTACATTTGAACACGAAGTTCTTTTTTCTGTAAGAGCCAACAGGTCACGTGACGGAAAATAATCATGGCCTTCTATGGACACCCGCTACACCAGCGGGTGCTATCCTCTCAAAAACAACAGACGGTCGCGGTCGGACGAACGAGCGAAATCGCAGCGGCGAGTTCAGGTACCTAGTCCCGTCAGAGCGAACAAAACACATTTTAGCGCATGCATTTTCAATGAAGCAGTCTTTTACGTTCGATCCATCGGCAGAAATCATGCTGCTAAATTGAAAATGCACGCGCTAAAATAGGTATGTTTTGTTCGCACTGACGGGACTGCTTAAACTCGCCGCTTGGCCTTTCACCGTCCGACCGTCGTTGTTCAGAGAATCACTACCCTGTTCACAAAATTTAAGTTTTAAAGGCATGTACACACGTCAGACATGTCCAAGGATTAAAAATATCATAACATTATTTATGTAGATATTTTACAACTGCACAGATTACATTAAAAAAAAATTGGTCTCTTCTAAAAAGATTGTGATTGTTGTGCATAAGTCTTGATTCATACGAGCCTAACAAGACGCTAGATCAACTAAGATGTTAGTTAAATAACTAAAGAACTGGCTGCTGTCAACTAAACAAAATTTTAGGTTAGTTCACTTAGCTCTCTGTTTTTTGAGTGTACCTCTCCTGCCTTTGAAGCCCATAGACAGTTTATTTTGTTTATTACATTAAAATCTATAGAGCAGTTGAAAATATCCCTGTTCCATATTAAGTATCGATCCGATATAGTTTTTCCTTAAAAAATGTTCTTAATTTTTAACGGGTTCCATCATGATTTGACTTTTGCGAGTAGGTCTTATAATATAGTTAGCTAAGTTTCTCTGGACAGTGTTAAATAGTTAAAATATTCAAATTCAAAGCCAGTCAATTATTTTATTATGTTCTTTCTAATATTGTAATAATCTTTACACTGTAAAGTATTTAACACGTTTTTATTTCGAAACATACTGCCAAAGTAAACACATTATCTCCTTTTGTGTATAAGACCGCAAAGCGATTAACTTCACCCACTTAAATGTTAATACAGTCAAGTTACACCAAAGTGATAATGAACGGTACAACAACCCCCTGTATCTTACCCAACTTAATTACTACAAACTCCCCAATCAAAACCCGCCTAAATTGCATAACGGCTCTAAATTACGTAACAACTCACCCCCAACCCAAGTAACCACTTACCCAGTAACCGACTTCTTAAATAATACCTACACCAATTTAACCTTGACGGTACCCTAGTTAGCATGCACAGGCTTTCTTTTAAAATCTGATGTATTAATTTGCAAACTTTGCATACAAACCAAATTACACCTTACAGTGAATGCTTTAGGAGTTTACTTGTTACAACCGCGAGTCGAGTACAACGTTCCATTTTCAAAAATGGAAAATTGCAAGATAATATTACTTCGTCTTAAGCTTAATTCAAAACGCAATTTTATTGTTCTACAGTTAAAGTGTAGAATTGTTTTAAGAAATAAAGTAACTTCCGTCGTTTTATACACGGAACGGTTATTTAGCACGTGCTTCTCGTGACGACGTTCGCAATTTGTGTATAAATTAGAACACTTATCTCGTCGTGGTCTCGTGTTGCATCTCGCTCGTGCTTTTAGTTTCCCCATAAGACTATTTCTTTCTTGCTCAATGTCAGGGAGCGCGTAGGGGTGTACCTATGCCGCATCAGCGTTTTGCTTTATCGATATTTCAGGATAACTCGAAATTTGAGAGGGGTGGGTGAAGGCGGTTTATGAATAGTGGAATGATATATGTATGCAATTTATGGAATTGACTTGGTTCATGCAAATTTATCACATATCAATAAGAATATAAATGTGCTTTGGAAGGGGTTGTTTGTTTTATATTAAGTAACCTTATGCATTTATTTTGTTACAAAACAAAATGAGCCTATTTGATACTGGCAAGTCAAATAGTTCGCCTCGATTCACAATTCGAACGATTCTTTATAATTATTTTTAAAATTGGAACATCGATAGTCGACGTTTCCCGCGTCCCGGTTCTCATATTTAATTTAGTCGCGGAAGCAACAGGTTATTAGCACGGAGCTTTCCCGCCTAACTTTCCGGGCGTTCACTTTTTAAATTCCTCTCTTTCCCTTTCTAATTGGATTGCCTTCTCTGTTGCCCGTGAATGAAACTTGTTGCGTCGAATCATTTCGCATTTAAGACGCGTTCCATTTTTAAAAGTGGCTGCATCCTTAATTTGCGACTTCACACTCCGTTTCGCGAGCGCTTTGAACATTTTCGAAACACATCATCGTTTGCCCGTAAAACCTACCACACCGTATAACTTTTCACGTGAACGCGTAGTTTTAAGCGTTAAAATTAACACGTTATTAACTTTCCACCCATTAACTCTATTGAACCCTTCTCTATGCCTACGTGATCTAAAAACAACCTCCCGCAAAATGTTTTCTCTCATAACAAATATCAGACAAAGGAAAGAAGTCCTTCAAAAGACTCGAAACAATTTCATTTTGTGACAAATTGCAGGGTATTCTTATACAGATATCAAAATTCACATTTTTACCACACGCTACCCGACCCGCTCCATTTTCCTACGTATAAAGTAACGTTCCACAATCATACATGAAACGAAGCCCGCACCATATCTTACTCTCGAACCTTCACGAATCTACATACATAAATATATTTCTACTCACCACCCAATACATTTTATCTATGTTACCGTTGCCTTACTAGAACGGGAAACTTTAAAAAAAGATGTAACTAAAAGCGAACGCGTTTGAATTTTGGATCTTATTCCTCGCATGAACGATTTGAATTTGGAACTCTTTGTCGACAACGGTTGGTCGTAAAGCGGGGTTGACGCGCGATCGAGTCTCGCGAGGTATTCTCAAGGGGTGAGCGTAGTTCTTGCGCTTAGATATAAAGAAAGGTAGATACTTATGAAATTCGAAGGAAAAACCACCCTTCCCTATACTTACACAGCGCAGTCGATTCGGTTTTCGCTGAGAAAATTGTAGCGGAGTTTGAGCGGGACATTCGCTTGCCGTCAGCCGCATGGAGACGACGATTTTTCTCGAATTTCCTCCGGGACGCGTCTCCGGTTTCCAAATTTGAATTTGCAATTTGCTTTTTTTTCTTTTACGCCCGTGTTCGGATACGAGGCCTTCGATTCGATTTTTGTTTTTGTGTTTTTAATAAAAGTAGAGATCCGTCGCGAATTCGACTTGAAAACTTTACTACGAGGCATCGTAAAGGTAAGATTTATTATAAGAGTAAAGTTCACATTTTAGATAAGGTGACTTTTGCTTAGGTATTAAACATTTTGTTCTTTATTTAGGCATAATTATTTTGTTTTGTGACCTTACATAATTTTTTTCACATTTCAAGCCGGTTGGTTATAAAGTTTAGCGGCAGAAGGTAAGTTTGATCATATTTTAGAAGGTTTCTATTGGCGTTTGTAAGGTAGTAATTTAGTTTTGTAAGATGGATATTTTGGAAGTCTTACTTTGGTTTAAGCTAACTAAATACAATACTTATTGAAATCCATTTTTTTAAATACGGGCGTTGCAAGAGTCTGTCATTAAAAGGACTTAATAGTATTTAATTTATTTAATAATCCTTTGTCTAGTTCTTATATTTTGCCCTCGAAAGACTTTCTCAGGTTGTCACTTTAAGCCACCTTTTGGTAAATCATTACAACTTTATTTCTGTAAATATTCCACGTGGCAACTATATGTTTAATGACATGTCAATGACGAATGATGAACCACTCAATGAGTCAGAATTGTGTCATCTATGTATATTAAATGACTGTTGAAGTATATTGGAAATGACGCAACGATGACCAGTTACAATGATTTATGGGGTTTTTATAAATTAACTGTATTTAACGGTAAGTACTTAACTTTGTTCATTCTAGGGAATGCTAGTTTGTTTTTATCTTTCTTGCGTTGTTCCGCAAATAAAATTGTGATCCAATAAGAATTATAATTGGATAACAGGAATCGTGAGAGAATTGTGTTTTATTAAATTACATATAAAAAAACTATATAACACTGAAAAAAATCCCTCGCTTCCAACAAGAAGGTGATTATAGTGCATATAAGCGTATTGATCCCATACGACCCTAACATGGCGTTAGATTCATCAAACCCTTAAATTGGCAGTGTATCTAGTAATGCACATACTAAAATGTTCACTGTTTTTATTTTTTGGTTACTATTTTTTTATGCTGATTTCAAATCAAATAGGGTTTGAATTCACGGATTTTTTATTTTAGCCAATTTAAGGATTAAAATACTTAGTAGTTGAATTAGTAAAGAACTTGCTGTTATTACTATCTGCTTTTATTGATAATTACCTATTGTATTAATTTTTGTCAACTATGTAAAAACCTTTGGTTGGCTCTCATTTTTTCGAATGAAAGAATAAAAAAAAGCGAAATACAAATATAAGTATAAGTAAGAAATTATTTAAAGAAAGTTTTGTACCTACTTCAAAAAACGCACGACTTGCATGAAAATAACCACAGCTTTAAAATGCAAATCAAATTCCCGTCATCAATCATGCAATGTCTAAAACCCACGATTTTTTTCCGTAAAATGCATCCAACTTTACCACACAATATCGGATCTCCATACATTACTATTGATATGGGGTGAATGACATATAATTTATGTAACTTATAGGTATAGACAGAATAGTTTGAGCCACCCTCATACCTTACCCTCCGACGCACACACGTACATAATGTATGTAACGTAGGGCTGACGACAAAATCGATAGGGCTCCTTTGTAAACCTTGGCTCTGCACGATTTTTGAGCTGTCAAAAAAATTCGGTGTTTTTTAGGATACGCGGTTTTTGCCAGTGACGTATAGTGCTTTTAACAGTCGTATTTTTCAATTCACTTATTTAAAGATGAGATTTTTTTAGCTTTACATCAATTTAAAACTATCAAAAGTAGCGTATTTCGTTTATAGTTATATTTGGTTAGAAAATACATTTAAGACAAACTATCACAACCGTTATATTCTAAATAACAAGAAACTTGCTTGTCCTTCGACGGTTTTGAATTCCATTGCGACTTTATTACCCATATTTGGCTTTAAAACGACATATTTAATACCACCGATGTCTGTCGTAGATAACCGTTACCGGACTATTATACGACCATTGTAAAACAAAAAGAGAACTTGTTTAACCCTTCAGTAAAAAGATCTATAGCGTTAATTTTATTTAAGTATCCATGCTCATACAAAACTGATGTACATATATACATACATACATAATCTCACGCCTTTATTCCCAGAGTGGGGTAGGCAGAGCTACAGAATTACCAACAACTCTAAAAACTTGTTGATAATTCTGAAACCACATTTTGCACACTTAGGCTAAAATGTTTACCAGTGTATTAGTGACAGGTTGCAAGCCCATCGCCTAACAATACTATACGCCTTTATTCCCTTAGCCGTCTCTTACGACATCCACGGGAAGATATGGAGTGGCACTATTCTAACCCGGCAACCAAAACTGATGTATTATACTTAAATTCATAAATAAAGCAAAAGATTTGGATCAGCACGTTTAATTAGTAATTCAATTGAATACGATTGATTTACAATGATTTGATAATCGTTTTTGTACTTACTTATTTACTTTTACTTAGGTACTTATTTGTAAGCACACGTTTGTATTTATTTTATATGAAAACCTGATAAAGTATGTATAAAAAAAACCGTGTCTATATTCGTTAACTACTCATCGACATCGACATTCATCGATTTATTGCTTAATCTACGCATTAATCGCATAATTTTCGCATCCAAAAGATAAAAAATTGTATGTAACTAGCAAATTTACTGCGGCAAATGTTTTGCTTCATAAATTTTATAATAGAGTTATAAATATAGATAATTTTATAAGATAAGCGGTACTAGCTTGGGTAGATCTAAAAAGATTTTAATTAAGAACTGAAGCTCTTATACAACCAGTTTGGACTGTATTTATGCAATTACTGTTTTATAACCATTATTACAGGACTTTGGTCGTAAATGTGACTAACTTGACAATTATTTTCATAAACTATTAAAACATAACGAGTGAGTTCAAATTACTTCGGATAATTTAAGTTTAAGTTATATTTGTTCTTAAAAACAATAAACAATGTTGCACTTTGATCGATAAATGATTTAAAAGAAAAAAAACTGTATTACAGAAAATTTACTCATATTACAGCAAATTTGTGAAAAAGACCAACGCATCAAAACGAAAATCTTATTTAAAATTACACAAAAGTCCTTGTCGTCATCTTTACAAGCTACACACAGGTCACAAACGGTCAGTTGTCAAACCCAATTATAAAAATTGTAAACTGGATCGCACGCCTATTTGCGCCCAAGAATCTTGTATTTAATTATTAAAAACCACCTCGTTCATATTTTTTACATGGGCTTAATTTACAGCATGACCAAACCGGGGCCCGGACGCGCAGTTATTTATTTAACAGTGTTTTCACTGAAGAGCATCGTAAAATTTTATTTTCTTGTTTGTATTTTAAAGGTGCCTAATAAAAAAGCTGGTTAATCGGCTATGATCGCTACCACCGATTACCAAACCTTCTCTTGTTTTAAACGGGTTTCAAAAATTTGAAATTGGAAAGCGTTTTTATAAATTTGAAATTTATTGTTTATCACGCTAGGTTGTTTTTTATAGCTTTGTTTCCAGCCAGTATCATTAAGTTTTAATGGCTATTAATTTGATTCGTTCGATTCGACTGTCGTTTGTTATTGGAACGTTGTAACATTTTAAATTTGTCGTTCGATTTTATGTTAATGACGCTACAAACTACTAATTTGAATCGATACAAAGTTATTGACATTGTTTATCTCCATTTTAAACGTTATTTTAATATATTCCTAGAATAATTTATAACTTATTTAACCGTTTCATGCGTACGTAAATAGATAGGCTAGAAAGATCAAAGCTCGAAAATATAAGTAATCATGTAAATCGAACTACACATTGTTAGTGAGTTCGGGGGTAATATTACACAAGGCCCACCCCCGATGTCAATCGATCAAACGTGTGCAAACAGTATACCGCCCGAAAAAAAAAGACCCAACACCCACCCTTCACAAAAAAAAAGTTACTTTAAAACTATAGCATCAAAGCTGAAGTTGGAACGGGTGTTTTTCTGTGTGATATTATTTCATCCTTTTGCAAGTTGGAACATATTTCTCGTATATAAGAGAAATGTATTGACAAATATCGAGTTACTTCCATTAAGATATTGTTTGTTCCAATTTACGGAGTGCTAGGTTATAATGTTTATGTCTGAACTTGTTTAGTTAAATTTGTTAAATTTGTTTCGCTACCATCAGTGTAAATTTAGTTTTTCGCTATAAATACCCTGGAGAAACTAGAACTAAAACTAGGTCGATTAAAAACTCACTGTTTCAGCTTATATAAACACATACGAGTATTATACTTGTTTTTAAAACTGTTTAATATAAACCTTGCAATGGCATTCCCTAATTTAAGGCCGTTATAGCAAAATGATCTCGTTTTAGACTCCGATCTTAAGATATGTCAGTAATTAGTTGACGTTTACTTTGACGTGTCTTGAGACGGGCTTCTCAGCTAAGATCAGTTCATTAATACGACTCTTACATGATTAATCAGCCTCAATAATTATGCGTCACTTAATAGAGATCATCTTAAATCAAATCAGATTATTTTTTTCTTTTAGAAATTACTTCTACCAGAATATTATTGATACTGAGTAACTAAAAAAATCCTGGGCTGTTCTCTCAAAAACAACGGACGGTCGGTCGAACGAGCGAAATCGCAGCGGCGAGTTTAAGTAGTCCCGTCAGAGCGAACCAAACACATCTTTGCGCGTGCATTTTCAATTAAGCAGCCTTATACGTTCGATCCATCGGCAGAATCCATGCTGCTAAATTGAAAATGCACGCGCTAAAATGTGTTTTGTTCGCACTGACGGGACTACTTAAACTCGCCGCTTGGACATTCACTCGTCCGTCCGTCCGACCGTCGTTGTTGAGAGAATCACTACCCAGAAAAACAGCATCGCGTGACAGGACAAGATTAACGTTACGTTTATTTCCGTAGTCATTTTGTTATTAAAAATGTCGACAGATTTTTTAGCTGTTTCTAGTCTAACTATGCGATTGACTTCTTCGAATATTGATTTTACCTAGTCTATACGGATTTCAAAAGAAGTATGATACTGAAATTAAAAAAAAATAGAACAGGTGGTAGGTACTTAGCACTAACTTTTCAACATCGAAACATTTCATCACTTTCTAACGCCAAGAGATAGAGCTAGATAGAGCATGATAACACAAGAGACTCACTTTTAATAACCACAAGTTACAACTTAACACTCACACCAAAGATTCTAGAACACAATTCAAATTCAAAAAACTATTCAAACCAATTAGAATTTAAACATTCAAATTTCGAATAGAACACGTCTGCACGCTGGAGTACAACTTTTTTAAATGCGTTCAAAAATGTCCTGTGATCTCACTATCTCTCAACCTGAATAAATTATTATAACTTTTTGTCCCCTCTCTGAAAGGGTTATTTCTATAGGAACTTATGGCTCGTGAATTTGCATATAATTTTTAGTTTATTATTTATATTTGAAGGGGTGCTTTTGTTGGGTTAACGTTTCCGAACGTTGATGAATTGGCTGTATTAATAAGGATTACGTAGGTTTGCGACGTGTAGGTTGGTAGGCTTGTCTATTGTACGGGGCTCGTTGTCAGTTAATATGGTAATGATGAAAAATTATGCCAAATTGTACCACGAGTTTTTAAACTAATCAGAAAATTGGAATAACAACTGGGTTTGAACTGGTGATTAAATTTTATAATTTCAGACTTAAAGTTGATGTTTAGGAAATTAATATTTTTAACTGACATATTTTTACCAACTCCGCTATTAGTAAATTTTAAACATTTGTGAACTGTTTGTGTAAATTTTAAACATATCTGACATTAATATTACTATACCTTTGATTACACCTTTGATATTTCGTAGGTGACTTATCGAAAGACTACTTTTTATTTGTTCAAATAAATAATACCACCACTAAAGCCGCAAGCAAGGAAACAAGCAAGCAAGCTGAGTAGTAAACCACTGAATAAATTAATATTAAAATTATTAAGAACTTCGATCACTACTAAAGATTAAAAAAGTTCCCATACAGTGGTCGACAACATTTTATTCTCCGAACAATTTTATAACTAAACAGATACGATCATATTTCTTATTATCTATTATTAATATTCTAACCATAAAGCAACCGATCAACCGGAAGTCGCATCTTTTGTCGATGGTTGCTCAAACCCTTCCGGTGTTCTTGAATGAAGTTTTTTGTTCCATTCAAGTTCTGACCCTAGTTTATCATGTTATCTTTTGTTGTTAATAATAGACAATCTTGCGTTTTTTGTCATAGTCAATCGAATAAATTAGATGTAAGATGCAAAGCACTTATGTGAATACAAACAATTTGTCTAAAAAAAAAATATCTGTGTAATCTTGAAAAATAATACACGCTAGATGCAATTAATTTTGATTTTGTAACCTATTGATTCAAATAAAATACAATATATTATCTGTAATATTTCTTTTCAATCCTTATCTTTGTGTTGCCAGCATTAACTTAAGCTTAAATTAATCATTAGAAATATCATTATCTTTTATTCTTCATCTTTCAATTTCAAATATTCAAGAACCGTAGTAAAAAGAATAACACAATAAAAAAACAAGTTTCAAATATTTGCGTAAACAAACCCGCACTTAACACACAAAACCCATTATACGCAAAATCATCGAAGTATCGATCAAATATTGAAAAAAAAACCACTACACACGCCAAACAAAACAAACATTTCACGGGTTTGTGATAACAAAAAAAAGACTCTTGTCTATGCACAAAAGGTCGTCCTATTGTAGGGAATTTGACTAGCTTTTGTTTAAAATGCTGATTTATAGGCTATTAAACCCTTTCTTCAATGTATGATAGATAAATTTATGCTTATTATTCGGTATAAATGCGATGGTAATATTTTATGCGGTGGCCATAAAAAGGTGCGTTAGGGTAGCGAGCGACTGCGTCAAAATGTTAACTTGAAAAAGCTACTGTATTAGTCTTATATTTATAAATAATAAAAAGGCAAGCGGTTAAAATGTGTGTCACACATGGTTTTTAAACGTAGTTTCTTAATGTATTTTTAGTTTACTATATTTATCTTTAAGAAACAATAAGTATGTAACGTAACATAACCGAAACGAAAAAAGTTTCTACTTTATTAATAAGAAACTCTTTAATACTTCCTACTTCATTTTAAATCGTTGCCAAGCTGCAAATGTCCCAGTTTAAAACCTGGAGTCGAAACAACTTTCACCTATCTCGAAGGAAAAACAAAAACTAACGTCCCTGAACTGAGTAAATGGCGTGAGAAAAAAGTAATTTTCATTCATAAAACCATTTTCTTAGAAGCTCCAAAGCGGGACGGAAGTACGAAGACATAAGCCGTCTCCCTTACACCCGCTTATTTTTAATGCACTTTCCCTGAGGAGTTTCTTTTATACCTCTTTTCTTGCAAGGATGTACGTGTTTTTTAAGTTTCCAGCCAGCGACATTTTCACTTTTGTTCTCTCAAGGGCGAACTGAGTTACTTTTTTATACCGGCAAAAAAGTTGATGTTCTATATTCAAATAACGAGCCCATTAGAATCGAGCACAGCCAATAAAGTCCTATTTAGATTAACCAATCAATTGTAACAGATTTTTGAATGTGGAACACGATATCGAACGCTTAATCCTTTGAGTGGCACTCGAAGTGAAAGGGATGCTACCGTGTGTGTCATTGTGTCTTCATAATTTATTGGTTGCCAGTGTGCAAAATGTTACACTTTTTATTGGTAATGCTACTTTTTATAGATGTATTTTTATGTCAGTTTAATCTTGCTGTATTACATGACTACATGCTATAAAAATGTATTTTTTAAAGACAAAAAACGTCAGTGAAGAGAGCACCGTAAGTAAAGAAATCGAAATTCAAAGCTTCTCAAAACTTATAAACGAAATACGATATTCACATCAGTAGGATGTGAAACTTACGACAGTGAAGTTCCGAAGCCACTCCAAGAGCGTGAAGTTTTACCAACAATATAGGTATTGTATGCGTATGAAACGTATGATGTTTAAGTTACAGGCTTTTGTTATGCCAGCTTGTAAAAAAAGAACTTAGGTGGTCTACTTATTTAGAATAAAAATCATGAACTCATATTATTCAATGACTTTTTTTTTATGCCAACCCTATGTTGTATCTATTCTTATTTTACATCTGATTGGGTTCGATTTAAATCCTCGAAATAAATGACATAACTCTTTATATGCAAAGATTTGTTACTTGTCTTTTTCAAATATTATTCATCTCTAATTGTAGTAATAGTTTTAAAAAAATTTAAACAGTTGACATCAAATGCTTATAACCTGTAATACAAGTGGAAGTCCCTTTTTTAATACATATTGATGGAAATAAATTTCCGCTTTTGTAATACAGTTACAAGCGTTTGATTAACGGGCGCCTGATCTGGTAATAAAGTCAGAAGGTAGACAGGATTTCTGCTGTACTCAACGTAGAGCACAACTAGTTTGGACACGTACGTTAATTTTAATAAGGATTGTGCAAATATAAAGTACTTACCTAAGTTAGGAGTAGTTTTTTTTACTCCGCTCTCGCTTATAATAAACACCCAAGATACTGCCGAGCCCACAATAAACGCAAATGGACAGACGGCAACTTCGCACTCTCGTGTATATTACCGTCTTTATAATATTTGCGAGTTCGAGTTTGCCGTTCCAACTTGAAGGTGTTGTGCCCTAGTTCAGGTTTGAATTCTTACTAGAGTTTGACTATAAATTCGTTTTAAAATAAAAATAAAAATCTATTAAAAATGATTATTGCAAATAAAAGGTTGACTATTCATGAATTTTGATTAATTTTGTTTTTAATACAATAAAACAGCTTTTTAATTTACCAATAGCAGAGCGATTCGGGACTGGAAACAAAATAATAACGTAAGTTTACTAACCTTTTCATTTTATATTATTATTATTTTAAAAAAAAGTACCTAACAGTAATGCTTATAACCTAAACTAGACTCATGTTCATATATAAATATGTTACTGAATGAAAACGCTTTTTAAGACCTATTCCGACCCCTGGAAATAACCAATACCTCGTTCATTGAATACAAGACGGACACATTCCAAAATGAGTCAGTGTTGCATTTTAAAATTAGAAGCTATTCGTATAAGATTTTCAATGCTAGAGTAAATTACTTTGGATTGTGTCCGTTACCTACCGATCCTTGCTATATTTGAGTGAAAAAAGATTTGATCTTTGATCCAACCTTTTTCATACAGCTACAAGTACCAAGATCTTTTGAAAGCATCCTCTAAGTACCACACATACATAGCGTATATTCCATGAAGGAAACACACATGTGCTGTAGCCGTAAGAAATCGTGCGACTGACAAACCCTCGCGAGTAACACATTATCTATCACGGTGGCTAGGAGAGGCATGGAGACGCTTTCATTTATTATTTTTTAACAAAAGGGGTTGAAATTACGTTCTGTGACCTTTAATAGACTGCCCACCAGCGGCTTCGCTCCCGTTACAAATTTATGACATCCTCGGTGGATTTTTCGTACAAACCTTGTTTTGACAATGACAAACACAACAAAAAAAAAAACAATTTTATGAAGTCATTTTGATTTATATAAATAAATATACAGATATAACATAGGTAACTTGAAAAAATACTAAGTATGTTCTATGGATAGGTTTATTTATATATGATGTTCACTCGCGATGCAGTTTAAGTTGGCAAAAATGTGCAATCTGATAAAAACTGCTTGTTGAGGAGATAATTTAAATAAATAATGAATAAAGTATACGTATATGTATATTTTATGTTCACATGTCCATAGGACAGTCACAGTCAAAGGTCTGAGAGTACTTACATTACCTTTAACAGAGATTAAAATAACTCGATACTAAATTTCATTCAAGGTACAGCGGTTTGTCCGTGAAAGTATAACGTCAGATAAAACTTGACATCTTTATATCATAATAAGTATCGAATAGCATGAATTATTCTTTACCAAGATTTCACCATTTGTTCGTATTAAGTATTTTCTCAAACTCGGAACTACCATTTGTTTACAGTATAAACGGATTAATTCTTAAATAATAATGAAAATAAAATAACCAACCACATAAAAACTTGATTACTAACTGGATTTTACTCCAGCTCAGTCGGAACTCAATCATCAAACCCTCGGCGCTGCAACGACGAGCGTAACATTTTTATTTGAAGGCGGCTCCACGTATTCCTCTAGCCGCCGTATGACACATGTGCCGCATAAAGCGAGTATTGATCTAGTGCGCCTTCTTTGTACGACAGTAGTTATACCTTTACGCCACTAGTCAGCTTTGATGTCCCAGAATAACTGAAGATATGAATTTAGGGATCGCAAATAACCGGTTATAACTGGTTTTAACTGGTTATATTCATACAAAAACGGCTATTAACAGTTTAAATTGCATTCCCTATTATGAGTTTCATCAATGTAATCGTATCTGAATATGCAGGATGAGCATTCTAAATAGGACAGTATCGGGAGTTCAGAAACTATAAGAGTTAGACTAAACTGTTCTAAGGAACAAAGGATTTGAATTTGGTAAAAGGAAAAACTACATTTAAAGATCAAAAAAATGTAAGTATTTGCGAAATGTTCGGATTTTAGTTTATTTCGGGTATAGAGCTCTAATGTAAATCGCTCCCTACTATGTCAGTTACAGCAGTAAAATGATGTCTGATCTTTTTCAGGAACCTATTTTTTTTTTACTTGTAATTCTCTTCTTTAGAACCAAATCCTCGATTTTGGAAACAACTTATATAGTTTTCATGGTATGGGGAACTATGAGACTATTATACTACCCATAAAGATCGGCTTTTTATAAACCTCCTCAATAAATATTCATCTCTAAATAGAATAACGTAGTTTCTAATTTGGTTTCTCTCAACAATAACTTGAGAAACCGTACAAAATCGCAATATTGCACAGTGCAACATTGTCATAGTGATTTTATATCTTTTTCGGTGCATGCCGCCCTCCTTCATCTTAAATAATCCGTTTTTTGTTTGACCTTAAGTATTAAAAATAGTTTGCTACCAACGTCAAACGCACATAGGCGATTATTTTAAAACACTCGGTCTTGAACTTGACGCACCAAGTATTAACCGGCGAGTTGAAGTTGTCCCGTCAGAGCGTAAAAACAACATTTAAGGGCGTGTATTCTTAGCTTACCCGTTTTACCGGACGAGTGATCCCCTCAGAGGAAAAAACTAAATCTACTCATTTTCATAGAGCTCTTTTTAGTATAGTTGACACTCATCCAAGCACTCTGCATTCAACATTAACTCAAGCACATTATTAAAATTCTCACACAAACTTCCACAAAATGCAACCATAATAAAAATCCCGCCACGAGCCAAGAAAACAGCGTCAAAGTCCAAACAGCGGCACCAATAAACGCCTTGTCATCCCGCTCTGATTGATCATTATTTTATGCGCCAAACTATCTATTCATCTCTCTCGCACCGTGGAGTATTGCCAGGGCATATTTTCTCGCTATGCGGTGTAGAAAATGTGGCGTTTCCGTTTTCATTTGAATACAGAACGCAGTGGTAATGATGCAGACGGGTCGGCTTAATTTTTAAACAGTGTGAAACTTTTAAATTTGGAATGATTACGTTTTGTGCCAGTGATACGGTTTATCTTAAAAATGAGATTAGGGCCGTGTGTTGCTAGTATGAAAAACACAATAGTGATGTATTATGTTATGGGTCATGATAAATTATAGGTACCGTCGACTGGAGCAACGGTCGCAACGATCAGAAGACGACAATAAATATTTTTATGGATTTACTTGGTTCGAATAGGTACTTACCTCTTTATGACCTCGCATGTTATAGTGCTACGGCACTTTTGCACTGTATACAAAAAAGCAAAGCCTGACATATTGAAGCTGATTCCTCATACATTACAGTAATCAGTTTTTTACTGCCATACAAATATCTCAGACGATATTATCAAGAGATATTAGCTCCTCATAATTTCCGTTTCGAATAAAATTTGCAATTGACAGTTGAAAATATAATACTTAATTAAATTCTTTTTTTCATGACCCAACACTATTACCCGCTATGGCCAGGTGTAGTCAACCTTTTCCATAAACTCACAAAATTCATCGAACAATGTTTGCAACCGTTCAAAAATAAGATTCTTCACCTTCCACTCTCAGGCAGGGGTGCTAAACATTTCCTCGGAAATCGTTTCCTCATAACATTTGGCTACCCACTAGGCGTGCGGTTGACAGGCGCGCAAAGGATTTATGTTTCGCGGCTCTGTTAAAAATAACGCAAGTTGTGTATGGGTTAAATGTATGTGTAACTAAATGTGTTGATAAGTACATAGAATTTGTGTAGGTTTACCGAAAATGTTGAAATCAGGTGTAAATATGATATTTAAGTGTTAGTTTCCGTCTATAGACAAATAATTATCGATCAAATTTAATCAATTAACTATAGCCAATTTTTTTTTTGCGTTAAAATTAACCCCTATCAGCATTATTAATAAAATTCAATACAAACATTATGATGCAAATGCTACCAATTAGTGGCGTGCCGACGTAACAGCGCTAGGGATCCGCATCTGCGCGTGATTTGCTTAACAATAGACATTCAGGGCGACTAGCAAGCAAGGTAAATCCGGCAATCCTTTTCTACCCAGTCTGTAACGAAAGAGACGCACTGAGCGACAAACGAGAAGATACAATTTGTGCTTGCCGTACAGTTGCGATTCTTGATTGGCGCAGTCGGTACGATATTCTTATCATATAGGATGTTCCAAGTTTAAATTTTTACTTTTTCTTAAAATGAGATTTGTCTGCCAGGGAGTGGTTTTTTTAATCTCATCGAGGATTTTTAGTAACAATAAAAAATACGCGTTGATCTCGTTAACAAGTGGGTGGGACTTGTATTTAAAATCTCTCTTAAAATTAGTGAAAATCAGCCATTTTGGTGAATAATCGTCTCCCTGGGCCTTTATTCGATTCCAGAACTAAACATTTTGCTTTTGACGAAGTCATGGTTAAAATTTTCCATGTTGTTCATGCTTTTGTAGTAATCTAATATGGATCTAAAAGTCCTCTAAGGCTCTTTTAAAGTTCTTTTGAATATTTCCAACAACTGCCTATCCCTGGCAGTCGTTATTTCTCTTCCCCAATATCACCAAATATCACAAATCACCTCAACCCGATACATAGCGCTATCAGAAGCCATTTGGAGGAAATAGCTCTATAACCTTTGGCTTATCTTCGGTATTCGAGCTGACTAAAGATCATCCAGAGGATATACTGTTTGCAGGTTACGATGAAAAGGGTGGGCATACCATTGCTATGAGGTTATATATTGGCAGTTTTTTTTTCATGTTTTATGAAATATCTTCGCACAGAGAACAAAAAAATTGAATAGAATAACGTAGCATTGCTACCATTTTCTTAATAGCGTTATTCTATGAAATGTAAGTATAATAGGCTCTGTCTTACTCGGTAAAACCTTATGGTTTTTGACATGTTAAAGTATTCATTGAATTTTGAAAAAACGCAATAATTGAATTTAAATGCAAAAGGTAACTAAAGGCAGGTTTTATTTAAAAAGGTGTACTATCAAACCACTCGTGACGCATCGCCCGATAGTTCCCCACACAGTGCCACCCAGCCACAGAATAGCACCCCATTATCATGGCGGACAAATTCCCGCCAAATCCCACACGTCATTATCCAATCGAAAAACCCGCCTCAGAAAGCTCGCATCAAAAAATCCGAAACCCCGACATTCCAATAATCCTTTACTTTATAACTCATCCCGCAAGATTAAATTCCACAACAAAATAACTACTTTCCGTGGAAATTCGTGCGGCTTTTTAATATCGTATGTTGTGTTTTTTATACCGAATATAAAATATACAATTTCGTAGCGAGCAGTGACATTGTGTGTGCCATCCATCTTTTCGGGTTTAGCGTTGCGTCTCGCTCGTACTCGGGGGGTTATGCGCGTTCTCTTTCTAGTGGATTTGTAGTTCCCCCCGTTTGGGGTGGGAAGAAAAGACTCGTTTGAGGCAGTCAACTCTTTGCGCATTTTTCATTCGGAATACGGATATGAAGAAATGTATCGCGTGCTCAGGCGTGTTATGATTTTTCGTGTTTCCCGGTACCGTGATGAAATAAGGGGTGACTTGGATTAGATGCTGCTGCCGCTTTGGGTGACGAGTGATGACGTCATTATGCTTTAGGACAGGTAATGACGTATTGTGGGAGACTAGGATGCGCTCAGTGGACAAAGAAGTAGTTTTTTTTTTAATAAACGTGGGGTTACAATATGATAGCCCCTTTTGGCATACATAAGGATACAATTTCCACAAGCGCTGTTGGAGTAAAGAAAACTTTAGTAGGTTTATGTAGGTTGAACTTTAGTATATACTTAGTCCCAAAACGTCTGTTGGTAATGCCTTAGTAACCTATCTACTCCTTCGCTTCTTTGTTAGTTTATAGTTTACCGAAAAAGTTGTGTAGGTATTAAGACTTTGCTCATTATATGGTATGTCTCGACACTACTCGTGATAACTGTATTAAGTATAAAATAAGTGGACAAAGAACGAACGGCTTTAGTATACATAATATGTATTACATATAGCTATCTCAAGGCATTTTAACACAAACCAAATTTGGGCATTCGTTCAATGCACCGTATTCAGATAGCCTAGGGTTATTATTCTTTCAAAAACAACGGACGGTCGGACGAACGAGCGAAATCGCAGCGGCGAGCTTAAGTAGTCCCGTCAGAGCGAACAAAACACATTTTAGCGCGTGCATTAACTCGCCGCTTGGACATTCACTCGTGCAACCGTCCGACCGTCGTTGTTGAAAGAAAAGAAAGCAGCCTTATACGTTCGACCCATCGTGCTGCTAAATTTAAAATGCACGCGCTACAATGTGTTTTGTTCGCACTGAAAAGACTACTTAATCTCGCCGCTTGGATATCACTCGACAGTCCGCACGACCGGCGTTGTTTACAGAATTACTACCCTGGTTTAGTCAAATATTGACTTTTAATCTGACGTAAGATGTAATTTATTGTAAACGGCTCAAACACTCAAGACTATTAAGGTAGGTCCATCATCCTCTGTTAAATACATTCATTCCCTGAAAAAGGACTCGAAATTAGTCTGAAACATAGGTATCTAACCGTGACATTTTTATAAGTAAGGTATTTTTTCGTTATGATGAATATCAATTTTATAGAAGCACATTTGGGAAAAAAACATTTCTAAACCGTCAACACGAGTCTTAATAGCTAAAATAGCATTGTTCAATGTATTCCTTAGCTAGAATTTGTTATTCCTCGTTCTTCCCCAACTCCTACAACTTCAAACGCTAGTAAAAATACGAGACGTTTTTCTCAGCAATTCCTACGTTCCGAACAATTGCCTTATTCCGGTCACAATCCAGTTATATTTGCTAAAGAGCTGCAGGTTTAAAAACGCCTTCCGATTTTGAATTTCGAATTCTGATCATGCGGCGCGGCGTCTACGTGCTACCGCCATCTACCGAGAGCCGCCTGTACTATTACAAGGCTAATGTGGTTTGAGTCTTTACTTAGGATCTATAGGTCTGATGTGTTAATCCGAAAGGACGTGTATAGAAGGATTCGAGTTAGACATACGTCTTTCTGGTCTGCATGTGAGTAACTATGCGGCGAGACGTCCCATTTGAAACGTCGTTTTGTAAGCATGTTATGCGATGGTACGGAGTCTGAATTCGTTATGAGTTTGGTACATGATCGATGGTAGGTATTGATGGCTGGGTAGGCTCTTTGCTATCATAGATGAACCATTTGTCAGGGAACCTATTGAGTTATACTTGGAGAAAATAATTCTTCTAGTCAGCTGTGAGTTTTCTAGACTGATGAAGTTTACATAATTACACAAATGTAATACGTAATTATAAGCCACTCACTTTTCGAGCAAACGTGAAGATTCATAAAGCTAATGTAAAAATAATAAATATACACTCTGATAATATACAGCATATTTTTATAAAGACAACGTATTCCTTGAGAACGAATTGTAAGAAAACTGATACAAGCATACTTAAAAATACAGCCGTTAGAAAATACTCGTGTGATAGACTATTTGTATTGTATCGTACCAGACAGAAATATGGTAAATGTGGGTAGGTAGAGAAAACACATATTAGCATACGATTCGGCAACCAATCTGCATGACCGGCGAGTTCCAATAAGCCTGGATAAAGTATTGCTTATACATCAGACATTTTGATTTAGAGTTGTATATGGATGGAATGTGAATTGCCTTGCCGTTGTATCACTTCTTGTAACTTGGCTCTTGCCGGTTAATTTACCTGTTTGTTCGGCTTGTTTTTATATTACATTCTATTATTGTCATACGCAAGTACACCAATTGTTTATACGACTACACTTGACGTTTTAAATCATCTTACGAGTACACTGTCGTCCATATTTTATTCTGAGGCAACAATCTCCCTCATCATTCCTTATTCAAAACACGAAATAACGAACTACGCACACACACTACGCAACCCGATCCCTGCCGCTCACCAAAAAAATCCCATCTATCAACAAAGAAAATAACGATTCGCCGTCCCCGACAAATGATTGACAGCGGAAAAACGTCTCGCGTAAAAAAGAAAGAAATGATTCCTTATTTAAATTTTCGCGGCGTTCGATTTTTCCTTTTGTCGTTTGTTTCCACTTGTAATTTTGTAAGTTTGCTCCTGGGAAACGGTGAGTTCAGTCGAACCGTATAATTTGTCTTCTGTGTTTTATTGGTTTATGTACCATGTACCGATTGGTACATAAGAGATAATGTAACACCCTTTTCTTAGGAAACACCTCGTTATTTCGGTATATCATGTAACGCGTTTGTGTTACGAATGTTACGATGAATGTAAGATGTTTTTTCAGAGGTAGTGTTTGATCTTTTTTCTTTAGTGAATGGTTTTTAGAATATAATTGTGTTTACCATGGTAATAGACAATCTGTGTCAATATTATACTTAATACGAATTCACGTTAATAACTTACTATATATGACAAATTCGAGTTTCGCTTCAGGTAACATCATTATTCTTTTATTGTACTTAAGTATCGAATTATCATCTAACCCTTACATACATACCTTGCATACATTTTAGATTAAATCTTCCGTACTATAAGTTATACAACTACAAACACAAGTAAAATAAAAAGACCCTATGAATGTTTAAGTAAAGACCTAAAACTATAATGATCCACCACAACGGCTAGTTACTTCATTAAAAAGACACTCCCTTCACAAAAGACACTCTTTATACAGCCAAACTTGTTCAATAACTCAAATAAAACCGACAAACCTCATCAACTCCGTATCAACTTCCGAAGCACCTATATCTCTCCCGACCCAATCTCGAACGCCCAAGGCCCCTATTTCCAAAACAATCGTCAGCTGCTCGACCTTGCTAATTCGCACGACATAATTTGCGCTTACCGTCCTGATTACGCACCAGACGATTTTGTCCTTATCGCACGCTAGTCTCTTTCGCTCCCATTCATGGGTTTAATTATGCCGACTTGGGATGGTGGCGTGCAGAAGGGAAGTTTAGGAAATTGTCTTTGTAGCCTGAAATATAAGCCTAATAATGATTGAATATATAATTAAAAAAATATAACTATTAGAATTTATACGCTCCGAAATAGATATATAGGATGCGTTAATTTGTAGATTAATAAAACCATATTTCTGATAGTATGCAAAGCTACCTTCACTTTGTCTTACAGAGGTCATTTTTTTTCTTTGGATGAAGGGTTATGATTATGACAGAAATCGGAAATATCGCAGATATGGTATTTAGAAACTAGTTGGAACTGGAACTTTCATTTTATTAACCCCGCTAAAACATTGAGTTTCAATTGTTTAAAAAAATTGTTTATTTCTGCATAAAGCCATCCTCGTCATTACTTTTCGTCTCGACTTAAATATGGAGCGAACGCCTCCGCTCGTTTGCTTCAACCCCCTTTAATACATTTGAGGGCCCAAAACCCGAAATCGAGCCCAATTAGTATAGAATCAGGCAGCATCGGCTTTGAATGTTTACTTTGGAGTTTTTTGAAATATAAACTCTTTTGAGGTTAGTTATTACGAGCTACAATTTTTATTTTTCCATGACAACATACAACAATACATAAATGTTAACTTACTTGGAAAAAAAATATTCCAACTCACGGTAGAGCAAAAAACACGAAAAGTAAGTGATTACGAAAAGTATCATCAAGTGTTTGAAAAACAGCAGAAGATTACTATGTATTGAAAATTCACTATATAATTAATTTACAATATTTATTATGCTATACACATTTCAGTTCACTTTCAAGACAAGACCATTTGGCTGCAAGCTTTAACTGTTTTTGGACCAGCAACAATTATCGTTTCGATCGAATGTTCATGTTTTTTCGGTTAAACACATCTACTGTTTTTTTTCCGTGTAATAATGTAAATTATCTTTGTTTGTCCTTAAATCTTTATTGGAATAAAAAACAATCCCAGTTTCTAATGTTACCTAATTTTTGATATAAAATATACACGATAATATTTTTTCATAAGTTTTGTAATTTTAATGTCTATTCAAAATAACGGTTAAACTAGACTTTTCCTCGAAATAGTTTTTAAATGCCTTAAACATTATACAGCTGTGGAACCCAATTAAGATTCAGTCCCTAACCGGGTCATGGCCGCGCGTAATGAATGAGTCTATAGGGGTGAATTAAGAAGATTCACACTTGTTGATTCGGGGTGCTATTCTCAAGTTATTAACTTAAGAAAAGTTCGTGTGACTTGCACGAAGGAGGTATGATTTGTATTTTTGTAACTGGCCAGTATTTTCTAAAAGTTCTGATTTGAAAAATGACTCGTCGTTCTTCTCCGTTGCGTATTTATTTATAAGTACATAATTTGCCCTATATCTACTCAAATATCTATTTAAATAAGGAAGAGGCTGAAAGCTATAGGTACATAAAATACGACAGCCAATAAGGAACTTCATAAATGCCTAAGAAGCGATATCATTACCCAAATTACCCAACTAAATCTCTTTTAAATAGTCCTAAACACGCTAAAGTTGAGGTAAATTTACCTTTATTAGGTATATTTACGTTTATTTAGACAGATTATAACCACGCTATCGCTAACGGTTATTGGATGATCGGTAATAAAGGGTAATATCGTGACAGGATATTATTGGAATCAGAAAGCATGGAGCGGAAAACAAGATGGAGTTGATGGAACTACTGAAATAAAAACGATCGAGGGCCAAGTCAGTCTCGTGCATCTACGGTTCCGTACCATTATACAGTATGAACGGTAATCAAACGGTAAGAGTATGGAATATTATTATATTAAAGCAACTACGGGTCTCGTTAAAAAACGTAACGAGTTTAAGTAGTCCCGTCCTAGCATGGCTTCTGTCGATAAGATCGAACGTATAAGGCTGCCTAATTGAGAATGCACGCGCTAAAATGTGATTTGTTCGCTCTGACGGGACTACTTAAACTCGCCGCTGTGACATTCACTCGTTCATTCGACCGACGGCGTTTTTAAGAGAATCACCTAGGGCCCGTTGCTAAGATGCAAACGCTTATCATTATCACTTAAAACTCAAAATGTATGCGGTGACAATTGATCACGTGGTTTATAGCTACGCACGTGAATGTCATCCATGACAGAAAATAATAACGTAAGTAGCGTCGTTTGCATCTTGGCTAGGGCCTCAGCTGCCCTGTTAGTCAGGTTTGTCGATGTGGGTAAAGGTTTATAAAACTTTCGTCACTTTCTGACCAATATGTAAGTGCGATAGTGACAGATGCTTTATCCACCGTGATTAAAACGACCATGATACAGGGTGATGTTATCGACCAGCGTACGAACTAAGCGAGTTTAAAGTTACTTCATTGAGAATGCACACCCTAAAATTGTATGCTTTTTTAGACTCGCCTTGGCTTTGATGGCCATCATCATTTATTTATTCATCCTTTGTCTTTCCTATTTCCCTTTCGTGATATTCTCTACATCCTTCCAAGGTTCAATCACCGACCAATAACGTATTTATGGAGACACCGTCTAGCAAATTGCTATGGAATTTACAATCGACGGGGCACGCTGTGGTGTTGCTACTTGATTTCATTTGAATACTTGTTACCATTTTGTATGGTTGTGTTAGGATTTTATGACTAAAGTTCTTTATTTTCTTAATCCATAATAATATTATCTATAAATGTGAAAGTGTGTCTGTCTGTCTGTTACCTCTTCACGCTTAAACCACTGAACCGATTAAGGTGAAATTTGGTGCAAAGATAGTTTGAATCCTGGGATAGGATAGTTTTTTTCCCAAAATTCATTCCCTAAGAAGGTGAAATAGAGGGTGAAAATTTGTATGGAGCTACGATATAAACGAGTTCCACGCGAACGGAGTCGTGGGTAGAAGCTAGTCATTGATATTATTAGCAATGCATTTCATGGATAACCAGCATTAGCTGTTACATTGGATAGTCAATAAAATAAATACACATCAAAAATAAATATCATCCTGTACTATTAAACCAGCTATATTTTTATTTGTAATTATGTTCTGAAAGACAGCTCTAACGATTTTGATGAAATTTGTAATATTATAGGAGTGTTGTTTAGAATTTTTCATTTTAATTATTATTATTTTGTGTCATGTATGTATATTTGTGTCTTACTGTTATGTGCAATATGGGAAGTATTTCTGAAATAAATCATTTTGTTATCATCTTCGGGAAAATTCGTTTTTAACCCGAGCGCTCTTGTTTTTCGAGATACCAGTTTTAAAAGTATTATTTGGGTGATTATCTCAGCGAGATTTTTTTTGCGGCGGAGCTGATAATCATTGTGTGGAGTCATTATTTTAGAAGTTTAAATTTTTTTCTGAATAAAACATACTAATTATTATATTAAGCCAAATCGCAAAGTGTTATAAAAGTCATTTATGTTTATTAAAAAAATATATTTTCGTCGAAATCATAATTTTGGTGTGGCGTCCAGAACCTGTTGTTCTTGATATATGATTCATTATAGAACCATAATATCCATTTATTTAACTTAAATTGCCATTACTTTAATTCCTCATTACTTTATACATCATATAAGAACATATAAATAAGGATAAGTACATTTATTGATACTCAAAACTAGGCCCTAATGGTTGTCCGGGTGAAATTGACAATTTTGGTGGTAATTATTGAATACGATTTTGTCGTCGAACGGAACGCAATAAGACCACCAAACGGGAAGTAACCTGTTCGTTCAGTTCGACTCGAGCCTTGACGGATGACACACGTGCCATATCTTGCCAGATCTGTCCGCCAAGAACGTAAGTACCTAATTTTGGTGTGTTAAAATACTTTTTTATGCAATTTTGGTGGTATATGTAATTAATGACTGAGTAATATTTGTTCGTGTTTGAATTTAATGTAAGGCGTGTTAGCAGTCTCATTTTCAAAATATAAAGTTAATTTCGAAGTGTATGTTACTGTTTTTTCTTAATCATTTTTTTATGCACGTTTCCTAATTTTGGTGAACCAATTTTGGTGGTTTTGGTGGCAATTTGAAATCCACCAAAATTGCTTGATGCCACCAAAATTGTTAATACTATGTTTAGTTCCATATTTATAACCATATATTTTGTATTTACAATATTATTGACTCAGAGCACTTATTTCGAGTAAAATATAAACACTTAATTATACTTCATTCATACTAAATAATATTATAAAGGCGAAAGTTCGTGAGTTTGTATGGATGTATGGATGGTTGTTACTGTCTTACGCAAAAACTACTAAACGGATTGTGATGAAATTTA
Organism: Acleris laterana; assembly: GCA_963966035.1. NCBI lineage: Eukaryota > Metazoa > Arthropoda > Insecta > Lepidoptera > Tortricidae > Acleris > Acleris laterana. Next base: position 4,152,955 of record OZ014450.1, read on the forward strand.
ACATGGAGATACCTTCTACCTCGGATTAAAACATAGTCTACCTAAAATAATGCTATTCCCTCGGGAACTGTTTCTACGCGTACGAAGTCGCCACCGGAAGCTAGTTTACAATAAAACTAAATTACTTGTGTAAATTCGTGGTAAAAATTAAAATTTGGTAATTACTGTCAGCAGACAGTAATGAAATGAAAAGAGTAAGGCTTTTTATAATCGTTTTAATTATAAATACCAAACTACATTTTTTTTTAGTAAGTACGATTTTCCTATGGATGGATGGATTTTTTTTGGATCGTTTAGAACTTAGAGTAAAATAGTAAGTAATTAACAAATTTTACTTTTCAACAATACCTAATCCTAGGATATAATAAGATATTTTTTTAACTCAAGGAATTATATAACTCATATTAATATGTATTAATAATCGTGGACATCAGTCAGAAACCTATAATAATTGCACATAAAGTCATAGAAGTACAAACACTTTTTATATTTGTACTTCAATGACTTTTATTTAAATCTGGGATCAGTTGAGATCTTCGACTCTTCGAGTCAAACAATAAGTAATTATAGTCTCGAGTAGACAAACGAGCACACAGGCCACCTGATGGTAAGTGGAAACTGTGACCCATAGACATTCGCAATCACAAGACTGCAATGCAATCCTAAGACTGCAAATGCGTTGCCAACCCTGAGGCTAAGATGGAATGCCTCTATGCTAGTCATTTCACCGGCTGTCTTATCCCCAAACCGGAACACAACAATGCGAACACTGCTGTTTGGCGGTAGGTTAATGGATAAGATGGTGGTAGCGATCCGGACGGACCCTGCACAAGGTCCTACCACACCATTTTGGTGTAGATGTGCAATTTTGGTGGCCAATTAATCTAATTTTGGTGGGTACAAGCAATTTTGGTGGGAGCAAAATTACAAAAAACGTAATATCTCTAAAACTATTATGTATGATGAAAGGCCACTACTACACTTTATTGATTATGACTAGTTACGTATTATTTATATGAAATTTTGACTCAGAAATCAAAAATAAAAAATACCACCAAAATTTGATAAATTTCGAGCTTGTTGAAATTCACCCATTTATGCTTTTTTTTCACTTTTAATTATTTCACAAATTCTTGACGCGATGAAATGAAATAAAACATACTAAAACCGAAACACACCTAATCACAAACCCTAAAAGTCACATCGAAACCTAAAAAGAAAACAAAGAAAAACTCCCTACGGGTATTCCACGAAATTGGTGCCTCCGAGCCCCATTTTGAATTTTTATTATGTACTATTTTCTATTCTCCTGCTAACCCTTCCTCACAAAGGCAGAGACATCCTGTAGGTGAGTAGGGGGCCCTCCCTGCAGGGGCTACCCCCCTGTCCCATCTCGTTGGGTTGTGAAGGATTTACCAAGTAGCACGTGTAATGTCCATGTATGGGTGAAGGCTTACTCTGTACAGGATTTTTGAAGGTGTGTTTGTTTCGAGAGATATGGAGTGAAAGATGAACAGATTACTTTGGGCACTAATAATGGTGTGTTGAATGATTTCAGGTTATAGAAAAAAAAACATAAAGGGTCTCGTCGATGAACAAGATTTTATATAGGGTGTATTACTTTTGGAAATTGAATATTACATCAGTCATTAGTCATTACTATAATATGATTGTATTCACTCTCGTGATTTTACATCTGAACATATTTTTTTCATGATACTTAAACTTACACACCTTCCAAATATATTATTATCTCATTAATATTCATTTTGTCACCATTTTTCAGGGTGATTGGTTTTTCATTACATTCCTTTTAAGAGGCATAGTAAAGCTCATTTGTAGCGGAAAAAGTAATGTAGTTAATTTTTTATCTTAATATAACAATCAATTTTATTAAATTACCATGATTCTCCACAAATAAATGTAGGACATGTCGCGTTCATTATTTTCCTTAGTTAAATGAGGTATGCAAATATGGTAAAATTCAAGTATGTTGCGAATGATGAAGAAGTACGTGAGTAATTAAAGCTATACAATTTTAAGTAGCTTTTATTGAAAATCCATTTTTTTTAAACTCAATAGTTTTTCAACAAAAAAGTATTTTTCGTATGATGTACCTACATGAACTTTACTCTACCTATACCCCCGAAAAGGAATTACAATTTTCAATCACCCTGTACACATGAATACTGAACTGTAGTAAAAATAAACAACACCCTTGTCATCGTATCATCCTTGTGAACACAAGATAATCTGTCCCTATGTCCCTAATATGGTACACATTGTAGTGGCGATGGGTAAAGGTCGTTCTTTGTTCACGAGGGATCTAAGGGCAGGAAAAATTGAATCGAGGAAAAATGTGGGTGTCAATATGTTGCGACAAGCTAACACAAGATTTAAAATGGTTAGGTGGATAAAATTACAGTTTTAAGCCCTTTTTTGTTCACTTTATATTTCACAAGCGTCATCAAAATTTCTTAATTTGAAAGTAAAAGTTTCAAATCAGTTGGTGAAAGAATAACCAACAGAACAAAGCCCGTGTGGTTGTCGGGTTAGAATAGTGCCACTCCGTGTCTTCCCGTGGATGTCGTAAGAGACGGCTAAGGGAATAAAGGCGTATACTTAGTTCTGTTAGGCGATGGGCTTGCAACCTGTCACTAATACACTGGTAAACATCTTAGCCTAAGTGTGCAAAATGTGGTTACAGAATTATCAACAAGTTTTTAGAGGTGTTAGTAATTCTGTAGCTCTGCCTACCCCACTCTGGGAATAAAGGCGTGAGTTTATGTATGTATGTGTATGTATGCAGAACAAAGCAAGTCTCTTTCTTTATTTCTTTGTAATGTCACTTTGTACCTTTAGTTTTGCAAGCACCCTGTACTGCACTACCTATACTAAGGCATTACGTGATACATTGCTGGTTCTCTTTTCAAGAAAAACGCATGATTAAAACATATCGAGAAGAAAACTACAATTTGACTGTAGTTTTACTATTGAAAATAACCTGTAAAAACAACAAGGTCAAGTTTGAATCAAATTCATCTTAGAGTGACGGTAACTTTTACAAGTCGTGATTTCTACCAGCGCTTCCCAATAGAAGAGAGCAGTGTACCCTTACCATGAGTTACGATTATCGTATTCTTATAGATGAGGGACAGAACATTCGACTCTCTAGCTAGTACGGTAATTGTAACTCATGGTACACTGTTGTGAAGACCACCGTTTCTTTTTGCGGTATTTTTGGGAAGCGCTGTTTTTGTAGGTTTATTGTGCGTACCCTTCTTACTCAGATGTCTGAATACGCAGGTTTCCTCACAATGTTTTCTTTAGCGTATGAGCCGTGGTTAACTTACTAAAGTTAGAGGAACTCTAGTAAGACATTTATTTATTAAATGGAGTCTTAAGAGCGTGTCATATGTTTTTTGCTTGGCGACCACTTGGGTTCGAACTCGGTACCTTACGATCACGAGTAGGTACATCCTAGACCACCAACGCTCAGTCGAAGGTTAGGGGCTTGTAAAAGTGCCCGTGCAGCCCACTTACAAAACACATAATTTACAATAAAATACAAAACACTTTATTGAACACCACACATCTACGAGTACTCAAAGGTTTGGATTTACAAAAAAATACATGAGTCAACAGGTGGTCTTATCGCTAAATAGCGATCTCTTCCAGACCACCTTACAAAGATGAGATGGTTAAAAATAAACAATGGAAATAGGAAGGCTTGCGGTATATTACAAAAATCACATGGAAACTATAACCATAGTATTAAATTCGATTAGTGGCGATCGGGATTTTTCACTTACATGTACAGTCAGCTGCAGAGAAATGTAACCCCCTTTGCAAGGAACCTTGTATGCAGGGGGGGTTACTTTTCTTTGAAGCTGAATGAACAATGCTCAAGTATTTCCACGATACTAACATGTGAAATAGGTACCCGTGAATCTCTCGTTTTATTACGAATATTAGAAACCCGTAGGTGGGTCAAAATCTTTTTCGATGCACTGAAATTTTCCACTCTGTCACAATCGTAATTGTTCTCTTTAAGTATTAATGTTTTTTTAATTTAAATAAATGTTTGTTTTATTTGAATCAGTGAAGTATTGTCAAACATTGTCAAACAAAATAAAATATTACTTCCTACAAAAACCACTACTCTGTCACATTTCCCAGGGACCAATTACAATGCATCGAAAAAGATTTTGACCCAGGTACTAACAAATTCACAAACTCTTTACCGAATTTCATAACATTAGAGAAAGGAAATTGTGGTCTGATCCGACAACCCTGTCAGGTAGGGGAAATTCCATTTGTAATACTAATAATCAAAAACACGTATCCAGACACACATAAAAAAGCAAAAAGCACTCTATTTTGCTAGCATTAAGGTTCAAATTTTCCGCGAGTGTCAATGAGATACGAGCTTTAGTAAGTAACGAACCGATTTCCAGAAACGAAAAATCCGACCAATACAATATATCACAGGTTCTAAGCCCGTTAGGAATAGAGAGGGATGGGTGTATGTGTTGTGAGTGGGTTGGAGAGGGAAAATCAAATGTCCCTGTGAAATAGAACGAAAGAAGATTGAATAGGTCGCGTATGTGTGTGGAAATGTGTTAAGGCAAAGTGCAACTTTACTGTGGCTTTACTTTTATATAACTTTTTAACCGACTTTACAAAAGGAAGAGGTCCTATGTGTTACAATATAATACATATACAGTACAAATATGCTTTATAGAACACCACACAAAGAAAAAAAAGGAAACAAATACATATCTTAAAAGCGGTCTTATCGACAGACAGACAGACAACCTTAGTTACAAGAGACGAAGCAACGTAAAAATTAAAACAAAGTGGGCGGTGCAAACAAGAATATTTCAGAAATATGAAACGAACTAAAAACTAGAAACCATAAACATAGGTATTTATACTATGTGTTCCCGTGCCCACTACATTGGGCAATAAAAAAAATGGGTTAATATAATAGCCTATGACACTCACAAATATCGTGGCTTTGTATTGGTAGAATAATTTTCAAAATGGGTTGGGTTATTCCTACCAATTAGTTACCTACGGTAACAGCTGGGATTTTTTTCCCACCAGTCACCACTAAAGCACTCGGTGGTAACAAGTGGGAATATTTTTCACATTTGTAACCACTAAAATATTTGGTGATAGGTAACTACTGGGGAAAAAAGTTTTTTAGTTAAGTGTTAACAGCTGGGATGTTTTTTCCCACCTGTTACCACTGGTACAATTGAGTTTATTTCCACAACTTTACAGGAGTTTGAAACGCTATAACCTCAGTAACTAATAGAATTTTAGTGACAAAAATTATTCTAGCTGTGGTCTATGCATGCACTACATTTCTACCAAATCTGTTTAGCTTTTTTATCACACACGGAGAAGGCAAACGAGCACACAGGCCACCTGATGGTAAGTGGGATCTTTGACCCATAGACATGCAATCTCAAGACTACAATCCTAAAACTGCAATCCGAAGGAAATGCATTGCCAATCCTGAGGACTACGATGGAATGCCTCTATGCTAGTAATTTCACCGGAACACAACAATGCGAACACTGCTGCTTGATTAGATTAAATGATAAGATGGTGGGAGCGGTCCCGATGGACCTTGCACAAAGTCCTACCACCACTCAACCACCCATTTGAAAGAAAGAAAAATAATTTTATTTCTGCAAAATTATTTTAGATAAACCCGACTGCTAAAGGAGGGTAATGTGTTTAATAGCCTATATGTATATGTATGTTGGTTCGTTTGTGGCATTCTCTGATTCTTACGTCAATCGATTTGTATTAATCTTGGGAGTGTCACTAAAGTTACCTATCTCTTCTCTTCTTCAGCATATATCCTGACCACTGCTGGACATATGCCTCTTTCATGGATTTCCATGTAGATCTGGATGCGGTGGTTATAGCCCAGGTATGACATTAACTAAAAATGAATATTGTGGCAGCCTGGGGCCCTAACATGGTTGCGATTATCGCGTGACAAAGTTTGGATAAAGCATCCGTCACCTTCTAACACGTAAATGGGTGAATTGCAAAAATATTGTACATAGTTAAGGGCTTAATTGAGGCAACGTTAACTTTCTTCAATTGTTTTTCCTTTGTGTAACGAAAGTTATGCATATGATTATATGACTAATCTTCGTTACACAAAGGAAAAAGTTAAGGATTGTTAAGGGTTTTTTAATTGAGCCCTTAACTATGTACAATATTTTTGCAATTCACCCAAATAAGTACGAGATTAACGGATGCTTTGTCCACTTTTGAAACGCGATATAGACGCAGCCTGCAGCATGTAAAAAAGAAAAAAGAGGAGGAATAGGTATTTCAAAATCATTGTTAGGTGTGTTTCATCATTTTTCATTTTGAATGATCATTTAAGTTTTATAATGATTTAAAGTTGGTTAGCAAAAGTCGGTCTTTTTAAAGCTTGCTTTTTGTTAGACTTGGTACTTATATACTATTGTAGACTATGGTATAAGTAGTATTTATTTTTCATCTTAACGCTAACTTAAACAAATATAAATCCCTAAAAGCCTTCTCAAACAAACATGTTTACCAACTCAAAACTCTTTTACACATAAGTTAAAAAGTACAGTCGCGAGCATGAGAAGTTGAGAAACTTCGTCGAGATGCAAGTTAACTTTTCAGAATATATTGCGCTTCAGTACAGTCGACTTCGGGAATGTTTGTGAATTCGACGTGAATTTTTATCATTCTGGTAAAGTTAAACGTAAGTTATGACTTTCACATTTAATTTAATGTATGTTTGTATGTATGTAAACTACTTGTCCGGAAAACAAAAAAAAGGAAACAGAAACGCAAACTGTATGTACAGAGGCAAACTTATCCCTTTAAGAGATCTTTTCTAACTAAACTAACTTAAAAAGGGACTAGGGTGTTATGAGTATAAAGGAGATGGATAAATAAACAAATGTTAGCGGACAATGTCACACCAATTGACCTTGTACGAAACTAAGGCCTAGGCTTGTACTAACGTATGCGTTTTAGACATCGATATAAATACTAATATAGAGAAATATATACTCAACTACATAGAAAACATTCATGACTCAGGAACAAATATTCGCGTTCATCACATAAATATCTGCCCTTACGGGGATTTGAACCCAGGACCACTAGCTTCGTAACTTCCTAGGCATTAAATTAATTTCCCGTTTTTTTCCTACCTAATCCCGTTGGAGGTAGAATTAAAAAAAAATGGCTTTGTTAAGGCAAATTAGCAATCAGTTAACCTCAAAGTAAGTTTAATCTGTGACAAAGACGTCTCCATTCTCAAGACTTCGATCTTAAGATAGCAAATTCGTTGCCAACTCTTGACTTAGATGAAACGCTTCTACGCTAGTTATTTAACCGGTTGCCCCCACACCGAGGCACAACAATACGAACACTGCTGCTTGGAGGTAGGTTAAAGGGTAAGATGGTGGTAGCGATCCTACCACTGCAATAAATAAAAGATCTAAACTAAAATTTTGTGTCAAAGGCGTTGAGGTACTATCAGCACAATGGGACCCTGACCCACCATAGAACGGTGTCACAGTGACGTTATGATTCAAGTCGTAAGAAGTGTCAAATTGTTTTATGATTTCACTTTGACACAGTTCCATGGTGGGTTAAGGTTTCATTGGGCTGATAGTACGATCACGAGCATTAATTTGGGACCAATAAAAAAAAACAGCGTTATTTTAGATGTCATTTGTAACTTATAGGAAACTCAACCTTATTGTTGTAGAATGTCAGATTGACTTTGGAACTATAAGGTACCGTAAAACTACACAACTATGGTCCTAACCTGTAACAATAGTCCAATTTTCCTCATTACATTATTCTAAAGTATGATACTTACGGCTATTATTGCTGGGTATAAATATGTACTGTTTAGCCTAAAATCGATTGCTCTAAACTCAAGCTACAGCTAAAGCTATCATATTTTTAGAATAATGTAATAAGTTAAATTGGATTATTATTGTAGGCCAGGACCAATAGTTGGGTAGTTTTACGGTATCAAATTAAATCTCGTGACTACTTAAGGCCAAATATTTTTAAGTAAGTATAGTTGTTTAGAGATATCAGTATATTGGAAAACAAAGGGATGAGAAGCCACCAAAGCTAGCTTTTATAACAAATAACTTCTTTTTTCCCATTTGACCTAGATATGTATTTGTAATTTGGTGATAATCTTTAATTTTACGTATATTTGACTAACAAACATCTGCTACAAAACCCTATGTAAACCCTCGACACGAAATTAGCCGATTTTTGTAGACAGTTAATTAAATAGAACATTCTAGAAACTATTTCTAACACGTCCCAGAGCCGACGTGACTGTCATCTCAATCACACTACCCCTAAAAGCTAAGAGACGCACATATTTGTAAAAGAGTCCCAACAAATATTACAAATATGTCGCAGCCTTAACAGAAGTTGCATGTGTGCGGCTAAGTACACACACACACGCGTGTTTTCAGATCAGCCGTAAAGAAATCACGCACACATAGACAGCGAAAGGCTTAGATCACCCACACTAGGGCAGCGTGTGTGTACACGGGCCAATCTTGTTTTGTTGGGGGTGTGTGAGTGATTTTTGCGATAGTACCCTTGGGTATGGCAGGGTTGGCGATTACGAGTGCACTTAGGTGATTTTTATGTGACAAATAAATTGATCGATTGATTAACATCTATAATTATTATTATTTAAAAGAAGCAATTTCAATGAAACGAAAGGGTTTTTGTTGACGCAATATTTACATAAAAATCAGGGGAGAATCTCAAACTAAGCTCGTGGCTTGTGCCATGGGTACTACATACAAACACACATTAAATCACGCCTGTTTCCAAGAGGGGTAGGCAGAGACCACTTCTTTCCATTTGCTACGATCTTGACAAAATTATTTCGCTTCTTCCACATTCATACATCGAGTCATGCACGCACGTCGGTTTCGGGTACTTAAGATTCGGCCCTTTTCCAGTATTTCTCCGATTTGATTCGAAAAAGTACGCTTCCATGGGTACTAGGTAATAATAAACTTACTTATATAGATAAATACATACATAGAAAACACCCAAGACTCAGGATAAATATTCGCGCTCATCACACAAAAAAATGTATGATATTCGTAGGCATGGTCTCTACCGACTAGGCTACCGCGTCTTCAATGCATGTAACTGATGAGTTTTCTCGCGTACTCTGCAATTGTTTTAAAAAGTGACATAGTATTACGATATAGTACAAGCCAAATGAAGAAATATAAAAGCAGTAGCAATTAGTTGTTGAGCCACTTTAGAAATAATCGCTGTCAGCCATTAATTAATGTTAACGTAATTTTCATCTCACTTGAAGCTTTCGTATGACAAGCTTCTTTGGTGGCTTCAAAACTTGAGTCGCAGGCCGTATAAGGACCGGCCCCTATTTCTCCATAATTATTTATTATATATATTGCAGAGTTAAGTTTTCACATCACGCCAAGTATGGTCACGGACTTTAATTGATGAACCACTATAGAATCTTGTCGCATAAAACCAACGATTAATTCTTATGTAATTTCTATCTCGTCACTTGACGCTGTCATTATGACTAAGTTCTATGATGGATGAAAGTTTAAAGTCCCTGATGATACAAGGTGATGTTACCTATCACCTGTCATTGTCAGGGAAAATGTTGCTTGTCATTTTTGATTGTCATTCTTCGACACGCAAATTACAGGCTACAGGCAACTTTCTCAACTAAAACTTATTAAATATCATAACTTTTCAATCTTGCTATAAAATACAATGCAATTCCTTATAAACACACAAAAACATGCAGTTTTAACCTTCTCCAAAACTTCAAGTTTTTTTTAAATATAATATTTATTTGTGAACCTTTTGGCAGCCCTGGCACACACGTATTGTCGCCGTGCAATATTGTAGGCACGTAGTTTTATTGGCTGAAAGTCATGCGCGGATTGAATATAATAAAATACTTGAGACATATTTCTGTTTTTTTGCGTTTCTTTATGTACATGTAGTTTGTATGTGTAATGCTCTATTGACTGGTAATTTTACATGAATAAGTTGTAGTTCAGTTTAAACTTCAATTAGGTTGACTGGGGACACTGGGGTTCAGTTAACATTAAAAGTAGACAGTAATAACTTTTGTTACTTATCGCTTTCATACCTTAGATAATGTTGTCACCAAAATTTTTTTTTTAAATTTTTTTAGATACTTCTTCATTCTACTCAATTTATGATGTTTCTAATATTCTTATTCATAAACGCACTATAAACCTATTTTAGTTAAAGTATGCATTGTCACTTTCTGTCAAATGGAAATGTCACCATAACAGATAAGGACAAAGCATATCTTAAGCACACTTTAGCTATTGTGTAACATTACTTTGACGACATTATCCAAACAGAAGTCGGGCTTTTTTAAAGCTTAGGAACGAACTATCGTTCAAATTTGACCGTTAAATTCCGAAAATACCAGTACATAACACGGAAATAAGAACAATAACTATAATAAGGTCAATACTCAGTTACAAAGTTATATCCCACAAACACCAACTTCCATGTAAACGGGCGTATGTAAAAATGACATACGCACGACCATTTTACATTTGCAGCTATTAGCGTCACCACCGTCCTTCAATAGTACAATTTTTATACCAAACAAGCTTAGTTCTAAATTAATCCACCGCGATTTTTAACTTTGTAACAATACAAACTTACCTTTGCAGTCGAAAGCGTCGACATCAACCAAGATTACTACAAAGTCAGTATGAAACAAACTTAGCTGTAAATTTGTCCACGTATGTTAAGTTGGTAACGTATGCCAGTGCGGTTTACGGTTGCTTTGCACGGAACTCGGCTCAACGCTAACGTTCACGGTTAAGTACTTGGCTGGGGCTCGTTCGAATTAGCAAGTGTAGAGTATTAAGTCGAGTGATAGAACTACTTAACTGTAAAAATATCGGTGCATGATGATATGTCAGAGTTTAGAAACTTAACTAAGGCCAAAACTTCCGTTATTGCGAAGACACATTCTTCAAATTTTCATATACACAGCAAAGTATTCTTCATTAACTTCCAACGTAAGAAGGTTGCAAAATACCATATCTATTATTTTCTTTACCTAATCCCCGAATAGGTACAAGATTAGAAGTATTAAGTAAAAAATATCTACAATACCTGAGCTGGTATTTTACGAATGAGCGTATTCAAGTTCAGCACTGTAAAATACTGTAAGTATACCTACCTACGTTCTTACATAAATACTTTACTTATTAAATCTACTAAAAAATCAATCTTTATAAAACAGGGATTAGTACAAAGTCGATTTTATCCGTTTAATGGATCTCGTTCAGCTTTAAGGAGACGTGAGAAAGTACAACAGGAAACAAAAAATTGGTAGGTACAATACTTGCGTCTACAACTAAACTCCTATACAAGTTACTAATCACCCAATCTACTCGCCCGTCCAAACGCACCACACATGGCTGCCGTGCCCAGCCACATTTAGCTGCGTATCCTATCGTGTGATATGTAAAGCAGCCATACTTCGTGATTTGTGTAGCCAGCCAGTACGTAATGTGTGGAAGCAGGCGACCGATGGATGCCATATATCAAAATTTATGAACAAATCGAACTATTTTTAGGCAAGTTTGAATTTGGAACGAGCCTTATTTGAAATTCAAAGATTTTGGAATATTCAAGATTGATTACGTTTTCTTGGGTTTGTTTTCTGTTGAGTTGACTGAAAGTGATCTAAGAATGTTGAGTAAGGTGATAGTTTTTGTAAACTTGGAAGATTAATTTGATTTACTTATCTCTACAGAGAGAAAAGTCTAGGAAGCAACTCGAGGTCTATAATAATGGTGTTTTTCAGTTTCACAATTTTATAACCACGATCGCCCATCATAGGCAAGGAACGGAGTAAAACAAAAGAGTGAGGTTATTTAGGTAGTTTCTTTATTTTTGTGCACATCCTTGTAATCTTGCCTATCCTCGTACAGTTTCCTCAATCATGGTCAGGTTAACTAGAAGAGATCCCTTAAAGGGATAAGTTCGCCTTTGTACATGTTAATCTTAAGTTTATGTACGAAATTACTTGTAATTGTTTTTTATTTATTGTGCAATAAGGAGTTTACATACATACATACATACTAGTACAGTCGACTTCACTCTTTCATGGATACATCTTTTTGTAGTCGACTGTACAAGAATATGTTTCTCACTCTAAGGTGTAAATGCGTCCCTTACGCGCGCTTTGCTTCCCTTGCGTCTTATGCGTCCTTTTTTTGCTCATGATAGACGATTGCGAAAAGGGGCCATTATAACCAGGGTTTACCAACATAGCTCGTTTACCTTCACAAATCAAAACATGAACAATCAACTTCCTCCCTCCCCTAAAACAATGACATTCACCAACCCCCTAAAAACTTTGAAACCCTTACAAATACCAAAATAACTACTCTACCATTTTAGAACCTAATCACAGTAACACTTTGTATGAAAACCGAGGGAAATGTAAAGGGAACGTGAGTGCGATAAGGTTCCTCGAAATGACGTGTTTAGAAAGCATTGAGCCGATATCTAGAATCGTCTGGACGGGATTTCCGATTTGGGCAGAAATTTATCCCCTTGGGATATTTACGAGTATAGGTATCTGCTTTTAGGGAATACCTTCTCGTAATATGAAATGCTAAAGGTATAGTAGGGTGGTGGAACCAGTAATAGACAACGACCAATTATGGACACTTGATTTTTATTTTACGGAAGATAAGGGTTATTCATTTGTTTTGTAACAATCAATATAAGACCGTATGAAACCCATATACTTACATAAATTTGCATTTTCTGATTTATCTTAATAGTGTGTCTGTGTATACGTGTTTGTCTGAGACATCGTAACTCCCAAACAGATGAACCGATTCGGAAGCGTTTTAAAAAATAAGGTATTTAAATCAGTTCTTACTTATGTTTTATAATAATAATAATAATTATTTATTTCATACCAAGATCCATAGTGTGTTAGTAACAATTGACTTAAAACTAAATTAGAAAATTAAACATATTTTTGTTTTTTAAATAATAACTTGGGCAACGCCCTTGATCTGTCCAATCGTTCGTTTTATAGAGATCTCCATTATATCGGGGTTTTTATCTACATAAAACCAGGAACATCTTAAAACTCAAAATTACTTTTTCCAAATATTTATTTGTCGAATTTTCATTTCCGAAAGCCATGGTTATGCTAGGTTTGATTTATACGCGATAGCAAAAAGTCTTTTATCAACAAAAGTGCGTTTCGGAATTATATACATTCGGAATTTTGATCATATCGGAATTATGACTTCGGAATTGTGTAGTCCCCTTCTTTTTACGCCAGTGGTTAATAATTGTAAAATCAAATCAACTAAGTAGGTACAGTCAAAGTCATAAAAATACATGTCAAAAATAGCCCTTCAGACACAAATAATAATACCTATGTCTACATATACTTATTTGCCGCATTGGCCGCATAGTGCTTTTGACTGTACAAAATACTAATTTACTTAATTACGTTCACAAAACACGCCAACATTTCTTTACCAGTTCCGAGCACCGTTAAATTGAACTAACAACCAAATTTAGTGTTTCCATTCAAACTAAAATTGACGTAAACTCAATTCACTAAAAGCCTATAAACTGTAATATTTATGTATCGACTAAAGTCAATACAAAAAGGGCATAACAGCACAGTTGTTGAATACCACTTGTGACGTTTTAGACGTTTGTTATTTACAATCGATTCCAAATATCCATTTACGAATGCGATTTGCAACATTTCATAGATATGTGTCTGCGAGCCAAGATCGTAAGTTTTAGGTGTACGATAAGAGCAGTCGTCTTTTTCTGCGGCTTTTTTTAGATATTAAATACTTATGTGGCACCCCGTGTGGTTGCCGGGTAAGAATAGTGCCACACTAAGGGCCGTATTAATAAACTCAGTTTAGCTGAGACGCCCGTCACAAAATACGTCAAAGTAAACGTCAAACCATAGAACACTGTCATTTTTGACGTATCTCGAGACGAGCATTAAAGTTGAGATTGACCGTGATCCCCGTCTTAAGACACGTCAAGAATGACAGTTTTCTTTGGACTGACGTTTACTTTGACGTATCTTGTGACGGGCAACTCCGTCAAGATGAGTTACTGTTTATTAATACGGCCCTAAGTCTTCCCGTGGATGTCGTAAGAGGCTAAGGGAATAAAGGCTTGTAGTTCTGTTAGGCGATGGGCTTGCAACCTGTCACTAATACACTGGTGAACATCTTAGCCTAATGCAAAATATGGCTACGGAATTATCAACAAGTTTTTAGAGTTGTAGGTAATTTTGTAGATCTGCCTCTGAACCCCACTCTGGGAATGACGGCGTGCTGGGAATTCTAAATAAAGTTAATAAATTAAAAAACATTGGCATTGATATTGCTCGGTATAGTCAATGTAAGTAAAATTAATCCTGTCCCACCCCGCTATTAACATATACTTACAATGTGAATCCATGGATTCATATCACTTAGGACGCTGTTACGCAAAAAGATGTCATGCCACAATTATTTAGCAATATAATGTCAACCCACGACGATAGTATTAAGGGTTGACACTTTAATGGTAAATAGTTCTGAAAGATTTTCTGGAAGTTCTATTTAAAGATGCGCATGATATTGTAGAATGTATGTAAGTACCGTTCCATCTTGACATTCAAACGTTTTTTAGTTTCTTCTACATGTTTTGTTTCTTCCTGAAAAGCCGTTACTGCAAAAGCGACTAACATATTCCCAGCGTGTAGTCCTCAATAATTTGTTAGAAAACATTTTAACGATCAAACAGCCATTTCCAGTTCTCTGGCTCTTGGACTACATCCTCTGTTCTTAATGTACAGTTGTTTACGATTTGGCGCGGACACAGTTCGCTGTACTGTACAGTCAGCAACGGAAGTAACCCTGCAGAGTTTCTCTTGAGCAACTTATTAACGGGTTTGTCACCGAATTGTTGACCGTTGACGTATTACGATATCGTGTCAATAACATTTTGAAAGCAAGTTTTGTCGTCAAAACTGCTTCAGCATAGTATTCAGTTTGATAAATATTGTTCTGTTGCAGTCGGTGTGACAGTATTTCTGCTGCTGACTGTACTAGTGATTTTTTACCGTTAAGTATAGGATTCTCATTTCAAAATGGGTGTCGGAATAGGACATTGGAAAAGTGTAGCGCTTTAAGAATATTAAATGTATCGTAGATATTTACAATACGAAGATGTAGTGACTAAGATTGAAAAGGGCATGCTTCGATGGTTCGGTCATTTGGAAAGGATGGATGAAAGAAGATTGACGAAAGAGATATACAGATCGAAAGTGAGTGGACGGGTCGGAAGGGGCCGCCCTAGGCGTACTTTTTCGAGTCAAATCGGAGAAATACTGGAAAGGGCCGAATCTTAAGTACCCGAAACCGACGTGCGTGCATGACTCGATGTATGAATGTGGAAGAAGCGAAAGTTTGTCAAGATCGTAGCAAATGGAAAGAAGTGGTCTCTGCCTACCCCTCTGGGAAACAGGCGTGATTTAATGTATGAATGTATGTATTTACAATACCTAGTTAAAACAAACTGGTCAAGTTCGAGTCCAACACGCACACGAAAGTTTTTTGTATGAGAATTCATTTTTTTTTGTTATTGCGGCAATAGAATCACACGTTCTGTAAAAACTGTCTACCTATTATAGTATTATAGTGAGATGAGGTAGACAAACAGTCAACAAAGGCTTAGGTAATAGGGACCCGTTGACACCTTTGGATACGGAACCATAGAAATGAAATATACCTATTTGACGCAACGTCTTTTGGTTGCTTGACTTTTACAAGATGGGTCATAGAGACTCGCTTAGAGATAAGTTCAAAGAAACGAATATATTAACCGTATACAGTCAATATGTTTATGAAAACATTATGCATGTTCATAAGAACATCAGTAATTTTAGAAAGAACTGTGACATACATAATGTTAATACTAGAAATAAACATAAGCTCGCAGTGCCCTTTACACGGCTTCACAAAATAAAAAACTCTTTCATGGGTAATTGTATAAGGTTCTATAATAAGCTCCCAAGTAGTGTTACTCATTTATCAGTAAATAAATTTAAGAGATACGTTAAACGTAAACTAATTTCTAAAGCTTATTATAGTATTAAAGATTATAAATATGAATGATGACAATGCTTGGGACTGATTTATATATATTTTTTTGTACTACAATTATTAATGACCGTGGAGACTATAACATATACATCTCCCTGTATGATTACCTATTATTTTAATATGACATCTGGAGACTCTTTACATCTCCAAAATTGACCGTGGAGACTTTCTACATCTCCCTTATTTATTTTTTTGTGTTTTTTTTTTTATTTATATATAATTAAATTATATTTAATTCTTAATTTTAATTTGACATTTGGAGCCTGTTTACATCTCCGAAATTGTATTATTTATTTTAATCCGACATTTTGATTTATTTAATTATTATTACTACTGGGACCTGTACATCCCTGTGACATTTAAATTATGTAGCTTAAGTTTAGTATTGTAATAAGTGATTTATTTTAAAAAAATGGCTTACTGTTGAGTTTCTTGCGGCGCTTCTTCTCAACAGTGGTCTCTTTGGAAGCGCTGGTAGACTCAGACTTGTAAAAGTGCCTACAGGGCCTACTTACAGAATAAATGATTTGAATTTGAATTTGAATTTGTCTTTTTAAATGTTTTCAAAAAAATAAAAAAATTCTCAATTCAATGTTTTTTTTTTAAATTTCATTAAAAATAAACAGGTCTTCTTAAAGCTTCCTATTTGGTGAGTACAGTCAAAGTTTTATATATAATTTTAATTATCTGCGTTCCCAAGGCGTCAAAAATACCTACACGCCCCTATGCTACTAATAACAAAGTTTATATTTCCAAATATTTGGCGCGATGGGCGTATAGATATTAATGCTTTTCACTGTATATGAAATAAATCGGAGTTTTAAATTCAATCTACATGTTGTTTAATTGACCATTTACATACTGCCGAACAAAATTTAAACTCCAGTAAGTGAACTGGTGGTGTAAGTACACCACCCTAACATGGTCTCCAACTTTGAGGGGCCGTTTGGAGTTGGTATCCAAGATATGGTGGTAGATTTGTGCACTTACTGCTTTTTAATTTTGCACGGCAGCATATTTCATGTATAATTCACCATACGAAATAGTAGATGCAAACTCCAAATATTTGCTATTACCGGAATCGAACCTGGGTCATTAGCAATTAGTCTAACTGCAACACGCCGCGGAAATGTTGACAATGCACCTGTAGAATTATTATCTTTTTTTTACTGATAATAATGCAAATTTACATTAACTCGTTATATAGTTGATAACTAGTTGCAATTGATGAATAATTTCCCTTTATCGCAAAAATCAAGTGCATCGATGCAATTGCAAGCACCTGCAGCCTGGGGGCTTTGATACAATGACTATGAGGTGCAGTGGTAGTGCAACCTGTGCTGAGGGCCGTTGGTTCGTTCCCGTTAATCCAATGAATGTTTTTCCAGGTAAAAGATAGAGAATAATAATATGCTCTTAAGTAAAAATGATTTTAAAAATGCCTTCATACATAACTCATAACGAATAGTTTTGATGTTGATGTTGATGTTGAGTGGGGACGCAGCCGAGGCAGACGGGCGGTCGAGTGGCTCTCCAGTCATTCCGCCCTGTTCCCCTTGGTCAGGCCTCAGGTTACTGGCCCGGCGGCGCTCCCATCCAGCACTGATCCCATCTTCTTGTTTTCCTACAGAACAAAAGTGCGTCCTGTAGGTTAATGCTTTTGAGTGTCTCTACTGATAATGAGTCCTCCCCGAATGTGCGATATCTCAGTGACGAGTACATTACACACTCGGTTAGGACGTGTTGGCTAGTTTCCTCTTTGCCACAGTGTGGGCATCGAGGATCCTGTTTGACTCCTATTACCGTCAGATGTCTGTTGAGTGGACAGTGTCCAGTCAGTATCCCTGTCAGTATGCTTAGATTGTACTTACCCAGATTTAGTAGATACCTTGTTCTGTTCTTATTTACCCTTCCTATCATGAGTTTGGATTGTCTGCATCCCTGAGCTGTTATCCATGCCTCATTTGTCTTTGTCTCTATTCTTCTGGCGATGACTCCTTTCGTTACCGTTGCGGATATCGGAAGGGCTGGCTCCGGGCCCAGATACTGTTGATCCGCCCCTGCTCTGGCCAGTTCATCTGCCTTTTCATTTCCTATTGCTCCACTGTGCCCTGGTACCCATGCTAGTGTTACATTGGTTTCTGTGCCTAGATTGTTCAGTTCGTTCCTGCATTCCTGTACCAGGGAGGATTTGATGACCGGATTGTCTAGTGCTTTTAGTGCTGCTTGGCTGTCTGAGTAGATTATAACGTGGCTTCCCGTTATATCGCTTCTTTCTTTGAGATCCTGCGCACATTTCATGATGGCATACACTTCCGCCTGAAACACACTGGTAAAGCCTCCTAGTGGTATCGTTGTATGCTCATTCGCTTCTAGGTTGTAGATACCTGCCCCCGCTCTTTTTGTTGAGGACTTCCATGAACCGTCCGTATAGCATGTCGCTCTGGGTTCCGGTACCTCTGTCTCCCAATTATCTCTCTCTCCTATATGGATTCTGTATTTCTTGTCGAAGATCTTCCTTTTCTTTATTAGGTCATTGTTAATCATGAGCATATTCATGTTCACCATTGACTCTCTTTGTATACTTGCGTGTCTCTTGTCCACCTCGGATCCGATCCACTCTCTGCTCATTTTCATTCTATACCACTGTTCTGTGGCTCTCTTTTCCACTTCAAGGTGTACAGGGTTCAGTCCTAGCATTATCTCCAGGGCCTGTGTGGGAGTTGTCCTTATTGCCCCGGTTGTCATTAGACATGCTAGTCTCTGGACCTTCGTCAACTCCTTCTCTATGTCTTTTATTTTAGCTCTGTGCCACCACACTATGGCTCCATATAGCAGTCTGGGTAGGACCACTGCTTTGTATATCCATTGTGTTATCAGTGGTCTTAGTCCCCATCTTCTGCCAATGGCTTTTCTGCATTGCCATAGGGCTATTGTTGCCTTCCGACATTGCTCTTTTACATGTGTCTTATATTGCAGTTTGCTATCTAGTACTACACCCAGGTATTTTATTTCCTTTAGTGTTTCTATCTCTTCACCTTTGATTTTAATGGGTGCTAGAGTCGGCAGCTTCCTTTTATTGGTGAAGAGTACTATTTTCGTCTTGGTCGGGTTCAGGTCTAGTCCTCTGTTTTGACACCAGTTTAGTACCTGCCTTATTCCTCTTATCATGACTTCTCTCATTACACTGAGGGTTTTACCCCTTACTAAGAGCACCCCGTCATCTGAGTATGCTTGCATGTGTATACCCCCTCTGTTGGTTTCTCTAATGAGCGAGTCTAGTAGGAGACACCACAGGAGTGGTGACAGACAGCCCCCTTGCGGGAAGCCTCTGCTCGTCCTTATCCTTATCGAGTCTCCTCCTAGTTGTGCAGTGATCGCTCTACCTGTTAACATAGCCATTATCCATTTTCTAACCGCTGGGTCTATGTCCTCCCTTCTTAGGCATTTCTCTATTGCACCAAAGGTGGCTCTATCAAAGGCGCCCTCCACATCGAAGAAGCAGCCTAGTGCCAGTTCTTTATCCTCTGTTGCTCTCTCTATCCTTGTGGTTAGGTTGTGTAGGGCTGTTTCCGTTGATTTCCCTTCTATGTAAGCGTGCTGATTCCCGTGTAAGGGCAATCTTCCTAATTGCATGCTTGTCCTTATCTGTACATCTATGATCTTCTCCAGTGTCTTCAGTGCGAATGATGACAGACTGATGCTTCTGAACGATTTCGCGTCTTTGTAATTTTTCTTTCCTGGTTTAGGTAAGAATATTACCTTTACTTCATTCCAGATGGTCGGGATGTGACCTAATTCCAGACTCTTTTCGTAGATATCTCTTAGGCTGTTCCAAATGTATTTCCATCCCTTTTGTAGTAGTATGGGTGTTACTCCATCTGGACCTGCCGCTTTATAAGGGGCGAAGGATTTTATTGCCCATTCTCCTACCTCAGTGCTAATTTTTAGGTTTAGTGTCTCCCCTGCATATCTTGTTTCATTTCTGTTGTTTTCTACAGCCTCATGTACGCGGTATTCCCTGCAGTCGGGGAAATGTGTGCTAACCATATGCTGTAGTACTTTTTTGGGGTCTGTAAGTTCGGTTGAACCTATCATTAGGCTGCCTAATTGGCAAGTTCTCTCGTTCGCCAGTACCCTTACTAATCTTGCCGCCTCCGAGTAGCGTTGTATTTCTCCCGTGAAGATTTTCCAACCTTGTGCTCTTAGTCTTTCCCTTGTATTAGTGTATTTGTTCCTAATATTTCTGTATTCGTTCCAGCCTTGATCATTGCCCTTTTTTAGAGCTAGTCTTAGCGCCTTACGAGTTCTTTTCCGTAGTTTCTGTATCTCTTTATTCCACCATGGCTGTCCTTTATCCCCGTTGCACGTTCTCTCCGGGCACGCCGTCTGGTAGGCTCTCGATATGGCTCTGTTCAGATCTTCAGCAGCTCTGTCCAGTTCCTCTCTGGTTTCTGGGCTCTTGTGGCTCGGTGTCCACTCGCTTAGTATGCTATTGTATTTCTCCCAGTCCGTTTTCCTTGGGTTTCTTATCTTTGTTCTTTCCGTGTAGTAGTCCAGGCCATACAGTAGTCTTCTGTGGTCCGACATGCTGTCTTCCTGGTCTACTCTCCAGTCTTTCACATGTTTGCCTATTGCCCCTGAGGTTATCGTTATGTCTAGTACCTCCTCTCTTGCCCTGGTTACAAAGGTTGGGGTTGTACCTGTGTTGTGTATATCCAGGTCATTACTTACAATAAATTCTAGTAGTGTTTCTCCCTTCTTGTTGGTGTCGCTGCTTCCCCACACCTCATGATGTGAGTTTGCATCGCAACCTACAAGAATGGATGTTCTCTTACCTTTATATTTACTGACCGCTTCCTCCAGTTCTCTGGTTGGCGCGTTGCTTTCACTTGGGATGTAGCAAGACGCCATCGCTGCCTTGACTCCCTCTCCGCTCCCTGTCATCAGGCTGATTTCTACTACCACTAGGTCTCTGAAACATATGGTCATTAGGCATCCCATATTTCTTAGGTCTCTACTCACATATCTGTGCCTCCTGTGACAAGTGATACAACTTGAGTTGTAGCAGTTAACGTGTTCTTTCATGAAACAACTTAAAAAAAAATAACGCATCGTTTGCTCCAACTCCCGTGTTCCTAGGCCTTCTAGTTTCCAAGATACTTTCGTGTAAAATGATACAATTGACCCTTTTTTTACCCATTTTCCGTGTTTAATGATATTTCTCTAGTTAAAACACTTCAAAAAACCATAACTATATTTTTTTTTCGTGCCTCATGATATATCTAAAAATGTATTATTCATCACGGTTTTTATACCTTTAAAAATGTCTGTGTCTTTTGATATAACTCGAGTTATATCATTTATCACCAGAGTTTTGCGTATTTTGAAAGATACAACTTGTGTTAGATCAAAAATTAACCCTACATTTGCTTCAATTGGTATGTGTTAATTGATACAACTCGAGTTATATCAAATGTCTTCAAATATTTCCTAATCTTTGCAAATGTATAAGTCAGTTGTATCAAAAATGTGAGAATATTACGACCATTTAGAACCTATAAAGTTTGGTGCACAGTGATACAATTACCATAAAATAATAAAATAAGCATAGTTACGGGGACAATCTCACACCAACTGAGCTAGTCCCAAACTAAGCTCTAGGCTTATACTTTGGGTACTAGAAAACGATATATTAAATACTTAAATAGAGAAATATACCTTAAATATATTCTAAACAAATTTATTGATACTTACCATAGAACCGTGTCATAAAAAAGTGTAATATGTAAATCGTAAGGTCTACTAATATTACTTTGTTGTGACAGAGTGTTGTAAAGGTTAAGAATAAAATAGTTTATCTTTAATAGTTATGCAAAAAGACATCAATAATAAATATCCGGTTTCGAGATATAGCCGTTGTTAGGTAAAAATAATAATTTATTACTTTCTAGTATGTTTTCTTAAACATAAATAACCCAAATTTGTAGAACATAGTATGATGTACTTTATTAAGCACATGTTATACAAATTAACTGGAGTATTCGTAGGTTTTTAAAAAAAACAATGTAGTAGGACGTTTTCTATGCAACTAATATTTGCTATATTGCTGTCGATCGTAATTCAATGAAAGCGACCATTATTATGCTGATTTATGCTGATTACAATATTGCCTTCTTTTAGTTTTTGGAGTACCTATTCGTAGGCTATAGAACTAATATTTGATATCCTGCTTTCGATCGTAATTCAATGAAAGCGACCATTTTTTTAGCTGACATGCTGATTACAAAATCGCATTCTTGTTTTTTGGAGTATTCATGGGTTTTTTAAAAAAACAATTTAATTGGACGTTTTATATAGAACTAATATTTGCTATCCTGCTTCCGATCGTAATTTTAATAAAAGCGAGCATTTCTTTAACCGACTTAACTGATTACAATATTGCATTCTTGTATTTTTATAAAGAGAGCTATATGCTATATTACTCTAGTTGTCTCATGCTCATTATAAATACAAGATTATAGTATTTATATAGAAAGAGCTAAATGCTGATTGTAATAAGTAAAACACTCATTTAAATTCTTTTTATTTTATCAAAGGTTATAAAAACATCACTGCGAAAACTACCAAACATGAAGTAGAACAAAAAACAAAAATTGCTCAAAGCGACTATCTGCCTAGTCGTTGTAAGTAATTTACTTACATGAATGTGCTCACTTGGGTTCTCTGCCTTTTCGCCGAATTATGTTTCGTCAAATGTTTAATTTCGTCAAATGTATCATTTGGTAAAACGCTTTTATATCCAAAACTGTAAGTATTTCAGGATTTTTATAAAACTAACCTAACCTAACCTATAGGGTTTTACATGATGGTTCTGAAATAAATCCTGAAATACTTACAGTTTTGGAATAAAAAGCATTTGCCCAAATGAAGCATTTGACCAAATGAAGCATTTGACCAAATGAATCATTTGACGAAACGTTATTTGGCGAAAAGGCAGTACACCGCTCACTTGATAAGTACATTTGTTTGTTTTCCGACTAATCGACTAATAGAAGATTGGCTGTGTTTTGCAGATTAAAAATATCATCTTTTAACGGACAAAATAGACAAAATCAAGTACTTTGGCGGCTTTCGACATTAGAACCCACATATCGTTATTGGCGGTTTTATACATAATGGTATAATTTAATGAATTGGCGTGGTTAAATAAGTCCCTTTCAACATAACGTAGGTTAAACAATCTAGTTTACGATGGCATAGCTAACTCATTTTCCGAAAAAAATAGTCTGGTGTCTTTCTACATAACTAATGGCCATAGTGTCTCTACGTCATCAAGGGTGGGAGCGCACGCTCGCTGTGTTGCCATGAACCGACGCGTAAGTATGATTTCTATTGTAGGTAATTTAATAAATGTTAATATCCTTTTTACGGTTGCGATATATTATGATCTACATGTGTGTCGCTTACTAGTTATTTGTGTAAAATATTATGACAAGATAAAAACGGTAAAAATCTCTCGTTGGAGAGAAACAGGTATTTACCAACCAACGTGTTTTATTTTGTGAAGTGGCAGGTTAGTAAATGCTACTGTTCTGTGGTGACTTAAATTATTGTATTAAATTCAGTATGTAATTCAGGTGGACCATGCGCTATGTCACTTAACTACCTACTCGTACTTCCTACTTCGACTGACGGCGAGCTTAATTTAAATTACTTTATTTGTTACCTAGCTGAGGTTTAGTTATCATTATTTTCATGTTTTGTAGGTGATTATTGAGAATTATTGTTTGATTTGTTGTGTAGGTGTCTATATAGTTTTTGTTTTAAATGACAATATGCACAGTTTAATTTACCTACTGTATGGTTGCAACATCGTAATGTTGCTTTGAAATTAAAGAGTGTAAGTTAATTTGTTTACCCAGTGATTTAATGTCATTATTTTTAGTACAAAGATATCATGATTGCTATTATTTGTTTTAATCAATTACTTACTTGTATTATTTGACACAAGACTATTCGTAATCAGACTCAAGAATAACTCGATATGTAACATTAGTCACGGTTTAAATTACGTTTTTATTTTGTGATAAATGATGCAACTCACTAAAAATCCTTATATTTTGTCCGTTTGTTTTAAGAAATATTACTAATTCAATTCCCTACAACTTGTGTATACAGGTTAGGCCTCTAACTCAAGAAATAAGAGAAAAATGAAGGTTTCAAAAAAAAGTTGTATCAGTCATCACCAGAGCTCCTTGATTACACTTTTTTGTGTTCAATAATACAATTCGAGTTGTATCATCTTACACGGGTTAAATAAATCAATCTGAAATGTAAAATGATACATTATGGACGTTTCTTTGAATATCTCAAAATCTATAACTAGTATCATTATTTTTGTCAAACCAGTTAATAAAGTGATATTATACGTTATAAAAATCGGTAGCAATTTTCAAAAAAATCTATTCGTTTAGAAGCAGTATTTTTTTTAAACTTGTTTTCGCTCTCCTGAAAAATCATGTTTTTCGAGTTGTATCACTTGTCACAGGAGGCACAGATATATGCATGCCCTAGGAGGCAGCTCTCCATTTCTTTCGAAGTGAAGGTCGCCCCCTAGGCTACCCAGTCCTGTTACCTGGTTTTTCCATGCATACGGCTCTTGCATCAGGACGATGTCAATTTTTTCCCTCACTATGTATTGGCACAGCTCGGACATTGCGTCCTTGCAGTGCTGGAGGTTTACTTGACATATTCTTATTTTTTTGTATTTGTTTGTGTTGTTGTGTAGTGTGTGTTGTTTGTGTGTGTTGGCCATTGCTGGTTGTGTTTGTGTGTAGTGTATACCGCCACCCGTCCTCCTAGTCCGAGGAGCCCCCGTCGGTTTCCATCTGTGGTAGATGGTCACCGACCTGGGCTGCCTCAGCCTGGTTTCCGGGCTGCAGCTCTGAGCCACCACAGCTGCAACTGCAGCTGCAGCTCTCCTTCCCTGCTGGGGTCTCCGCCGCCTCTTTCACTCTGAGAGGTTGGGACCTCGTCAGCCGCGCCCGGATGCGTGTGGCTTGGAAGAACAGCCACTGGCTGGCCTCTTCACCCCACGCATCCTCCACGCTCTTAGGCACCGAGTAGCAAACCCGGGTGCCCGTGACGAGATCCTCCCTGCTCATCTGCATCCATTCCTGGAGTTTCAGCTCCTCTTCCCTGTCCCAGTTTTGGGCCCTAAGGTAGAGGAGCGGATCCTCCTTCAATTCATCCGGCGGGCCCGGGATCCAGATGTTGACCCTCGTGCTGTTAAGCATTCGGGCCAGCAATTTGTGCCCCTGTGGCTCGCCCAGGTCCTTCTCCAGAAGCCACCCCCTCGCTTCTGCCGTGGATGGTGTCACAAGGAAAAATCCTTCCGACACCAGCCCCGACATCGCGAATTGGAGCTGCCTCCCTCGAATGCCCTGCTCTTTTATGGCCTCCGTGATGAGCCGGCTCACAATTCTCCTGACTTCGGTCCCTAGCGACTCATCCAGCGGTACACCATCCGCGCGGCTGATCGCCACTGCGAACTCCCGTGCTTCCCTTGCGGTCGCACGGTTGCCCGCCTGCGAGTCGCCGCGGTTTGGTCGCTTCGCTGGAGGTCGTGTCGAGGGTCCTTCGTCTGGGTCTGTCGCTTGCCGTTTCACTTTCGGAGGCCTCTCCGGCGGAGGGGGCCTCCCCTTCGCCTGGCTATGGCTAGGGTTCTCTCCCCCCGCCTTCTCGCGCTTCCTCTCCCTTCTGCGGTCCAGCCTCGCTCTCTTCTTCTCTGCCTTGGTGGGCTGTCTCTTGAACCCATCGCCCTCCGTCAGGGTTGCCGCCGAGGCGGTTTCCTCCTTCGAAGTATGCGGCGGGTTCAACAGACGTTCCTCCAGGGACAGGTCTAGTAATTCGCTCCACGGCATCTGCGGGGGTCCCCCTTGCACCATCTTGTTGGCGCTCGGCATTCCTCCCGCTTCTGCCCTCTTCTCTACACCTCCCGACATCCGTGGGGGTCCCCCTCGCACCATCTTGTTGGTGCTCGGCATTCCTCCCACTTCTGCCCCACCTTCTACCCTCTCCCCTACTCCTTCTCCCGGCATCCGCGGGGGTCCCCCTCGCACCATCTTGTTGGTGCTCGGCATTCCTCCCACTTTTGCCCCACCTTCTACCCTCTTCCCTACTCCTTCTCCCGGCATCCGTGGGGGTCCCCCTTGCACCATCTTACTGGTGCTCGGCATTCCTCCCACTTCTGCCCCTCTCTCCTCCTCACTCCCGGACTCTGTTTTTAAATTTGGGTTCTCCATACCAATCTTTCTTTTCCTTCGTCCCACTCGCTCCCCACCCACCACGGAGCCCCTCTTGGGGATGCTAAGACGCACCAGGGATACGAGTGGGATATAGGTTTCCGGGGTGAGCTGCTGAGTGAGTCCGCACGATGTCAGGCCCTCCGTCACCACAACAGCGACTCGGGGCCGTACTTCGCCGACTACCAGCCTCATCACCCTAGAACCCTAGCCCGCGGCCAGACTACTGTAAACGCGACAGCCGATTGATTCTAGCTGGCTAGGCCAGAACCTCCCGTGTGAGATGAATCCCGAGCCAAAGCGGCGTGTTGTCATCCGAGGGTAGCTACTGTCCGACCCTCTTCTAACTCAGCCTACCAGGATCTCGTTCTCCACCCGTACGGGTCCCCGCGCACGGCACAAACACGCGGGTGGCATTTTATCGCTACCCATCCCTTTATTTTTGGATAGGAGGCCCGCTGCGACATGCCACGTCATCGCTTGCAGCTGATTGGATAGGAAATAGGAGTCATGGAAGGGTAAGTATAGGAATATCAGGAATTCGTCTGGTTGTTTTCGTTCTACTCGTTTTACTCCGGGGAAACCGACTAGTTGACAGGCAGCAACCTCGAGGACGAACGAATAGTTTACTTACATGGAAGTTTTGATGTTTGTGTTTCAGTCAGTATCCCATATTGATGATATATTAAATATTTATACCATAAAAATATAGTTAACGAGTAAAAGCGAATAACGACAGGTATGCGGACGAAAAGCCCACACTATTATCATGAACTAGCTTTTACCCTCGATTTTTTTAATTTTTTATAGTGTGGAAAGTAGCCCACGTGTTTATCCGGGGTATAAGCTATCTACATACATACATACATTAAATCACGCCTGTTTCCCAGAGGGGTAGGCAGAGACCACTTCATTCCACTTGCTAAGATCTTGACAAATTTATTTCGCTTCTTCCACATTCATACATCGAGTCATGCACGCACGTCGGTTTCGGGTACTTAAGATTCGTTCGTAAAATATTATAAATTTTCCAGTATTTCACCGATTTGACTCGAAAAAGTACGCATAGGGCGGCCCCTTCCGACCCGTCCACTCACGCTAAACCACTTAAGCTATCTCCATTCCAAATTTCATCCAAATCCGTCCAGCCGTTGCAGCGTGAAGGAGTAACAACAGCACACACACACACAAACTTTCGCATTTATAATATTGGCAGGATTAGTGATGGGCGGTTTCTGAAACATTGCTAAACTTTTCTTAACAGCGAAAATTACAGAGTCTGAAAGTTACATAATAACATGGAAATGATTCTAACACAAGTAAATTTCATTTAAGTTTCATGAAAAATTTCCGTTACTTACGTTACATGTCAGAACTAGAGTAATTTTCAAATAATAAAAGATTTCATTTCGGTAACTTTCAGAATATTGCATGCAAATTTACGTGAAAGTTTCACCTTTGAAACTTACAGAATATTGCAGAAATTTAAGTGAAAGTTTCACTTTTGAAACTTACAAGCCGCCCATCACTAGGCAGGATTAGTAGGATTGACTGACATAAATGAATGAAAACACCTTTACTACACAAATAAAACTCTAATTAAATATTCTAGTACATTGAGATCTCTATCAGCTTAGCTAAGGGCCTCCTGTCGGTTTGAAAAGTCCAACTGATATTTGGAACCATGTCATTCCATTAGATAATTATAGTATAAATATCGATAATTTTTTCAGCACCATCTGTTGTGAACGACCAATAAATTTCTGTAATGATACACAAAAAAAAACATTGGTCAATCTCACATAGAATATTATAAATGCGATTAGATGTTTGTTACTCAATCACGTCAAAACTTGGAACAAAGATAGACTGTAGTTTGGGATAGCATATAGGCTACTTTATATCCCGGAAAATTGGACTGTTCCTGAGGGAATAGCAATAATAGACTTCAATGCGGACGGAGTCGTGCGCAAAAACTAGTCTCACGTAAATTTAAAGATAAAGATAAAGAGCCATTCATTCGCAACAATACAAAACAACATTAGGTACATAGATACAAAAAATAAGACACAGAAACAGTTGCGAAACGGTCCCAACACTCCCAACTCAGCATTCGCTAGCCGTAAAGCCAGCACTGGTCTTCCGTTGGAACCGCTTGGTGAAGAGACGGAAAGTGACACACTTTACACAAAATAACATAAAATGAAAAACACTAAATAACATAAATTTAAAAACATCAAGGGTCAAAAGTTATATCATTTAAAAATTACACCCTGTTAAGGTTGGTAACACTAAAGAAACAGAAAACAAAAGACTAGTCTATGGGAATGCAAACACAGCAAGCATAGCAATACAGGTCAATGACTACTATTGTACGGTACAGGTTACGTAACAATAACAAAAATTGGTAGACTTTTAGAAATAAAAATAAAAACAATGTTTAACCTAGCCTTAAACTAAGCTCTAGGTTAAGCTCTAATTATAATAGGCTAGTTTTACTTGTACTATCAGCCAAATTGAACCCTGACCCTCCATAGAACGGAGTCACATTGACATTACGACTTGGATCATAACGTCACTGTGCCGGGTGGCCATCTGGTCGCATAACAACTATTGTCATAATTTCGATTGTCATAACACATTACGCTTAAAGTTGATGCTCATTTATTGTTTTGGCATAATTGTTCCCTGTCATAATTATATGGAGTCATAATTAGTTTAACCATAATGTAGAATGTCATACATTTATTTAGTTATAATATTGATAATTATAATTATTCATACATGTATCAAGCCATAATTTTCACGTAGGCATTAGGGAACAGGGACTTAGTGGCAAAACCGACTCGAATCGCGGATTGGATAGGGTTTTTTTTTGTAAAAGAGCGGAAATAATTTTTTTTTCAAACTTACACAATATTATGTTTTTAAACATTTTACAATATGTTTATGCGTTTAAACAGTATAGTTAAATTATTTTATGAGCAATCACTTTATGACCATAATAAACTATGGTTAAATAATTTTACGCGCATCAAATTTATGCGCGTTACACAATATGTTACATTATGATTAAAAACGTTATGCGCATAGATGTATGACTATTTACAGTTATGCGTAATGATGAGTATGACGAATCCACGTATGCCTATCAAAAATATGACTTAAAACTTTATGCAACCCGATATGCCATAGTTCTATTATGGGACAGTTTTCCTTTGGGCTAATAGTAGGTACAAGTTAAACTATCCTATTATAATTAGAGCTCTTTTTTCTGTAGAAAGATTAATAATACCGTGTTAAAGCTTAATGACTACGCTTGCAAAGTCGATCAGAGCTATTCCAGTACCAACACTTTAAGAGCCAGAATTTGTCATATTCATACAAAACCGTCCCAGTTTTGAGTCCTTGGTCTTGAACGCGTGACTGTTACAATGCCATCGTACTCCAAATGGCGTCGTATTTGATTGCAAATGCAGAGGCTTGGCTTTTAACATTTTAAAGGTGTAAAAGATTGATAACTTCAGTAATAAACAGGCTGCCGTACTTGGGTACTTTGATATTGAACCACTTTTGCTAGGCAATATATTATCCTGAGGTATTACCAGCCTTATATGCTTTCAATTTTATTCATGGTCACATTTTAATTAATAGCTTACTATAGTTTTATGTGACTTTTTGGAATTACTTGATAAACGGTGTTTTGTTTGTTTTATAAGTAATTAGCGACTCGTCCTCGGTTCACTTCGTTTAGTGTGAGTTTTCTGTAACGTACACAAACACTCTATGCATTAAAAGAAACTGCATCAAAATCCGTTGCGTAGTTTTAAAGATCTAAAGGTGGAAACCCATTACACCATATCATGCTATGACGTGCTATGAACGTATTATTCCTTAGCATTAAAATGTTAGTCGGCGACAGAGCGGTCTAGTGGGCATAGTCTCATACTTTTCAATACAAAGAATATTTTTTTGTCTGACACGTTCATAGCACGGTCATAGCATGATATGGTGTAATGGGTTTCCACCTTAAGCCTACATATGGAGAGAGAAACAGCGGGAAGCGACTTTGTTTTATACTATGTAGTATGTATGTATGTAGTGATAGTGATAAAGATTTCCTCTTGAATCACTCTATCTTATTAATCAAAACTAATTTAAATAAGGGGCAGACGACGGAAAGCAATTTTTTTATTCTTAGGGCCTGTTTCACAATCGACAAGTAAATTTATCTGTCATATAAAGTTGTCTCTCTCCTTGTCTATTTTCAAGTGTACGACAAAGAAAGGGCTAAACTTATCCGTCAAATATCCTTTACTTGTCGATTGTGAAACAGGCGGTTAGTCTGATAAAGTACACTTTTTTTACAAAACACTACGCCAAACTGCGGTAACGGTTGCTGGCGATTTTTTTTAATGTACAGTCGACGCCATAAATATGTTTTTCTACTCCTGTACTTTTATTAGTCTTTTACATAGTCACGAACACTATTATAAGAACATAGATAATATGACTTCAGAAAAGTCTATAACTCTATTCCCCATAACAGCTCTCGGTGTCGTAAAGTCGCCCTAACCATACGCCACAGATTACTAAGTGTAGCCTGTTAATCATATTTTAACGATTGTGAAATAGGGACTATAAAACACCTAATGTTTTGAGAAATGATTTCAGTTATCTAATTGGTCGATTTTAAAATAGCTGTATTCTGATTGGTTGATACGAATTACAAAGTTTTTTTAAAAGATTTAAATTAGTTAAAGAGAAACACGTACCTAAAAGAACCTATCGTTCCGTTTGACAGTCGATGTGTATTGTGATTGGTGTATTTAATTTAGTGAAGTATTCTGATTGGTCAAATTAAAATGTTTTGGAATTGTAAATAATTCTTTTTTCCATTCCGTCAATTTAAAAACAAAGTAAACCATAGACACATATTTTGTCATTTTCTTGTTTCCCGCTCGTTTGTTGTTCTTTACTTCGTTCGTTCGTTTGTAAGTTTTTTCGCTTAATTTTGCATTTCATTTGAAACCTAGTCGTAGAAAAAGTATTGTATGCAACGGTGTATAACTAAGTCAAAAAACACTCGTGGCGCTTTCCTTTACGATGTTCGCCTTCGGCTCACATCGTAACTCACGCCACTCATATATTTTGACCTCTCTTATACAACTATTGCATAAACTACTATTACACTTTAGTACCTTGTCTATTTAGCGTCATGTTTAAACTGCCGTTTGAAATTGTCATAGCGGGTAAAGTGACAAGGTACTAAAGTGTAAACATATTTATGGCGTCGACTGTACCTAAATTTACTATCGATGAAAAATATTCCATAAGTGTGAATTTAGTTCCTCAGTCAAATTAACTCCAACGGCCACCTTTAAATTCAAATGTCAAAAAACCTAAAGCAACATAAAACCGTATAAACCAATACGTCCTTTTTACATTTTGCTTCTTAACAATTTGTATGATACATTACGTCTTTTTACTACGAATGAGAACGTTTATTAATGCATTTTAATAGATGTCAAACTGAGCCCTTAATACGGGTCTAACATTGCCTGCTGGCGCGATGTTAAACGTCAGGTCGAAGAGATATAATACTAAGTACTCTCTAGATGGAACAATATAATTTATGTTTATGAAACTTTGGTATTACAAATAAGTATCTTTCTTAGTTACATTTAGGTATACTTCTAGGATAAAACTAACAAACTCCGATTGAAATTGGATATTGATAAAAAAATGGCATAGAGAAGACAAACGAGCACACAGTCCACCTGATGGTAAGTGGAAACTGACCCATAGACATTCGCATTTTAAAGGTTATGTGATTTAAGACAGTTTGTAAGAAAATATGGGCAACCGAATTATATGCAGACAGACTTGTTCAATATGACCAAAAACCATAACAACAGACAACAGAGACACTAGAGACTTGTGACGTCAGAATGGTTAAGTTCTGAAGCTATCAAATTCTTTTAGATAAAATAAGAGTCATAAATGTATTCACATCTAGACATATTCATTGCTCCTATATCCATGACAGCCAGGAAACCTATCCCATCGCGTAGTTAAACAAAAAACGACGCATTGCGCATATGGCCTGTTTTGTTTTACTATTATTTTGTTTAAACTCGTTACTAAGTGCTAATAGTAGTTGGTAAAGTGGACACATACAACGAAGTATCGTTGTTATACAAATGTGGACGTAATAAAAATAGAAACGTTTCTTCGTGATACAAGTTATTAAAATGAAAATGTTTATTTGAAAACGGGAATTCGTACACGTTTTAAGTTTAACGGAATTAAGAGCAAGAACGGCGCTCGGGATTAACATGTTTTCTGTCTGTTTTCATCAAAATCGGTCGTCCCGTTTCCATGACAACAATAGATACACCTATATAAAGAATTGGTCACTTATTGTGTAAGATATCGATTGAATGAAGTCTCAAGGCTTCGCGGTTTTACCAATAAAAGCGATAAAGCATACATTATAATCACAAAATTATCTGTTTTTTCTGTTTTAATCTTTGATATAGCTACTAAATATCTCGGGATAATTTCATACAAATTGACCAAGTTGGGACTAGGTCAATTCGTATGAAAAAAAAACAACGGTAAAAATACTCATTTAATTTTTTTTTTCTTTATAATCAATTGTTAATTTATGGCGTAATTTTTTTAACCACCTGTCTTACTAGAACATTCATTTAATAATTCTACTCCAATAAACCCAACCTTCAAACAGTAGCTGCGTCATAAAGCATTTTTTACTGACCAATACCAATACAAAGGTGCACGAGCGTCGTTATACAGCAAATATAAATGCACTTTTTTGGTATCTGTCTGTCTATACTAAAAGGGCCTATCTACTGCACAACCAACCTTAAACCATATTGTTAACCACAGTGTATTCAATTTTTGTTGCACTGATGATGCGATACGGTCTATTTCGTTTAGCCAATATTTTTTTGGTCAAAATTTCCCAAAAAGTAGTTTTCCGTCGCAGTTGAGTTATTTTTCATGTAGTCACAAGTGTAACCTAACCTAATAGACGTAGAAAGCGGTTTCAATATGCCGGATATAAAACAAAAATAAAACATAATGGTTTCTGGGATATCAAAATCTGGGAAATTATATATTTGACCAAAAAGTTTTTGGGCAAACGGTAGGCTCCCGATGCGATATTTTTGAAAAAGAACTCAGTAGTGCATAAGTCCATCTGCTATTAAAAATGTCATAGTATTTATTTTTAAAAATATACTAGATTAGTTGTGACTGAAAAGGGCTATAAAAAAACCAATAAGTACAGGGTAAAAATACAACAACCGAAACTGGCAACACAACATTGGCAAATACATTTATAAAAAAATCTCAGGGAAAGTGCCCCAAAAAAACTTCTTGAGACAGCTGTGTTTACCAAAAAAGTTAAAACACACGATCAAAATAACAAAAGTGAAACCAAATAGTTGCATCACCTTTTTTTAACCCTCAACCGCCGCCCGTTGCAAAAAGCGATTCACTTTCTCTAGCGGGGCAAAAAACGTACCCTAGTCACCTGTGATTTTTAGGGTTAAGTTCATCTTGACTAGACAAGGTTTTGATTATCACATGTTTTTGCAAAAAAAAAATACGGGGTATTTTTTGGTCCAAGCGTGCCTTGTTAATCGTAATTATGGTGATGAACTGATGATTTATACAATAAGTATATCAAAATTATATTTAAAATAAATCAACCTGTAGGTTAGTACTAAAAACCGAAATTTAAACAAAATGTTTATATTTTTAAATTCTTAATTTTCTTAACGCTTGTTACTGTTTTTTCATTGTAATACTAATACCTGATCATGATTTCAGAACATGTTTAGCGTATCATTTATTACATATTTACATACTTTTAAGGATCACAAAGTGCGACAAAGTTTAAGTTCACATTAACTCAACGCCAGTATTTAAGTATTAGTAGTATTTTTATTTATACAGAACCCGTAGGATAAGTACATTTCGCGCCTGGTTATTATTTTTAACGACAATTGTCAGTTAACCCTTTCCAACCTGTGATTTCTAAAGATACTCGTCTTAACCCTTTTTGTGCAGGAAGTTGCCACACCTGCGTCGACACTGAATCGGGGTAGTTTTGACAATAAGGGATGATTATTGAGGATATCTTGAGATAGGGGTGACAGTGAATGGGTTGAAAGTGAGAAGATGTGTTTTGAAGTTTGAGAATTTATTGGGTTAAGTTTAAGACAAAATATGAATGAGCGCTTCTTATTACATCGTTTAAAATGGAGTAGAAATTGTGAGATAAAAAAAACATAAAAAACTCGATCTATGGGTGCTGATTGCTGCCGGCAGCAGGGCAAGGCTCAAGCTTCTGGTAGTAAGGGTTACTGTGAGAGGAACCTCCTCAGACTACGTGCTGTATCGAGTACTGCTTTCTATACCTTTGGCCCTAGTATGGTTACAATTGTTGCGTGACAAAATGTTGATAAAACCACCGTCACTCTCGTACTTATACACGTCAACACGTATCAGAAGGTGACGGATGATTCATCCACGCGATAAACGCCTGACCCCTGACCTTTGATTCAACTAGCTATCGTTACACTGCTTGCCGTAGCTACTAAAAGTAATGAATTATTATTAATTTAAGCCAATTATATTATTCAAAAACGCAAAATTCACTAACAAATAACATCAATCATTACTACGCAAAAATTCACACGAATATTAAATAGAGTATTCTTAACAATAATGCGAAGAATTTTTTTCCTTTGTGACAGGTCACACCTGAGAAGCACAATGGCCTTTGTGAGCTTGATTTATATTTGCATATACGAATTATTACGAATGTGAGCGTTGCGAGCGTTCGTTAGAGGGAGCGATTGAATTGGATCGATTGAGCAACCGGTGGCAGTGCACGGGTTAGATTTATTTTAATTAGAGACGACGCTTAGTGACCTATGTAACTAGCAGTACTGGGGTGTTATTCTCTCAAAAACCACGGACGGTCGGACCCATGAATCTAACGCAGGGTAGTGATTCTCTGAACAACGACGGTCGGACGGACGAACGAGTGAATAACTCTTGGACAAGCGGCGAGTTTAAGTAGTCCCGTTAGTGCGAACAAAACATATTTTAGCGCGTGCATTTTCAATTTAGCAGCATGGTTACTGCCGATGGATCGAATGTATAAGGCTGCT
This sequence comes from Acleris laterana, assembly GCA_963966035.1. Taxonomy (NCBI): domain Eukaryota; kingdom Metazoa; phylum Arthropoda; class Insecta; order Lepidoptera; family Tortricidae; genus Acleris; species Acleris laterana. Next base: position 4,188,742 of record OZ014450.1, read on the forward strand.
TAATTGAAAATGCACGCGCTAAAATGTGTTTTGTTCGCTCTGACGGGACTACTTAACCTCGCCGCTGCGATTTCGCTCGTTCGTCCGACCGTCCGTTGTTTTTGAGAGAATAACACTCCAGTGTGTCCATATCATACGTATTCGGAACTCGACTGTTTGAACATAAATAAACCTTAACCTAACTTTTAATGATTATCTTGAGAAATCGAGTCTTACGTCAAGGACCTCTCAACCCACATGACGGAAGTTCCAAAAAGTCACTCAAAAGTGTAATAAGTCACTGGACTTAGACTTATATAAGAGTTAGGTCAACCAGGATCTCGTAATGCCGTTTTGAAGGTATGAGTGGGGTTGATTATGGAGTGGTTTATTTTATTTTTTTATGCAGACTTGTACCTAATTTGATTTACATTGTAGGAATTATTCTTGGAAAATTCTGCACTCAATTTATAACACCCTGTATATTCTACGAATGGCCAGTGGAATTGCGATATAGCTAAACAGTTTCCTAAACCCTCGATTTACGGTAGGATGTTGTTTATTTAGATAACTATATTATTTTACTACTTGATTACGTCTTAAACCTACTTTGGCCGATAACTAGGTCTCGATAAAATTCTAAGTACATAATGACTTCCTTATTAAAAATATTGCTTTCGACAGATGCAAGCTGTTATAAAAAACTAGTACAGGCCCTAGACTAAACATACGCTGCACTTAAAAATCTATCCTACTGCTCCAGAATAACGTACATATTTATTTAGGGATGTTTAGTTTTTTTTTTATGTTAGCACCCGTCACTTGCTATATAGATTGAAAAACTATCCTATCTCGTTGAAATAAGGTGCAAGGTCGTATGGATTTTTGTTGTTTTTCAAATGTTAGCACCCGTCATGTAATGCATTGTTCAGGGCTGTACAATAATGATTTGCATATCGTTAACTTTTTGTACAACCCTAAAAAATGTATGAAGGATCATTATACAGGCTGTATCCGTTTTTCATAATTAGACAGAGCGTAATTAATAAAAAAATGAAAACATCGAAAAAAATTAACAATGAATAAATCCCAATAATTTTCGATTACCCTAGAAATATAACAAATGCGGAACTTTTTTGCTTTCCCGGATTTCGATGTTTTTTGGTGGAAAATTGCTACATTAATTAGACAATTATATAGAAAATCAATACTTAGGGAATTTAAAAAAACAATGCCTCGCAACACAATGTTTATGTACTTATTAATAAATAATTCATCAACATGCTTGTCCAAAAGATAGAATTTCGATATCAAATTTAATTACTTAATATCCAAAAAAAAACAAACAGTGCACATTATTTTATAGGCTGCAGTGAACTTAATAAGGCGAGCCGCAATTTCACCACCGATATGTAGTGGTATAAAAATCATCTTTACCTACACAAGAACACCCTGTGAACCCAGGTAAAAATCCGCAATCCAATTGAATGGAATATTTTGTCATGCAAAATGCGAAATCGTAACTCGATATGCAAATATGCGCAGAGGCATACAGATGCAAATGCGCAGAACAATCGATACATCCGATCAATACGGCTTTTGATTTCTCGAGTGATTTATTGGCTTAAAGGGCCTTGAAATTCTGTACAAACTTGATGTAACTGTCTTTATGTTTGAATTTAGAATATTTTCGTTTTTTAATAAATGAGTAAAGTTTGGATTCAAGTTCAAGTATATTTAGCCAGTGGAGTATTAGGTAAAAATACAAGTAACATGGTATGCTAGTAAAAAAATCTTTCGCTAGGTAAATACAAAATATAACTTAAAATTGAAAAAATAAACATTATTGAAAGAAACAACTTAGTTAAATTGACCTAAAAGTAGTAGTTGAACTTGTAGTTCATGACGTTGAAGTCGTAATTTTTAATTATGTAACTCAAATGATTATTCCTATTATTGCTTGCTAGCTATCTATGTAGTCTAATTTATTTTACTTTTATATATCCTTGTACCACATTTTATTGACATGTAAATTGGCTTTACGAATAAATTATTATGATTATTATTATGATTATGATTAAACTTGAACCTTGAAAAAAAAAGTGTTCAACTGAAACCAATAACCGTTACAAAATTCATAGGATCATAAACAATACCTCAACTATCAATGTCAACTATTACATTTAATTTAAAACACACTTATTAAGCCATGAGAATGCAAATTAAATATTGTTGTGTCAAACTTAAAATTAACATTATGTCTTTATAAAATTACAATACAATAAACACCGCTAGCCGTTAGAACTGCGCAAGAGTGGGCGCTACAGCGAACGGGCGTGGCCGTAATTAGCGGCGGCCATCTTGGATCCATTCACTTGCCGCCGTAGCTCTGTCCGTTTAATTATTCTTTAATTTTTGATAGGGCGTTGATACAGGGGATTTTATTTTTGAACCATTTCGGTAATAAGCCTATCAGTAACATATGTTACACCTTGTATTTAGTGTCTGGATAATTATGTTATGTTTGATGTGCATGAATTAAAAAGATAAATACAAAAAAGACATTTAAATATTTAAAATATGTAGATTCGAGCAAGTAAAAAATAATGATAATTAATTAAGGAGATATCAAGTTATTAATTAATGTACATATTTGATTGTTGTTATCAAGCTGCTATTATCTAGCTAGTCACGAAATCTCTAATAATTATGCATATTGCATAATCTGATAACGTAATCTTTAAATAATTATTAAAGTCTTTGGATAATAAGTAGATGAATATTTGATTAAAACGTCTATAAGAAAAATCTAACTCAGTCAAAAACCTCTAAATGTGACTATGACAAAAACAATCCCTTACAGTAAAAAAAGAAAACGATATCGATATGAAACTAAAACGTCTGTAACCAAACTAAGAACTTTTAAAACAAAACTGTGTTGAAATTTACAACGTTCAACATACTTAAAAGTTTGAAATTTAAAAATACGAATTTCAATTTCAATTCTATGTTTCATGTATACTTTTATCGTGCTTTTATAAGCGTAAGCGGTATAAATGTTTTGAAACAATGATTTATACTAAAGTCCCCATTCAATTTCCTTTTTAAACCTGTAAAATACACTATAATATTTAAGACAGCTCACGGATATGTCTGTCATTTTTGTTTATAACAAATAATATTCACTCACACAAAAAAATACAATATCTCAAAATACAAAACTAATTAAAAAAATCTATACCAATAATTTAATAAACGGAAAGAAAAAAAACTCACGCCACCGAAACAAAATTGCTGGAGTGACTGGACTACGTTACCCCATCATTTTGCTGGCCAAGGGTAATAATTGGCGTTTCGGCGACGAGTGACCCCACACGGTAACCCCACACCCCACGGCCATGGGCGGGACCGTGGGGTGTGGGGATGAACCACCCCTCGCAGCTGCTTCTTATAAGTTTTTTTTTAACGGAAGTTTATTGGAATTATGTCCAGTTAGCTTTTCCGGTTTTTTTGTAATTATAGACTATTGATGGTGGATTTGGTAGTTTAATTGGTTAGAAAAAGTGGACGGTAATTTGGGGTTTCGTGGAAAAAACTGCTGTTAAACAAATGATACAAGTTTTTGACAGGTTATTTACTTACAATAAAAATAAAGGACAGTAATGTGGTTAAAACCTTTTAAATATGTTTTAATAAGAACTTCCATTCATTACCACAATCATCTGAAAACTCAAACCTAGACATTTTTTATTGAAAATAAAAAAGTATTCTTTAATTTATTTATTATTCTAATTTTGTAAAAAAATCTTATTAGAATAACGTGGTTATAACCATTCGTTATTTTTTTCATATAAGAAGGTATAACTGGGTCTCAGTGAAAAAGGGAATAAGTCTCCTGAAGATCAAATGAAAAAGGATTTCAGTCTAGTCAGTATACTCCGTTTATGTATAATTATACCCTTTTTTAGTACGAGTTAAGTCGACTTATACTTACCCTTATTCCCCTAAGTCCCCAGATTTACCACTTACTTAAAGCGTTCCAATCTAAGGCTCAAGTTACCTCTAAAAATAACGTATCGTTACAATTACAAACACTATGTGATTTATCATTCTAACCTAAAATACGAGGGCTGCTACTTAGGTAACCGGAATCCAGGATTCCAACATTTTTAAACGCTATATCTGACCTCCATGGTAAAATTTGAACTTTTTTTAATACTGGCCGCTATATATTTTTTTTCTTATGTACGCTAGTCTTTTGTTTTTGGCGGGTTTAAATTTTAATCTCGCTGCAAGAATGGAACTCACTCGTGAAAATATTCGTGCTATGATTTATTACGATTTTCGGCGTGGTTTAACGCAACAACAGTGCATAGTTCAACTAACTTCGACTTTTGGTGATGAAGCTCCATCCAAAACTACTGTGTATCACTGGTTTAGTGAGTTCAATCGTGGACGTAGTATGCTCAGGGACGAAGTTAAGGATGGTCGCCCGAAATCGGTCGTTGTACCACAAAATATTGAAGCTGTGCGAAAACTTATAATGCATGACCGTCATGTTACGTATCGCGAGATAGAGGCGACTATAGGCATATGTATGACGAGCATTAATAAGATATTACATGAACACTTAGCTGTGAAAAAAATTTGTTCGCGTTGGATCCCGCACAACTTAACTAAGGATCAAAAAGAGGCTCGCGTCGAATGGTGCAAGGAAATGTTGAAAAAATATAACCGTGGTGACTCAAAAGCTGTTTATAATATCTACACAGGTGACGAATCCTGGATCTATGCGTATGATCCCGAAACTAAACAACAATCAACGGTGTGGGTGTTTCAAAATGAGCCGAACCCTACGAAAGTAACTCGTGCAAAAAGCACCTTGAAGCAAATGGTGGCCTGCTTTTTTGGTATTAATGGCCATGTGGCTACAGTGCCCCTAGAGAATCGTAAAACGGTTAATTCGGAGTGGTACACGACCATTTGTTTGCCGGAAGTATTTGAAAAAATACGGAAAAACAACCAGCGACGGAGAATCATTCTGCACCATGATAACGCCAGCTGTCATACATCACGTGAAACGACTCGATTTTTGGAAGGTCAAAATATAGAATTAACGGGTCATCCACCTTACAGCCCTGATTTGGCACCCAATGATTTCTATTTATTTCCAAATGTAAAGAATAAATTACGTGGTCAACGATTTTCGACCCGTGAAGATGCCGTCGACGCGTTCAGACAGCACGTTTTGGAGATACCTCAGTCAGAGTGGAAAAAGTGCTTTATAAATTGGTTTCAACGTATGCAAAAGTGCATCGATTATCACGGAGAATACTTCGAAAAACAATAAAACCATATTTAGCCATGTACGTTTGTTTATTTTTTCTATTCCGGTTACATAAGTAGCAGCCCTCGTAATAACATGTACACAGTTGTTCTAATGAACTTTATTTCTTGTTACAGAGGACGCTTACTTAAACACAGCTAGCGCCATCTATGCACCGCGCGGTAAGTAGTCTCACATACAAATCGCAGTTCACTCACAAGTGGCGCCACCGTCTTCGAAGAAACGTAAACTTATCCCATGTGAAATTAGTTCCAAGTTCTACCACATGTACAACGTAAATTTGCAGAGAGCTTTTCTTATATCAGCGCCATCTATTGTGTCTCTTGTACAACTGTTTTTGTTGAATCTTACTTCGATGTATATTACTAGGAACTAATTTTTGTGCTATTAATTGCCTGTGAATTTATTTTCATTCACCATTTAACTGTTTCTTACTTCCTATTTATTATAGAAGGCTACTGTAAGGTGACTGTGATGATGCTTTGGAGTAAACATGAAAGTGGAATACTGCCCTCATTAGTAAAAAGGGCGTATGTCTTAAAGAATCGCGAATGTATTAGTGATCATATTTCTTAAAATCAAGACTCAATTTTATTTGTTTTGACCATCAAATGTAAAGCGTTCCAGGTAGAGATATGCTATTTGTACTATTGTAATATACTAATAATTAAGTAAAATACTAGGTGTCGCCCGCGTCTCCGTCTGCAAAGAAGTAATTTATCGCTCTTCCCTCAGTAACAGTCCAATTTCTGAGATAAAAAGACTATAATTCATCACTGTGCCAAACTTCATCCAGATGTGTTCAGCCATTCAGGCGTGATCGAGTAACAAACATCCAAACCTTATCAACTAGCTTCTGCCCGCGTCTTCGTCCGCGTAGATTTCGATTCTCGTTATTCCCTCGGGAACTTCTAAATTTCCCGGAGTAAAAAGTAGCCTATGTGTTAATCCATTGTATAAGCTATCTCCATTCAAGTTGTCCTGTGTTTTTTTTTCTTTTCTCTTTTTTCCTTTTTTTTTTCTTCTCTCCCTTTGTCTCTCTCGTAATATTTTTGACATGTTTTCCTGCTGAACTACGCATGCTATTTGATATTTAATATTTATAGCTTTATATAATGCTAGACTAAGTAGTATCATTGTAGTATTAAATATGGTTAAAAAACGACTGACTGCTGAGTTTTTTGCGGCGTTTCTTCTCGGCAGTGGTCTCCTCTTGGGAAGCGCTGGTAGATTCTTGACGTGTAAAAGTGCCCGTGCGGCCTACTTACTGAATAAATATCTTTTATCTTTTTAATTTCATCCAAATCCGTTCAGCCGTTGCAGCGTGAAGGAGTAACAAACATACACTCACACACTCACAAACGTTCGCCTTTACCTCTTTAATATTAGTGTGATAGTGTGATTCATCCTAGATTTTGTAAGTACTTTTTATCTAGATATTCTAGATTACAATTTGTAGCGTTGAGATTGATTTTGTATAGATATAAAATGAAAGAGGAAAAGTTAGTACAAGACCGGATTTTTTTAATGGTAGGCAATTAACAGTTCACATAATACCAAACCCAATTACTTATCATTAAACGTCGATTACATGCGCAGGAGACACTTAAGTTATTATAACAATAAACAATACAATAAACTGTGAATGACGTAGGCGAAGTGGTGTTGGTCAATATTTAGGACGAATTTTGTGGACGATTATTTTTCATTGATTAATTAATCGATCAATATTTTTCTTTAACCGAGCAATATTTGACTTAATGTAAATCCTTATTACCTATTTATTTTGTACTACAAATTATAAATATTAAAATGTATTGGTTTCTTTCACGTTAATCACGATTTAGGGAAGTTTCAAAAAAATAGCACACCCTTGACGTTTTGCACGTTGGTTGGTGGGTTGGTTGGGTTGACCAAGAAAAGGTAATACTATATAGAATTGTTCCGTTTTGTTATCAAAATCTAATACGTTTCTTGGTAACAAAACGGACAATTCCATACATATTTTTGGGAACATATCGGGAGTACTATTTTTTATTGTTCAGAATGATGATCACAACGAGCGTGCGGATTTTTTCCCAAATCTGAAGAAAAAGTCAAGGGTGTGTTATTTATTTGAAACTCTTCTTTTTTTTAACGCCTAAAATATGTCCTGCAATTTAGTACAATCGGGCAAAAATGTGGTCTACCACCCTACGGTTGAATTCATTGGCACATCACGACACAACAAGTTCGATTTTCCCTTGCAATAAAATTATGACGGTGACAAGTGTCAACCTTAGCGATAATTAGGTCTCACAGAAAGTTTTGTTAAAACTAGTAGACCCTTTTCGTGGCCATGAAATGGTACGATTTATTCCGGAAAAACAATCAAGGCCCAAGTGAATAGCGATAAATTACTTCTACTATACTAAAAGTCAATAAAAAATTAACATAACTTATTATTTTATTAGTTATTACTTCTTCTACTGGTTTAGCTACAAAATGTATATTTGAAGAAATCAATAAAAACATGCTTGATCACTGATTAATAAAAATTAGATACAACGGGTCCATTAAGTTATGAGTGCTTGTGCAAATTTGATCGAACTTATTTTATAAGCAAATAGGGGCTATCACTCGCAACTATAGTTGTACAAAGCACGTGAGCGGTTAATGCATTAAAATACAACTACACTAAACATACATTTTGTCGCATTCCAAAATATTCAATCAGTTTTTCAGATCACTTTTTTCTGTTCCACAACGAACGCCGAAAAATAATTCGTCTTCGGCTAAACGCCACCCCTACTTGAACATTTATACTAGAAGGTACCCACTATCAATTCAGGTCTAGACAGTGGCGATGGTCTGGCTGGTCCAGTTTTGAGAAACCGCTGCGGAATTCCATGGAAACTTGCTGGCGACACGCGTAACTATGCGATTAGTCAAGAGCGATCTATTGTTATGAAATGAAGGTATAATTATGTTTTTTTCACATGATAAATGAAATGCAGGTTTTATAATCGTAGGACAGTGCTATAATGACCCATGACAGCAAAATAATTACTGGCCTTTAAGGAATGAACAAAAAGGTTGGGTTGAGTTTCCGATCGCGTCTAAACATGACAGTTAAGCGAACTAATAATACCGTATACCGTCAGACCTAAGGTCTGATTTTTAATCCCACTGAAAAAATGTAAACAAAGGTGTTGCCGTTAACGAAAAACATTGGCAGTAAGTATTCAAAATATTTTTACTTTCCACAATTAGGTATAAGAAATCGACTTTCTATAAAGAAACTATATATTGTAATTAATATTAAAGAATTTAATTTGTTGATAGAAAACTATGATCCGATAATATATGATCCGTAATACGGTAATACGCCAGAGAACCAAGGTCACCGACATAGCTCAGAGAGTTAGCATGCTGAAGTGGCAATGGGCAGGCCACATAGCTCGGAGAACTGATAACCGTTGGGGAAGAAAAGTTCTCGAGTGGCGGCCCCGCACCGGTGGACGGAGTGTTGGACGGCCTCCCACCCGGTGGTCTGACGACCTGGTTAGGATCGCGGGGAGCCGCTGGATGCGAGCGGCTCAAGACCGTGATTTGTGGCGCTCTTTGGGGGAGGCCTTTGTCCAGCAGTGGACGCCCCCGGGCTGATGATGATGATGATGATGATGATAGAAAACTTCATTTTGATGTAAACTCTTTGTTGTGTTAATTTAAAACGTGAAAACCGTTTTTTACGCATATTTTATTTATTGCACTGGTATCATTTGACTCGATACACCCGTGTTAACAAGTTGACGGCTGCTTGAAAGATTTGAGACGTTACTTCACTCGCTTCGCTTCACCATTCGTGCTCCCGTCGTAATCGCTTTCCAGTGACTCATTTATGCGATTTCAATTTCAATTATATCTCAAATTTATTTTATATCACGGTTCGACCGAAATGATAACTGAATATTGTATTTCTTTCTGGCCCAATTTTGGAGATCCCCTGAAATGTCACTTTGACAGTGACGTAACTTTGTTTACATTTTTTCTGTGGGAATAAATATCCGACCTTAGCAAGTTCCAGAAAGTAAAGAGAAAAAAGATAAGGGACCCGAGTTTTCTGTAATACCCGTACATAATCCAAAATTTGTTATACATATAACCTTCCTACAACATACAGACTGCAGGAGAGACAGACGGCGGGAAGCGACTTTGTTTTATACTATGTATGCTTAAGATAAAGATTCAAATATTTAACATCTAGAAACGAACCAATTCCAATTAATATGGATGAATTTAATGTCACCCAAGTGATAATGATAATCTATACTAATATTATAAAGCTGAAGAGTTTGTTTGTTTGCTTGAACGCGCTAATCTCAGGAACTACCTACTGGTCCCATTTGAAAATATCTTTCAATGTTAGATAGCCTATTTATCGAGGAAGGCTAGAGGCTATATCATACTCACATAAACCGAAGCGAAGCGAGGGCGGGCCGCTAGTACCTATTACATACATATCTAACACCAGAGATTTTCTAGTAAATGGCTGAAAACAGTCAAAGAAGACGAACGAACGAAAACACGAAAATATGTTAGAATTAATGTTAGTTGATGACAGAGGCGCTATTTTGAAAATCGAAGCTCGAAGTTACGTTGACTCCATCCCTGTCACTCGTCATTCGAGACTAAATCGAGAGAAAGGATCCAACTCACGTAGACAATAGAAATCAGAAACGTTAACAGCGTTTGTACCTTGGCTAGGCCTAAAGTAACACTTAAAGTAATATAAAATAGAATACCAAACCAATATTCATTATAATGGCAACTGTACCAAGGAACCCTGGCGCAAACAATTAGCGTCTCACGCTATAATCTCGTAAATCTTGAAGCGCTGCCACAATCCACTCCCTCGCACAATGTATAAGTACACGACATTTACGAGTAATACCTAGTGATGTGACAGATATTATTATGATTATAGGTGTTGTAACTACGTGTAGGTGGTAGTGGTACGAATTACAGACTATAGACTAGTCTGACCCACGACTTTGCGTAAATTTCGATTATCGTTATTATCACGGGAATTAAAAAAAAAACGGGATAAAAAGTAGCCGATATGTTATTTCTTTGTATAAGCTAATTTAATTCCAAATTTCATCCAAATGCATCTAGCCGCTATTAGTAACAAACTGTAACAAAAACTTTCGCAGTTTTAACACACCGCGTAAATTTCGATGACCGTTATTCCCTTAGCAAGTTTTAAATTTTCCCGTATGAAAAGTAGCCTATGTGTTAATCCTGGGTATAAGCTATCTTCGTTCTAAATTTCATCCAAATCCGTCCACCCTTTGTAACAAACTAACACTGAAACATTCGCATTTATAATATTAGTTTGATTGGGGACAATCTCAAACCAAGGTATGCACAAAAAAAAAACAATTACAAGTAAATTCGTACATAAACTTAAGATTAACATATACAATGGCGAACTTATCCCTTTGAGGGATCGCTTCCAGTTAACCTGAAGGTCTAGGCTTGTACTATCGGTACTAGGCAATGATGAACATACCTACTTATACAGATAAATAAATACTTATTCTTATAAACAAAAATAACACCCGAGGCTCAGAAACAAATACTCGCTCTCACCACACAAATAATCGGGAATCAAACCCTGGGACCGTTAGCTTTATAACCTATCGTTTTATCGAATTTTACTTCATCAATGATTGATGATTTCGCCGAATTTCAATTCATCGAACGCTGTTTTCTGTTGGAATCATCATGTTTTGTGATATCTTTAACATTAATTACGAAGAACTGTGACCACTAAAAATAATTAACTCATGCGTTGAATACCTTTCAATGAAATACAAATTCTGCGTGATGAAAGTGAAAAAGAAACGTTTGTAGAAGAATGCTGTTTTTATAAAATAATAGGCACCCGTAGACAAAGTCGCTACCAACTAACTGCTTCGTCAAATAATGTATAGTGTTATAATCCACTTTTAATGGAAAAACACGCAAAATGACTGACTGCTGAGTTTCTTGCGGCGTTTCTTCTCAGCAGTGTCTCCTCTTGGGAAGCGCTGGTAGATTCTTGACGTGTGTTCTTGGCGCCACTGAAAACCAGCGTCGCGGTTAACGCTGTGACATAGTGCTGAGTGGTGTCAATTTCGACGTCACAGAATCACCCATGGCAACACTATCCTACAATTGTTTTTTTTTCTTTCCTTTTTTATTGTTTTATTTTTATTTTTATTATTACTGTGTTGCAATCCTTATTTTAATGATGTTTTTCTCTGTTCTGTTTTTTTTTTATTTTTATTATCACTGTGTTGCATCCTTATTTTAATGATGTTTTTCTCTGTTCTGTTCGTCGAATAAATGTTTCTATTTCTATTTCTTTCTATTTCTAAAAGTGCCCGTACGGCCTACTTACTGAATAAATGTCTTTTATATTTTTTTTCTTTATCTGCATCCAAATTCTACTCGTAATACGTACCTAAATGTAACCGTTCCTGTAATTACGTTTATCTACTTCATTCTTAACTACCATGTTCACAATTACGTAATGTCGGTTTGTCCCGTCCCTAGCGCGGCACGTGTAAGCAAACACATCGATACGCGATAATTTATGTCTTATAAACACTGTGTCACTGCGCATGGCAAGCATAATGCATTTATGTTTAGCCTGACCACTGGCTAGGCGATGGACTACACCAGGGGATCCTTAGCACACCTTGCTCTAGACAGTCCTTGGTAGCATTGAACCGAAAAGTAACTTCTTAAATTGTGAAAGTTTCTTATGAGAAATTCTCGGAAATTTCTAATATTCTTAAATCTTAAGAAGATTTCTTAACTTCTGAGAATGTTCTGCAACTTGTACATTGCTAGTCCTTGGCAATACTCGACAGCCGGATAAGTATCCGGTTTCTAAAATACACACCTTTACGCCTTATTATTTATTCCCAGAGTGGGGTAGGCAGAGCTACAGAGTTACCAACAACTCTAAAAATTTGTTGATAATTCTGTAACAGCATTTTGAACGATTAGGCTAACATATTTACCAATTTATTAGTGACAAGTTGTAAGCCCATCGCCTAACAGTACCACAAGCCGTCTCTTACGACATCCACCGGAAGACATGGAGTGGCACTTTTGCGGGTGGTAGGACCTTGTGCAGGGTCCGTCCGGATCGCTACCACCATCTTATCCATTAACCTACCGCCAAACAGCAGTGTTCACACTGCTGTGTTCCGGTTTGGGGATAAGACAGCCGGTGAAATCACTAGCATAGAGGCATTCCATCTTAGTCCTCAGGGTTGGCAACGCATTTGCAGTCTTAGGATTGCATTGCAGTCTTGTGAATGCGAATGTCTATGGGTCACAGTTTCCACTTACCATCAGGTGGCCTGCCGGCCTAGTATGGCTGCCTCTATATCGCGTGTCAACTGTGGATAAAGCATCCGTCACTTTTTGACACGTGTACTTATTTACATGTCAGAAGGTGACGGATGCCTTATCCAAAATTTGTCACGCGATAAACGCAGCCATATTAGGCCCCCTGTGCTCGTTTGTCTTCCCTAAGCCATTAAAAAAAAAAAAAAATCTAACCCGGGAACTACACGGACGATTTTTAAGTGCTTCACTGCAGATTTCCTCGATTTTTATAGAAAACTAGCTTCTGAAGAGGTTCATGAATGTAGAGGAAGCGAAAGTTGTATGTTTATACCGGTGGACCTGGCGTTCCATAGTCTCCACCTACCCCATTGGGAGTCAGGCGTGAAGGTATGAATGTGTGAACATGTTTTAGCTTCTGCCAGCGACTTCGTCCTCGATTCCGATTATGGTTATTCCCTGGGTAACTTTATGTTTTTCCGGGATGAAAAGTAGCATGGGTTAATTCAGGGTATAAGCTATCTCTATTTCAAATTTCCATAAAATCCGTCCAGGTGTTGCAGCGTCAAGGAGTAACAAATTAACACACAAACTTACTCCTACTCATTACTAGGTATAGCTTATTAAGTCTAGGCTGTGCATTCTCTTCGAATCGGATAAGATAAGATCATAAGCTTAAGTAATAAGTTATCAAGGAATATATCTAAATATAACTATCTAATGAACATCTCTTATCTTTACATTTTAACGATAAAATGAAGTAGAAATAAAGAAGGTCCTAGAACACTTCCCTGTGAAGCCCCAAAGTAAACTGGCAGTTTCTTGCGTACGTGGTCACCAACACTACCTATATCTGACATCTTTCGTAAAGGTAGCGTTCAAACCATTAAAAAAATACTGCACCTTGCAAGATCTAAATTAAATTGAAAACATTAATAACAAAAAACGTGATCGTGACGTGGCTTAAGCAGCCTTATACATTCGATCCATCGGTAGAAACCATGCTGCTAAATTGAAAATGCACGCGCTTAAATGTGTTTTGTTCACACTGACGGGACTACTTAAACTCGCCGCTTGGACATCACTCGTTCGTCCGTCCAACCGTCGTTGTTGAGAGAATCACTCCTGGTAAAGGCAAAGAATTATGCGATGACCAAGAGCACAGAACATTAAAAGAGGACCTCTTTTAACTTTCTGTGACCAAGAATATTTATTGTACTGAAGTGTTGGATGTTTCCTATATCTCTAAGTACTTAAGTTTTTATCAACGTCTAGTGTGAGATTGTCCCCTGGCATTTATTATTGTTTTTTTCCACCATGCTAACCTTTCATTTTCAAGTTTGCTTCTTCAATTAAGCAAGACCACTTAACAACATTGTAAACTTTCGCGACACATTGACTTATAATGATTAAAGAGGAATGACGTTTTTTTTGGACTTTGGCATTTGTCAGTTAATACGTTTTAAATTTAATTTATTGTCATGTTGTTATTGTTATACCAAGGTGTAATCCAAAAAAGCAGGCAGCTATGCTCAAACAGACATATTGACTTTTTTGAGACAGGTTTTTTTGTTCCGTAATGGAAAGTGGATCAGGTTAATGTCAGAGTTCCATCACTTTTTTATAGATTATTAGCAATAAACTACGAGTATCTTTCTTTACCTCATGTTGTGGATACATATAGGGCCTTTCGTATATACTTCGTTGGTGTAGGATATTTTGTTACCACACCTAGGCCACCAATGTACTACTAATATGAAGAAAAGAGATTCGTATGCATGTATGTATGTAAAATACTTTATTGCTCGAACTATCAAATAGACACAAGGGATATTCCTTTAAGGAAGCTTTTAACAGCCATGTAGTATTGAGCGCCTAACATGACGAAAATATGGGACAAGATCATGCAATACGATATATAAAAAACGAATTCAAATATATCTCGTTTTCTATTGGAAGAAGGTGATTCTTTACAAAATCCTATAATTGAATGCTTATTAACTTTCTTAACAAAACATTATCCACTTATACGACATTGTATCACAACAATTCGTTTTACTAAGTCACCGTGAAGTGCTTGGGATTGACTCGACATAATCTGGGAGGTTATTCTTTACGGAATAATCGAGATCGGTCGACCGAACCAGAATAGTTTGACCTGCGGGCCTAGTCTCGTTGCCTTTATCGCATCATGACAAAATTTGGCTAAAGCATCCGTCACTCTCGTACTGATAGGTATATACGTGTCAGAATGTGACGGATATTTTCCGACATTAGGTATGTCACGCGATAACGCAGCCATATTAGGTCCCATACGCGTCCATAATTTGTGACGGTTTTTAAAATGTTAGGTCAGATACCCGTTACGGCGGATACATGTCAAAGTCAGGGAACACCTTAAAATGCCAAATTACTTTTTTCCGAATATTCATTTGTCCGAATTTTATTTTTCCGAAAACTTTGTTACGCTGGAGTTATTTTAGATTAGGTAATGCATAAATTAAGTTAGGATTTAGAAACGATATCAAAAAGTTAACTCTTCTACAAAAATTTGTCTTCGGAATTATAAAGTGTACCAGTCAAAAAAAAAAAAAAAAAATTTCAGAAATTCATTTCCATATTGCACAAACATTAAAAATTAAAATCAAAATTAAAGTTAAAAATAGAAACATAAATAAAATTAAAATTACACAAAAAAACTTTCACAACTAAAAACTAAAACACAATTACTAGTAAGTACGATTGCTTCCTACATGGAGCTGCATACAGTGAACCATGTAGGGGCAATCAAACCAAAGTTAACATCAAAACATCAAAACTGTCTTGAGAGACGCATCTCATTAATATAGTTTGTTAATAATGCGAATCGAGATCTCAGTACACAATTTAAGTTTTTGAGTGTGGGTAGAGTGTAGTTTTAGAAGTGATAGGACCGTGGTGTGCAAGCTATGGGCTAGTACGATCGAGATATCTCGCCTTTGCTAAGGAACAGAATACCCCCCACGGTTTACACGCTCGCGGCCCATTCGGTCTAATTTCATGCTGTGCTTGATGCAATATTGCACCCCGGGCACAGAAGGCATGAAATGGCAGTTTATTAATATTCCCGAGCAAACTGCTAAGTAATCTTGCTCGTTTTCCTCTTCACGTGTTCGTTTTGTGTACAGACGTCCGCAAATATAATTAACAGATAGTTAATTCATATTATAGTTTAAGTTTTTTTACGCTGCATATTTCTGGGGTCCTAGTGAAAAAGGGTACAAGGCGACTTAACTCGTAATATCATCATCATTATCATCATCATTTTGCGGGTGGTAGGACCTTGTGCAGGGTCCGTCCGGATCGCTACCACCATCTTATCCATTAACCTACCGCCAAACAGCAGTGTTCGCATTGTTGTGTTCCGGTTTGGGGATAAGACAGCCGGTGAAATGACTAGCATAGAAACATTCCATCTTAGTCCTCAGGGTTGGCAACGCATTTGCAGTCTTAGGATTGCATTGCAGTCTTGTGAATGCGAATGTCTATGGGTCACAGTTTCCACTTACCATCAGGTGGCCTGTGTGCTCGTTTGTCTTCTCTATGCCATATTATTAATCCACTGCTGGACATAGGCCTCTCCCATTGCACGCCAACGAGCACGATTCGTGGCCACTCTCATCCAGCTCTTGCCAGCCACCTTGCGAAGATCGTCACTCCACCTAATCTGAGGGCGTCCTACACTACGTATGCCGATTCGCGGTCTCAACTCAAGAATACGATAACTCCAGCGATTATCGGTTCTGCGGCACAAATGGCCGGCCCACTGCCACTTCATGCTGCTAATTCGATGGACTACGTCGATAACCTTAGTTCTCTGTCGGATCACCTCATTACGGATCCGATCCTTCAGAGAAACTCCTAACATAGCCCTCTCCATAGCTCGCTGAGCGACTTTGAATTTGTGAACCAGCCCTTTCGTAAGTGTCCACGTTTCGGCTCCGTATGTCATGGCAGACTCGTAATATAGGGTATAGGTATACATAAACGGAGTATACTAGACTTGTACCCTTTTTCAATAGAGCCCCAGATTTTTCCTGTAAGAGGGATGAAGTAGTCAGAGAGAAATGTGGACTAAAAGAAGACGTAGTGTCTAAGATTGAAAAGGGCATGGTTCGATGGTTCGTTCATTTGAAAAATATGGATGAAACAAAATTGACGAAAGATATACAGATCGAAAGTGAGTGGAAGGATCGGAAGGGCCCGCTCTAGGCGTACTTTTTCGAATCAAATCGTAAAAATACTGGAAAAGGGCCGAATGGCGCGAAAGTCATGGGCACATCTTAAATAAAACGAAATTCCGGATTTTATACACTTTAATGTCTTTAACGTACATCGATCGATTGATCTAAGGTTGTCTGGAACAGATCGCTTATCAGCAATAAGACCGCCTGTTGCTGATCTGTAATGTTTTTGTTTGGTGTACAATAAAGTGTATTGTATTGTATCGACGACAATATTAAAAAATGAAGTCGAGTTTTTAAAATTTGCTTTTAGTTTAGTTATTTAAATAATTTGAGAACTTGCGTATCTGACTGTACTGCACTTGATTACTTGCATTTCTGCGATGAATCGAATGAATTGCATCTGCCAATCGTGAGATCCGAGCATTCTGCGACCATCTCATTATACCGTAAATTGTGATGGTACGAAACCTAACTGAGGTGATTTAAATATTACGTTATTAGATTGGAATTTATTTACGTCTAATATGATATATGTTTACATATATGTTGACGACGCATTAGCCCAGTTGGCATTGATCTTGCCTATAGAACTTGCGGTCCCCGGTTCGATTCCCGGTATCGGCAAATATTTGTCTGACGAGCACGAATATTTCTTCAGTCTTGGATGTTTTCTATATATTTCAGTTTGTATTTCGCTATATCGGTAAGTTTATCGCGTTGTCTAGCACCTTACAACTACTAGCCTCGAGCTTAATTTGGCCCGAGGTCAATTTGTTTACACTATCTCTGATATTTATTTTTTTAAGTTTATGTATTTATGTCACCCCCTATCGTATAAGTAAGGTATCAAACTAAAGGACGATTATCAGACGATTAACTTATTCCAAAATATACTGGTAAGGTCAGGGGGGGGCTATTGCGTCTAAGTGGCTATTGTAACTTTCATACTAATTGTAAATGTGAAGTTATTTTTTAACCCCCTAACCTCCCCCCCCCTAACCCCCCCCCATAACCCCCCCCCCCATAACCCCCCCCCCTAACCCCCCCCCCCCCCCCCCTAACCCTAACCTTATGAAATGAGAGTAGGAATTTTAATGTTCAATTCATTCCTGTCGTTTATAAATATATAATGTAGGTATTGCCTGTGTTATTACTAAAACAGTATTATTTTGAGTTTATCTAATATACTCGTATTAGTAATGTCCGCTTGACTCACACTCTGGGGTTTTCCCTGTTATCCGAGTAAAATGGAACAACGACACACCTTTGTTAAGTTGTAACCACATACCTACTGCAATTCTATTGGACTCTTGATTATTTCCACATATATAACTCACTAGCGACCCGCCCTCGCTTCGGATCGGTTTATGTGCGTATTATATAGCCCTTTTTCAAATAGGACCAGTAGTTCCTGAGATAGGCGCGTTCAAGCAAACAAACAAACTAACTCTTCAGCTTTATGATATTAGTAACTCATAAAATCATGAATAAAAACAGTAATGAACAAGGATCAATGATGGGCGCTTAATACTTATTTTTACAGAAGATAAGGGTTATTCATTGGTTTTGCAACAATCAATTTATGACCGTATGAAATTTGAATTAAGAGTGAAGTGTCCAAAACTGGTGCCTGTCACCTAAAAGTGTCCATCATTGCTGCCGTCACTTGTCGTTCTTCATGAGTTAAGGCATCTTCATATCAGATCCGAATTATGGTGTTAAAAAAAATACAATGGTAGCTTGATACCCAATACCGACCAAGTGTACATACGTATTTTTTTTTCCTCGATTTCTTATAGGTTTTCCTGTGATCTCCAAGCAATGAACTAACTTTTGTCTTTTTTTTCGAAATTTGAGGCTCTGTAGTTTTGGTGATCAAGCGGGATGGTCTATTTTCGTCTTCTTTAATAAATAAAATCAAAACTCTTTGTTCTACAATAATAACAAAAATATATTTGAGATTCTCATAACAAGCCCTTTCAGTTGATATATGGCACAGTAAGGTTTGCAAAACACTTTTTTTAATTACCTAATTTGTCCCTCGAAAATGACCATTATTTAAAAAGAAAAAACTTTTGCTCATCTGTGTTTGGGTCATAGGTTTTTTTTTTTATGGCATCGAGAAGACAAACGATCACACAGACCACCTGATGGTAAGTGGAAACTGTGACCCATAGACATTCGCAATCACAAGACTGCAATGCAATCCTAAGACTGCAAATGCGTTGCCAACCCTGAGGCTAAGATGGAATGCCTCTATGCTAGTCATACACTACACTATCCTACCAAATTTCATCTGATTTGGTTCAATAGATTCGGAACAAATGGCTATTGCAGACAGACGCACGGACTGAGTGATGCTATAAGGGTTCCGTATTCCTTTTTGTACGGAACACTAAAAATGAACATTGCAAATACATGTTTCTTGAAACTATTCATTCACTAACACTAATTGGAAAATAGAAATTAACAGCTAGGTTTGCCTAACTACGCTTTCTAGAGATAGCAAATACTTACTTCCTTATTATACTATACGCCCTTATGATAAGTATCTCAGCCATGCTTTGTCCTTATCTATCGAATTCAAATGTCACCATGACAGACAAGGACAAAGCATGGCTTACCCACTCCACGGATACTCCACATTTATTAATAAAAGCAATAATCTTGAGCTTATCTCATCAAATTAATTAGGTACTTTAACGTCGTAAGGCCCACCATACTTCAAAGAGAGTTTTTTTTATAAATGGGACTTTGAACCTACCATCAAGGCAATAAAGTTCAATTACGTATGTTCGATAATGCAATTTTCAGTTTGTGTACATAGGAAAATGAAGCTTATATCATTGCTACACAGTTCAAATTAAATTGCATTGTACATCCTGTCAAACACTGGGCCTTGCGAAGTAAAGATAACTAAGGCTATCTCTATTACAAATAAACACATTTCAAAATATCGTCCCTTAACTTTCTCAAGCTCGTATCTTATCGAATAGTTGGATAGGAAAGTAATCTTTATTGTTTTAGAAACATGAGTGCTTTTCCTATCTATTCGATAAAATACGAGGTTTATAAAGTAAAGGGGCGATATTAAAAGCATTCCGATTTCACATAATCAGGAATCAAACCCGCTAAGGGCAATGCTTAAACTGACAGAAATAACTTGTTTAAGTCTGACAGTAAATCTAGATAAACCAGTAAATCTAGGTCTCCGAGGTTTGATAACTTTGTTTTATTGTGGTCGAGATTAATGGGCGGGTGAGGTCTCGTCAGATTGGTTTTGCCCACTTCTTGTTGACAGTGTTGCTAGATAGAAATCGGATTTGTTATCTGTGGAATGGTGTTAAGGCTCACATTGTTTTGTTAAGTTAAGCTCCTGCCCGTGACTTCGTCTGCGATTTTCCGGGATGAAAAGTAGCCTATGTGTTAACCCAATCCAAATTTCATCCAAATCGGTCCAGCTTTTGCTGCGTGGAGTAGGAAACTGACACACAAGTTTTCGTAATTTATATTATTAGTGGGATTTGTTGGGTGTGTAAGTACAATTTTTTCATACACGTCGAAATCTTTTTTTTTTTGGCAGTATGAAGCGACTACACGAGTATAAATTTAAATATTGCTTTTAAGGGTTTCGTACCCAAAGGGTGCCAATGGGACCCTATTCATCTGTCTGTCCCTAACTAACACTAGGAAACGTCTGTGAATGTGAAAGGTAATTT
Organism: Acleris laterana; assembly: GCA_963966035.1. NCBI lineage: Eukaryota > Metazoa > Arthropoda > Insecta > Lepidoptera > Tortricidae > Acleris > Acleris laterana. The sequence continues at coordinate 4,209,399 of OZ014450.1, forward strand.
TTTTAAGTTGTTCTATTTTGGTCGATCTAAGTATATTTATCCGAATATTATATCAGTCTATATAAAATAACTTTGTTTTGATTGTCTACCTGTCAGTTTGTTTGCTCGGTACAAATTTTGCAAGTAATTTAAAACTAACTTCCCGATCAGATGATATCAAAATTTATAGGAGTAACCTGCCCGATGGAGGGTAAAATATAACCCTCCATCGGGCATGCTATGTATGTCTAGGTATTTTTGTGGTACGCTCTGCAGCATAAACGGTTTAATGGACTTTAACGTATGAGCTGTCATCCGACTAATTTTAAATTTCGAAGTGACAGCGTTTTTCAAAATGGCCTCCGCAAAAGAAGGCTGTTTTATTTTCTTAATATTTTGCAATGTCCGAGCACAGTTGCAAGCGGTACCTTATCTAGACTTAGCCTTGATAGCGTCGGACATTTTCGTTTAGCCGCTACATGATTTTGCATGCTTCTGTTACAAACCGGCTAGCATAGCGGCTCCAGTTTAGAATCACAATAGAACTCTAGAATGTTCCGGAATGTTCCATTTGTTTTGACCAATTTTCTAGATAGACCGGGCATGTTATCTTCGTTTGAATCTTTCAGAGATGTAAAAGAATACCATGCTTGTTAATGGTATTTCTTCTGTGTTTAGTTAAGTTTCACGTCTGAATATTATTATGTTTAGTTTCCTCAAGTATAGTTATCTAAATATATAAAAGGAGAAACTGACTGACTGACTGACATATCAACGCACAGCCTAAACGGCTAAACGTAGGCACTTGAAATTTGGAAGGGACGTAGCTTAGGTACCGTAGAGGTGCACTAAGAAAGGAATTCCCGAAATTCCCACGGGAACGGGAATTAGCGGGAAAATTATTAACTCAAAAAAAATGTTTTGTCCAACGAAGTGGACACGGGAACAGCTAGTAAATAATAAATAAAATTCATTAGTGATGTATGTAAGTACTTACAGATAAAATAGGTCATTTTCAATTGAACATAGTTTTTTTGTTAGCATTATGAATTAGTTTTTTTTATAATTGTACTGATTTTATTATACTTTTATTTTTAATGTATTTTGTGACTTGAGATTTTAAGTAATAAACATCTATTGATTGAGTACTGGAGATACTTTTGCATTGCCACCTTAGCAGTTTTACGAGTTCATTAACAAGGGTAGATTCGTCACTCTGTCACAATAGTATAACATTAAATTTCATGCCAATTCTATGAAATTCCTAAGCAATTTCCGAATGCATTCTACAATGGTCTTGATTAGCTACTTGTCCAAGATTCTATGCCCGTGTTGTTGTTGAAACAATGGCGTAAGCGTCACAAAACTCCTATTGCATTAAAAACCTTAATATAAAAGTAGAAGGTTGCATTTGCTTTGTTTATAAAGTTGTAAATACAATCTTTTAATACATGCGTATGCATAGATTTCCTTATGATGCTTATTTGTTAGGGCGGAACAATAAAACATCGTTATTACATTTATATGGAGAAACGGGAAGTCGCATTAATCAACTAGGTTCTTAATTACCCATTAAAATACCTGAAGTACTCGTATTAGTAGAGAATGTAACATAATGTAACAGGTGCTATAAAGAGCTAATTATAGCACTGATAGGTCGCCTGATACTGTATGCAAATCAAGTAAGTATGCGAGCGAATGATAGAATTAACAGTGGCGCCACCATTTACGTAAACTAGTTAGTCTCGTTCGCGTAGATTTTACTATTATCAATATTTAAGGTACTTGCCGTACATGTTGCGTTCGTTCTTACCACCTTGCATATGCATTATTTAGATGCAAGAGCTTAAACGATGGAGTGCTAGCGGCTCACATGATGTAAACACCACCACCGGTCTGCGTGGAAAAGGCGAACAGACACAACAAGCCGGATGGTTAGTTGGAACAGAGATCGATATAGGTACATTAACATATCTACGTCTCGAATAGAGCAATACCGGACGAGTGAATGTCCAAGCGGCGAGTTTAAGTAGTCCTGTGAGTGCGAACAAAACATATTTTAGCGCGTGCATTTTCAATTTAGCTGCATGGTTTCTGTCGATGGATCGAGTGTATGAGGCTGCTTAATTAAAAATGCATGCGCTAAAATGTGTTTTGTTCGCTCTGACGGGACTACTTAAACTCGCCGCTGCTTCGCTCGTTCGTCCGACCGTCCGTTGTTTTTGACAGAATAATACCCCTGGACAGAACTTACCCAAGGTGTTCCACAACGATCGGTCCTCTGCTGCTGTCATCCAGCGGTTTCCCGTCAACTTTATCAGATCGTCGGTACACCTTGTGGAACGCCTGTCGACACTTCGTCTCCCGGCTCGCGGTCGCTCTAGAACCTTCCCGCTCCAACGGCCATCGGTTCTACGAGTAACTTGCCCCGCCCACTACCACTTAAATAAATAAAATAATAAATAAATATCAGGGGACTATGTCACACCAATTGACCTAGTCCCAAACTAAGCTCAAGGCTTGTATTATGGGTACTAGACAACGATATAAATACTTATATAGAGAAATATATACTTAAATATACAGGGTGTTCGGCACATGGACCGTCAATTTTTTTTGGGATATTGTTGGGGTTATTTGTTATCTTTTCGCCCTTGGACTTAGGGTCGAAAAATATGTTGTATTTAAAACTTTTTAATACATGCTAGTTCAAATACTAATAGTCTTTATTCTAACTGATAGTCTCAAAGGGACGTACGAGGTTTTTTATTTAACAAATTTACTGTTTGTGTGAAAAAAACCAACTTCAAAATTCAATTATTAAAAACCTAAATACAATTTTGGGGTTCATTTTATTTTAAAAACTTCTCTAGCTAATTACCTTTCTAACGATGTGCTACACATTAATAAAAAGTAAACGAGAATATCCACATTTTCAAAAAAAAGTTCGAGAGCACCTAGATAACTCGTTTCCTAACTCGTGGATAGGCAGAAGTGGCCCGATATCTTGGCCCGCAAGATCTCTAGACCTAACGCCCTTAGACTTTTGTCTGGGGACGGGCAAAAGAACTAGTTTATGTAACGGAAGTGCCTACGCAATTTCTCAAGTATTTTTTAAATAAAACTTCATTTCAATACTTTACAAGTAGTACTGAAGCGAAGTTTTATTTAACAAATAAGGCGCTAAGTCTGGAGATCTTGCGGGCCAAGGAATCGGGCCGCTTCTGCCTATCCACCAGTTAGGTAACGAGTTATCTAGGTGCTCTCTAACTTTTGTTTGAAAATGTGGATATTCTCGTTTACTTTTTATTAATGTGTAGCACATCGTTAGAAAGGTAATTAGCTAGAAAAGTTTTTAAAATAAAATGAACCCCAAAATTGTATTTAGGTTTTTAATAATTGAATTTTGAAGTTGGTTTTTTTCACACAAACAGTAAATTTGTTAAATAAAAAACATCGTACGTCCCTTTGAGACTATCAGTTAGAATAAAGACTATTAGTATTTGAACTAGCATGTATTAACAAGTTTTAAATACAACATATTTTTCTGTAACACACATTAATAAAAAAGTTACGAACGTTTAAAGGAGGAATTTCGGATAATTTGAGAAAAAACATTTAAAAAATCATATCTCCAAAACCGTGACCCTTATGACCCTAAGTCCAAGGGCGAAAAGATAAAAAATAACCCCAACAATATCCCAAAAAAAAATTGACGGTCCATGTGCCGAACACCCTGTATAGAAAACATCCATGACTCAGGAACAAATATTCGCGTTCATCACACTAATATCTGCCTTTACCGGAATTTGAACCCAGGACCGCTAGCTTCGTAGGCAGTGTCACTACCAACTAGGCCAGCGCGTCGTCAAAACATACATTTACAAGTACATACATTTTGTAATATCATTACAATAAGTAAACTATTTAAACTATGCAAGTAGCCTTCGACAACCTTGCTGGTACGGCCGTTCCACTAGATATTACGAGTTAGTACTTAGTACTTGATTAATTTAACTATACCTGTAGTACTAATTGTTGTACTAATTGGCCACTGGTCTTACTAAACATGGGTGGCTAGTTTAACCTAAGAAACTACTATTGAACGTTGAAAGTTAGTTTCTATTGAGTGAGTTATTGCCGACTGAAGTTTTTAAAAGTCTTTCTCAAGGCTTTAAAATGCACGAGGGACATCAATAGCACGTCAGAGGCTCTTGTCAAGATGCTTTAGACCAATCGCGTCACTGGTAGATCACGTGATACGAAAAGTCACGTGATCTACCAGTGACGCGATTGGTCTAAAAACGCAACGAATAGTAACGCTAGTTAGCTTAGTACATCTTGGCAAGGGAATCTGGTTAAACTGAAGAAGTGGCTGCATAATTTTTTTTTTTATGTGCGGTTACAATTATAAAATAAATAGTCACTCCATTTAACTTTACGTGTTAATTCATATCGTTATCGTTTGTTCGCATTGTTGTGTTCCGGTTTGGGGATAAGACAGCCGGTGAAATGACTTGCGTCTATGCATTCCATATTACGAGTAGTCCTAAGGGTTGGCAACGCATTTGCAGTCTTAGGATTGCATTGCAGTCTTGTGAATGCGAATGTCTACGGGTCACAGTTTCCACTTACCATCAGGTGGCCTGTGTGCTCGTTTGTCTTCTCTATGCCATAAAAAAAAAAGTGTAAGACAAAATTATATTTGTATACTTGGAACGGGTAATTGTCGGCGCTATAATATTTTTTGTACTTAGCCGGTTTTTTTCACTAACACAAAACAAGAGAGATGAAATAAGAAAATACGATAGCATCTTTCTCCCTCGTGTCATGTCAGTCGGTGTCCTATCCATAAAGCCATTAAATTTCCCAACTGAAGCCATCTTACATTGTATTAGGTACCAGCTAACGAGCTTCTCCAAAATAGGAAAGCTTTTTATTGGCTGAGCAAAAATTGATGTGGTCAACTGTGAGATGTGGCTAAGGAGACGCGGAGCGGGGAAGGTACCGCAACAAAGTTTTCGGAAAAATAAAATTCGGACAAATGAATATACCGTATTTTTCTGCGGCCGCGGTGAGCGTAAACGATCCAATATTTGGGAGGTTAGGTTAGGTTAGGTTAGGTTAGATGACTAAAAATAATATAGGTACCTACTTACTGACATGTGAACTGTAATACTATGTCACGCTCTTATTATGAAATAGCTGGTGCCCGCGACTCCGTCCGCGAAGAATAATAAAACACAGCCTATATTCATCAGAGACAATGTAGAATTCTAATGGTGAAAGAATTTTTCAAACCGGTCCAGTAGTTTTGGAGCCTATTTAATTCAAACAAACAAACAAGCAAATCTTTCCTCTTTTTAATATTATCATTAGTATCGAAGTATAGATGTATGCAAATGTTTATGATCCAATACTTACCACTGCAAACTGCAACTCAACTGGAAATTCCCACATTAAGCAGCAATGTTTAAGTAATAATAGGATCAAATTGACAATTTTACTCCGAACAGCGCCCTTATTTTCATAAACTCTTTTTCGCCAATTTATTTTCTTTCTTAAAAAAAGTTGTTGCTACCCCACTCTGGGATAACAGGCGTGAAGGATGTGTGTATGTATTTTTTGTCATATGTTTTCAGTTTGTGCATATCGGAATGACAATCCACCCGCGCCGTGTTTGGCATAGCCTTACAGTTAAGTTACATTTTGTACTCGGTAACAAAGTTTCCGAGATTTGCTCCACGATAGAATCTGGAAAGGCACGGCTACTGAAGTACCGTCAACAAAAAAAACATTAATCAAATAAATAAACTTACAAATTCAGTGTTATTTTAGTAAAGAACCATTTTATAGTCATCATTGTAATAGTAACCCTTGCACTTAAATTAAAAATTAAGACGGGCACTTTTGATTTGTCAAGTCGGTAAAAATAATTAATAAAATGAGATTTATTCCTGCAAATTTAAATAATAAATAGGTATTGGTTTGTAATCCTACTTCTTACTAAAGTAAATGTGATGATGTTGTATGTTCGAATTAAACTTTCATTTAGGTTTTTTTGTGAGAACAGATATTGATGAAATTTGTCAGATAGGTCATCCGCATTACGACCTGGAAAAGATCATAAGATACCCTGTAAAATTGTAAAGTTCCAGTGAAAAAACCAAATAATATCTTCATTTATTACTTTTAAGTATAAATAGCAAGGGGAATTACTGATATGATCAATGAACAAGTGACTCATGGTGTATGACATAGCTTGAAACTATAACAAAAACATTCTAGTTAAAACACGGGGCTTTACCTGTATAAACATACTTATTTCCCTGTTTTACAGAGTTTTACTCGGTGTTTTACTCCGAGGGGCCAGGGTTGTATTATTAGTTCCCTTTTAGGTTTGCGCTACAATCACTCCAAATTTAACGCTTTTATATATTATTGTAGAAAAGTATGAAAACGTGGAAAGAAAATCCTTTCTTGGATTACCTTATGTTTTTTTTTATTATTATTTGCTAGAAAATATATCTGTTACGGTATGAAAAAAAATATCAAACTGGCGAAAAAAAAGTAAAATAAAATATAGTTAAATAATATAATTAGGGTTGAAATATTATGATACGACTATGGACGAATTCTGTTCGTAATAGTTGATTTGAGTTTGAATTTGAAATTGCCTAATTTTGTAGACAAAGTAGAAATCTAAAGTACCATGCAGCTCGAAAGAAAGAAAGAAAGCTCCTTTTGTCCCTGTCCCTCCCACCCACTAAAAATCAAGATTAACATTGATCTACGATGGCTCTAGCGTCTGCGCACTCTATCTGATCTAACCGATCTAGCCGTGAATAACGGTGGGCCCAAAAAACGGGACTTTTTTATACTTTAGGTACACCCTGATTTTTACTACTAGACTGGTAACTAAGTGTTAATTTGACCAGCATATTCAACAATCTACAATGTAAAGTGAGATCTGCCCCTATTTCACCATCTTGACAATGACACGTGATAGGTGACAATAAGGAAGTGGTCTCTGCCTACCTCTACGGGAAGATGGGGGGATTATATGTGTGTTTTTATGTTATTTAGCTCGGTGTCCGAAGCGCCAATTTTAAGAGAAATGGACCATGAACTCTAGTCACTTTTCAACTGGACGGACGAATGAGTTGTTCCGTCCGAGCGTACAAACTACATATCAGGGCGCGCATTCTTAATAAGATAGCAGCTGTATAATTACATTAATTACCCTCCTATTAATTGCCTTAATTACAGATTTTCCGCTACCGCTCAAATACAATGGAAAATTTACATAATTATCAGTTGAATCATATTTTACACTAATTACATTAAATAGCAACTTTTTTGCTGTCCCTCCTATCGATATCAAAATCCCTCGTGGAATGTGTCCATCTAGTTTTAGATCTAGTCTATCTAAATTATATCGATTGGGAGCGCCAGAGATTCGCTGTAGATCCTAAATTGGTTAGTTATAGGATAAAATGTTAGATACCGTCCGAAAACCGGCCAAGTGAGAGTCGGAATTGCATACAAGTGGTTCCGTACTACCTATAACAAGTCAGCCAATCCCAGGTAGTGATGCCAATGGCATGGATGGCGTACGGGTTGACGAGGTGAGACGCTAGTTATTTTTTTACTTGTGATTACTCTGAAATGGTAGGTATACTTTTTCGAGTCAAATCGGAGAAATACTGGAAAAGGGCCGAATCTTAAGTACCCGAAACCGACGTGCGTGCATGACTCGATGTATGAATGTGGAAGAAGCGAAAGAAATTTGTCAAGATCGTGGAAAGAAGCGGTCTCTGCCTACCCCTCCGGGGAACAGGCGTGATTTGACTCGAATCGATTTGACTCGAAAAAGTACGCCTAGGGCGGCCCCTTCCGACCCGTCCACTCACTTTCGATCTGTATATCTCGTTCGTCAATCTTCTTTCATCCATCCTTTCCAAATGACCGAACCATCGAAGCATGCCCTTTTCAATCTTAGTCACTACACTACATCTTCTTTTATTCCACATTTCTCTCTGACTTTTTCATTCCTTACTCTGAAATAAAATACACACTGTGAAAATCAACTGTCTAGCTTTTACGGTTTAAAAGATACAGTTCTGTGACAGACGGACGAACAGCGGAACCTAAGTAATAGGGATTTGGGTACGGAATCCTAAAAACCAACTACTTATGATAAAATCATTTAGCTTATCAATTTAGAAACTAAAGCATTCCTTTACAGTGTTATTTATTTGATAATTTATAGATAGAGATCTTACATTTATCTGTCCGTTGCAACTCGGGCAGCAATTAAGGCCAGGCGCGGAGCGTCGGTGGTCTAGTGGTTATAGTCGACTCGTGATCATAAGGTACTGAGTTCAAGCCCCAGAAGTTGCAGTGTAGCGATGAATTTTCTAACTTTCTACTCAAGTAACGTAATTCATTATCCTCCACGTCAGCGGGCAATTGGCGTCTTTCTTAAGCCCTACATGTTTATAAGTAAGCATATTACGCCTACGTCGTGAAATTCAAACCACACGAACTAACAGACTGCAACGAAATCTGTGATTAGGGTTAAGTATTTCATAATGTTGGCTGTACCTAATTGATACAAGTTTAGTAGGTATGGAGATGATCACTTACTCCCTATTTCACCATCCTGACAATGTTAGGTGACAGGTGATGTACAGTGACCAGCAATAATACTTATGATACAGAAGTGACCTGAAAAATATCTGACACACTCTTATGCCTCCAGTAAAAAGGACGTGTCAGCCTTTTTTGACTCCAATGTTGGATCATATATTATTGCTGGTGACTACCAGCGTGTTAACTTCCCTATGTATACCGAGTTGTCTCCTGTCACATGTCACTGTCAAGTCAGATTGAGAGCTGATCAGAAGTGGGATCTAGACTACAATATTAAGACTGCAATCCAAACACCGCATATGCCTGAGGACCAAGATGGAATGTCCCTATGCTAGTTATTTCACTGGAAGTTCTGAACACAACAATGCGAACACTGCTGCTTGGTGGTATGTTAAACTATAAGATGGTGGTAGCGATAGGTGGTGGTGGTTTATGTTCAGTTGGCCTACTGTACCTTTACTACGGCTCAGCGATCAAGAGATATACGTCTGACGATTTATTTGTTTCGTGAAGTGCGCCACGCTTAGGCAATTAGGCGCAAGCGCAGGCGCCATACAATTAAAGTTCCATACAAATGCATAATTAAGTTGGGCATTGTGATTTGTGGCGTGGATTAGGTCGAAGGGCAGGAATGTTGATTACAGATAACTTGACAGTGTCAAAGGAAAATGCAAATGATAGAATACTTGAATGACTTGTGTCTACAGAACTATAATATTGGTCTTAGGTTCGATCCCTGGTAAGAGCTAATTAGGTGTTTGATGAGCATGAATATTTAATTTTATTTCTGAGCCTTTAATTATTTATTTTATAACTTACTTTCTAATACATACATTAAATTACGCCTGTTTCCCAGAGGGGTAGGCAGAGACCACTTCTTTCCACTTGCTACGATCTTGACAAATTTCTTTCGCTTCTTCCACATTCATACATCGAGTCATGCACGCACGTCGGTTTCGGGTACTTAAGATTCGGCCCTTTTCCAGTATATCTCCGATTTGACTCGAAAAAGTACGCCTAGGGCGGCCCTTCCGACCCGTCCACTCACTTTTGATCTGTATATATTTATCTTTCGTCAATCTAATAGATGTTACATTTTTGTTGTATGCTTTGATTATTAGTATTTGTGTTTTGAGGATTTGTATTTTAGTATTTTTGACATGCAATGCAATATATATTGTAATATTACATTGATGAATAAATAAACTAAGAAATTATCTAAATAATGGTGCGTAGTTTGAAAGATCAAACCGTACAAACAGAGGGGCAGACGGCAGGAAGGCACTTTGTTTGACGCCGCGCTGGCCTAGTTGGTAGTTAACCTGCCTGCGAAGCTAGCGGTCCTGGGCTCAAATCCCGGTAAGGGCAGATATTAGTGTGAAGAGCGCGAATATTTGTTCCTGAGTCATGGATGTTTTCTATACATTTAAGTACTTATATATTTTTATTTAAGTATGTATTTCTCTATATATGCCGTGTGGTTCCCGGCTTAGAATAGTGCCAATCCATGTCTTCCCGAGGAAGTCGCAAGAGACGATTAAGGGATTAAAGGCTTGAAGTATTGTTAGACGATGGGCTTGCAACCTAGTCACAATATACACATGGTAAATATCTTAGCCTGTTGTGCAAAATGTGGTTATCGGATTAACAACAAGTTTTTAGAGTTGTTAGTAATTCTGTAACTCTGCCTACCCCACTCTGGGATGAAGGCGTGACGGTATGTATGTATGTATGTATGTGTGTTCTCTATACATATAAGTATTTATATCTTGTCTAGTACCCATAGTACAAGCCTTGAACTTAGTTTGGGACTAGGTCCATTGGTATGACATTGTCCCCTGATATTTATTTATTTATTTATTTAAGTATAAGTACTAAGATAAATACTACGTATAATTATAAAAAGAGGATTGTCAACCGTAATTAAATGGCGTAGCTGTCAAAAAGTCCATAAAAGTTTTGCTCCGAGCGATGTTCCCCCCCCTAAATCACCAGCCACTATCAGCTCCAGCCAATCCCCACCAGCTCCAGCTCCAGCTCCACCAGCCTGCTGAGCTGACCAGCTCCGGCCTACAAACCAGTAACATGCTGAGCAGGAACCTTTGCTCCGTCAGACAGACAGATCACACATAATGGTTTTATATTTTTATATATATATTTTTTTTCTGTACTTGTTTTAGATGTAAGTAAATAAACGTTTTTCCTTTCCTTCTTTTTTTAAATCAAGTCCAATTTCCGCGATTTTTGAACATGTTATAGTTATTATGAAAAACTGGGTTTGTAGGTATGTTCTTCCGCGCCGTTCGCCTTCTGCAAGCTATAAAGAAAAATAATTATACCAGCAAGAATATCTCTGAAAATCTGAAAATATCCTCTCAACAATATAAAACTGACGTTGACAGACGTCACCGAAGTGTATTAAAAAAAAAACAGGGTATAATTACACTTGCAAAGTACTAGGATATAATGAACTGTAAGAGAGATTAACATCTCATAATAAATCCATTGAACATGCTGCGTCTTAAACAAAATATCAAAACTTATCATTACTTGCTAAGCAAAATTCAACCGTAAATCAACGATGTTCTGATTCTTTTTCCAATGACATCCATATGCAGTTATGCTATTTTATTTTTATGTTTGTTTGTGTGTAACGCGATACGTACATTAGCGTCTAAAGTGTTTCTTCAAAGGCCCTCTGTTAAAGCTAATTTCAGTGTTAAGAACCTTTTATGATGGACAAATATGTCTAATTATTTATAAACAAACTTCCGTTTCATATCATCTTCACAATATCAATAATATATACTTACCTAATTCTATCATCATACCATGTTAAGGTACACAAAGAAATCATAGAAAGTAAAAAGTAATATAAAACATATTTGCCAGTATTCGACTATGAAGTACCTAGGTGATTTAGAAGCTAATGCAATATCACTTTATAAGTATGACTTATGAGGTAATGTCTTGCACCAACAATCTAACAAATCAAATCAATCAATCAATTGTAATCTGGAACAAATGATTAAAATTTCGATCCTTGATGTTTTACAATTTATGTTATTTTGTGTTAAGTGTGTCACTTTCCGTCTCTTCACCAAGCGGTTCCAACGGAAGACCAGTGCTGGCTTTACGGCTAGCGAATGCTGAGTTGGGACCGTTTCGCAACTGTTTCTCTGTCTTATTTTTTGTATCTATGTACCTAATGTTGTTTTGTATTGTTGCGAATAAATGTCTCTTTATCTTTATCTTTATCTTAATTGTTCAATACTCATTTCAAACAGAATTGGTCTTAATATTGCTTTTGCAGTGTCACGATCACGCCGGTTTGTCATGTCCGAGCGTTGAACCAGCTATTTAGAATCCTATAGGCTGTCAATTATTATTGACGGGAATATTAACCAGGCAACGGTAGAAGCAATTCTGGTATTTTCTTGAAACAAGAGATTAAACCAGTAGGACTTTAAGATAGTAAAAATAATCGAAAATTAGGCTAATCCCACTAATAATACTATAAATACGAAAGTTTGTGTGTTAGTTTGTTACTCCTTCAGGCTATAACAGCTGGATGGATTTTTAATAATTCTTACTAGGTACTACATTTTTGTGGTTGAGCGCTGACTGCTGAAATACAGGTCTCCACCTAGTTTGGCAGCTGTGGCTAAATTATTTAAGTTTTCTGGCTAATGTAATTAATATACTTATAAGATACGTGTATTTTTATGGAAAATAAAGAATTATTATTATTATTATTATTATTATTATTATGTAACTTGACATGAAGATAGCTGGATTAACACATAGGCTAATAGGGAATAATGATAATCGAAATCTACGCGGATAAAGTCGCGGTCAGAAGCTAGTAGAACCCACAATAATATGGAGCTTTGGTATCAATTGAACAAAACCATGTGCAGGTTAAGTACGAAGATTTTTAATTCTAATAATATGCGAGCTCTAACTAAAAAAACAGGAACAGATGTAGTGAAGAATCGAAAGAATTCGCATTTAAATGATTTCTATTTGACTTTCTCGATTAGTGCATCTATGGTTCCTAATTTTCTACTGAATTAGGCGAGCTTAATGAGTGAACGTAACGTTAACGAACTTATTGGACCAATTACAATGTCTTTTAAGTATTAACTACATCTGCACTGCTATTTATTTGTACTTACTCTTCGTACTATGCAATAAAGCTTAAATACATAACACAACATTCAAAGTATTCCACTTTTATTGATGGTTAATGTGTTAACCTACACCCGACTCATGGTATTTACTGTCAGTCTCCGAAGTGCTTAACAGATTGTCAACATGAGTAATTAGAGCGTCATAATTGGGGTCGAATTAATTGACGAAAATAACCACTGCACTAGTTAGTTCACTTTTCGCGGAGTGAAGCGGGCTTTTTATTAATTAAAAGCTTTGAAAGCGACTAAGTCTTTCCGTACCCAAAAATAAATAAATATCAGGGCAAAATCTCACTCAAATTGTACTAGATTAACATACTTGCTTAGAGAAATACCTACGAACTTGAATTTATAGAAAATATCCAAGACTCAGAAAAAAGCCCCGCGCGCATCACACAATTATCTGCCCTTTCCGGGATTTGAATTTGGGACCGTTAAATTCGTAGGCAAGGTTGACTACCAAGTTAACGTGCCATTGGGTATATTACTAAGTCTTCACTGTCCGTCCATCTGTCACAGTGCTGTATCTTATGAACGGTGCTGACCACACAAATATTTAACCCTACGGGAATTGAACCCAGTACCCCTAGCTTTGTAAGCAGCGTCCGTACGAACGAGGCTACCACCTATTTACCACGGCCGACGAAGAGCGAGAAGCGAGTAGAACCAGCGACTAACTATTAATATATCTGTCTCTTTTATTGATACGAGATATATATATTTATTTTTCGACAAACATAGTGGAGAGATTTCTCACCGGCAGTGTGAACACTTGAACAGCCAGCGATCAACGCTCCATACTAATATTATAAATGCGAAAGTGTGTCTGTCTGTCTGTTACCTCTTCACGATTAAACCGCTGAACAAATTTAGGTGAAATTTGGTCGAAAGATAGTTTGAATCCTAGGAATGGACATAGGTTTTTTTTTTTTCCGAAGAGGGTGAAAACTAGTATGGAGCTACGATATTAACGATTTCACGCGGACGGAGTCGCGGGCAGAAGCTATGTATGTATGTATGTATGTACGTATGTATTTATAGTAGTTTATGCAATAGTTGTATAAGAGAGGTCAAAAAATATGAGTGGCGTGTGTTACGATGTGAGCCGAAGGCGAACATCGTAAAGGTAAGCGCCACGAGTGTTTTTTGACTTAGTTATACACCGTTGCATACAATACTTTTTCTACGACTAGGTTTCAAATGAAATGCAAAACTAAGCGAAAAAACTTACAAACGAACGAACGAAGTAAAGAACAACAAACGAGCGGGAAACAAGAAAATGACAAAATATGTGTCTATGGTTTACTTTGTTTTTAAATTGACGGAATGGAAAATAGAATTATTTACAATTCCAAAACATTTTAATTTGACCAATCAGAATACTTCACCAAATTAAATCCACCAATCACAATACACATCGACTGTCAAACGGAACGATAGGTTCTTTTAGATACGTGTTTCTCTTTAACTAATTTAAATCTTTTAAAAAAACTTTGTATTTCGTATCAACCAACCAGAATACAGCTATTTTAAAATCGACCAATCAGGTAACTGAAATCATTTCTCAAAACATTAGGTGATTTATAGTCCCTATTTCACAATCGTTAAAATATGATTACATCGATTGTGCAACGCTAAGCTTTGGCAGCTGGCCGTATCGTTTTATCTCAAAAACGCACAAGTGCTGTTTTGGGGCATAGACAAGATAGACTTTTCTCTGGATTATTCTGCGGACATATTATGTATGTTCTTATATTAGTGTTCGTGACTATATAAATGACAGATAAAAGTACAGGAGTAGGAAAAAAACTTTATAGTACAAAAGAAAAACCATAACAATACAATTAATATAAAAATATGTACAAGAAGAATTATAACACATTAAGTAACCAATAAAACTTATTAAATAAAATTAAAATAAAACTACATTCAAATACCTAAATAAATAGTTACAGAAACATACATATTAATAGTTAAATACGTACTTAGAGGATAATAGATATTTAGGAGATAGAGTCAAGCCAGAACTTCTTTAATTCGCCTTTTAGGGAATCTACCGTTTGTAGCTATTATCTATATTAGTTTGTTTCTTGAACGAGAAAATTGTCTATAGCTAATCGCTTCTTCGCAGGCGGTGAGTCAAGTGCCTATGTATAAAACCTTTGATCAAGTAACGTTCATAAAATAATTGCACTGCTGTATAATTTACTGATGTAATATTAACTCCCACCAGTTATTCATGACTCCTCAGACTTGCGGTCTTCCTCTGTGTTAGTGAAGGCAAAACAATGCACAAGAGAATTACTTAATACACACGTTCTATACCCAATGATGCTCTGACCCATCATAGAACTGTATCTCAGTTACGTTATGATTCAAGTCGTAAGAAATGTCAAACGAATTGTTTTATAATGTCAGTGTGACACCGTTCTATAGTGGGTCAGGGTTCCATTGGGACAGTAAGTGAACTATGATGCCCTTAGCCATTTGCAATCTCAAGATTTCAATGACTTAGATGGAGTGTTATGCTACTCAGTTCACCGGTTGTCTTATCACCGCACCGGAACACAAAAATGAAAATTCTGGAGTTTGGCGGCAGTTTAAAAGGACCCTATACAAGGTCCTTCCACCAGTAGGACAGTTGGGATAGTACTGTTTACGCGTTGAGGAAGGAGAAGCCAGCCCTCAGGAACCAATGCGGCCTAACACCAACCGGACCGAACCACTTGCTGTGTCCTGCTACGCCCACGAGGTAGCTGTACGTGTCCCAACTCAAATTGTTTATTTACCAAAAATTATTAAAAAAAATACTTTCTTTCAAGCTAGTAAATCAGACCCTACGAACAACAACGAGTTCAAATGGGCTACTCAAATGAATAAATAGTTATAACAATGCAAAAATGTAGCTATCCATTGGTCCCAAACTAGGCACAGCCCGTATCTTGGAAACCAGATTAACAAACTCGACTTAACCAAGAAATTTACTAGTTAAGGTTGGAGTTACTCTGAGGGTAGAATGGTTGGAGCCCCGCCATAAGGTTAGTTTTAAGTCTTTCGTAGTAGGTACGGTCACGAGCGTTAATTTGCGACCTATTTCAAGAAAAATATGCTTGAAGTCGTCAATGTCATTAAAGATGTCAAGTCATTTGTAACTTTTAGGAAACTCAACCTTATTCTTGTAGAATGTCAGATTGACTTTGGACCAAAGGTAGGTACCAAATTAAATATAGTGCCTGTACGAATACCGACCAAAGATCTGTCGACCTTTAAGGGAGGAATTCTGGCCGAGGGGTGTATTTTTCGGCAAACCCATGGCTACAGGCTAGCTGACATCGCGATAGTTAATTTATGTGGTTTTAAGTTATGTGTAGACACGCTAGCCCCATCACATCTCCACCGGACCTCTAACAGGGCTGGTGCGGCAGCTGAAGCGGCCGAAAGCATGAAGGTAGTAAAATATAGTGGTCTCGGCCCAGAATATATGTTTATTCCATTCGGCGTCGAGACCCTTGGTCCGTGGGGTCCTAGCGCTCGGAGCCTCTTCAAAGAAGTTTCGAAGAGGCTCATTGACGTCACGGGACACCGAAGAGCTGGCAGTTTCCTCGCTCAACGTATAAGTTTAACCATCCAGCGAGGAAATGCTGCCAGCATCTTTGGTACAATGCCTCAGGGGCCATTCTTAGATTTAATGTTTTAGTTAATTTATATATTTAGAGTCAGTTTTATTTAATTTTAGTTTTCTTTTTCAGTTATTGTGTTATGGTTGTTGTATTATTTTATGTTGTTTTTCATTCATTAAATAGTTATTTATACTATATGTATGTATTTGTATTACACAATATCAAAATATGTAAGGATATATTTGATTCTAAGAATTTATTGATGTAGGTACGAGTATATGTGTATCTGTGCATGTTCATACACATACATATACCAATGCTAGGATGAATTGAGTGACCGATTGTCCTTGCAGGCCCACGTAATCTTTAAAGCCGTAACTAATGTATAAATTGCATGTAACTCAAAAGAACAGATTGCACGTTGCACTTGGCATAATTACTAGATTGTAGGCGTTTGGATTATTGTTGTTCGTTTAATTTACTAGTAAAGACTCGTAATAACGTTAAATATTGAAATTCGCTGATATTATAATAATTACACACCTAACAATGCCTAAGAAGAGATTCTGAGTTCCCCGTTAGGGCAAATATTTAATTTGTGTAAAAAATTTTTTTTTTTTTTAGAATGATTGGAATCCCAACAAAACTCCAAACCACGGTGTTTTTTGGCTGCTAGGTTATTTTTATGCTATACTTATTAATGTCATGATAATATTTGTATGAAAGTATTCCCAGTATGTTTAATTGCTACAAGCTGTTTCAAAACAACCTCACAAATTATAGAAAACAGCTTTCAAATAAATAAGAACGTAATTTCCACTAACGATTAATTTGCCCAGTAAACGCAGTTGCTGTTTATTAACATGTTAAATGCCCACGACGCTATATTGAGTTCGTTTCGTATGGGAATCGGACGACTGGGCACTTTAAGTTATGTCCTATTCGCTGGTCCAGCTACCGCCTCTATAACTAAAACAAACGTTTTTATTGACTAGCCTCATTAAATAACCTCGTGTCGCCATTTTTCTTCGCTGGCACTGTTAATCCGCGCCCCCTGCTGGGCAACTCGGCAAAATGCGCAAATAAAATGCTAATTCACGGCAAAATCTATTTTAATTAAATTGTAAATTGACATGAAATATTTATTCCACAACAGCGTGAGCCGGTCCGTAATTGAATCTCTACCGTATTAATACGCCATTAAATTTATTATTGCTAAACAATTTATGCGTAGAAACCTGTATAAAATAACGTTCCATTGAAATGTACTGGCGCTGCCACCTAGCGGTATTACGCGGAACTTTTAGTAAGTTACAACCCCTTCCTCAGTGCTGCCACCAAAGAGAAAGGTCTGAAAACGAACCCCTTTCACTGCACCCCGACAAAGTTCCGCTACTCACCGCTAGATGGCGCACAAAACTCGCGTCGCGTCCCGAAGCATTCGGTTAACTCTGTGCATGTGTGCGTGACGGAGCGAGACCGCAAATAGAAAATAAAAAAGGAGTAAAATAGACAGCAATATGTGTATACAAAGGCGTGGTTACGTGCATGCGAACGCTTTTTTTATCGCAAAAATGGCCGGAACTTTACACGTTTCGCGTTAGAGCATAATGTCGCAACTACGTTAGAAGTTTTACTATTTCAACTCTATGTGTTTGGATTAAGGTTGTTAATAGAAAATTGGTGATTTTAGTTGTGTTTAAATGGTGAAGTATGGCAAAATAATTGGCGTCACCGGCGTCGCGGCGTCACTAGAAAGAGTGAGTAACACACAGGGGCGCAGCGTTAGAGCAGCGTAAAAGAATGACCGTTAGACGGAGGGGGATGGCGAGTTCGCAAAATAGACCGTTAGAGAGGGACGTAGCGAAAAAATGCCCGAAAAAAGTTATTTTCACTAAAGGTGCGCGTGCTAGAAACATGGGCGCGGTTTAAAAAATGCCAGGAGCATGCGTACTTAGTGCGGCGCGGAAGTAAAGGGGGAAAGAGAGGTTGGCGCGAGTTGCAGTGTCGCGGGATGCCGCGAGCGGTCGCCACTGCGGCCGGACTAATTTGCTCCTAACCTGAGTGCGGAACAAGTGACGGCTGATATGTTTCGGTGTGTGTGTGACCAAAAACAAATGACGCGCGATTTTTGTTTTTATTTTCCACACGGCCAGTGCCGGCTCGATATTGCTGTGCAAGTTTTCGCGGTAAAATTGTCAATGGCCGAATTTCCGGTGCGATCGGTATCTTAACGAGTTGAGCTTCGAACCGGTTCGTGGGAGCGGGGGCATTGCTGAAATTTCTGTTTTTTTTATAAATAATGAGGTTGTTAATTATTGTTAATGTAGGTAGAGAATGTGCTTAAAGGAATATTTTTTTAAATAAAAATAACTCAACTTGTTTTACACCCAACGAAGTAAATTTAAGCTTACCGACTCAAATAGGGGCAAAGAAATTTAAAACTCCAATGGTTTAAAAAACACAGTGGAGGGTCATTGTATTGAAAAAAAATGTTTTTTTTAATGAATATTCTAGAGATTATGGCTTACTTAGTAGTGCTTAGTCCAAATTGTACATTTTAAAAACAAGTGTTAAATCTTCTAAAAATCGTAACACGTGCTTTCATTATAAATATAAGTGTAAGAAATTGTTAAGTACGTATATTACTTACTATCTCGAATGTCAGTGTCGAGTTATCACGGTGATAAGGTAGATATTGCCGTCAGGTGACAGATACCATATCGTGTAAGACTAAGTATTTTAAATTTAAAACTGACATGTAAGTAAGTACTTTTTTTATTTTTTTACACGAGCTATTAATGTAGGTAAAGTAATTTAATTTCATGCAGTTATTGAAAAATCCTTTAATGGAATGAACAAACAAACAACTAAATTCGTATTGGAAAAATAATACGTTCAAATGTAGCACACAGTGGAATTTGAAAAGAAAATACTCTAATTAGGTAGGTATTTGTTTTTAAATAAAACTATTCCAACATAGGTACCTAGTTAGTCTATGAATATCTTGGTTGGTCAGTAATAAATAATATTGCACAAAATTCTGACATATAATACCTGTTCCTACGTATGCTTAGAACTCCAAATAAAATGGATTCTTTTTTTATAAAAAGTGCGTGTTACCGCCGCGATCGATTTTTTTGAACCATTAAACAATATTAATTTGTATAAGTACTTATCTCCTTAAGCACAGTTCTGTTGGTTACGTTACGTAAAAAAATAAATGACGGAAAAATAACCGTAGTGTTGTTGAATATAGGTTACCTACAGAGTTTAACATTATTTCTGTTTCACTTATATAGCTCTGCACAAAAAAATTGTGTCCCTCTGTGATCTTACGCAAAAATTCATAAAAACAACTTTACGATTTTTTTAAAGCTTATTATTCCACCATCGGGTAATAAAACGTATTTATCGACTATTTAATTAAAAGCAGAAATAAAAAACGCTTTTAGCCAGTAAATGGCTACTTAGCTAATTCAATTTGAATCAAAACACGAGTTTAGATTACTGCTTCCTGTTGATAAAGGATTACTTTTATCGCCAATAAGTAGTAGTGTTAATTGCTTATTTTTAATGTCATCAGTTTATTACTTTTTAATACTTTTTTTCGTCTGAATTAGGTACTAAAACTAATCTTATAAATCGTATCGTATCCCAGGATCGACTTTCCAATCAAGGATTTGTAGAGTTTACCGAAATTGTCAGTCTAAAACCAAAATGTGTGTGTGCTTTTGTATTTCTAGATTGTTTTAGGATGTATGTGATTACCTATTACACCTAAATTATCGTAGGTACCAACAGTGTATTTTTTTTTAAATACTTAATTACACCATTTCTTACGTTTTCTTAGTTGTGAGTACTAAGTTCCAAAGCTATTTATTTTCAATTTGCTTCAGTATTTTAATGCCAAGTATAAATCAAAATCAACTAAAATAAACTATGGCCTGAGGCATTAATCGGGTCAACAGTTACAGTTTTTTTCTTGTCTAATGTAAACAAACTCATCCTCAACGAACACGACTTTCCAAAAAAAACACGTTTGTGTCGACTAATTAACTTTACGATGGAAGGTTCAAATAAATCAAAAGTCTACAAATGAACCTCGGACTAGTCCGAAGGGGCATTAAATGTAAATTATTTCCATCGTGGACACGAACACGTTCCGAAATCAAAATTGGTAACAGATAAAAACTGGTCGAATAAACATAAAACTGGCCGGTCATAGAAATGCCCACTAATGAACCGTCCGAATCCCAATTCGAATTTCAAATTGCGAAACGCGTGGGTACGAGTGGGTGTCCATACTTCACAGCTCGGTGCCAACTGTGTAAACTGCTTTATCGATTTCATTAATTTTAATCATTTCAAGTTCATACGTGAAAACACATTTCGTTGGATTGTTATGTACCTATTTAAATTCAGGCTGACTCGTTAGTTTTATGTCTTCAAACGATTGTAAATCTTTGTAGAGTAGTGTTGTTGCGAAGGCCGCTCTTGGTTTAACAATTAATAACGTCTGTTGAGTCACTGTGTGTTTAAGATATTCTCGCGTCTGTTCAACCGCCAGTCATTAAAATGATGGGTGTGAAACTTTTATGGTATCATAAATCTACGTTCGCAATGTGTTAAAGCTGCCCATTTTAGCTCAACGCCAACGTTCGGTTGCCATAGGCACTTCGAGCTCATTCACACGTGAATTTACTCATCAAAAGGGAGCTTTTAAATATATTTATTGACTCAAACGACGTGAGCTTCCACGTCGAGTAAATTAAACCCAGCAATGTCCACTCGTCCGTGAACGCGTACCTATCAATTAATAATTTCAAAGTAAAAAAAAAACATAAGTTAGCTATACGCCACATGTCGGTATACCGAGACGAAAAAGTACAAAACGTTCTTTATTAAAATTTCAAGACGCGGCACTTCTCCGGCGTACTTGTAGCCAACACTACGGCACTATCTCGCGAGCGATTCAAGAGGACACACATGCGTTACGCGACTCAACTACCGATAATGCGCCGTCTCTTTCACGCGTGAGACACCCACTCGCTCTATTCTACGATGCGATGTTGGTCGCGGTCCGTTCGTCACGTAAACCTACCGCATAGGAGCTAGATTGGCGCGTCGCGTATTCAAAATAGGAACGTTAGTAATGGATGCGAGGTATATTGCGGGGTGTGTGTGTGCGTGCGCCCTCCCCCGCCGCCCCGCGGAGCGAGCGGCGCGCTCCTCGTTTACACAATCCGTTGCCTCCGAGCGCGCGCGACGCGTCGCGCTTTGGCGGCCGACGCGCGAACACGTATCTTCAATTGTTTTTTTAAACCACACGCAACTTAGCGCGTCTACGGCTCAACTTATAAGACGCTGCGATTGG
Organism: Acleris laterana; assembly: GCA_963966035.1. Taxonomy (NCBI): domain Eukaryota; kingdom Metazoa; phylum Arthropoda; class Insecta; order Lepidoptera; family Tortricidae; genus Acleris; species Acleris laterana. The sequence goes on from OZ014450.1 coordinate 4,231,223, forward strand.
ACTTCTTATTGGAAGCTTAGGGAGATAGTGTTAGCTCGAGTGATTATTAGAATAGTTTAGACAAAAATATTTTTTATTTTATTTTTCTGGGGTCTAAATTATATTAGAAAATATATGTGCAAGTTTATTCGGCTTGGAAGTGGACCAGTGCTACAGTGTCGGAATGTCACGGAAGACGGCGCGACAGCTAATAGTGCAAGGAATAATAAAAAACAAATTAGAAAATGAAATATTTTTCACAGTTCATCACTTTCATCATCACCAAGCTACATGGTGAGTGTTCATTTTTTATTATTTTTTCTTAATTTGCAACAATTTCAACCACACTGGTAGAGTTCCGACGGACACTGAAGTGACACTTTTATACATCTAAATAAATTTGTTCAATACACATTATTAACATTTAACAACTTCAAATACCCGTACCATGAATACTAAAAATAAAAAAACTTTAAAAAGAATCACAAAATCGTGAATAAGTCACGTCACGGAATCAAAAAAAGAGCACATAAAAAAGGCTATCTCTTTAATCGGTGCCGCACGCATTGGTTTTTGTCGAAAAGTTTAAATGCGCCGTCAGTAAGAAGCGTGTTTTTTGTAGAAAATAGTTTTTTACTAAAACGTTTATTTACCGGTTCATTCATAGAGCACGATTGGTAAGCGATTCGCCTCCGTTCATTACGGTATGACATTCCGTACTACAATTAAGCGTAAACACTAGTTTTTATGTTTAAACTCCTTCATGGAATTAGCAAGAAATTTTCCTCGTGTTTCTGAAGTCTACAAAAAAAAACAACTGGCGCCCACCAAGTGATATTCAAATTTAAAGAACGATACCTACGCTCTGAATAGGGTTTCTTCAAAAATAACGGGTAAAGTAACAAATACTTGATATACTAGCCCACATGTTTTATCCAGTATAATACAGAACTAATTTGAATAGTAAGTAGGTATATAACGCTTAGCAACAACCACTCCAACGGTTCGTTTATCTTGTTGCCATGATATCTTTCCAAGCCCTTATCGCGCTCGAATAAAAATACAGAATTCGAAAAAATATGCTGAAACCGCAATGTGTGATTCTGTAAAGGGAATTAACCATACACTGTTAAGTACTGCAGCGGACAATTCAAATGTATCAGTGAAGGCATTTTCGTTATTGCTATAAATGTAAAAGGATTAGATAAAAGTGAAGAAGAAAATTAAATGAACTATACACATAATGCTGAAACTAAAATAGTCACAGATGACAAAATAATTGAAGAGACTACTAAGCGTCTACACGAAGTAAAACAATATACTTCAACGATAAAACAGAAAACAAAACACCTGAGTTCGTTCGCATTGACGTCGTCCTAAGTAAGATAACATGTTGAAAGGCAAAGTTGACTAGAGTCAGTTTAAAATAGAATACTATCTACACACAAATCTTTGTCCTCGTTCATTTTGTTGCCGTCTCCACTACTGCTATCATTTCACCTTTAACTCATCACTATTCACTAGGAGGTGATGTGAATGATAGTAATGGTAATTTCGAACATCACACGTCACTAGACACAACAACAATGTATTTTTTTCCAGTTAACCTTATCAACCGCTGTTACTATGGAATAGTACAGTCTGAAGTATTATAAATAATGTATAGCTTTACGGTATAACGTATAACAAGTTTGAAAAAATGCTCTGCTGCTGTAGAAATAAATGATCTTGAAGAAATCACCAGAAGATTAAAAGTTTTTAGCGCAACGATTTTCTGAAATGTGTATCAAATTTAATTTTGCAGACACAATGGCTTTTAATGAGTTGAAGCTGTTGTTAAATGGTAATTTCTTAACGCCAGCGAATTTACAACTATAGCGGAAATTTATATGGATGACGTGGCGGCAAGGTGCCGAAGCTGGTAATAGAAAGCCAGCCCGTAATGATTATGGCCGAGAAATAAAACAGTGCTTAGTATTTCTCGGCGCTCGCATTACGCTAGAAAATTCCCTTGGTACAATAACTAACATTAGGTAGTACATAGCACTAGCACTAGTCAGTCTCAACCTGTGATTAACGGTCATCAACAATACGGGTAATAATGTCCATGGTATTAGAAATAATTGCTATCTGTTAAGTTATTCAAGCCATTGCAATAGTAAAACGAGCAAAGATGAATCTGGCCAGCAAAACCACCCGTTTTTGAATTTCGAACAGCGTTCAACTCTTTTCTGAGTTTGAATTGAGAACATCTGTTTCGATTTGAGAACGCTCAGAAATATGAGACAGGTTAAATATAATCCGTTTAAAAATGTAGCCGAACGATGTGGACTGTACCTCGAGATATGCAATCGCGCGCCCACACCAACTTTTTTATCTGGGAATAATTTGGGTGTGTTGCACGAAAAACAGCCGCTATTATAAGACTGTAAAAGCGTAATCATTAATTTTGTTCGGCCTTGGGCAAGCTTTTGTTTATTTGGCCTTAGGCTTATCGTGACTTTGATAGCATTTATCTTTGAGCCCTGAGCGTTTTCAACTACTGCCCTTAGTTCATCTGTTCGGAAATCGAATAGTTTCCAATATAATTAACTGTGTGTGTAATTAGGCGATCTGTCTTGTCGGTTGTAATTGTACGCCGGAGTACTTAAGTCGAATCAATCTTGTGAGATTACCTGAATTGCAACTATGAAGATATAAATCAGTTGGTCGTTGGTTGTTATTAATTTCAGTGCGCCCGAGGGGACGGGAGGGTAGTTAGCCTTAAAGAGCAGTGTCGGCCGAGTTCGGTCCACTAATTATTATTTATGGCCTTATCTCTCGCCTGAGGCTCTAGGAACGGCAACGTTCGATATTTCGAACACATTAAGCCGTTAATTGCTTAGGAAATGCAAAAAAATGTAATGAAGAAATCAATCATTGGAACTGAACATGCTGCAGTAATGGGAATTATACTACGTATCTCGTGATTGGTTTCTATTTCGATTACCACTCGCAGTGTAATATTACTATGCTCATTGTATTATTACAAATCGGTAGGTAGATCATTTCGACGTTCACCACTATCGTCATCTACTTAGTTTATTTTAACGTCGTCGTCACCCCAGAAGCCGTTTTCGTGTTTCACGTTGTTAAAAGCAATTTCAGAGCATGGTATCTCGATCGCGGTTCATAAATTCCCTTTAATTCCTCCCCCGTCTCGTTAATTTACCCCGCTGACAACTTTGCTCGTCGTAAAATAGTACGGCCGTATGCGCAAGCATTTAAATGAACCTTTTTTGGTGCGCTAATGACAAAAACAACTTTATGCATGTTGGCAACACCGCTGCATTCTGCTCTTCAAGTTTATGGTTTTTAGAATAATTAATAGTTCCAATTAACGTGTAATTGGCTTGCTGAATGGAAGGAAATTGTGTAATAGTCAGAGCTAACATTGAGACCTATTACAGTATTACACGCGTCATATAAGTCGTAATGTAAAATAATACATTTTGATAAAACTTTTACTACTTCGTTATTTTTTCCATCTAAGTATCTACGCTTACGATGCTAGTCTAAACGTAACGATAAAATTCAAAATCATTCCATTTTCCAAATTCAAATGATCTAACGTTCCATTTCCAAGCGCTAACTCGCGCCAATCACCGGCCTTGAGACCTATTTCAGAACTGGCTAACAATCTTAACATACGCTCAAAACGCATACAGACAAAATACAGATGCAGTGGCACTCAGCTTGGCACGCCTACGTCCAATCATTTTTGCGGGCAACACCTCATTTGCGAGCGACAAATCATGGCCTTGCATTGAATGATGTCATTATGCATTTAAAAGAATATATTCTAAAGATGGAATATGTGATTAATATTAAAACATTGACACAAAGAGATCTAGTCATTCATTACATAATACTATAATAATTGCAGTTTGTTTTTTAGTAACATGAAATATGTATTTACTACTGTGTTACAAAATGTATTATCAACTAAGTAAAAAAAACCGTGTGGTTGCTGGTTTAGAATAGTGCCACTTCATGTCTTCCCGTGTTCAATTGTTACGAATAAATTATTTCATTTCATTTCATTTCATTTCATTTCATTTCATTTCATTTGGATGTCGTAAGAGGCAAATAAAGGAATATACATTATTGGCTTGTAGTGCTGTTAGCCGATGGGCCTAAACATCTGGGCCTATTTGTGCAAACTGTGATTACAGAATTATCAACAAGTTTTTAGAGCTGTAAGTAATTCAGTAGCTCTGCCTACCCCACTATGGGATAACAGGCGTGAAGGTAGGTATGTATGTAAAATAATTCCTGTTTTTGCTTGAAGGTTTAATAATAGTATTGCGCTATTCGTATCAGGTGTAAAAAAAAAGACCCTCTACTTACCATACCTGTTATAAAGTCCTCCCCTCATAACTAAAATGGTTTTTATACCAAAAGTATACAATCAAGCAAAACATTTTAATGCTAGTAAACCTGGTGTCAAATTAAATTTTAAAAGTTATACATAATACAATGCTCAAGTTTCCGGCCTGACAAAGAACAAGCATAGGTGCAAAAAATCAATAACTTTTTTTTTTATTTAAATACATCTACCTAGTAAGGCCCAACGTCCTAAATTTAGGACATTTGTCAAAGTGACTTTTGACTAGTTGACTAGTTGACCGACACAAGATTCTTTTTTGAACTAACGAATTTTGACATGGGCTTTACGAGGTTAAGTAGTCAAAATTGTTTCAGTCCAGAAAATTTTAAACCTCACCAATACACACACTAACTTGCTAACGATCTACCGTTATCATAGTTCTCGCTCCATCACGACTCGAAATGACCACAAAATATCGGTTTGCGACGAACCTACATTACAGTATATTACTGGTGAGCTATAATACTCTGTAATACTCTATAATACTTCACTATCATTAGGGCTACTGACTGTAATTTGGTTGGTACTTAGTTGTAATCGACTGTGATCGCGTTTTATAACTTGAAGGTAGGAAACTATGTCAGTATCGTTAGTAATGGGTAAGTATAACTATCTAGAATTATCTATATTTAATAATTCATAGGTTTGTTTAGCATTTATAAGTCATGGTATCCATATTCATGCTTACAGGGTGTAAAATACGATGGACGACTGAGAAGCTTAAATATTTATATTTTTACATTACATACATACATAAACTCACGCCTTTATTCCCAGAGTGGGGTAGGCAGAGCTACAGAATTTCCAACAACTATAAACTACTTTTGCAACAACTAATTTTTGAATACCTTTATTTAATATTCTTATTTACTTGCTTTACTTACCTATATCAATATTTTTATGGTATGATTGCTCTTTTGCCCTTAGTATTTCTTTCTACTGAATAGGTACTTATCAGAATATTATAAATGCGAAAGTGTGCCTGTCTGTCTGTTTATCTGTTACGCTTTTACGGCTAAACCGTTTTCCAGTCTTTAACTAGGATTTTGGTCGAACGGTACGCATACTTTACCTTCATTATAATTTTGATTTTTCTTAACTGTACTGTAAAATACAAAAAAAAACATTTATAAAATCATTAACAGCGGTTAGGCTTAAAAACTTAAAAACCGAGAAACTAAAGCAGATTCGTGTCTACTTAAATATGTTTTGAGTGGAAGTTAAACAACCCTTTTGAACGATGTTATATAAATATTTATTAAAAACTTTTAGTTAAGTATTAAATGTTGAGTTTTAGTTCAAGCTATGTGTAAGTGTTCCTTAGAACAATTAAAAAAAAGGTAAAGTGCAATAAGGTCTTTTTACATGTTACGACTTTATTTCACTACACTACCTACCTAATGAGCTGATTTTATGTGGCATACGATAAGTCAGATAATTCAATATTTCGGTGGTCAAAAGATGACAATGGCTACACAGTATCCAAAAAAAGTATTAGGTAATAAAACTCTAGACACACTGCAGAACAAAATCGTTGCTTCAAACAAGATGGCGATTGTGAACATAGTGTGGTTAATAAGCATTTTGATTCCATACGAGCCTAAAAAGTCATTAGAATCAGTAACTAAGAATTTAGTTAAAGCACATTATATAACTAATAACTTTCTTCTGTTACATTTCCCAGCTTTGATTGATATATTTAATATCTCGCTATAGTATTTATTACTTTATCAAAAAAAACCTCTATTGCCGGAATATATATAAAAAAACTATTGAAACTTTTGTAACGCAAATTATGATTTGTATTTAAGATAACATGAAAAACTCTAAAGATTGATCAATTCAATGCCAATTTTCCAAATTTCATACAAAAACGACTCGTATAATTCTTGGTTCTAAATCTGTTGAACAATACAAGTAATACAATGTGGCCGGCGCCTGCGCCGTCACTGCTCAGAATAGAACATGTGCTGTGTTACTGTAATTTGTAATCGTAACGACTAAGGAATAATAAGGAATCGCATCACTAATATCTATGGGATCGGCGTATCCCTCGGAATTCCTAATACTTACCGTTTGTCCTAACACATCATTTCTCCGAATCATTGTTTGTCATAAACTGCTTTTCAACTGAGTCAGATAACTTTAAGTTTTCCAAAAGTATAACAACACTAAAAAAACGAAATTCAGGGGAAAATGGGAAATTTTGGACAAATGACAATTAGGATTTCCAATATTAACCTGGGTATTCTGTTGGTCTAATTTCAAGTCCTATACGTCCCTAATTTTGCTTGAAAATTAATAATTTGACCCCCGAATTCGTAGACAATGTGCCTCCTATACTATACTATATATCTGTATCATCTGCATCATAGAATTCATATAAGAATGGTGTGTAATAAACTAATAAAATAAAGGGTGTTATTAAATTGTATTGTACTTATAGTAAAAATATTACATAACAAGGACAAGGGCATATAATATGTATTACAAATCAATATATAATATGTATTTTATTACAATTTGAAGTTTTACGTTATTAATTATTTAATTCGTGTATTGTAACTTTCACTAGATGTCACTTAATTATATTAAAAAACCTAATCCATAAAAAAATGCATGCAAGGTGTCACAGACTGACAAAATATTTATTTTCTATAATCCAAACACTGTAATGGAAATAACACAAGTAAAATTATAATAAACATAAATTATGACATTAAATATTCATCAATAAATGATGAAATATTGACAGTGTCATTGTTATTAGCGCGGTGAAGTATCGATTGTGTGCGGGAGATATCGATAGTCATCGACATCGAGTGGGCAGCTTTTGACACGGGCTTGAGAAAGTGTCAGTTGTGATGGCAATCGATAAGCTGTCGAATTTTAAGCCTCAGTGAAGAAATATATTTAGCAATCTGTATGAGCATCATTTATTGAATTAGAAAACATCGGTTCTTAAGATAGAACGATTATTACGCACAGCAATCAATAAAATTTGGATTCAAAGCGATCTTGAAGTTGCAGGTCAGCTGTCAACTGTCAGTTTGTTACAACCTAAAAAAACTATTAATTGTAAGTTGTATTTTAATTCATTAATGCAACAATATTTCGTTCATATTAAAGTAGATAATATATTGTATGTTTTAAGTATATCTAATTATTTCGTGGTTTTAATTCAGGAAAATGCATTCGATAAGCAGATGAGGAACAAAAATAACCTAATTAACAGAATAAAATTCCTTCCTTTTTTATAAACAGACAGTGTAACAAGTAAAGCGATAAGCGTTACGATTTCAAAATCACTTGTACAAATTTACATACATACATTAAATCACGCCTGTTTCCCAGAGGGATAGGCAGAGACCACTCCTTTCCATTTACTACGATCTTGACAAATTTATTTCGCTTCTTTCACATTCATACATCGAGTCATGCATGCACGTCGGTTTCGGTTTCCAGTATTTCTCCGATTACAAATTTATTTTTTACATGACTTTCTTATTTATATCATATTAACCAGCTTAAAACTCTAACTAATATCAAAAACATTGTGGACGAAAATAATAAAATCTTCTTACTTTTTTATCTTAACAATGACGCAAATGTTAAAACATTAGACCACTGATTGACCTTAATCCCGTGTATTCTACTATCGGAGCCAAACAATTTATTTGCAAAAAGGTTAGATGTCAATTTTGACAGTTAATTAAACAAAGATGCCATGTTGAAATGAAATTAAATATTTATTGTCTGTGGCGCGTTCGGTGAAGGGTAATCATAACACCTTATTTATTCGAGATTTTGACCTTCTTTGGGTGTTAATCAAGTTTTAATGGCAAGGTTGGTTTTAGTTTTACTTAATGTCGTCTCAGTTATTATGTAATTAGGTAAATAACGTTAGTAAAAAATGGTGTCAATACAAAATTCAATTAACAACCAAGATTTTTAGAAATCAAAATCAATTCAATCAAATATCTTTTGAGCTTAAAAATATTTAATCAATCCAATATTCGCAAACGCAACATAAAATATTACATCACGCAAACCCAGTTTTCTTGTAAAAAAAACAAACACCTCAATAATAGAAAAAAAAACCGTCTTTACGTCAATTCTGTTACCTGTCAAAACAACCCGTCGTAAACCATAGAGCAATTCATTTATGTCCACCACACAATAGAGAATAGAACCAACGACAATGCTCACGGTAAGTGCTACTTACAACGCAACTTGTAATTCAATTTGAAGATGTAGTAAAAAAAACGCCCTTACATTCTTTTTTAAACTTTTACAGTTGATAAACTTCTTTTTCGTAATAAAAGGGGTTTGTGTGTATTATGTTTTTATTGCTATTATATTAAATTAAAAGAGTTCTTACTACAAAACTTAAATCGAGATCTACTTAGTAATAAAAAAAGTCTTTCATATTAATAAAAAGTGACACCAATTATTATCCTCTTCTAAAAACGTACTTCAGCAAAAAACATTTTCAAAATAAAACGTTTTTTAAAACCGCTATTCCAAATTCAAAATTTTAACCAGCCAGCTCTAAGGATTCTACGCGAAATTAAATGCAGTATCATTTTACGCTATTTCTCCGCTAGTCGCTACGATATTGCGTTCCGTTCTACGAAGTCCAGTTTAGCAACCCGATATTTTCAATTTAAAACTGTGTTGCGTTGTGCGGGACGTCGGGTTAGATTAGCGTTGGCGTTTGTTTTTGATAACGTCAAAGGTATTTGACGGCTGTCTCTGGAGTTAATTTTATGCTTCAGAAATATCTGCTTGTTCAAATAAACGATAATCCGTCTTTTTTTAATTGTGTTGACCATCTTTACAAAATTATATATGTTTAGTTTTGCATGCAATATTTACACATTTCTCAATATTTGCACCATTTAAATTGACAACGTTACAAATGTTTTTTTTGTTTTTGTTACAGACTATGACACACAGGAAAACCTCGCTATGAAACCATAGACAATGTAAGTACCGGTTTTAATTAATTTATGGTCACTATAAATAAACTTATCTCCTTGTTTAGCTGCACATGTTTGGCTCGGTGTAATTAAACGAACATTTATGTTGATTAATTACCTATTGAGAAGCTAGTCACGCTAAATAGTTTATGTGGGTAACAATGTATTTAATTAACATAAGCCTAAGGCAATATACCCATTAAAATAGATTACTACTTCAAAACGCATGCTTTCGATCTCTAATGAAATGTTTAAGAAGACAACAAAACATCGGATATAACTCGGTTTTTACTAAAAAAAAACATTTTATTCTGAGGTACTTACCGCATTTTAGCAATGTAGGACAAATTAATTTTAAGACATGACGTCATTATCCTCTGTAAACGATAACCATTTTCGTTTAACATTGGATCGACATGCGTAGCCTAGCGGTTTACGTCGCCTGTCCGAGCTCCAATGTGGTCTGAGTTCAAATCCAGTTAGCTGCAATTTTTGTATCTTTCCGCGCCTTGATCGAAGCTACGTATTTTCTTAGATATGATAGTCACAACAAGGCCTATAGAAAAAGTCTCCTTCGGTCGCGTGTAGGATTTGTGCCTATCACGTATTACCAAGGAGGCTAACATACTTTTTTCGTAGAAAAAAAGGTCATATTGTTATCTATTACATATAAACATATATTTTTTAAATACGTTTTTCGTGGGAAAAACTACATAACAAACCTTTTATAATCATCTTGGGACTCGTTTGTAACATTCTTAATTATATTAATGAACAAAGAGCTCCACAATTCTTTAGAATCTTTTTTAACCCTAAAATGCTTCATGCGGACAGAGTAACCAAAAATAAATATAGGGTTTTGGCAACTATAGTCACAGCAAAATTAAACTAAATAAATTGATAAACTATAGTTTTTTTTAAAATACATTATTTCTTCTCCTCTTTTCTATTCATGACATCATATCTTAAAATACTTAAGTACCATATTTGTTATCAATAAAGAAAGTAATCTAATCAGCTGATTGATGGCAAACACGTGAAACACTTGACCTTTTCGTTTTAGATAGCATTCGGTTAAACATAGATAAGTAAATACTTTCTTTGTTCTGGAATAATCTATAGAAAATACATAATATTAACGCAAGAAGATACAAAATACAATACGACTATTTATGTAAAACTTAAAAATGTCACAGATTTAAGTAAAGAAAATTAATTAATTTAGAGCCATAATGTTTTTTACAGCTTATGGCATAGTTAGTTCGCTGGATCCATACTCTTGTATTTAAATTAACCATGAATAATTTAAAAAAAAAAGTTTATATTGAGCCTTCGAGAGAGTTTAATTGTAACACTATGTTACATACACTATTTTAATGTTATAAAAATGTAAACATGGTTATAAAAAGAATTCAAAAATATAGCAATTAAGTCCCGTTTTTGTTAGTAAATATAATTGAAATTTAAAATTTGTATTATACTAAAACTAGAATAAAAGCCGTGTCACTGACACTATTGATTTAATTGCTCATAATAAAGAAATAGGAATATAACTTACTTCTTAAAAAAAACTGTCTATAACTCATTTGTGTAGTACTACTTTCGTCCGGCCTGTTTTTATCTTGCCATTCAAATCAACAAAAGGAAGCGCTAATGTCTATTATTTATTTTTAATAAATTGCTCCTACCAAATGTCTCACGAAGACAAACTCCAAACGTACCACAATGTAGTCTATAATTTTTATACAACCCTTCCTTATGTTGTGTCTATACCCCACTTTCACATCCTGTTTTAAACGTATTCATAACGCAAAAAAGTAATGCGTATCATTTGACGGTTTCTAGACAAAGGTCTATTGTGTTCTTTTTTTAATTCGAAAGTGCAACGGATACTTTGGCTTAATAGGTTTGATGCGTTAGATCGTTGGGCGTTTTTTCAACGCACGTGTAGATGTGACCTATTTTATGAGAGGAGCTTTATAGCGTTAAAACACGTGTGAGTTTTGAAAAATGCTTCTTTGTTTTCGCTTCGCTGTTTGTTGAACCGTAGAGGTTCGTGAACGTTAAGTTTGTAATGTTTTTATTTTTAGCAAAAGTAGATTGAATTTAGAATAGGTTTTAAGTAGCAATAAATCACAATAAAACCGCACGTTTAGCTTATCAATCTTCTCATATTCAAGTTTCTTATAAAATAATAAATAAATGTGGGGGACAACCTCAACGAAATTGATGTAGTCCCAAACTAAGCTATAGGCTTGTATTATGGGTACTAGGCAACGATAAACATACATAATATAGAGAAACTAATACAATATAGAATATAATATAATATAGCACAACTGTACTTTTTCTTTCTGAAAATAATTATCAAAAATAAAATTTAACAATTCAGAATTGATGAGTAACATTAGTTATAATTGATTAATTTCAAAACTCCATCTTGCCGTTCACTTTCGCATTCCCTTTTTTTTTCAATAAACATTGTTAGATATGATTTATATTGCAAGAATCGGTGTAACTACTTGATCCCCTTACGAGCGTCTTACAAACCGCTATAACAATAGCATTGTAGCGTCCCTATCTCCAACAATACTTCGCTACCGTACATTAAACACCGACACAGATCCTAAGCTACTTTGAATAAACCATCCCATTGTCAATATTATAAATATTATGCTAATGCTTTAAGAATTTTTTGACTCCTAACGACCAGGTGTTGCATTCAAAGGGTTACGAGATTCAAATGTCTTGCGACCCTTCTGTGCGTGATCATTTATTAAGATTTATCCTTTTGTTTAGGGCCGTTCCCATACAACGCATGGATAAATTTATGTGAGAAATAAAATATTCCGATTCACGGTTCGGAATTTGAAATTAGGCGCCCGTAAATTTTGATTAGGAACGTTCGAATTTTAAAACCGGCCGGTAAACTTTAAATTTAGAATTGTTACTGGCTGGACGTTTAATTAAAATGCACTTAGAGGTAATGTTTTTAAATTACGAACATTTCCGCTCTTTCGGCTGTTAGAGTAAAAGTCGTAACGTAGCATTATGTAATTATGCGACTTTATCCTAAATCTGTATTTTTAATGTGGTTGCAACGTCTACAATGACCACAAAGACCGTTTTAGTTTTATTTGTTACAATCAATTGAGTGGGGAGAATGATGACTTTAATTATAAAACGCAGCAGGCAATTTTCTTATTCATTTCGAGTTCAATTGATACGTCATCTGTTTCCGTGTAAAAAGTGAATGAATCGATTTTAATTTATTTAGGTCTTGTATTATTTGTATTATTACGCTATGAGAACTATTGCTTTGAGGTGTGGAGAATCAGAAAATGAATGTTTTTTTAAATATCTAGATATCAAAATACCTAATAGATATCAAAATTGACGTTTTATTAAAAATGCCTTACTTTCCAAATGTTACATTTTATATAGTTCTGAAGCTACGTAGAACCCCAGAGCATTTAAAGGCTGCTACAAATATAAAAGCCATTACAAAAAGACATAAAAAAACAAATAAATCTGTGGTCATTGCACAGCGCCCCCGCGAACCAGTCGACCGACTTCTCGAACGACAAATTGGCGTTATTATCTCCACATTCAATTCTCCGCATAATTCCGAGTCCCATACAAAACGACATAAGTACAATTGCCTGTTGTGCTTTTTGTATCCTTTTTCACTCGAAGAATTTTTACAAATTCCTGTAATCTAAATACAAAAAGACTTAAGTGCCATACTTCGCTACTGGACTTATGTCTTTTTTAACACGAGGCGTATAATTATGCAATTACAGTGCGTAGGGCTGCGGTTTCAACAATTTTGCACTTACACGGCTTAGTGCAATTTTTATAATTTTTTGGTCACTCGTTTGTCTCGCTCTACCGTATGATTTCGTCTTTTTTTGTTGGGTTCAAGGTTATTATTGCGTGTTGAAATAAGCACGTTTTGGTACCTACAGCTATTTTTAATATTTGAACATTGGTATAATTTTTCAATTAATAATTCCAAGTTTCTCTTAGGTATGTATATTCACCTTAAATTTAATTACTTGTATCTAATTCTATGTTTTCTAAGTTTTGTTTTAATACTCAATTTAACTTAGTGACTTATTTAACTTATCTATAGTCCACGAATACGTTAAACCATATCTTTACCATTTTATTAGTTTACTTAAGGATAAGGAAACCCTATCCGTTATCTTCAGATCTATTTTATGACTTGGCCACGTTATCTACCTAACGAACTTCAGGTGCTTTAGTTCCCATTTCAAAGATTAAATTGTAGTTAAGAAAATAGTTTTGACCATTGGAGTATCGCTTTACTTTAACTTCCAACGCTCAAGAATTATATCGTTGACGTTTTTTTTAGATCAGCCTTTTTATTTAAACAGCAATAGTTTTTGTTACCCCTGTATCAGATTTTAAATTAAAAAAAAAACAGTTTAGTAAGTTAGAGTTAATTACCCGATTTAAGTAGTACTTAACGAAGTATAATTATTAAAATATTGCATCGGAAGTTAAAATAAAGACATCTACATAGGTACACGTAGTACGTGTACCGCACCGTCGTATGTGCAACTCGCCTTTGTCACTATAAAACCGGGTACACACTCACAGATGGCCGGTCACAGCTGTTCCTTCACTATTCTTATGCAAATTACATTGTACGTGTGGACCTGGCTGAACGGGGTTCCAATTTTGAAAACGTTCTTTGATTAAGTTTGCTTTTAATTTGCATGCCAGTGTTGGAGTTTTAATTCAGAATGTTGCCGTTCGAAAATGTTTAAATACTATTTAAAATTGTCGCTTCGTTCTATATTTGAATTCTTTATACATATTTTATACTTAGTAGGTATTTACGTTCAAAAAGTATACAGTTATAGTTATTTTGAATAACATAAAGCTATAAATATGTCAATTTTTTTATTACAAAAAAATGCGCAAAATTGAGAGCTTAGCCAGGCTTACAAGTAAACCCTATCTACAATATCATTTTAAATGGGTCTAGTTTAGAATGATAATAGCCCCAGACCTCCCTTGAATTCAAGAAAGTAAACAACGTAAATAGTTACGACCTTACAACTCGGTTAAATTGAATAATAATAAGGTTTATGGCTATTCCAGTTGTAAGTTGACCATAAAATGCTTAATATGAACTTAATCTGGTTTATAGCGTAGATTACTTTGATTAATGCGATCATTTAAAAAATCTTTGTAACTACGTTTCGTTTTACGAATTGCTTTAATTACACAACCATATTTTATTTTTATTTTAAACTAGCTTCTGCCTGCGACTCCGTCTGCGTGTAACTCGTTTATATCGTAGCTCCATACAAATTTTCACCCTCTATTTCACCCCCTTAGGGTCCTTTCCCAGGATTCAAACTATCTTTGCACAAAATTTCACCTAAATCTGTTCAGCAGTTTAAGCGTGAAGAGGTAACAGATAGACAGACACACTTTCGCATTTATACCTAATTAGTATGGATTAGTATGGATGTCACATCTGATTTCCTTTCCTTAACATGATTTTTAGGGTTTCTTATTTCAAATTGAAAAACAATTATCCGTCCAATTTTACTATATTATTGTTTCTATATAAATACATATTTTTAGCATCGTTGTGTCTGTCTGTCTGTTAAGTCCTTTTTTCTCAAGAACGAGTGTAAAACATTTAAGCTGTATAAGTTAACGCAATCAAAATATACCGACGGCCTTTTACGAGTATGTGACACATTGTTGGTACTTACTAGCATCTCGTCAACACCTAGGGAGCCTATGATGGCAAGGTGAAGGAAATAATTAAATTGTAATAGACAAACCCCCTTACTTATAAACGAAATAAGCTTGGAGTTATGCCATGCTTTGTCCTTATCTGTAATTGTGACCTTTGCATCTGACAGAAAGTGACAAAGGATGGCATAAACTATTCCAAACTTGTTCCATGTTTATAAGTAAGGGGGTACGTTAGTGATTTCAAACTCTTTACTTAAACTTTCGAAAGCAGTTTTAGTTACTTATACTCGTAGATATTGCTGCTTTTAACGGTTTTACCTGATTGTCATCGCGTATTGTCCTTCAACCAGCTGGCAGGGAAACCTCTCACTGCTTAAGCACCAGGGCCTTGGTACACTTGTCATCCGCATAAAATTTCCAAGTTTTCCATATCGATCGATCGAAAAAAACGGTTATTGCGAATGGTATAAATATAGCGTAAAAAAAATTTTCGTCGTATCGTAACATAAAATGTCGTAATTCCATAATGTACTTACTTATAGCTAAACTTCTAGAGAAAAATCAAAAGTGTGATTATCATTTTAAAAGGGTGTCACTTAAAATATTTAAAAAAATGTGAGCAGGTAATCTGTTTTTTTAAATATGAAGTATTATCTTATTAATCCATAAAAAAGCAATTGTTAAATAATTGGTCGTACGACCAATTTTAATTATAGTTTTTAGCGTTGACAGCACAGTCTAGCGTAAAACGAAACACAGACAGATTAACATAGAGACCACAGACCACACACAAGACATTATGTCTTAAATTCAGTCCATTAACATTATTTTTAACTTAATTAAAGCCATAGTTACCAACACGTCCATACACATGTTTTGTGACAATTCCTGCCGTCGCTTCCTCAATAAAACTTTATGGGTGATAATTAGGGTATATTTTAAGACCACACGCACGATGTTTTTGTTAAGAAATAAGGAAACAAAAGTTTTGGCGGGTCATTATTTAATTACTGGTAAAATACATAATTGAATGCGGATAGCGAAATATCTGCTTAGCGAGCTATTTTTAACAATCTTTCTAATTTTACTGCGACTTAAAAATGTTAGTAACATCCTTGATTAAATTTATTATTCTATTTTGTGTACTTGTGCAGAATTAGTTGAAGGCATTTTAGAACAAGCGCTTAGCGATAATCAAGTTTAAAACAACACGAGAACTCTACGGAAAATTGGAATAGATCGTTAGATTAAATAGACGCCAATTAAAAACAAACTTTTGAAATATCAATTAGAATTGAGTTTTAATTAACGGTCGACGCAATAATCAATTTAATTGGTGATCGATCTCCACGTTCGAATTCGAATCTCACTTCGAATCAACATTTCAAAATTGGAACATGGCTCCGAGCTACAATTAAAATGTTCAGAACTTAACGGTAGAATACGACCCTTGGAATTCGAATTTTAAAAATCTCTCTTTGAAATATTGCTGGTAATTTTGGACAAATATGGAACCTCCTTCGAAAGAATATAAATGTTTTAACGGTCCTCGTTCAGAATTATCTTTACAAATCGAGTAACATACGAAATGTAAGTCTTTTTTTAAACTCTAGTAAGCCTTTGTACATTGTCATGTCGCAGGTAGGTAGGTAAGTTATAAGTAAACATCATAGAAATACAGTACATTTAGTAGCAGTCTTGTTAATTTTTAATGTGTCCTATTTCTTTATATCACCTGTCATCGTAACAGAAGTAAGCACTTCATTTTGCGCCAGCCACGATTGTGTGGAAATAAAATAAATAAGTATATATGGTCACGCCACAACCCTCGATCCATCACAGCGCAGGCGTGGCGAGTGACGTGAACTAATCGCCCCCCGTTCGCGGCGCCATCTTGAATTTCCTTTTTAAAATTTTTATCCTTTTTCGCGAACGCCACTGGGCAGTACTAATTAATGACTAATTTCGCGTTGAAGGATGACATATTTTTAAAACAATTTTTGAATGTAAATTGGAGTTGGTCAGGTATTGATTTTTATTTTTAGCTATGAATACTTTTACGTGGGCGTCGTTGTTTTTTTCCTGTTATACTGCAGAGTAATTTATTCAATAGAAGATTTCCATGTTAAATTTGTTAGGTAAACACAAATTAAAATACAATTTTACCTTAAACATATCATGTTAATTGAAAAACAGATAAATATGAAATAAAATACAAAAAGCTTTCTGTATTCGTATCGTATATAATAATTAAAACATTTTAAAACATTCTGAAAATCGTGGCACCATTCTACTTGAAAATGTGTTTTCGAATTGGGATAAACCGTTCGAAATTCGTAAACGGTCACCGGTCGGCGGCGTGTCCAAAGGCGTTTTTTCACCGCGATAAACCCAAACCTGTTTATATACAACGCGTATCGCACGGCGGCATCGCGATTATCTAGCTTGGTCTTTTTATTTAAAAATGTTACGGTACTGTGGGATTACGGGTTTGTCAGAACGCGTGAGTTAACATGGTTAGTTATAGTTAAAAACGTGCGTGATGAAATTTTATGTTTCAGCTAGACTATTTCTGCTAGTTGAATTACTTACAAGAGGAGAGTCAAGACAACCTATTCTGACATTAGGAGAGATTAACTCTATTACGAGATACGAGTATAAACGAAGTTTTCCTATTATTTCGGTACAGCTAAATGTACGTTGTGTATGTATTTTTTAGCGGATCACTTCGTTTACCCGAATTTCATTTGCCATAATTGTGTCACTTGCCATAATGTTAATTTGCCATAAAGGCATTTTTTTCTGAAACTGTAAACCCTTCAGGTAATTTTTACATGCCATCGTATAGAGCCCAATAGGTTAGGTTAGGTTTGTTTTATAACAATTCTGAATAGTTCACGATTTCAGAAAAAATGCCTTTATGGCGAATGAATATTATGGCAAGTGATAGAATTATGGCAAATGACTTTTGGGCAAACGACAGAGAACCATTTTTTAGATGTCGAGATATTTTTAACATTGGAATAATATTTTAATAAGGCAAGAGCACGTGTATCATTTATTGTTCATAAATTATCAGCTTTAATTATAATAATATGTGCATATTTTAATTGTTGAACATCTGGAAGCGATTCGGCAGTCGCGTTTGCCGGTTCCGAGAATTACTTAGTAGCTTAATACATTTTGCATATATTCGTATTATGTGTTGAATATAGTATAACTCGTTATTATACTTAGTGGATGATATTTTCTATTGAAAATAAGTTTTTTTATGGGTTTTTAACCGACTTCAAAACAGGAGAAGGTTGGATTTTTATAGTAAAATGACTACCTACTATGAATTTGTATTATTAAATTCAAGTTTTCCAAAAACAATAAAGAAGTACCTACTTCTACTGTACATCAAAGTAATGACAGTTGAATGTTTTTTATGCATACATTTAAGCATTTTTTTTTTATTATTTTGTTCCTATTTATTATACTGTAGTAATTTTTTACCTTATTTTATATATGATAAAAAATGAGACTCGGTGACATTAAACAATTTTGAAGTAGGTAATTCTTTTAAATTCCTACAGTGAACAAAAAGAGATTCGATATTGTAAATTTGTTGAAATGTGGAGCGTAACTTCCGGAACCACTACATATATTTGAAAAAATATCTGATCATTTGAAAGGTACATTATTCCAGATGGACCTCTAGGCTAAATATAATGTTAATAATGTATATAATTTAACTCGGACAAAGTCAGGACGGGCCAATAGTATATAAATTTAAAACTCCGCATGTGATATAGCTGTACTTGAATACAAAAACCAATTTATCATCCTCACTGCCCGAAATAAACATTTTAAAAATTTAATTAACGAATCCGAACAGCGAAAAACGCCTCTGCGTTTTAATTGCGTTTACATTTGCAATTATCGAATGCAATAATTATCGATTATTGTTTTAAATTCAGCATTAACCGGCTGTTAATGGCGACTCACGATTAAACGGTGATATTGTTGGATATCACGCTATGTTTTCGAAAACTTCACAATTACGGCAATTTCGTCTTTATTTTTACCACTACAAAGCTCTTGTCTATTTTCGATTTAAAATGTGTCAGTTGCCTCGCACAGTATCGGAATTTATTTCGCTTTTCATGCGACAGCTTGCCCGCTTGTTTTGTTACCTATCTGTGAAACAAAACATCGCTGTTGTTTTTTTTTTTCATTTTTTGAATGTTGGTTGAGAATCGAGAATTGACGGATGATTTTGCTACTCGTTGTTTGAATAAAAAAATATTGTTAGGTATCCTTTAAAAAATACGCGGAATCGTGTGTAATAATTTTCACTCTGAACATTATACAATACAATTATTCTTTTTCTTATGTATCAGTGTCCCACTGCAACCCTCCCCTCTTTTTCACCATTCTTCCCTACTTGAATTGAAACACGTCCAAATCATCCTGCCATCTCCGTTTTGGTCTTTTTCTGCTCCGGTGGCCATTCTGCGGGCGTTCGGTGACAATTCTAGGCTACCGTTCCTGATGCATACGACAAACATGATCATAACTTACATACATACATTAAATCACGCCTGTATCCCAGAGGGGTAGGCAGATACCACTTCCATTCAATTTTCTTCTGGACCATAACTTATCGCAGAAAATTTGTACAGGCATTCTGATATCATGCAGATTTTATTTCTTCTTATACAACTTTAACATCTTTTTGTGACATCACAAACAAATAAAATCAAAAAGTAATAAATCAATTTGATAGCCATGTGGTAATTAAAACGGACGTGCGTGTCTAAAATTACGGCATCTTAAATGGTCTACGATAGTGGTGGTCCAATCGATTTCTTTGGTTAAAATTAACTCTCGAGCCACTTAAGTTTTATATGGATGCTGTATTTAAAATTCGATACGATAAATGATGTTAATTACGTCTAAAAAGGAGTCGACATAAAACTAATGAAGTCCAAATTAAAGCAGTTTTTGATACCATTAAATCCGTTATTGTTGTGCATATTCAAGAACTCCGTATGGATCCCATTTCGTATGGCTACATAATGCCCGGGTTTTGAATGCGTTTACACGAACTGGCCAGTTGTAAAAACTTAACGAAAACAGCCTTTTTAATTGTCTCATCGAATACATTGCAGCTCGACGACGCATTATAAACAAAATAATAACAATTTTCATTTTTAATTAAACGAAGGCATTCGAAATTGGAATTCGAATTCGTACGATTAACGATTTTTTTCTCTTCTTTTCAGATATTTGAATTTGGAAACGGCCAACCTGTCGGAGAGGGACATTTGGTGAGCGCTCGTTCATTCTTTACCCTTTTTTGTACCACTTTTAAGGTAAAAAATGTAAATAATACGTTCTTTTGAAACCGTCGAGATACGAGTGGGGTAAAGTTTGAGGGACACTTAACCGCAAAGTATTTACGTAGTACTTATTTCCAACAGCTTAACATACCTGTTTTATAAACTTACCATAACAGGATGGTTAGACCTTTGAGTGTGTGGAATGATGGAAGATATTATTTACTTCCTAAGTTATTAACTTATTATTCAATATCATCATGTAACATTATGAGTTATGAGTCCCAACTGCAGTAGTGATTATTTATCAAATAAATATATAATTCATTTAATTCTGAGAACTAAATAAGCACCGAATCATTTGTTTCAAATTTTAATTAAAATATAAGCCTTTAATTTAATTTAATTCGATAAAATTTGTCAGTTTTATTGATTCAACGAAATATAATGATCAAATGCAATCCTAATTGGAAGAGTCGATGACGTTCCTAATAGATAAATATTTTTTGTTAAATATTGGCCTAAAATAAAATAACTTAAACATTGATGAACTTACCCAATAATACCTAAATATTTTTCTTATGCGTAACAATTTATTGATTTATTCAAAATGTAATTATATGAAATTAGATTGTGCACTGATTTAATCCCCCGAGTGTGCCTTCAACCTTCCCATCCGACGGGACCCTTGACGTTAAGTGCAGGTATCGTCTCAAGTTTTTTTTCCTTTTTAGCCGTTTTTTTGGCCCCTCGGAAATAGGTTATAACCTATTTATTTTACTTTTTAAATTGGGGACAGGATAAACGTTGATTACGAAGGTTGAGAAGGGTTGGGCTTTAATGGATTATTGAAGGCATATTGTAGTTGTAGATCATTTAGGTATTAATTTGAGACTCGTACTTTCCTTTTTACTTCCTGAGTGTAACAGATTTTTAATGTTTGTGTTTGAGTATCTGTGTATCTTTCAGTGGCATCGTAGCTCGCAAACTGATGGATTGATTTGGACGCGTTTTTTTTAAAAGGATAGCTTGTTTTATCGGGAAGGGTTCGATCTAGATTTTATGAAAATTGGTTGGGCAGTTTAAAGTTTTAAAGAATAAGTAAAATAAAGCCATTTTCACGAAAAAAAGTAACTATACAGTGTTGTCAGAATACTCGTAATTTTACCCGTTAGTGAGGTATAATTTAACTCTTTTACGCATTAGTATACATAAGTATACACACGTGTGTCATTATGCTTTCAACGCATATTAGCATTGTATGGCATGAAATCACGCCATTATAATTGCAAGAAAACTTATCTACTTTTAAGAATTAGTTCGATGCCTGTGATAAGGAATTCTATGTTATTTTGATTCATCAGATGTGTCACTGGCAGGGAACGTTTTAACACATGCACTATCACATCAAATAACTCTATGTACGTAGTTTTTAACACCCGACGCAAAAAGAGGTATTTTTACATGGTTTGTCTGCGTATGTGTGTCTATATATAGCATCGTAGCTCCCAAATGAATTGACCAACTCGGATGCGATTTAGGAAAAAAGAAAGCTAGTTCAATTAGGATGATTTTGAGGTTGGTTTCATGAAAATCGGTTTGGCCGTTTAAAAGATATCAGCTCTGAAAGCGAGCCCATTGTATTCCTTTTATATCTATTTAATAAATAATAAATCATGGACGAAAATTTGGACAACATCAAATCTGTTGACACATCCAGCGCCTAACATTGTTTTCTGCACTGATTGAGGACTCATTATTGTGTCATGGGCAGTGAATGCAGAAACGCTATTATATGGCTTTAAATATTTTTCTTTCCAGCCAGCAACATGTTCAAAAATTGCTTAAATCAACTGTAATCCTATTTAATACAGTTTAATTTACATTGTTAATAGCAAAGCTTCGAAGTAACATGTGAGTGTTCATGTGGATAGTTTTATGCAATAAGCGACAATTTATTATTTTGAATTATTGTTAATTTTATTACTTAAAATGCTAATGTTTCTTCCTGATGAATGTAGGTCGAGCTTAAAATTAATCTTTTGTAGTATGACTTCATTTATCGTTGATGTATGAGCTCGTTTATATTAAAATGTCTCTGTAAGTGCGTTGGGATGAATGATGGTGTATTTTTACTCTGCTCGTTGTAGTTTTTTTCGTTTTAAAATGAATATGTTAAGGAGGTATGAAGACAATTTATTGGAGTAGTTGTTCATTTTAACACCTGTACGAGTGTCAATTTATATTCCAGTAGCCAAGTAGATTAAAGTTAAAGTTTTTTAATAGTGGCGTATTGTGTTGTTATTGAACGTTAAGTAATTTTTTTATCAGTACTTAAGAGTTTAATGTATTATTGGGGATATATTACATTTTTTTTTTGATCATAATTACTCTATTGACATAACTATTCGTTGTCATATTTTGTACATCATCGGTAGAACATAACACAACACGTTACAAATAAAGATCTTTGATTTGATTTGATTTGAACTTTTCATAATTTATGAAAATCCTGAAAAAGTATGTTTCTCAAAAAAATACGTTATGACTAAGAATAATTATGGCAGACAATATAGACCAAGTCTTGATTAAACAGAATGACCTGGATTTTGTGATTTTGGTGAATGAATACTATATTTTATAAAACTTTGTTTTTACTTAGTTATTGTGGCATAAACTCACACCTCGGCACCTGCTGTAACCGGTGCGGGAAAAAAAGGGCCTAGCTTTTTTAATAAACAACTATTATTCGAAAAAACGGACCGTGGGAGTGTTCATTTTGTTTATCGTAAGGCGTAAACACGTTTGCGTTTTGGGTGTTAAGTGACACGTTAAAACCGAAAATTTGACTATGGGTCAATTTTGTATGGAAAATATGTTAGCATGGATATTAAGTTATGAATATATTAGAAAATTCTTAACACTACATTTGTATTTTTAAATAAAAAAAACGGAAAAAATACCTGTTTGTTACGAACTTAGTTTTTCAATCTATAGTAACAAACAGGACAGAATGCCTTTACAACAATTTCATGCAATTTTTCCCTAAAATCTTTTTTTTTTATTGTGAATGTTTTTTTTTGGAGAAATGATAAGTAATAAAAGTTTTGCGACGATCATATGTTTATTATAAAGATACGTATAAAAAATAATGCTTTTCAACAGCCAAATAACAGCGGGTACCAATTTGTACCTCTTTGCATCTCAAACCGTTTAATTCTGAACCGGTTCTTATTTTAGTTTCTGACGAAATATCCACCAATGTTGCGAGTGAGTCAGGCTTGTTTTTTTTAAGTTAATACGCCTTCAATGGTATCTCATAGATAGTGGAAAAATCCTAGCATTTTATTTCAAGTACACACAGACAACCTTTGAAATTATTCCATTATGTGTTTTATATGATAAATTATACATTATAAAAATCTTTATTAACTAACAATATTAAATATAATATTATGGGTATATTTTTACATTGCACAGACGTATAACCTTATAAGTATATTATACTTAAATAACCTCAAAAAAGCGAGCATGATTTTAAAAAGATAAGCAGTACAAATTATATATTGTCTATTAAAGTAAAGTAATAATAAAAAGGCGTTTAAAATAATTGAATTATCATTAAAACAATGAACCATTATTAGATTATTATGGACAGGATAACACTTAAAAAAAAACACTTATTGCATAAACACTTTTCTCGACAAACCAATTGTAATTGTCACAAACTTACTTCGTACGCGTAGAATTAGTTTCTAGCTTTTTCCTAATTTCTTTCGATGGGGGTCGATTTTAGGGTGAATAGGCAACTTCTGAGTGAGCTCGATTCATCATCGACTAAACCTTTCTTAATAATACACCCCTAGGAATACTCCCTCCAAATTAAAGGTTCCTAGGTCCAATGGTAGAGGCTGTGCGTTGTGTGTCGGTCAGTCACGGGAGAATTTTATATGTAAAGATGTTTGATAGAGTTATAGTTAGTTAGCTTTATGTCGATGATTTTCAAGAGAGTTGGACAGATCACTGCTATTCGCTGTCGTATATTTATCAACTGATGCAATGTTTTTACAACTAATGGTGCTTGGTACGGGTGGTAATTTACTCTTAATTACTTTTCAAGTGTTTCCTATTAGTTTATCTTCGAGCTATTAAAGCTACATTTCACTTGGAAATTTCCGGACATTTTAAAACTGATTTAATTAAATTGTAAATTTAGTTTGAGGTCGTTTATCAAAACCGGTTCGTCTCGACGCTTTGAGAATAGGGCCCCGGTGTCGGCGTTCCGAAATCAAAATTTAAATTCTCGCCGGCCAGGGGGTCCAGACAAGATGCCAACGCTTCCAGGCGTTTTCCTTTCTATAAAATTGAACGCCTAGGCGTTAGCGTCCAAAATATGTTAGACAAAAGGAGTTAGAACAGAAAAACGAGCTGTCGATTCTACGATGTCCTCAATGTGCGCTATAATGATGATTTAGCCTTAAATTGTCTATGCTTCGCGCAAATTGAAACGTCAAGTGTCGCTGTGTCAAGTTTACATCAACTGTCAAAAGTTTATTTGCAGGTTATAATGAAGTTATAATTTCGGCTTGTAAATAATTATTTTTATATTTCTTTTAGTTAAAGTATCGTCTTGCGTCTATAGTTTTGATGTTTAACATGTTTTAGACAATAAGCAAAGTAACGGGCGGGTCTTTGATACTAATAAGGGCAAAAAAGGGCCTAGTCAGGGCGAAAAACACTTCGACGAATTACTGTTGTGATATCACAAGCTAAGTAAAACTGTGTCTACAGAAGGATTACTATAACCTACATACTACGTAGGTTTAGATGTTTTTAGGTACGTGCTTAAACTCTCTATCTCTAATCTCTAAATACCTAGTTTGTAATATTGCTACAGATGTAGTAAACAATCGTTCTAGGATAACTTTGTCTTGTTTGTTAATTAGCTTACTGGTGGGTACTAAAAGTTGACTAAAATAGCAAGATCCAGCAAAACATGTTGGCGTATGATTACCTACTACATCTGTACATAATCTGTTTGGATGTTGGTTTGCATAAATTTAAATACTTTTAATTTATTTATGAATGTTTGTAATTTTTATTTTGCACTTAGGCTACACTCAGGAATTACGTTTTCATAAACAATTATAAACTTAGTAAAGACAAAGACGCGGGCTAGTTGCTAGGTTTTCTATAAAAGTACCTATCCATAGTAAAGAGTAAGTAATTCTATTTGTGAGAGTAAGAATGTTACTAGAAATTTCATAATAAATGAATATGGCATTAATAAAAAAAAACTTGTAGCCACCTGGTATATAAATAACATATCATTAGGTACTTATCCTACTAATATTATGAATGCGAAAGTTTGTGTGTGTTTGTTACTCCTTCACGCTGCAATGGCTGGACGGATTTGGATTTAATTTGGAATGGAAATAACTTATACCCTGGATTAACACAGGGCTATTCGCAGTTGTCGACACCCCTTTGTCCACACTGTGGACCAGTTTTTAGTTACTTTTTATTTATGTACTTTAGTAGATATTAAACTAACACAGTTCAGTCAAATTAATTAGTGTGAAATGTCCACATAATTTCGAGGGTGTGAAGTACTGGGATTTTTTTTCCCAGTGTGGACAATAGGGTTGTGGACAACTGGGAATAGCCCTTAACACATAGGCTACATTTCATCCCAGAAAATTTAAAAGTTCCCGAGGGAATGACGTAAATCGAAATCTACGCGGACGAAGTCGCGGGCAGAAGCTAGTATCGACATAATCATAGCACAAAAGTTGAAGAATACTATTTTTGTGACAAAAGTTAATCTTTAGGAAAGGATCATGGGCAAATTGGGTGTGGCACCAACAGAATTTAAACCTATATCATTAAAAAGGAATTAGTTAAAACGTAATTTCTTAATATGGCCGCAAATACCTAGCTCACCGGAGAACAAAAATATGTGCACTTGAAAACAAGATTATGTTGATGATATAGTCCATAGAAACATTGGAAAATATAGTATTCTGACGGATACGAGGGCTGCCTTTTAAGTTCTGTCGTTTGCAAGCCTTCCGTGATTGCATAAAAAAGAACTAGTGTCATCTTAAAATATTTGAAATTAGAATTCGAAAACAAAAGAATGACTCGAAATCGGCCCAACCGTTTTAGTACAGCGCTCGTTCAAAGTTGACAAGTCAGTTGTGAAAATGGAAATTTCGAAGGAAAATTTACGTGCGATATTTTTTTACAACTTCAAAAGGGGCTTAACGCGACTTCAGTGCTTCGAAGAGTTGACTACGGTTTTCAATGATAAAGCACCATGCCTCCGGACTGTGGAACGCTGGTATTTAGAATTTCAACGTTGTTGCTCTAGTCTTGGTGATAGACATCGTGAAGGTCGACCAAAAACAGCCGTAACCCAGGAGAACATTGATGCTGTACGGCAACTGATCGTCGAAGATCGCCATGCGACATACCGTGAGATAGAAGCTTCCTTAAGTATTTCAGGGACCAGTGTTCACAGTATTTTGCATGATCACTTAGGCGTAAAAAAGTTGATCTCTCGCTGGATACCACATTTACTCAGTGAAGACCAAAAAACGGCTCGCGTTCGATGGTGTCGCAAAACTCTGCGGCAATTCAACCGAGGAAACTCGAAACATGTTTACGACATTATCAGTGGTGACGAATCTTGGATATATGCCTACGAACCCGATTCTAAACAGCAGTCGACTGTTTGGGTGTTCCAAGATGAGCCAAAACCGACCAAAGTAATACGCTCACGGAGCATTTCGAAAAAAATAGTCGCCACGTTTGTGGCGAAAAGTGGCCACGTGGCCAACATCGTGCTCGAGGATCGTAAAACGGTTAATGCTGACTGGTATACCACTGTCTGTTTACCAGAAGTCATCGGCGAGTTTCGAAAAAATAACCCAAGACGTCGTATAAGACTGCATCACGATAATGCGAGCTCGCACACCGCCCGGCAAACAATTGCGTTTTTAAAAGAGCAAAACGTCGAAATTCTGGAACACCCGCCGCACAGTCCAGACTTAAGCCCTAACGATTTTTTTACTTTTCCAAAAATCAAGCAACGACTTCGTGGTCAACGGTACCAGACGCCTGAAGAAGCCGTTGAGGCATACAAAACGGCCATTTTGGAGACCCCGACTTCGGACTGGAATAAGTGTTTCGAAAACTGGTTCGATCGAATGAAAAAGTGTATTACATATCACGGTGATTACTTTGAAAAACAATAAATACCATTTAACACTTAAATTGTCTTTAGTTTTTCCAAACGACACAACTTAAAAGGCAGCCCTCGTATTATAGAACTGGGTTTAGGGTATTTGATTATAATACTATATCATCAACATAACCTAAGCAACTTAACGGAAAAGAGTTACACAGAGGTCGATTGTTGTGTAATGTATCTTAAAAATTGTGTATTGTGTACAACAAAACAACTCTCTGATTCTAAGAAAATTCTTTACTTTATTATTTATTTAGCTAAAGTTTATATGGACTATATTAATTTATTATCTGGTTTTCAAGTGCCCATATTTTTATTCTCCGGTAAGCTAGGTATTTGCGGCTATAGTAAGAAATGATGTTTTAACTAAATACATTTTAAATGTAAAGGATTCAATTCTGTTGATGCCACACCCAATTTCCATACAAAAGTGCCCATGATCCTTTGTATAATTCAACTTATATTTGACTTTTTACAGACTTCATATCCAGATCCAACTTGCCAAAGCTAGTGCAGGTAGCGGGGAACCCTTGCTGGCCTCACCTTAAGCTAAACTCCAAGCCTGAGCAAGTCTGCGTGTCAGCACGCGTAAAGAGCTACATCCTGGCCAAATTTCTCTGAACCAAAATCTGACGCATCCAACATGCGTATTTTGAGCACCAACACAGTATGCGTTAAAAACGTGACGCATAAGATACGTCGCTAAATTAACGGTGCGTCATCATATTTTGAGCACCGGTTCGGTCAGTTATGTGATATAAGTAGATACAACAATGAAATCACCAGAAAGCGACACTGATGACACGGTTAGCCTAGTTGGTCCTCTGCCTACAAAGCTAGCAGCCCCGGATTCGATCCTCGTTAAGGGCAAATATTTGTAATGAATTGATTTTCAAGTTAAGTAATCTGGAAACAAGGACAGTTATATGTAGGCACTCCTATTAACATCCTTGTTTGGAATTTTAGACGGCCTAATATAGTTATGTATAATTTATAGTTCTGTATAAGTCTTTGTAATAGTTTGGTAACAAAATCACTGCCAAATTGAATACAAAAACAAATCATGGAACTATTTAATGTATTGACTCCATTTGTTCATTTGGTCGATTCTCTAAAGCTGCCACAAATGGATTGAATGGGTGAAATAAACCTAGGTACATGTGTGTTTAGTTCAAATAGGTACTTATTAGGATTGATGTTTAAACTGCATTTAAGAAGACAGGACTTATACAATCAGCAATCACATGTTTCCATTTATGGCAGCTCTTGTAAATTGATATGTACCTATGTTACTTACCCAGACATTGTTCATTCTAGTTATTGCACATAGGTAATAAAAAGGAAGAAATTAAATCCATATTCAATAATTTAAGTCTTTTATTTCGTAAGAAACACCATTAACTCACTTGAGTATTACATTTGTTGCCATGCAAATGTTATTGGTTTTCATGACAACTTCATGAGTTAAAGCTTTAATTAGATTTTAACAAAATGTTATTCAAAATAATAACTGTAAGAGCAGTTTTTCAGGTAAGTATATCATAATTGATTCCAACAATGTTGAAACACTCCCCATGCAAATCATTGTCATTCTCCCTGCTTGATGCGGCTCCCTCATTATAGTCATTATCCATGGCCCCTGAGTACTCTGGTTTGCCTGTAATGTAAAAAAAACAAGCAAACTCAGTAGGTAACTTTTTCAAGCAAAGGTGGATGGAACTTTTATGAACTTGGTTTGTGGTAGATAGTATCTTACTTCTCATTTATATTATATAAATGTGAAAGTTTGGATGTTAGTTACTCATTCACGCCAGAATGACTAAACTAATCTTGAGGCTTTATTTATTTTTATATTAGACGGACATGGCTTTGAATAAGCTTATTTAGGTAGGTATACAGTATTTTCTAAACAACAATCTGACTAAATTACACTATAACAAACAAGAGAGTCCAAAATTTGGATATACCTAGTGGAAAAATAAAAGAGTACCTACCTAAGTAACATTTTTAAAATCAATGACCTCCTGCAGTAGCTTGAACCTAGTTTAGAAAGTGCAACTAGAACAGCAGATTCAAACTTGTGTAAATGGAATAGCACAACAATCAGGTTTATCATAACTTTAAAATTCTATGGGTTATTACCTACCAAGATATAAAGCACATCATATAAGAGAATGATTAATGGGAATGTGGGACCTCATAATACTTATAAGTATGCATTTATAATAAATGGTTTCTAGGAGGCCCTAACCTTAATTAAGTAGGTATGTCATAATAATAAATTTTCATTTCATGACGTCACCATAACATTCATCACCATATATCAAGGGAAACAGTGCGCTTACAGAGAAAGTATTCAGTGTTGAAAGAAGATATACCTAGGTACCTACCTCTCACTGATGCTTAGCAAATTAACAATCGACTTTGTTTGCGGTCACAACATCCATGTCTTAGTTGTTTGAGTGCTTGCATTAAGTACTAGTTACCTAGGTGCTGCATGACAACCATTTTCCGTTGGTCATATCCCTGGCCACACACCATGTCAAATACACGGAACCTGCAAAAATAACCATTTATTAAATAAGTAGAGCTACATGTTTATTTAGGTTGTTATTCTTGTGAGTAGGTACCTAGTCAGGTGCTTACCGTAATTCACATCATCCTTACCTTTACTTCGAATAGAACCCTTTGTACTCTTGCAGCCAGGGTACCTGAGTCCAAAGTTGTTTTACTGTTACATTATTGTAGCAGAGTAATTCATGTGTAGGAAATCTTTCTCACAAGAAAGCTTCGGCACTTCTAATATGGTCTTGATTCGGACGACCACGACGATTCGGATACTTTAATTAAACACTTTTCATTGTTTGCAGCTCACAATAGTCACAAAGAATACATCATTTGGTAAATAACAATTCAAAAACTTGATTTATCACCGCTTCAATAATAACAACTCACGCACAGCTGATTCAAAAATCGCCATTTTGATTATTCTCTTGAGCGCCGAGCGCTTTTCTGCAAGTCTTTGGCGAGAGAATAGTTTTCTACATTTTACTGTAGAATACAGAACAGAATGCACGTGAAAAGTGCCACTTGACTAGCCGTTTGTATGGATTTTGTCATTGTGACAGCTCTGAGCGTTTTTCTGTTCGTTTCAAAATATTTACGAAAAACGAAAAGTGTAATGTTGGCTAGGTACTTTTCTATTCTCTTCGATAAACCACGTGATCAATTCGTGATCCCATACATTTCAAGACGATAGAACAGAAAAACGACAACGGCGTGTGCATCTTGTCTGGACCCCCAGATGTAGAGTTAACACGCTACGCTCATTACGGGTGGTGTAGTTGGCGTAGGAATGTATTATCTGTTACTACGTTTTTTATCATACACAATGCATAATTTGATTAAGGTTTCGGGTAATCTAATGTATGTTGCTGGTAAATTGATTAGAAATGCTATTAATGAGCAAGTAGGTACAAAAAAGGTAATGTAAATCAAAAAAGAAGGAAATTGGAATCCGTACTAGATTCAATTATCTCTCTTTTGACTCTGTTACCTATTAGTTTCTGTAAATATCGCATTTTTTCTATTTCAAACGCAACAATGACTCATTTAATTTTAAGTGTGACAATTTCGCACCCAATCTTTCCAGCTCATTATCCAAATTCGACACACTGTTGGGACAATCGACCTCAGCTTTATACTTGTACAAAAACTACAAAACATATTAACATGATATTCTTAAGCAAAAACCGCAAAGGACGGCTAACAATGAGTAGGTCGACTAGGTCGCGGCGGTCGTTGCTCGGAAAAAACGCGGAATCATCGCCACACAAAAACTCCATGAGTCATATTTAATGTACGTTGATAAAGAGAATTCGTTGCGAAAAATGACATTGTATCTGCACTCTGCAGTCCTAATGAATGTTGAGCCCTAGCCCCAACCTTTATTTTGTCCGGTTGTAACGTCCAATTTGAATTTAGAACCTTCTCATGAATAGCTTTAAGTTGTGACTGGCTGATTGTAAAAACCGGTCATTTCGCTGTAATTGGGTGCTATTTGTCATTTTGGCACTAACGATGCGATACGATGCGCAAGCGGACTTAAATGTCCGTCGTAGCATTCAATGTCGGGCGTCATTGCACTTCATAATGCGTCAACCATTTATTTGCCTTAAACACAATAATACCTTAATGAGTAATGTATCTAGGAACGTGGCTGTGTAAATCAAATACGTATTAAAGTATATTTTATGCATATTTGTAACCTCTAAATGGTTGATGTGCTAAAGTTTATAGCGTCGATAATTTTATTGATTTTATATTGTACTGAGCGTATACCAATATAAAGAACGTGTGTCATTATTTTATTCACATGAAGTTGTCATATGGAATACGATGATTGAGTGTTATTTATCACTGAAGCGATTGAATGCGGCTCCGGGCGTTGCCTCACTCATAAACCCTAATAAAACGCTTCATTTGCATCCTCGTGTAAATTTTTGCTTCAGCTGCTATTAGCTTTAGTTCTTAGCATAGCCTTGAACGTGAGAAAAAACATTCAAGTAAATATTCATACAAATTCCAAACTATTTAATGGATAAATTAGCATGATCTCGTAAATAATGTAATTTTATAAAGTCATGAAACTATAAAGTGAACTATAGTTTTATTATAACAACGAAGTGTTACTGTAATTTAAATGTCATATGCATTGTACGGATCATTACCGACTGCCAAAAGCACTGGCAGCTAAAAAATTAAACAGCATCACATTAAAAATAATTCGACTAGGACAAACCGTCAGCAGTTGACCGAGGCAAGGTCGCTCGGATTTTGAACTTGGAACAAAAAATGTTCCAACATTTGAATGTTGCATTCTGGTTGATTGATGGTTCATGACACACAATTGATTTTTCTTTGTTATGTCTTTTTTTTTGCGCGTAGCCTTTTGTTTTGCGAGTTTTTTTCAGATGCATCTGATATGGGCTTAGGTGTTTTTTGTCTTCAGTCAAACACTTCAAAATTAAATAGGAATTAAGTTTCTTCAATATCCGTTTTGAATTGCGACCTTTCTTGGGCCCTAGAAGAAGCGGCGGCAATCCCATTGTCTTTCTGTCCGTCATGAGTCACGCCATTGTAGGTTGCACAATAGACGTCTTTGTGCATTGTACCCAGAGGGCCCTGGTGTTACGTATTTTGAAATAATTAGTCGACTTTCAATAAGAATAACTAATGACATATGCATACACTTCCATCATTAACATACAACGGCTTCTTCATGTAAGTATCTAAGCAAAATAACTATAAGGTTCATTTCTAAAGAGTAAACAATGGTTTCCAGAAGGTTAAGTATTGATTTGCCGCAAAATGAGTTTTTATTATATGAGAGTAATACCGACCTATCTCATACGGCACGCGTTCAGGGGGATAGCCCTCAAACATTCTCCATTTTAAACAACAAAGGGCAAAAAAGGGTCTGGCTGAATAAAAAAAGATATGCGAAAACTGCCGCGATTGCTACCAACAATAAAATAAAATGAGCTCCAAATTTAAATTGGTTAATCGAATTCGTTCTCTATGGGCTAGAAAATAAGAATTATAAGTCATATTCTTCCAATTTTGAATTAGGAATCCCCTTTCGAAGTTCGATCGTAACGCAACTTGTAGGCGGGAAAAAAGTGGTCGTTCGTTTGCAAAATGTCAAAACAAATTAGCGGGATGTGAACGTGTATGTACATGTGTGGGTATAGTTGCACTATTTTATCACATATCAATTTGGCACGTGTGAAAAAGATAGACATATTTTTATCACTGTTTTTAGTGTTACTTTACTAGTTATGAAATTGCGTGGGATACCAGTAAGGAGTGTGAAGATTCAACAAAAGTGTGGTTTTTAATAGATGCTTTAAAACCTTTTCAGAAGTTTACGAACTATTGTTAAGTTTTATAGGTTTTTTACGAGTCCTTGTAAAAAACTGTTTTGTTTCAAGTTTTAAAGCTGATATTAACCATTTTAGTTCGTGGACAACTTATTATATGATATTATTTATAAATGCAACCAGAACCTATATAATCTAGTGAAGCATTGTCGACCCATTTGTTCAATTCCCACAAGTGCAATTAAATAAATTGCCCCAAATCCTGAACATACGAACTGGCTACCACAAAAATTATCGCGACACGCAACCCCCCTGAAATACTAGTTCCAAAATCAAATAAAGGCATAGATTTAATCATCCGCCATACGCCGATAATCATTCGAATTTTGAAATTCTAAAAACATGCTGGACCGCAGGAAAAAGTTCCGAATTCAAATTACGAAATTGCTTATAAGTAATTCAAATATCGAATGATGAGTCGAGTGGGTGGCGACGCATCGATGATGGGGTAAAAATTACCCCTGGGGGTAATCTGTAGGGCTGGCACCCTATATGTGATGCCCCAATGCGATATGTGTGCGTGCATGTGCGCGTGCTTGTTTATGTGTGTCGGAGGGTATGATAATGGTATATTTCCGTTGTCGAGTGGATCCCTCCCGCCACTTGTAGGTACTGTGAAATTTTGCGATTGCACGCTCTCTAAAAGGATATTTCCGTCTGCTGTCGGGGAACGCACTCAAAATTAAAATAAAAGTCAACAAATTAAGCTATTGTCGGTTAACACTCGCAACTTTGTAAACAGCCATAAGTTACTTTTACATTTTTATTAGCATCCATAAACGTAACGTATAACATACAAAATGGCCATTAAAACGCAGCCATTAAACGCCTCCCTGAAATAACCGAAAACGACTGTTTGCATTTTAGCAGGCCGACAAATAGCTTGCATTTCGCGCTCGCGTCATATTTCAAAATGAAACGGTAGGGACTTAAACTGCAACTTCGCACTTAATTACACTAGTGTTAACCCTGCCCTTGGTTTTTTTTAATTGCGCCTATAAAATTTGAATATGGAACGCAAGGGAAATGTCGACGCCATAAACGTACGCATGCATGCATGGAGTTTTGGCGGGAAGCTACTTTTTTAATCGCAAATGGCCCGTCTCTGCAACATAAGAAATTAAAGTAGCAGTTTATCGCCTGCTATAAGGCTTTATAAGGAATGCTAGGCACTTGCAGTAACTTAGCGCTATCTATTCTGCTTAGTTCTTGTTAGTTACGCACTGTGAATTATTTATTTGTCGGGTTAAGCTGCGACGTGGTTGGACCGTTAGATTATAGAAAGCGTAGCCTATGGCTTAGTGGGGTCCTACTATCAAAATGAAACTTCGTGCGTATTTTGCGTCTAACTTGGTCTTTTCAACTGGTCGGATTTATTTGTATATGTCGAAGAATCTACTTACATCTCGGATAGGAAACTGTATTTAAGGGTAATACAAAGCGGTACGTAACTGTCACAAAACTGTTATTTTTGACATTAGTTAGTTACTTGCTTTTTAAACAAGTTCTTAGAAAGAAATATTTTTTACTTGACATGTACTAGGTACACCATCAAATTACTGTACTAGGTATACCATACATTCATCAAAATCGACGTAAAGCTGTACAGACGTAACAAACAGACAGACAAACTCACTTTCGCATTTATAATGTAAGCAGGGATACGTAATAAAAAATCGCTTTAATAAGTAACAATCTCATCGTATTGGGCGTCAATTACCGTATTTATCGAACATTCGCGAAGTATTCTTACTGTCTGATAGCACGCAACGTTTCCCCTTACACACTTAGAATATACACCTTAAGAATCGAGTAATAGGGTCGTTTTTTTAAATATCTTGTTTGATGTATGAATGTATGATGTATGCATGAATTATGCGTGTATGCGTATAGTTTTTAGAGTCATTGTTTAGTTCGTGAAAGTTGATGGATCGAGGGAACGCTGTAACAATGTTTTCACGATTTATCGCTCGTTTACACGGACCTGTTGGTTTTTTTAAATTTACTCTTGTCATTTCAATCATTGTTATTCAATCGATTAATAAAGATGTCTAACAGTTTAACTATAGAGTAAGGTGGTCCAAGAGTGCGCGGGTGGTAAAAGTACGCACCTAACTTGTCTTGAGTTTAATGTGACATTTGCAGCTAACTTCAACGAGATATCTTATAAAAGGTTCGGAATAAAATAAACTACAATTTTTTTCCAGGATCAGCTGCTTAACTAAATTTGTATGTAGGTATGTATTCGTATAGCAGTAGCAGTTTAAAAAAAAAATTACCTGCTAACTAGTCTATTATTTTTTGCCAGTCTATATTCAAACTCCAACGTCTAAATCATCATTCACTTAGGAGCTATGCACGACTCCTCTACATTTTCTTTTAACTGGTCTAGGTAAGTTCTTCTTGCTCTCCCTCTTTTCCTTTTTCATTCTATTTTTTCTTCATTTTTTTTTTATCATCTTACGAGTAATGTTCCTACTCGTCGTGCCGTAACAGGTGAGCAAACATATTTCCTCGTCTAAAACTTAACTGATAATTTGCCATAGTACCTAATTGTTACCTTAAAATAATTTATTTTACGTTATTTAAAGCCGTCTTCCATTTTCAAATTCTTCCAAACGTGGTAACTGAAAGCTACACATTTAGTCAAAAAATAATAAAAAAGTCAATCACTGGCGTTAAATCTGTAAATAGAAATACGTGTTTGAATATATCCGCCATCTTGTTCCAACGTCGGGTTATTTATCTGCATCCACACACGTCAGTGTTGCCAGGGGTGCAGTAAGCCCCAGATTTGCAACTAATTTCAACTGTAAGCCGCGGAATGAGCGGGATTTGCGCGTCTGAAGACACCTTTACGACTTGGATGTAAATTGTGTAGCGTCTTGTTTTGTTTTGTTTTTTTTACCTAGCTTTTTTCTTTTATAAAAGTAAAAAAAAATACATAGGTAGTTATTAAGTTAAGAACCGTCCTCTACAATTACACTTTAAGTTCAATTACTCTCTAAAGTGCGCATTAATTTATTACTTAGATTTAGTTCGCGCCGTCGCATATTATGAGTGATATAATCACTTAGCAAATCCTGATTTCGTTTAAAACATAATCGGACTGACAACCCTATTCACACAAAACATTTTAATAATCGTAATAAATAACGCGTAGTTACCTACAAAGATATTATCTTCTTGTGGTCCATTTTTGTCCAAACGGCGGTTTTATTTTTAAAAACTTTAAAATGTATTCTTTATTTAAATATT
Source organism: Acleris laterana (assembly GCA_963966035.1). NCBI lineage: Eukaryota > Metazoa > Arthropoda > Insecta > Lepidoptera > Tortricidae > Acleris > Acleris laterana. The sequence goes on from OZ014450.1 coordinate 4,268,134, forward strand.
CTCGTAGATACGTCCCAATTTACGGCATCGAATAAGTATCTTTAAGTCACTAGTCTAGAAATTCATTTTGCTTAAAGAAACATGTGACATTAATACGTTTTAATACTAACGCGTTTATTTCGTAGCAAAATGCCACAGGCCAAGTAATAGTGGTTCGTCAGGACCGCCTGTTGTCCAACTAATTATAAAGCAGGGTGCAGACATGTCAGTTTGTCGGGCAGTTGTTGAGCTTGTGTTACGGATCATTAAAATTGAACTTTAAAGAACATGTGTGTACATTGCCTTAAAGTAAGGGTTTGAAAACAAACTTATGCATTCAGTTATTGTCGACTGTACTGTGCAAGAATAGAAGGTATCTTCTTAGAAATAAGACAGTTTTATGGTTTAATGGTTACAAAAGTAACATGGTAAGGTATGTAAGTCTTCGGATTGGCCTTTCATTAGAGTTTCTCACTTTACTGCCTATTTGGTATCAGCAGATGGTTTTTATTGATTTGAAAGGTTCGCAATTGATGTGTTAATATGTTTTTTAATTTGCGTCAATTTTATTGCTGTGAAATTTTCTTAGTCCTTCGACAAATAATAATACTTACAGCAAAACATTCCCAAGCTAACCCAAACCCGACATAATCGAATCTCCCGCCAACAATACAAATCGCAAAGGGCAAAATCTGCATATTTCTTGTAACAAAATTTGCATTCTCAAACGCCATACTTCTCACGGAATTCAAATTCAAAAAGTCACTGGCAACATTTAAATATTTTTCAAAGGCTACTGTTCCATATTTGAATTCAAATGTTTACCTTACTACTCCTCGGTGTTCGCACGGGATGCTAAATCTTCGTCATCTATCTGACATTTTTGGGTAAGTTAGAAAGGGATGGTTGCGCCGCGGAAAGTTCGAAATCACATGATTTGCATAAGGAAGGGTTAGAAGAAAATAAAATATGCGGACAGTTACCAGATGTAATTAATTATGAGGGGATTACACAAATGGTAATTTTGTGTTTCTGTAATAACGGGTTGGAACGTCGAAGGATTTTAGGATAATTGATGCTGTGGGTAACGTAATTGTAAAGGTTTTTAATTTTGATGCCGAGTGTTTTTTTTTAAGGTAGAGTTGTTATTGTCGGGAATGTTTTTAACGAATGCAAGTTTTTGTTTCTCCATGTCTTTTTTTAATTTATTTATAGTATTTACATTTTTAAAAAAGTGACATTTTTGGCCAATTTGGTTTCCGAGTTACGAGCAGTTTAGTCAAAATTTTCAAAATTTACCTATAGCCAACTTTGGGCGCAAAAAAATATGAAGGTAAAGGTAAATTCTTTCGTAAATAGATCACTTCTTTCTAAAGAAATTGGTCCCTCTATCTTTTCGCGACTTGAAGCAAGAACACCGAAGAATTGCCTAGCTTTGTTTCGCCGTGTATACACCAGGATTCCAGAAGAAAGAAGAAAGAAGACTAACTGGTGCTTGCCACTAGCGAGGTATAGAGTTCCTACGTATTTTGACCTGTAGGAACTTCATACCGTGCTCTTGGGTACGCCAAAGTTCTACGGTTTGGAAAGAAGAAAGAATAAAGAAGAAAGAAGCAATAATTTTGTTGTGACCTATGGTTATTTTTGCGCTATGATGTTTTTCAGCACGTGAAATGATCTATGCCTACCCCTCTGGGAAACAGGCGTGATTTAATGTATATGTCGTGTTGTGTATGTATGTTTTTCAGTATTGATCGTGTGGCTATAGGGGTTAATATAGGGCGGAATGACCGAGAGACTGATCGGCCGCCCGCCTGCCCCGGGCGTCCCCACTCACCATCATCAAGGGTTAAAACGGCGTATACGACATAATAATATCGTAACAAACCGGTCAAGGGCGAGTCCGATTCGCACACTGAGGGTTCCGTACCGCCGCACAGTTAGTATTATTAGATTTCGAGTCCAATTGACACTTGATTTTTAGGGTTCATTACCCAAAGGGTTGAAACGGGACTCTATTATTAAGACTCCGCTGTCCGTCTGTCTGTCTGTCTGTCTGTCTGTCTGTCTGTCTGTCACTACGCTGTATCTCATGAAACGTGATTGCTGAAATTAGACTAGTTGAAATTTTCACAGATGATGTATTTCTGTTGCCGCTATAACAACACATACCAAAAACATAATAAAAGTTGGGCTCTCATACAAGTAACGTGATTTGTTTGCCGTTTTTTGCTTGATATCAACATCGAACAAGGTAATATTCACTTAAATTGGGGGGCTCCCATACCCATTACAAACGTGTTTTTTTTATAGTTGTACAAAACCTTTTATGCGCGATTTCGACTCGCCAAATTTGACGCTTTTATGTTTTACCGTTATTACGATACAACAAAAATAAAAATACGTTAAAGAAACGTTTCTTTTATCCCCTTCATTATATCACTTCCTTTATGTTTTATATGTATTTAGTAGTAAATCCATTGTTATAACACAAATTCTGAAAAAAAAAACGTTTAAAGTTAGGACGGACGGACCGACGGACAGCGGTTGCATATATAGGGTCCTTCGGGCACGGAACCCTAAAAACAGTAAAATAAGTAAGGTTGCACTTGCACTTGATGCATTCACTATCCGAAGCAGATTAGATTCCCTCCTATTCAACATACTGCAGGGTAGTGATTCTCTCAACAACGAGACGGTCCAACGGACGCAAGAGTGAATGTCCAAGCGGCGAGTTCAAGTAGTCCCGTCCGACCGTCCGTTGTTTTTGAGAGAATAACACCCCAGATGTTTCTGAGTTCCCCCCATTTGGTTAACAATCATCAATTCATCAACCATTAACCAGCCAAGCAGCAGTGTTCGAACGAGTATACATATCACTGCATGCCAATTTGAACTTTGTTGAATACTGGAATAACACATTTGGTCGATATTCGAAAATCACGAGCCTTACCGATAGCATTTGGACTAGGCTCCCAGAAATAATCAGAAGCAGGGATGACTACCCTATCCCTCAGCCGGCGACGAAACTATTAGATGAACTCATTGGCCTCCCCCACCAGATGGACCCGGCGCGGTGTCTCCACGGCAACCGGCACCAAGTCGTACATCTGTTCCAAAAGGGCAATATTATTTTTACAAGCTTTGAATTACCTATTGCAATGTTAGTTTTATTAATTCTGAACCAGTGGGGCTAGACAAGTTGCCATCGTTCACGAACGCTAGCGTTAGGCGATCACTTTGGTGATCACCTGTCACTTGGCGCTGTCAAAATTAAATAGGCTAGACAATCAGTTTTCAGCATGTCAGTTGTAACGAGTGATATATCACGTGACTTACGTCATTCCCATACATTTTTCTATGACAACACATGTCGCCAGTGATCACCCAACGCTAGCGTTCGTGAACGATGGCAGCTTGTCTAGCCCCACAGTTCCCTTAACTGGAAAGGGCTGAAATTTGAAAAAGCTATGGTGTCTAAGAGCTGGGGTGTTATTCAGTCAAAAACAACGGACGGTCGGACGAACGAGTGAAATCGCAGCGGCGAGTTTAAATAGTCCCGTCAGTCAGAGCGAACAAAACACATTTTCGCACGTGCATTCACAATTAGGCAGCCTTATACGTTCGATCTTATCGACAGAAGCCATGCTGCCAAAATAAAAATGCACGCGCTAAAATGTGTTTTGTTCGCTCTGAGACGGGACAACTTAACCGTCAGTTGTTTTTGAGAGAATAACAACCCAGGGCCTCGAGTGTAAGTTGCTGTTCGCGCGGCAAACCGTCTCGAACGCCAAAGTGACCAGGGGGTGTGATTCTCTCAAAAAGCAATGGTGACCGAAAGAACGAGTGATGTCCAAGCCATGTCCAAGCGGCGAGATTAAGTAGTCCCGTCAGTGCGAACAAAACACATTGTAGCGCGTGCATTTTCAATTTAGCAGCATGGTTCCTGCCGATGGGTCGAACGTATAAGGCTGCTTAATTGAAAATGCACGCGCTATAATGTGTTTTGTTCGCTCTACTAAACTACTTAAACTCGCCGCTTGGATATCACTCAAGTCCGTACGACCGGCGTTGTTTAGGTACAGAATCACTACCCATGTTATTCATACGAGAGACGCAAACGCGATCGAAACGTTTTTGTGTATAGTAGAAATTTTATAAGCTGTCCGTTTCCTTATCTTATACACAATGGCATTGTTCTCTTTTATTGAAGGCTACCGCTAATAACAAATCATAGCAAGTAACAAAAAATGCAAACAAATAGCTACCGTCTTGTACAAGTCACAAGGTTGAAATTGCAAAATAATAGATCGTTTGATAATTACACTCGGACGTTGAAAGCCGTACTCAGGTAGATCTTCGCTGTGTAGTACCTGAGTACCGCTTTCAATGACGAAAGGCCTTTCTTAATGAGTTAAGCTTTTGCAATTTCAACCTTGTGACTTGTACAAGACGGTAGCTATTTGTTTGCATTTTTTATTACTTGCTATGATTTGTTATTAGCGGTAGCCTTCAACAAAAGAGAACAATGCCATTGTGTATAAGATAAGGAAACGGACAGCTTATAAAATTTCTACTATATGTAAAAATTCACTAAGAGGCTCTGTACACTTTCGGAATATGTTTTATCTGTACTCGTGACATTACTTACTCTCTCCACAGCACGCTGTGATGGGGTCATGTCGAAGTTATATCCTAAGGCTGCGTTGCCACCAGAGCTGTGCGAGGCAGCTAAACGTTGTGAGGAAAAATCCACCAATAGGATTATTTTGTTTTACTAGCTTCACTTATCCTAAAGGTGGAAACAAAAAAAATACAAATTGAACATGTTTTATTAACTCAATCAAGATTTACAACAAAATCAAGGAGTGAAAGTAATTAATTAAGGAAAACAAAGTAAGATCTGTAATTTGATTCATCATGGTGATGTTATTTTAGTATTAAGTAAATAAAATAAGTGTTGTTGTTTTATTATTGACTCCTAATTGATTCTAAAACAGATTGTGAAAACAAGAGACAAAGGATTTTGAGTCGAGGATAAAATAGGTTTTATGATAATGATTAATGATGTACTTACTTACATAAAAAAAATGCTAGTAAAATCATTGATGCAAGGTGTCCTGGAACTTGACGTTAATATCAACGGATAAGAAAGCGTTTTCTACACCAGTTCAGACCAGTGCACTAATTAGGTAAAATATATAAAATTAAAACAAATGGTTTTAATTTTCAATATTTCAATTAGTTTAGAAGTTATCAAAGTTTTAATAAAAACACTATCTTGCTGTGCACTTTTGGCGCCCTTGCCTAAAAATAACTACATAATATCCTCAGATACGTAGCAATATATTTAATTAAATACACTATCATTCCAAAATATCAACACATTTGAATTAAATCAATTTTAACATCAACAATGGCCCTAGACAAGACGTACCAACACGCTAACGCAAACGGTTTTAGAAGCCTATCAAAATGTTTGGATTGACATCGCGCTAGACGCGACCATCCGGCCGCATACGTCATTCCTATTCATTTTCGATAACGATTACCCTGCATTTTGCATCACAATGCATCTTATCTATAGGGCTGTACTACATATAGGGCCACAGAAATGTTAAAGTAACTAACCTTTCAGTATTTTGGGACGAGAGCAAACTTTAACCAACATTAGATCGCTGGAAGGAAAGCATCTGTAACAAAAAAAAAAAATTAAGTAGGTAGGTACTTGCTGCATGATTTCGAAATTTTGAAGATGTGCGCCAAACTTTGAATCAAGATGTCACCACCAGTATGAAGAGTTAGTTGTAAGATGAAGAACGAGAAATGCTTTAGTCGAAATAAAGTACCATCTATTTCGGTTTACCCTTTCACTGTTTCATCGACACGCATTTGATAGAACGTACCATATTATTATCTTAAGATGGTTACAAGTCTAACCTAACCTAACCTACGTGAACTAAATATATTTAAGATAACCTGAAATCAACACAGGTTCAGCAGAAAATAGCTTTCTATGACACGAAAATTCTGCGAAGTGATAATGAAATATATGAAATGAGTTTCGGTGAAACAAGGGGATTTATTTCAAATGTGTTGATATCCTGTTTTTATACACAAATTTGTGAATAAGAATAAATAATTAAATATTATCCCGGAGTGGTGTATAAGGGACTTACTTTTACTTATTCCTTATTAGTTACGATAGGTTCTTGGACCTGTTTAAGTAAGTAAAATGAGCAGATGTAAAAATAATGTATGAAAAGGAGCAGATTCTCAATATGTCGCGTTTGTATTTCTCGAGAGAGATTCTTGTTTTTAAACTGTCGAAGTAAATGTCAAGTCATAGAAAACTGTATCTAAATAAAAATAAATAAATAAATATAAGGGGACAATCTCACACCAATTGACCTAGTCCCAAACTAAGCTCTAGGCTTGTACTATGGGTACAAGACAACGATATAAATACTTATATAGAGAAATATATACTTAAATACATAGAAAACATCCATGACTCAGGAACAAATATTCGCGCTCATCACACCAATATCTGCCCTTACCGGGATTCGAACCCAGGACCACTAGCTTCGTAGGCAGGGTCACTACCCACTAGGCCAGAGCGTCGTCAAAAAATCTCTAAAATCTCTTTTAAGATAAATTTTAATACGGTCCCTAAGACGACCTACTCAGCATCTCACTTAAATTTCAAGGAAAAACGATTAAATATTACCCAGATGAAAAAAAGTATACTTTCATGCCACTTCATTTTTTATTACCTTTTAATCTACGTTAGCTTGTTGATAATTCTGCAACCACATTTTGCACACTAAGATATTTACCAGTGACAGGTTGCAAGTCTATCATCTAACAGTACTGTGTCATAATAATAACCTCCCTTTTGTGTTCCGGTGTGGGGATAAGACAACCGGTGAAATTACTAGCAGAGAGGCATAATATTCCATACCCCTCTGGGTAGGCAAAGCATTTTTTTATCATCGACGGACAAACACGCAAACAGCCAACCTAATAAATATAAATAAATATAAGGGGATAATCTCACACCAATTGACCTACTCCCAAACTAAGCTCTAGGCTTGTACTATGGGTACTAGACAACGATATAAATACTTATATAGAGAAATATATACTTAAATACATAGAAAACATCCATGACTCAGGAACAAATATTCGCGCTCATCACACCAATATCTGCCCTTACCGGGATTCGAACCCAGGACCACTAGCTTCGTAGGCAGGGTCACTACCCACTAGGCCAGCGCGTCGTCAAAAAATCTCTAAAATCTCTTTTAAGATTAATTTTAATACGGTCCCTAAGACGACCTACTCAGCATCTCACTTAAATTTCAAGGAAAAACGATTAAATATTACCCAGATGAAAAAAAGTATACTTTCATGCCACTTCATTTTTTATTACCTTTTAATCTACGTTAGCTTGGAAGACCTTAATGCACTTTTTAGGGTTCCCTACGTAACAAGGAACCCTTATAGTTTCAACATGACCGTTTGTCCGTCTGTCCGCTGTCAGTACCCACTGGTACAGTCACCAGCAAAATATATTATCCAACAATGGGCTCAAAAATAGCTGACACGTTCTTAAGCCTCTGATAGTAGGTAGCAGATATTTTTGTTGGATAATATATTATTGCTAGTGACTGTACTACAAAGCTGTAATTTGGTACAGTTATACATTTAAAATACGCCGAGAAAGTTGTAAAATAAAACGTTGAACATTCTTTTGATCAGAACACCTTTTCAAAGAATTCCTGCTGTGAATTAATACTCATATCTTTAACAAACGACTATGTACTCCCGTCTCGCTCCAATCAATCAAATACGCAATAACTATTGAAACAACATGCCAACTGCAAGCGAATATAATTTTAATTTATTTAGAATTAATTGAGGTTATCGCTTACATAATTTAACAGTATATAAAGCATGTCCACAGCTATTTGTGTCTTCATTAGTTCATTTTAATTATCTGTTTTCGACTAAAATAGCATGTTTGCGCGTAATTATACTATCGTAATAGTTTATTGTTATACTTTTGAGCAATAAATACTAGTCATACATACACTTTGTTGGAATATTTGCTCATGTCTGTGTGTATTGGTGACATTACAATTAATAAATAATTTAATTTTTTAAACAATTATTAAATATTGTTCATTGGTAAGCGCATGGCATTTTTTTAAAGTTCTATGTCATAAGTTCATAACTCCCAAAAATAAGGTCAGAAACAATAAATGACCTATATTAAGAAACCTGTACCTGTGGTTGTATTTTAATATTATTAAAGTATTGCATGTCATTAAAATATCGATTATCGATGTGGTTGCATCTTAATGTTCACATTAAAGTATCGGTCACTGATACTTTAATTTAAACGTTGAGATACAGATAGGTAGGTACATTAAGATACAGGGAAACCACCGATACAGACATGTTTCTCACATATTGTAGAAAACTTATATATATGCGACTGTACTAATAATTAGTCATTAAAAAACTCGTGTGATCTCATTATGAAACCACAATTGTGCTATCCACCTCTGCGTCTCATTATGCACCAGTCACATAATAGTACATTGTGCATCAAGGGTAGTAAGAAGGGAATTACTAACGAGAGTGTTAGAAGCCCGACGCCGAAGGCGGAGGGCTTTTAATGACTCGAGTTAGTAATCCCCTTACTGCCTGTGATACACACAATGGTTTTCATCACATTTGCGAGGAAAAAACACTTTAACTCTGCAAAATATAAAGAAATAACTTTTGACGAACGGGAACATAAATGGAAACGATATTTTTTTTGTGACCTCTACCACAGATAATAACTGCGTTTAGTTTCGATCTGGATTCGAGCCAGATTTAGCCAATTTGATAAAAATGTATAATTACTAAAATTAATGATAAATGTTGATATAAACTTGAAATAGGTATAAAAATAATGTAGTTTAATGAAGCGTATAGGTTTTGTGTAATGTAAGTTAGTCTATAGCTAATTTTTAAAGATGAAATTAGAAACCGATTTAATTTTTGGCTGAAAATTAAACCTCCTTAGTCAGAAATGATGTACGAAAGAGTTGCAAATTTTAAAAAGAAAGTCATTACTCCCTAGGGATGACAAACTCGCCATAATTCCCGCGGGAACAATTTAGGCCATTGTCCTTCTGTATACAGGCATGGAATAACACCATTTACGAGCAAGTGTGATGAAAACTACTATTATGTTATTCGAGTCTGTTATAGAACGGATACGCCAGGCCGTCGTATGTTAAGAGCCTTCATTATGTGATAGTTTCATAAATAATTATTACGCTTCGACACTCCTTGCGGGTCTACCATGACGGTAACAGCAACCTACCACCGATGGCGAGGCACCTAGGCAATGTGGAAAGCCTGAAGCTTAGCGGTAAGTGTAGGGTTAGTCAAGATGCATAAGGCTGACATTAGCGATTGTAAAAAACTGTGGTCGAGCGCAATATAGTACATTGTCTATTAAGGGCGGTAAGTAAGGAATTACGATCGAGGCTCTGGTAGAAGCCCGAAAGTACCCATATAGAGAAACCAGCTCTCCGGGCCCGTAATTTTTTCTCAAAAAAACCATAAGAGATATAGTTTACGTCCTATTCTCAGACCTACTGAATTATACACACAACATTTTATAAGAGTCGATGAAGCCGTTTCGGAGTAGTTTTGTTACAAACACTGTGACACGAGAATTTCATATATTAGAGAAGATAATTTCAATGTACAAAAAACCTCCAAACCAAAGTAAAAAATACTGCTCATCACACGAACATCTGTCCTTACCGGGATTTGAACCCGGGACCACTAGCTTCGTAGGCGTGCGATTTGAAACCCAGAGACATATGAATTCTCAAGATTGCAATTCTGACTTTAGACGTGTCCATAGGCGGCGGTTACCATTTCCTATCAGGTTTGACGACGCGCTGGCCTAGTGGGTAGTGACCCTGCCTACGAAGCTAGTGGTCCTGGGTTCGAATCCCGGTAAGGGCAGATATTTGTGTGATGAGCTCGAATATTTCTTCCTGAGTCATGGATGTTTTCTATGTATTTAAGTATATATTTCTCTATTTAAGTATATATATCGTTGTCTAGTACCCATAGTACAAGCCTAGAGCTTAGTTTGGGAGTAGGTCAATTGGTGTGAGATTATCCCCTTATATTTATTTATATTTATTAGGTTGGCTGTTTGCGTGTTTGTCCGTCGATGATAAAAAAATGCTTTGCCTACCCAGAGGGGTATGGAATATTATGCCTCTCTGCTAGTAATTTCACCGGTTGTCTTATCCCCACACCGGAACACAAAAGGGAGGTTATTATTATGACACAGTACTGTTAGATGATAGACTTGCAACCTGTCACTGGTAAATATCTTAGTGTGCAAAATGTGGTTGCAGAATTATCAACAAGTTTTTAGAGTTGTTGGAAATTCTGTAGCTCTGCCTACCCCACTCTGGGAATAAAGGCGTGAGTTTATGTATGTATGTGTTATGATACAGCTATGCATTTCAGTTTACGCTGAGAGAAAAGACAATCCTATATTACTGCTATAGCTCGTCGTTTACGCTCGCCGTAAAATGAACTGAATAGCCATGTCGTTAAGACTGCACCGAGCGTACGCCGTATGTACAGTGGCGCCCTCATTACTATTATTGTGTTTTCTAATAAACTAAAGTATTTTCTTGAAATTGGACGGTGTGTTTTTGTACTACAAATAAAAACACAACTTAAAGGGTATATCTCATAGTTTAATAACAATTCACCTTCGAGTTATCAACTAAACGGAAAAAAGGGCCCACCTTTTCCCGTTAAGCTGACTAATCAAAAGGTAATTGTTATTAAAGTTTGTTACGTATCCCATAAATTGTGTTTTTAATTGCGCTACAAAAACGCATCGTCTGATTGCAAGGAAATTCTTTAATTAGTTAGAAAACACAATAATACTAATGAGGGCGCCACTGGACGCTCGACGTTTGCTCGGTGCAGTCTTTATAACCTGCCAGGATGAGTCTGAAGGATTTAAGAAAAAAATATTATAGACTTGTCTATAGGGAATATTTGTTACCAACTTACACAGTTTCAATAAAAGCTGCTTCATATAACAAACAGTCAATTTGGCGATCTCTTTTACGGTATTTTCATATGTTGTTGAGAAATGTGATTCAAAAACTCCATGCATATTCTCTATTGTGGCTCTAGGAAAATGTAACCTTATGGGGCTCCCACACTTGCTGTTATTAATGTTATATAACGTTATAAACCATTTTATTACAAATTATAACAAATGTTATACATTGTTATCATGTTACATAACGTTAAATAACAAATAACAACACGGTAACAAATATGTTATAAATTTTTACCAGTGTGGGAGCGTTTGAAACATCTAACAAGTTGTAACAAAATGTTATGAAGTACCTATTAGTGGATGTTATCGTGTTTTATAACGTTATACATATAATACATTTATAACAGCAAGTGTGGGAGCACCAAAAGCCTAAGTAACGCCATACTGACACATGGTAATCCCAAAAACCATTATGATATCATAAGAATCGTATGAGCCAGTCGCGGGAAAAATGTTGGGTATAACCATAATTGTTATAAAAAGAACCATTTAAAAATAATTGGTCAAGTGTGATTCAGATTCGCGAGCTGAAGGTTTCATGTTTAACCTAATACTGCATTTTCTATGCAGCTATTTATATTTTGAATCAACTAAGTTTGTAACACAATTTTTTCTTTAAAGTTTGATTTCAAAAACTTTGTAAATTTTCATGTAAGTAAATAATCTTTACCATGGCTAGCGAATATTATCAATAAGCGAATACTATTTTGGTAGGATGTTATAGATCCCCACTTACCACCTGGCCTGCCTGGCCTGGTGTGCTCGTTAAATTTTTCCACACCTTAAAAAAACACAATTGTATGAAAAAAAATACGATGATAAAGCCCCCCAGTTGAAATTAGACGCTCCTTAACTTACCATTGAACAAAAGAGAGGTACCTACCTATAGAAAAAAAAACAGGGGACAGTGACTCACGAATCGACCTAATTCCAAATCTCTAGGCAAAGCTCTAGCCTTGTACTTTAGGTATTAGACAACGTCAAATATACTTATACAAAGAGACGAACTTCTGCCCGCGACTGCGTGCGCATAGATTTACAATATCGTTATTCCTTCGGGATTTTTTTAATTATTCGGGCGATGAGTAGCGTATCTGTTATTCATAAGCTATCTCCATTGCAAATATTATCTGAATCCGTACAGCCGTTGCAGCGTAAAGGAGAAACAAGCACACACACAAAACTTTCGCATGTGTGATGTAAGGATAGGATACATACTTAAAAAATATAGAAAATATCCAAGACTCGGAAACAAATACTCGTGCTCATCACTCAAATATCTGCCCTTGCCTGAATTTGAACCCAGGACCGCTAGCTTCGTAGGCAGGGTAACTACCAACTAAACTATCATGTCGTCATTTAACTTTCGAGCAACCCTAGTGGAAGGGAGTAGCCTTAGCTATGAATATTACAGTCAAATAGTTCTGTCAATTTTTTCGGCGGGAAATTTGCACATAAATGCAGCTCTGCACTCCTACATACAAAAACAAAACCGTAATGATGACAGTAATACATAAACAATTGAACAATACACTGGCAAAACGTGCGCACCTAATTTTTTTTTTAATTTGATGCTCAACGTAATGAATTTTGTACGGACGAGCGGACTCGATGTTGGTAAACAAATCTGACAATTATATTACTATAAAATGTACGAATTTGGTGTCTTAATGCATTAGGGTAAAGTCGCCAGTGATCAGCCAGAAATCTGTAGTCGGCCTCTGCTTATACTTTGTATGAGTGGGAAGAGTGGGAAATATATCTTTCCCACTCTTCGCACTCATATAAGGTTGACTAATAGTCTCTGGCTGGCCACTGATGACTTTACCCTATATCAGCAATAATACGATAATAAAAAAATACTTGCATGTGACACGTAACACCATATTTTTGAAAGTTTGATGTCCCAGACCTTTTTATAGCATAAAACAGAGCAATTCAGCATTTTAAGTAAAGGTAACGTTCACTCGCGCGACTGGACTCTGTCTAGTTCACAATCCGAGTGACAAGAACCTCTCAAGGGTTAGCTGGAAGAGATCCCTTAAAGGGATAAGTTCGCCTTTGTACATATTTTTTATATTAATTGTATTGTTATGGTTTTTCTTTTGTACAATAAAGTGTTTACATACATACAGGGCGGAATGACTGGAGAGCCACTCGACCGCCCGTCTGCCTCGGCCGCGTCCCCACTCATCATCATACATAGATCATACATATAACTAGTTTTATTAGATGCGCATGCGCGCATGGACTTGTACTATGAGTACCTACTAGTAGAAGGGAAATGGTGCGAATGCCTTCTCCCTTCCGTGTTGCTCGAAGCTTTTACAGAAACATAAAACTTACCCAGGTACTTATTCGAACCATCATAGAAATACATCAAATATTTACGAGCTGCAGGTTAACGGTCTAACGGACCCTCGGCTCAGTAAACGGTGCTAATGCCTCGTTTCCGTTTTCGTGATGAATATGCTAAAAAATATATAAATTTGTTATCTACATGCCGTGGTAGATGTCTCACTCAAATCATAGAATTAATATGGCATTTTAATGTTGAGGAGAAAACTCACAGCAGGCTGGGCCGGTATTACATACATACATACCGTCACGCCTTCATCCCAGAGTGGGGTAGGCAGAGCTACAGAATTACCAACAACTTTAACAGCCAGTTGTTAATTCTGTAACCACATTTTGCACAAACAGGCTAAGATGTATATCATGTGTATATTAGTGACAGGTTGCAAGCCCATCGCCTAAAAATACTACAAGCCTTTAATCCCTTAGTCGTCTCTTACGACTTCCACAGGAAGGTATGGAGTGGTACTATTCTATTCTGCCGGCAACCACACGGCTGGGCCGGTATTCTAGGCGCTAAAAACCATATTATCGTCTTTGATCTGTTATCATATTGTTAACGATTTGATAGCTCTTATTTACTACACAGTAGTGACGGCCGAGTTGAAAAAAAAAAACTAGCATATTGTTAGCATGCAATTACGTTTTAGAGAGTAGACTCGGTATTTGAAAATATGATTTCATTTGAGCATTTCAATGCGCTGTCAAATTTAAAATCACATGTTAAAAAGCGATCCAAACTCCAAGATTATTTTTTTTCATTTTCGCCGATTAATCCGGCTGAAGCGGCTTAATATGTCAATGGCGATGAAAAGCGTAAGCGGCAGTTGGTATCAATAAAATAAATATCTGTTGATAAAATAAGTATTAACAAAAATATAAAATACAAATAGTTGAAGAAGCATGTTCTGCAACTACTAGTTTTATCATTTGCTTTTTGCTGCATTTCATTAATAAATCAAATGCTAAAGCAAATTACCAGGTATGAAACATGTTTTGTAATAAAATAATGATAAACTATTTAACTAAATAAATCACCGCAAATAGTAACATGTCAATAGTTTCACCGTGTCTTCTACCACCTATAGCGATATCTATTGCTGGCCTACTGTATTCCAGTCTGTTGTCAAAAAAAAAGCAGTTTACATATATTTGTTCAAATTTATAGTTTACCGTGAACGCAGTGACACTAATGCAGTAATGAGTATGCGTAGTGGGTTCGAACCCATTTCGGGACTTTAGAAAGTTGCTTAATATACACGTTATTCCTTGTTTATTTGTAATTAAAAATATATGTTAATGGCGACAGTTGACATTTTTATTGAGAATATCGCGAATTATCGAGTTCGTTGAAATGTTAGTTTAAACTCGTTTATAGAGCGTACAATTTGTATTTATTAAACAACTACGCTAACTTGTAGATTAGAGGTCACCCATTGGTCACTGGTCCTTGTGATCCAGACAGACCCCATATGTACAGTCAACCAATAATTTTTATGAGCATAAGTACATACTTGTCATTTGATGTTCAGTTTGAAGGTTTCAACGCAAAGTAAAAAAATACTATTTGCATTCAGAAGATTGGCTTCCGTTCCCAATATAATAACCGTGAACAGATTTGGTTCCTGCAGGTTATTATTTGACAGTTTTGTTACGTTTTGTTATGTGGCAACTGTAAAATAAACTATGTAAGTACTCTAATTTATCCACAGTTTTAATATTGAACCGATTTTGATACCTTTATGGCGTTAGAGATTGTGTGATTTTGTTACTAGACCACTAAAAACCACAAAAAAAACGAAAAATGCAAATGTAAAGTAGGTATTAGGATAGTGTATTTTAAAATATGATTTTTAAAACTAGATATGAGATACGAGTAGATATGAGCAAAAAACTATGCGTGCTCTACCGAAATACTGTCTCACCATAAAAAAATAATGTCACTCCATAACTTTTTATCGCGTCTTATATAGTACCGTAGATATCTGTGACCACGGATTCCTAAAGCATCATGGAAACCCAAACTGGTTGGGTTCAATGATCTCTTCTCATTAGTTTTTGACCACAGCCCTACTGGTTACCAAACGGCTTTACCATGCTACCGTTGACAAAGAAAAATTAACTGTATTGCCAAGTGTTAGGTTTCATTTTTGTTTATCAGCCTTTGATTTTAAACCAGGGTCACCAACTGGTTTTCTACTTTTTAAATTATTGCTAGATGGTTCGAAATAATAAAATTCCTCCGTTGAGATTAGTAAATTCTTACACCGTCCATAACTCTGATATGTTTATAGGTACCACTTCGTTTTTATACGTACCGATAATTTCGGTTGATGTTAAGGTGATTCATTTGAATGGGCATGTGGGTCTGGGTTTGAATGGCGAAATGGATGGGTTACATTACATGGGTCACATGTTACATGTAACTTATATAAGGTAAAAAGGTGTACGAAGGTAAAAAGGTGGGAAAACGCGTGGTATAAACATCTACACTAATATTATAAAGAATGAAAGAAGAGATTGATGAATGTAGAGGAAGCGAAAATTGTGTGTTTAGATCGGTGCACCTGGCGTTCCATAATCTCTGCCTACCCCATTGGGAGACAGGCGTGAAGGTATGTATGTATGTATGTACTAATATTATAAAGAGGAAATATTTGATTGTTTGTTTGTTCGAATTGAAACTACTGAACCGATTTGAAAAATTCTTTCACCATTAGATTCCTACATTATCCCCGATGAATATAGATTATGTTTTATTTTTCTGCGTGGACGGAGTCGCGGGCAACACCAAGTTGTTAATAAAAGGGTTAAACACTCAAAATCAAATGTATCCACACATAAACATGTATTTATAATAGGCATTTAGCTTTGATTTTATACCTAACCTAGCCCAAGGTAAAAGCTCCTATTATGGACAGTGCTCCAGTTATGAACAATTCCATAAATGTAAGTCTCTGAGATTGATAATGCTTTTAGTGCTACAATTAGATTATATTAAATTATTCGGGATTACTACTATTAGAATAAAATGTTTAGTATTGATATGTTTTCATTAAAAAAAATGATAATGTTCATCACTGGAGCCTTGTCCATAATACCTATTACCTTAGTTGGTTGTGGATCGTTACGAAGTTTGCGGTCCTGGGTTCAAATCCTGGTAAGGGCTGATATTTGTGTGATGAGCGCGAGTAGGTATATTTGTTCATGAGTTTTGGGTGTTTTCTATATCTCATATTTGTATCTACTTATTTACCTATAAGTACTTAAACTCGCTGCTTGGTTTCACTCGTTCGTCCGTCCGACCGTCGTTGTTGAGAGAATCACTACCCTGCAAACTCCTTGCCAGCCATCACAATTTTGACTCATTTATTGTTACAAAAATTAAACAATACGTATTAAAAAAAAACTGAAACTCTAAGGCCATATCACTAGGGATCACTTAATTATTTTATTACAATACAATCGTATCTACAATTCAAAGTTAAAAACTAAACTTAAAGGCCCTATCATCCCGGCTCATAGACGCCTCCGGAGATCCTAGAGCTGGTTCTTACCTCTCCCAAAGGATTGGGCTAGCTATCCAGAGAGGTAATGCAGCCAGTGTTATAGGGACTATGCCGCGCGCGGACCTGCTAGAGGGGGTATTCTTTTTGTAGTGGTGATTTTTATTTTCATCTTTAATTTTTCAGTAGCTTAGTTTTATTTTAATTAAAATCACTTAATTACCGAAAGTTCGTTATAAGAGAAACTTATCATATCGTCCCTTTACTTTATCAACCTCGTATTCGATCGATTAGTTAGATAGGAAATGCACTCATGGCCTCTAAAGATTAAAGACAACTTTCCTATGTAACTACTCGATCAGATCCGAGGGAGAAAGTAAAGGGACAATATGGACTGATTTTTTCTTCGGTATTGATATGTATGTTTAGAACTTTTAGTGGTTTGTCGTGGTTCTAGAATCCATGGAGTTGCTATTTCCTAGTTATTATAAGCATCCCAACTTGATTTGGATCTTCAATACTGTCATAAAACTATTTCAAAATGGATTTATTCGGTAAATCGCTAAACCAGTATGAATTTTAGTAAATAGGATACCTCCGCTGTAAAAGCGTTTCAAAAAAGGATAAACTGAACTAAACTGTATTTAGTTTAATTTGAAATATGACAATACTGAAGGTCAAAATCAAAGTGGTATGATCATAATAATCAGGAAATAGCGACTCCATGGATTTTAAAACCACAATGTACCACCAAAAGTCTAAAAGAAGGGGAGCCCACGACACAACCTAGTTCGATAAGACTACCAGATGATTATACAGTGTGTAAATGGTATACGGGCGTTCCTTTTAACTGTGGTTAGTATAACCCCTACTGAGCACATTTAGGCAGCTTTTGTTAAAATTAAATTTAAAAAAAAAACCATACAAAATAATTTAACACGCAATGTATAACGAAAAATGCAATTAATTAAACATTACGTACTTACCTGACAGATGGACTTCGATGTACATTGCGGGTCGATAGTATGTTCAAAAATTAATAACGGTGTATACGTTAGCGTAATCAAAATAATTATTTCTGTTAATGATTAGTAGAGTCTTAATCTATGTCCAGTTTTAATAAACGCCCGTATACCATTTACAGGGTGCAGACTCGTGGTCACCCCAGTTTGTCACCCCAGTGCCTTTCGACGGAGCCCTGCCTATGGCATGGCGATTTGCCCTTCGGGCATCTTAAGATACCTAACGAACCTAACCTACCTACTTTTGCGGAATAAAAATTATTTCTGACGAATAACCGACTAAAGCGAATAGCACTGGGGTGACAAACTGGTGTGACCACGAGTCATCCGCTCATTTACACACTGTATATTAGTCACGTCACGTGATTAATAGGGATATGGCAATGCTGCTGTGCAAAAAAGTGGTATAAGTGAAAAACTTAAGCAAAGGACATCTTGCATGTAATTGTGTACAGTCACGAGATTTAATGTGGTACCCACCTTAGGTCCAAAGTCAATGTGACATTCTACAACAACAAGGTTGACTTTCCTAAAAGTTACAAATGACTTGACATCTCTAATGACATTGACGACTTCAAGCATATTTTTCTTGAAATGGGTCCCAAATTAACGCTCGTGACCGTACAATACTAGTATGGAATTTACGTCAAAATTTCGGTCTATACAGATGACATGTGTTACTACATGCAAAAGGTCTTTCGATTAAACGTTTGTCAATATTTCAAGCGGCACCCGTTTCTTACCTGTATAGTCGTATCGAACTAGGTTTAGTGTCATGGGCTCTTAGACTGTAACTAGATATAAGTTATAAATTAAAATTAAAGACAGTAAATATAGGGAAGTACTATATTGACAATAGACAGGTTAAGTTAGAGCGAAGGACAAATCGGCCACTAAGCAGTTCTCAATATTATGGCAAATAAAATTAGTAATATTTCAGTTCTGAACATATCGTACGTTATCCACAGCGCGGTTTTGAGATCACTGGACATATTGCTCGCAAATCTCAATGAAATACTGCCTTAATTCGTGTTGAACGTTAAACTTCTCTGTAACCTTAGTCCAGTCGGGTTTTCTTCGAAGCGTCATGAGATTACCCTCATGTTTTCCTTCGCTTCTCCCGTTTGATCATCTTCGCTATTTTGATCTGCAACCAAACGGCGTACGGGTATCTTTAACGTCACACCTTTATTATATGGCGACCTTAAAGTCTAGAAAACAAGAAAACATATTGTTAGTATTTAAAAATAATAGGTACATTTTAACACACATCTCAAAAATATCCTTACATTGTTTATACATTTTGCAATGTACTGCGCTCCGATAAATTTTATAGAAATACTTACAATTTATAGAACACCACACAAAAAAAAATACAGAAGGAAAGACAAATACAACATATTACGACATAATGTAATGATATTTTTTACGTTTGGTGCAGTTTCGTGTGTCCGAATTTCGAATAAGGTAGAAAATCATTTTCTGAAACCGTTTAACTTTCATAGATTTTTATAAAACTGACGTAACCAACCCTGCAGGTAGTGCAGGTCCTGTAATAATATGACTTTAAACATTTAGAAAATTTAACGTGCTCAGAAAAAAACGATTTTCTGACTTATGAAAATTCGTACCTTTATAATGTTACCTTTTTTATCGCTGGTTATTTTTGGTGGGTTAGGTTAAAGATATGAAGACTATTTTACGGCTGATTTCAACGGAATAAGGTGTAAAAGTATATACATATCTCTGTAATTGACTAACTGGGGATTCGCGTCGCGCAAGCGCGGAATTCGTTTTCCGCCATTTCGCATTTTTTTCTATTAGAGGTTGAAATATAGTATTTTATAGAACTCTTCTTCCCATAAAGGAGGCCTTTGCCCAGCAGTGGGACATTCCGGGCTAATAATAATAATAATAATAATAATAGAACTCTGTTTTTTCTGCTTTTCTTTAGCATTTCGTTTGCCAGTCAGTCAGTAACGCAACAACCTATTGTTGTGCCGAAGCTCAATAAAATATTTAAAATAAGCAATTTTAAAAGTGTATATTGTAATACTTATAATCTGTGTTGCCTAAGTAAATTGAAAAATATTCGTCACTAGAGCACTGTTCATGATAGGAGCTTTTACCTTATAGCTGTTTTATCTCCTAGGAAAGCAGACAACCGTTTGGGTACTGGGAACATACCGAAACCGTATCCTTAGCAAGCTTCCTGCAACAGGCCGGGATCAGCTCGCAGGGGGGTCGGTGGGTGCAGTCCGGGATAGCCCCCCCCAGTGCACTCGTAGACCCACACATCAGCCTGGCCAGACAGCTCGGTATCATGAGACAGGGAGGCAGGTGCTTACATGCATAGGTTATCTTCGGTCTCACTTGCGTACAGACATCGCCTCGTGAGTGCTGACAAGCAACCCCGTGACACTTGGGAACGTCCAAACACCTCGGCGAGTGATCACACACATAACCACTTGAGTATAATTCTGTCTCTATCAAACACTCGGGCACCGTGTCACATATCGGCACGTGAACACAAGAGATGTCCAATTGGCGGTCGTACTGCGGCCTTACGCAACCTGGAACGATTTTGCAGGGAGGATTGTGGTTGCAAATGCTTTGGATGAACTTTTCGGATTTCAATTGGTATTGTTGCAGCTCGGCGAATTGTGGAAGGTGCTGGCATGCCTGTTCCACGTACTTTTTCTTCGACTTCTTCAGTTTTCTGCTGGCTAAGTAGCCTGGCTTCTTCTCTGGTGTAATGACCGGCCAAGCTTTGACAGACTGCGTGTTAAATGATTGGGGCATACTTTCCTTAACATTAAGACATCCGTTGATCAGAACGCACGGGGGGTTGTGGATACACAGAACCTCACCATTATATGTTTTAGCGAGAGCTCTCGTAAGGAAGTCATGTGGCTCTTGATGATCGATTTTGTAATCTAATGAGGCTTGAGTCGACATAGCCGAAACATTATTTTTATAATAGCCGTGATTACCGCGCGTCACGCTCATTGGTGAAGATTTCATCGGTGATATCACTTCACTCAACTGTGAATATTCCGGGGAAGTCGTAACTCCATTGAAACTATGGAATTGCTGACTCCTAGGACTTAACATTTGGGAACCGATTGTTAAGGAGGCTTGACACTCTTGATGGCGGTCACTCTTTTTCGTTTGAGCTCCAGAATTACCCGAAATAGCACCCGCAGAGCTCGAGAGGGACTTCACTTCCTGATATTTGGCGGTTATTTTGTCGAAAAAGAAGTTCCAGAACACAGATGCAGCCGTTGGCAAGGAGTCAGTATTATTCTCGTGATGCGTTCGACTCCGGTAACTGGCTAGTACGTGGTATTTAGGTATTGAGTAAGGTTGCAGTACTTGTGGGTGTTGTTTAAGCAGCTTCTCCATTTTCATCCGATATTTCAGGTACTCTTTTTTTATTTCTTTATCGAGCCCTATTTCTCTTCTACACTTGTATTGTTTCCTTTCCCGTAATTCGGTGTCGCTGTTAGACGAGAAACAGCTCAGCTGGGAGTGGATCTTTGGCAGCTGTCGATAGCGCTCCGATCCGGCTGGAGGGTCGAGAGGGACGGCGGGCATGTCCTCGACCAAGTACACTGGTCTCGCGACCTGCTCCAGTTGTTTCCTTTGTAACTTCTTTATTTGTCGTTGCCGACAGCTATCGCAGTACACTTTCCGGTTGAGCTGGCAGTTATTTTCATAGATAGAATTCATTTTTTTCTTATCAGAACAGAAAATGTTTGATAATCTTTTCTTCAGCAAATTCGTTCTCGACGGCACTTGATTTGGGTATGGGTCTAAGAGATCGGATGTTTCTGTGCTTTGCGGGACGGGATCTCCGCAGTGATGGCATTGGCTGATGTAACTTTGCTCGTTTTGGTTGCGGGTTGATGTTTTTTTGTTCGGTTTTCGGGCAGTAGTTCTTTTCAGTTGTTGGTTTGAGTATTCTTTTTCTGCCCTGTTTATGTCTACTTTCCGGGTACCAATGTCATTAGCATTTCGAGGTGGTAGATCTTGAAAGTCGGAACTGTCGGAGTGAACGATCACATAGTGCGGATCATAAGTTTTCACATGATTGTCTTCCCGGTATCCACTCATTGCGGTATTATTTACATGCTGGTATCTCGGTTTTGGTTGTTCATCATAATTTTTTGTTTTCATCATTCATCATTTTGTAGTTTTTTTTTATATATTATCATTTAATTTAACATTTTTTGTTCAGTTTGACGCTCTGTGACGGATTTTAATTCTTTTTAATGTCACTGAAACCTACTGTCATCTCAGAAAAAGTTTGAAAGTATACAGGTGAACCTTTTTTGTAAAGATTCATTAATTTGTGAATAAGACGATGGAATAAGTTGCTGAGTCATTCATGCCGACTCATTGGCGTCACTGCTTATAGCAGAAGTAAATCTGTATAAACTGAGGGTGCTTTGGAAAAGGTCGGGTATTCGCCATTTTTGAATATAATACTAGTAAAAGCCTTTATTAAAAACCCAAGATTTCGACCTTGGGGTGCAGCGGGTTCTGCCATGTCCAGAAAACACCGAGAATTTTGAAGTTTTTTTATTTTTATTAAATATATCCAACAGTCCGGCTTCTACAGGAAATTTGTTTCATAAATTAATTAATTAACATCAATGCGCTACAATGTTTTTGAATCATTTCTATATTCATCGCGATCGGTTATTATTTGCACTGTATGATTTATTTACGAGTATACTATGAACCTATAATTTATTTAAATTAAAATGATAAAGATTCTGCTTACTTTCGTTAACGACCTTATCTCCTTAACGAAATATTTGAAACTTGATATAAATTTCCTATGACAGTCTTATATACAGGGTGTCTTGAAATCAATCGAAGAAATTTTAACCGTAGATAGGGTGGATGATTTGGATCATCTCTACATTGGTAACTTTTTTTTAAGTTAATATTTGACTGAGTTACAGACTGATTTATCCTGACGATGCTCTCACCCAACTAACAATTTAACGTCGTTCAAAAGTTTAGCAAACGTTATCTTAATACCTTTGATCGTAATAGCTAAGTCATACTAATGTTTTAATAACGTTTACTAAACGCGAAAATGGCCCCAGTTATACGACCTACTTTGTCGTATAGTGGTCATACAGAAGTCACAAGCCGTCTTCGTTAACGTCATTCAAAAGTCATATAAACGTTATGGAATTACCACTTTTGTTGTATTGTGGTCGTACAGGTGTTTTTGAATGACTAAAACGTTTTATTTGAGTCAAGGAACACAACACCTGTAAGACTTCTTATTCATTTTTCTTGTCAGTGGCACTTTGTGATTGTGTTTCGAGATTTGAGTGCAAAATAAATAGTTACAAGGAAATAAAAGGGAAATGTTATTTAACTTTCATATTTTACTAACTTTATCTGTCTCTTATGCCGTTTAGTTCGACTGGGAATTGAAGTTTTATGATAATATACCTATGTAAATACTATTCAGATTTTCATGCCCCCTCGTAATTTTGTGTTTAAATCATTATATTTTTATCAATAAAAATATGTTTGTATCTAAAAATGTAGGAAATTGTTGCTTTTGTCGTACACTTATCTCTTTACGACGTTGTAAAAACATAAAGTCATATTAAGGTTATTTTAAAACCATGCAATACGCCATGACAGCTAGCTATTAGGGTAGGTAGGGTTTTTTGATAACAGGAAATCCCTATTAACTTTCCTTTTGAAAGTTCCACTACGTTTTAGTTTTCTCCACGTATTTTTTGCTTCCATTTTTCGTAGTTTCTATACAGCGTTCCGTAAAATAATGGCGGCCTAGACGTTTTAAAGTCAAAACCTGACTAAAATGCGACTACAGGTTAGATTAAAGTCAGGAAATGACATTAAACGGCCATCATGCAAATAAACGTTATATTTAAGTTTTAAATAAACAACAAAGTCATTTAAGAGTCGCTTATTAACCGCAGAAAAACAAGATAGTGGTGGTTTTATAAACGTCACTGTAAAAACGTCTATACAATGCTACGTTATATAAATGTCATATAAAGGTTTTTCAAACACCTAATTTGGTCAGTTCAAATCGTTTAATGGACTATAACGTTAGTATGACAATTGCGTTGTCGTACAAACGTTTAAGCTAAGACTGTAATAAAACGTCGTATAGTTTAGTCTTACCGACGTTGCTAAGACCAGTGTATTATGACATATTCGTCGCACGACTAATAGGTTAAATTAAAGACGTCTATAGGACCTAGTAGTCATCTCATTACCATTATAAGACTGCTATCCAACTTTATGTCGTACAAGTCAAGACTTATGCGACGTTTTTGTTTGTTGGGCAGTGTGCTCCATCTTAACTAATTCATTCATAACCCATACACCGGATTGACGGGGGCAAATATGTACCAGTGCTAGTGATTCATTAAATATCGATTAAGTTTATCGACAATTTTTTTCGTGACATATGGATCTTCCATTACTTACAAAATAAAGTTGTAAATACCTTTATCTTCTATATCTAAATGATCAGCTTTCCATGAAGATAAACGATCTTTTTCTTTCGAATCATTTTTAACCGACTTAAAAAACTAAATGGTTCTCAATTCGTCGGAATACTAAAGAATATTGTCGTACTGAATTAATTTGTTATTCAATGTAATTTCAACGGTTGTCAAAAGTGACTCGAGTCCAGAGTCAATGTCAGATACCGGTTGTTTGTATTATAAGAGGTTTGCACATAATTAAAAGTCATTCAAACTAGGCCATTACATATTTTAATGTTGATCAAAAATTGCTTTATATCGTTGTCGATAAATTTTGTCGATATTGAATCACTAGCACTGCTACATTTTTGACCCCGTCATACCGGTGTATGACATAACATGTGTCACAACGTAATGTAAATAAACAAGTTGTTCCATATCAACAAACTTTCTAATCACGGTCAAAAGCTCCACGGTGTTTAGAAAACTGAAAATAGACTGAAACTGAACTATAATATGAATGAAAAGATGATCTCTGATAAGGGCTATTATGTGAAATAATTTAAAAATGAAACTTACGATTACGATGTTTACTCACACTCTTCCCACACTCGCACAGGTAAAATAGCACTTGTACTCGTAGGTACATTAAAGTTATTTTATTAGATCATGAATCATGGATTTATTTCATTGATTTCTACCACCATCAGGGATAACTATGAATACAACACACAATAATTAAAACGAATCAATAAGTTGTTATTGTCCTTTGACAGTTCAGCATAGTATTTTTTTAAATCTTGTACCATTGAATACTATTTATGAAAAGAGGTTTAGGTTTAGGTTTTGTAAAAATAAAATCGTCTCTACACGTAAGTTTATCCATTCCATGGCCTAGGAAAGGTTGGTATTTTTTGTTCTCTATGGTAAGTGTGACATCATAATAAATTATAATCAATTATGCGACGGCCTTTATATCCATGGACAAAATATTTTGCATTCGGGCTGTTGGCTACTGCCACAAATACCACGCAGATCAATATGGAGGGCAATAATCGGATCGTTCAATCCATGTCTATCTGAACTCTATGTCAGAGTCTATGAATTTATGGCTGTCATTATAATATTATGTCATTGTTATGTTATTTTGAGATATTCAAGTCGTAATTATTTTTGCTGTAAACCGGTTATACGGGCCACTTTAGAACAGAAAAGAATGGTAAATGGTTAGATCTCGACAATAATATAAGAAGGACTATAATATTATGATCAGTCTTGGCGAAGCGTGAACAAGAGATCTAGTGAATTCACATTTAAAACCAGCTAGTGTTCAAATTGCAAAAATGAAAATACAGTAAGTTGCACTAATGAAAATACAGTAAGTTGCACTAAAATTTATAATTATTTTAAAATGTTAGTCAGATTTCTGCTTACATGGAACGAACTGTTTTGTTTACATACCATGTAAACAACGTATGGTGTCAGGTCATTGACCTTTAGAATTTTGACGTTAGTTACTACGAACGTTTGTAGTAGTATAGTATCAGCGTCAAAATGTCAAGGTCGAGATATCGGCTGCGATACATCAAGTAACAAAATTAATATAATTAATCCTTCTTTTTTTTTTACATTAACAGAAACAAAAATGAACCATACCCAATAATCAATCAGAATCAATCAATCAGAATCGTGCGAACTATTACCCCGCCAAATATCTCTTATTCGATCCAAGACACCCTGTATACAGGTTGAGTTAAGTTACTGATTTAAGTTCGGCTCCCTTAGCACCAGAGATAAAATATAACTTCTGTTAGTACCGGTGTAAGCGCAAGGCGTGGGAAAAAAAAACCCCAGACCACTCAAATAAAGTTTTCTAACGCTTCTATTATAATTTCTATCCCTCGGCGAACTAAGTAAGGTAGCTTACATATTTAAACTATACCGAACTCTATGTTAACGGTCGTTTAAACAATAAAAAAAAACTCTAATTAAAAATTCAAAAATCGTCAAACGAATTCCCTCGGCATTGTTTCGAACAAAGCGTCGCGTTTCGTTCGGGCTAAAACAAAGGGTGTTCGAATAGAGAATTATTATTATAGAAACTAAACGGAGAATTAATATGCAGGATGATACGTCATGCTGAAGCGGTGTAGCGCACACGGGAGAACTTGATACTTGCAAAGGCCTCAATTTTATTGTAACACACTAGAGTGCAAATGACGAATTTAGAATTGGCTGTTTGTCTTTCTCCACTAATGAAGTATACAACCTACATTAAGCAGAGAAATGTGCAAAAATATTATTAGTAACAGTTTAAGCGATACCTGTAAACGATGGTTCGGTTCTGTCATTTAATAATGGGAAGACAGGGATAAAGAAATCGATCAGTATATTAAATAAAGTTAAGACATTATTTCAAAACCATCTAATATTCAACGTTTAAAGCAATTTATTCCCAATTTATCACAACATTGACTTGATTAACTAGACTACTTTGATTGTTTAATCGAATACGTTCCCGATTAAAAGACACATAGGTACGCGAACTACAAACACAACAAACAAAGTAAAGTATTTAAACCGAGAAAAGCCTAGACTTAGGGTAAGAGAAAAAAAACCGTATTCATAAAAGGACATGCGTTTGACCCTAGTTTAAAAGTTCAATTATCATAGAATTTCAGAGCTTAATGACTCATATTTAAAATAACACTAGTAAACGAGCAATTCAATGTAAAACGCTACTTTTTAATGCGTAGGTACTTACAAAATTATAACATCTGTCACCTTGGTAACTTGGTGCAAAAAAAGCGCAAGGAGGATTTTGTATGCTATTTATAGTATATGCTTTACTGTGTTACTTTTGTGACAGATGTAACAAAATCATTATAAGGTAAAGTAAGTCAACAGTGGTCAGCCAGTGAGCCGGTAGGCGACTCCTGCCTATAATTTGTATGAGTTTGAAGGTCACGAAATATATATTTCCCACTCTTCGGACTCATATAAGGTCAACTACTAGTCTCTTACAATTTTATAAAAATAGAGTCAAAATTATATGTTCTCGGCGCATGTAGTTTCAAGTATCAAAACCACAAAAACACAAATAAGCAACGTCACACTATAAAATAATAGAAAAAGAGGTGAATGCCGGCACGTACATTTATAGTATAATGAATCGAAAGGGTTGATCGAAGGGGTGCGACCCTATAGGTGATCTAATGGCAAGCGGCTGTGCTTTCTTTTTTTTAACGCTATTAAGTTTCGGTTGGTGTGGTTTGAAACAAAAGACCGTTGGACGGCGAGGATTAAGATTGGTATAGTTTGTTGTTTAATGCTATTTAACCTACAAACTCTTTTTGGTTGGGGGTCGATTCTGTCATTATGTAGATTCGGTTGGCAAAATAATTCGATCGTGAAATAAATCAATACCTAGCAGGGTAAGATGGTTCCGACAGGATTAGCCAATGAATGAATGTTTTTTTTTTCAAAAATTTTTTTCAAAGACATGTACTTATGCAATTATATCAATTTATAAGTTACTCCCCAAACTGCCTACGCAGTTTGTTGGCGAGACAGCACTCATTTTTTTTGCTTACAGTTACAAAAAAAAATTACAATAGGATAGATAGACTGAACAATGATAACAAATCTAATAACACTAATACACAGTAGCTGCGATCACGGTAAGTTATCTAGAAACGTTTTTATTTTTATTTTTGACTTAAGTTGTATCTCTTCTCCTCTCTTAACCATTCTATTTCATTATATATTAATTAATTGAGTATGATTCAGGTTATAAATATTTCGCGGATAACATTGCTTGTAACCGGGAACATATTTGGGCCAAACGTCAGGCTCTCCTTGTAACTAGAGTGACGGTACCAATGATGGACACTTTTACCTGACAGGCACCAGTAATTGACACGCCTCTCTTAAATTTTATACGGTCCTAAATTGATTGTTGCAAAACAAATGAATAACCTTATCTTCTCTAAAATAAGAATCAAGTGTCTATTATTGGTACCTTGTCCATTACCGGTTCCATCACACTATGCCTTACTAAACTGTACCCGTTCCTCTCTAGATTTATCAACATAAAAAGAAAAAGGATTGTCTATCTAGTTTAGAGTAAGTATTGAAGCCTCTTTGGAGCCCCTTTCAAATCGTATTGTATATACCACTGAGTTGTTTTAAAGTACTTTTTTTGGAAATCTACAATTTTTAGGACATTATTAACCCAATAATAAAGGAAAACTGATAATATTTTTAAACCATGGAGCACACAGGACTCCTGATGGTAAGTGGGATCTGTGAACCATACACAGTTGAATTCTCAACACTACAATCTTAAGACTGTAATCCTAAGACCGCAAATACTGCAAAGCCAACCCTTGGGGCTAAGATGGAATGCCTCTATGTTAGTAATACGAACGCTTAAATTAAAAAAATAAAATAATGTGTGAATTCACACAACTTCATGCATTTAAAGCGTCTTTTAAGTTATCTCACGTTGTATTTTAATTAAAATCATCTAAATCTCGATCATTAACTTTATCGGTGTCCATTAACAGTTCCGCCATCCTAACCCAATATGCAGTATCTTAAATTCAATCACGAAAGCAGATGCAATTCTATTTTGATAGTGTTAAGGTTCATATTACTACGGGATGTTTATGTAAGTTACTACGTATTATGGCAGAGTTGCGATACACGTGAATATTTTTGGTACATTGAAGCGCGAAGCTATCCTTTACGCTCTTAAGTTGTTTTAGGTAGGTGTGAAAGAGGAAAAAGTATTGGATTAATGTCACCGTGGGAACTGTATGTTTTACTAACGGTGTAACATTTGAACTCGCAATATACATGCTGTTGAAATGGACCTGTACATTACGGCGTAATAAAGGCAACAGGCCCCAAGCGGCACTAGTAAAGCTTCAATTTACTACAAAGCCTCAGGCAATGGTTTTTCTTCGATTTTCTTCCAAATTATGTCGATATTTTTCACTGTTTCGATTAAAACGACATAATTGTCACGCGTAGACAATTTTTAGTTTGAGAATAAACGTATCAAGTGGCCATTTAAATCCAAAATACGGCTTTGTTGAATGTCATTAAGTTGTAGCCTTTCCAAACAATAATAATTACAGGTTTAACCTATATTTTGTATAGATGGGACCTTTCTTACAGACTGTTCAAATGTGCAGATTTCCTCACAATGTTGTCCGTCATATAACTAAAAGCATTGGCTAATGAACTTACACCAAAAAATGGTACATGGTGACCGGTGGGGCTTGAACTCAGGACCTTACGATCACTAGTCCTCAACTCTTCACCCTAAGCCACTAGGCACCGATTTTTTTAAAAATATTATAGGTATTAGGTAAGTAGGTAATTTTTATATAAGTTTTTATCTAGCTAAAATATTTTCAGGCACCGGCTTTTTTATTAGTACGTATTTTAACTTTGAAAAATCGGGTCAGAGTATGTCGGACCATGATTTTGCTGTTATCAAAAACTACCTGCTACATAAATCTCAAAAACAAATAGTTTGACCTAATTGTACCTACATCTACATCAAAATAATTCTGTTTCATTTATTTTTTTACAAGTTTGTTAGCGTAACGTAAGTTTATGTATGGTCTCTGCTAATTGAAATTGGCAAAAATGTAAACACAACCTAACGAACTAATTTACCATTATTACTCTATAATCACGTGCTTTTAAAGATCAATGATATTTACTTTCACATTTGGTTAAGATTATATACCTATTAATTATACTTATGATTTTTCAATAAAAACGCGCTTGGTGAACATTTGAGGTTATGTGTCAACCAGTACTAATTTGTTTACATAATTTGTCTATTTCAATTGACACAGACTATAGTAGGCATCATAGCAAGAGTCTCTGAGTTAAACCGCAGACAGAGGGATAGACAGACATGGCGAACCTGATTCCTTGCTGACTACGGAACCCTATACACCTACTAACTCTTAAAATACACAAACACCCGCGACAGTAGGTAAATAAAGGTTGAGTCACACACGTGATCTGATCCCCCACATCGAAATTCGCAATACGCCCCGATCAATCGAGTTCGACTCTCGATTGGCCACCCTTCGACTCTGCGACCAGTTTATCGAGACCTCTATGTAACGTCACAGTTCCATCTAACAATCTTGGTATTATATGTGACGAATAGAATTAAGTTTTTTTAATGCATTTTATAGAAAATTGGTTGTAGTGTTGCCGGTTCTAATTTGAAGTGCTATTGGATTCTGTGTTAGTTGCTTAATATTTTTCAATCAATAAAATTTACTTACTACTTTATTACTTACTTTAAATAATGCAATGTATTAATAGCATTAAAATTACTTACCCTTATTGCATTCACAAATAAATTATTTATAACTATACCTTACAAAAATAAGTTTCATTTACCCACTAACAGGTTTTTTTAACAAGTGGTATGGTAAAAACTGTTTTTAATAACAAAACAGATATTGTTAGCTGAAATCTGTTCAAATTTATTTTAAACAATTTTAAAAGGTAAATAACAAAAAACTTATTTAATAAAACTGCAATAAAACACACTTTTGCTAGCGCTCCCTTATGCGGGAGCTCAAATATAACTGGCCGATTCACATGTGATGCGATCAAAATTTTATTTTCCTGATTTCCCCCGTTTTAGTGACGTCCCATCCCCAGGGAACCGTCCAATCAAATTGAATTCTCGATTGACGTTCGAATTTCGAACGTTTTTTTGCGGTTCTAATTTAGAATGGATTTTAGTTGATTGATGGAGTGCAGTAATTTAAATTAAATAAGAATGATTTTTGATTTGCGGAACAGCCTGGTTAGCTTTTGTTTTTATAGGTACAGGGTGTACGTAAAAAAAAAAGGATGGATGAAAAAAGAGTTACGAAAGAGATATGGCGAGCGAGAATGAGCGGAGGTGTCGGTAGGGATAGGGACGTCCTAGACGGACTTACGGTGATCAGATTCGCGATGTACTGAGTAAGGGCCAAATCAAATGCACCCGAAACTGACGTACGTGCATGAAGAGATTGATGAATGTAGAGGAAGCGAAAATTGTGTGTTTAGATCGGTGCACCTGGCGTTCCATAATCTCTGCCTACCCCATTGGGAGACAGGCATGAAGGTATGTATGTATGTACGTAAAGTAGGTGATGTAATAATTTTAATCGTTGTGTTTGGACATGGTATGTTGATCAGAGGTGGTCTTAAAAACGGCTCTCTGTCGATCGGTTCATCGAGTGAGCGAAGTCATACAACCGCGTTCACTCGACGGGTAAATCGGGAAACTGCAAATGCACGCCCATAAACATTGTTTTTACACCCTGACGGGACAACTTCCACTTGCCGGTTAATAATTGGTGCGTTGAGTGCCGGTGATTAAAGCGAATCGCATAGCAGAGAGAACTTCACATTTTTTTGTAAACGGCAAAAAATCTTGTCTGAAATGCTTATTCTTTACTTTTCTTTTCTTATTCTTGGTGATTAGGTTCTATAAGTAGGTACATATTTGGCATGTTTATTCATAATACATTGAAAATAATTTCATTAAAGTACTGACGTGAAATAAAATATTGTGAGAACACTCCTTACTCACGCTTAATTCAATAAACCGAACTACCTTATATTAACATAACACTGGCTATCTTATTTCGCACAATTTAAAATTCGAATCGACAACTTGTCTGAATACATTAAAAATAAGAATCGGTTCCCATTTATTTGCATACGAGTATCTACTCGGTTCTGACATATCGAATTTACATAAATATTCGAATAATCAATCGATTTTTCTAAATGCGTGTCCATTGTGTTGTCATGGATGTGGAAAAGTAATGATGCACACTGCAAGCTAAGTAAAAAAAAATAGCCTAGTTGTTAAGTAGATTTATGCCTGATTGCGTGTGTAGTGTACGGCATTACGATTTTTTACGAAAGAAAATAAATAATGACAACTTTGTTCACAATGCGTTTTTTATATGTTATATTATACACAATCACGTACTCAAGCATCAATACATAAGTAGATAATTTTTGAGTTACTAGTTGGTAAACGACCTGGGTGAATATTCGGGCGTTCCAAGCGCCGTCATTGTTATCTTCAATAATATTGACGAAAATAATGATAACTACTAGTAATTTTTGATGTCAAAAATAGCAGACCGGGTGTTAGTATCCATTCCAATTAAAAGAATAAGAAAGTTATTTATTTTGTCTGCAATAACATGCGCAGATAATAATGACGGTGGTCCAAACGCCGAATAATCACCCACCCAAACTCATACATTTGGTTTTACATTTGCGAGCCGTATTTCCACTAGGTATTGTTTTTTGAGCCACTATCTTTAACAAAAACCAAAATGACCCTTTTTAAATATTTGCGTGAACATTTTTTTATTGTATGCAAATATCGCGCCGAGTGTGCACAAACCCTTCCGTTTCCCACGATGCACGCGTATGCTAATCGATTGTAGAATCTTCGGCCAGTGCGGAAGCTAAGATATTCAAATTTAGAACACATTTCTTTTTATGGTATTCGAAATTTGAATATTGCACGTTCTCAAGGGACCGTAGGATTATTATTAAAATTAGAAATGAATCCTACTCTTATATAGAGCGTGTGTAAAGTTTCTGATCTTTTTTGAAGGGACATTCGCAGGAATGGTTGCAAGTTGCATAGAATACTTAACAAATTATTCTAAGCTTAATTAACGTTTATTTTATGCACAAGACTACGAGTTTCTGTTGTCGGGTTAGTAACACTTAAGTGAAAAAAGAAAAGTCATACGATCACCGGTCATACGGTCAATGATGGTGGCCCCATTTTATGCTACCTACAACTAAAAACGGTACCTACCTAAGTACCAATATTTTATTTATATTGGTATAACACTTCAATAACGTACCTACACATTTGGACTTGTGTCGAATAGATTCTTAGTGCTTCCCGTCCAATTGATATAGCACGGACGCGTCAATGAATGACAAAATTAGGCAGTGTGACGGGAAATTGTATTATTAGCATTATATAAGTGACATCGCAACCAATTAGTTCCCTTATCGATAGACTAAAGCTTCTGTTAAAAAATGTTTATTTGAGGTAAGGTTTTGTATTTGACCGTAATATTTTTGTATACTAACCCCCTTACTAATAAACGTTGAGTAGCGGTGGTATAGCTATACAATGTTTTGTCCTTATCTGTCAAATTCAAATGTCACAATGACAGATAAGGACAAAACATTGTATAGCTATACCACCGTTACTCAACGTTTATTAGTAAGGGGGCTAGTAGAGACGGGCCGACTAGTCGACGACTAGTCGGGAAAGCCGACTATTCGGCATAATTTCTAGTCGGTGATTAGTCGGCGACTAGTCGGCAAAATATGCCGAATATTCGGCACTTTATTGCCTATAGGAAATATAAATTAAACTATTTTTTAATCTATGGAATTTAATATTCTTATGAATAATATCGTCAAAAAAAATCCACACACGTGATTTTATTTTCGACATAGTGATAAAAGTAGTAGGTAGTTCGTTTTAATACTATAATTAGAGATTTGATCGTTTTTTTTGGTCGAGCAACACGCCGGTACAGAAAAAACGTAATCAAAACTGGTCAAAACATGAACGCATGGTAGGGGTAGGCGAAACTTAAACGTTTCCGCGTTCACCCGAACATAGGAAAAACCTACGATCGGCATTGCCAACTAGTCGGCCGATCAATCGGCAAATTGAAAACCGATTAGTCGGCCGACTGGCTAGTCGGCAAAATCCGTAGTCGGCCCATCTCTAATACCTAGTTATTAGATTAGTTAAGGAATCAAAATTTGTTGGATCTACATTAAGTACAGCGGGAATAACTCTCCTCAAGATCAAATGAAAAGGGTTTAGGTCTAGTATGCTTAATAACCTTTTTCACTGAATTTTGTTGGTCTTGGAAGATGTACCAAATTTGAAACTTGTAACTTTATCACATTTGATATCGTAATATGAACATTACGTTACAGCCACCACCACCACAGATAAGAAAATTGACATAGTACAATTCATTGTTGTAAGGCTGGTCATTGCCAACGGGTTCTGAATGCATTACACTGCTCTCCTTCGAAAAATGAGCGTAGGTAT
Organism: Acleris laterana; assembly: GCA_963966035.1. Lineage (NCBI taxonomy): Eukaryota > Metazoa > Arthropoda > Insecta > Lepidoptera > Tortricidae > Acleris > Acleris laterana. Next base: position 4,302,828 of record OZ014450.1, read on the forward strand.
GTCTCATAGAACCGCATATCGCTGTAAGCGCCACAAAACAAAAACAGATATAGTTTGATTTAAATCTTAAAGTATATAGCATTCCAAATTTAAATGCAATACAAACACATTTTGATTTGTGGCCCTTTTGTATTTAAGCAACGATATGTATCAAAGAGCCTGTGTTTGTGTTTATGTTCAATAAAGTTTTTATCTATCTATCTATCTATGTATCTACCTTTTTTTTAAGATAGGTGGTTAAATTTAGTTTGAGTATCAAATTTTACATGCGTTATTTTTATTTAGGAGGACATAATAGAGGAGATAAAAGCTTTTAAAAATGGACGTAGAAGTTTATAGAACATTGTAGTGTAGAAACAAACGGTAGCTATAAAACATCGCTTAAATAATACCGAATATAGGCCCTGTTTTACTACAGCTGGTCATTATATTACTTAAGGTAATATTATTGTGTATTCCGAAGAATTACATTAGCGCTAACAACTTTATAATTGTGTTCAAGGAAAATAACGTATTATTAACCTCGACCAATGACAGGACAGCTGTAAGTCACTGACGAGTCAAACAAATGTAAAATAATAGCTATTTCATTTCACGACTCCTTTAATAGGCTTGACTTTGATATATTAATTAATGTTACTGGCAGCATTACTTTCAAATGTCAAAAAGTCATGTTGACAGTTGTTTGAATAACGAATGAGATGCGTTAGCAGATGTGATCGTTTCTTTGGGTGCATTATGTAATTAAAAAGTGACCTTTCAATCGGAAATTTACCTATGTGAGGCTTTTAGTTTTACCGTTTGTGAATCTCTTTAAAGATGATGTATGCAATTGAATCGTGTATGCTTTTAAAAACTGGTGATCTGACAACCTAAAAATAATTACAGAGTTAAATATACCTATTGAGTTTTTTTATTACGCACTTTTTTATTAGTAAAGAGCGATTGTATCGCAAATAAAGGTACTTACTTACGCGAGTAACAAGCAGATGTTAAAATAATTATTAAGCAATATTCGCTTGCGTATGTAAATTAACTACAAAAAACCTACATAACAATAATAACAAACCAATAAAAATAATCCTCGAAAAAAAGGGCAGATGTTCTTGAAACAAAAGTGGGTAAAGTAAAAAACTACAATGACAATTACATTTTTTCTTTTACAGAACAAATCACCCTATAAGACTTTTTTTGGTAACAGAAAATACATTGAGAAAAAATCGTATACAGGACGTGTTTAACTCAGTGATATGCAAATGAGTTATTCGTGTAATATTGTATTAGAAAGGGTTCCATACGGGGTAGTTATTTTTTTTCGTAAAAAAAAAATGAATGCTGTAAAATATGGTACAACTTTTTCAACTTCTATATTATCAGTCAATCGTGTTTGCGATTTCATTAATATGATCAGATCAGATTTGATGTTGGAAAGACAAAGACACGTACTCGTACGTATGTATTTCGTACACACACGAAAGAGGTAGAAGATACATTTTATATGGTAATAAAAAAAGTATACTCGACTCGGATGGAATAAAATTTAAATTGAATGATTTACAGACGCGTGGGGGGATGACTCAAGCGCACGTAGGTATAAGCCCAGCCTTTATGGTCAAATGCTGGATTATTTGAACTGTTATCTTAAAGATATGCGCATTCAAATTTCAAGATTTAATATTATCATAAACTAGCGACCCACCCTCGCTTCGCTTCGGTTTATGTGAGTATGAAATATAACCTATAAGCCTTCCTCGATAAATGGGCTATCTAACACTGAAATATTTTTTTAAATCGGACCTATAGTTCCTGAGATTAGCGCGATCAAGCAAACAAACAAACAAACTCTTCAGCTTTATAATATTAGTATAGATGTGACGGCTTAGGTTTCTTTCAATTCCAAATATGTTTTGTTTTCCGTGTGAACATATAACACTTCGGTTTCATTCTAATTTACGTGAAAAAAATATTGAACCTGCTTAAATAGGCCCATGTTTGCTCTGTAAATGCAAAGCCATCTTGTTGGCTACACTGGGTAGTGACTCAACAACAACGGTCGGACGGACGAACGAGTGAATGTCCAAGCGGCGAGTTTAAGTATATATTTTAGCGCTTGCATTTCAATTTAGCAGCATGGTTTCTGCCGATGGATCGAACTTATAAGGCTGCTTAATTGAAAATGCACGCGCTAAAATGTGTTTTGTTCGCTCTGACGGAACTACCTAAACTCGCCGCGGCGATTTCGGTCGTCCGTCCGCCCGTCTGTTGTTTTTGAGAGAACCAGCTGAACATTCATTATTCTCATTCAACTAATAATCATTAGTAATAGTGATAACACATTGAATGCCAGTCGGCTATATCCCCATACAAAACAAACCCAATATGGAGTCATTGGATTTTGTGTTTCGCCAAGTCGTGAGTACATCGTACGTCACACAGCGCCACACCAATTAGCTTGAAGTTTTTAACTATTAGTTAACGAACCGTTTAATTACTATTTTATGCAACATCAAAACAATGGGTTGATTATTGTGTTAGCACGAACTTTAAGTTAAACTGTTCAAAGTGATTTTGCTTTGTGTATTATGATATCTTATTCAAGTTAAGAAATAAATGGCAAATCGGACTTCCATATTTAAATGGACCAACCGTGTTAAAAGATTACAATGTACCTACAGTCAACCAATTTGATTCCTAGGCCACTATGGACTTTGTCAACGTGACGTTGTAAACCAAATCATAGGGAGTCTCTTACGTTTTGGTTGACAACGTCACTTTAACATAGTCCAAAGTGGCCTAGAAATCAAATTGGTTGACTGTACATGACGCGGCCGTTTTACATAGTATAATACAAAGTCGCTTCCCGCTGTCTGTCTGTCTCTATGTATGCTTAGATCTTTAAAACTACGCAACGGATTTTGATGCGGATTTTTTTAATAAATAGAGTGATTCAAAATGAAGGTTTTTATGTATAATAAATTGTGTTTTATTTGCGGATGTTCCAAAAAACCGAAGTGAAGCGAGGGCGGGTCGCTAGTATGTTATAAATATAGGCTGTTGCCCAAAAATACTTTAAAATGCCGTATTCGAGTACGTACTAACAAAAAAATGTTACATCCGCATTTTCTAGTAGGTAGGTTCAGATTATTCGGTCGTTAGTTTTTTCTTGGAATCTATCTAATCCGATGACTAAGTTTTTAATTGAGGCAATTAATACCTAACATAAAATACGATTGAAACCAAATATTGCTTAATAGTTGACTCATGCATATAATCTTTTCGCCGTACAGTAACTTGTAAGCAATTAATTTGGCTGTGCCTCTGAAACTGCATTTTTCTCGCGATACTCATTTAATCTCAAGTTCTCTGTTTTTGGGGTAAAAATACCTCTCGTTACTTTTTTTAAATGGTCTTTGAAATATAAACTGGTGAACGTGAGTTTTTTTTGTGAGACCACTATTACCAGTGTCCATTTTTAATTTACTCGGTTTCTTCAACGAAACTCGTCCAAACCATAGACATCTTACTTTAAATTTAGTTAGCCAGTTAATACTTCGTTAAAACGAATTGAAAAGTGAGTGATTTAACTAAAAACCCTTGTCAGGCTATGTAGAGGTATACTTTAATATTATTGTTGTCCCCTCACGTAAGTTTTTTGGACAACGGCTTGAAATAAACTGTTGTTTAGGTGAGTGACCAAATGAGTCACACGCTGTTTTTTCCTTAAAGGTTTAATGATATAAAACCTGTTTCAAAATAAACAGTAATGACATCTACAAAAGCTACACCCTGTATCTTTATTAAATCTTGTAAAGTTGTTGTGTTGTATGGACGTGTGCATGGTCGCTAACACCATCTTATCTATGCTGAAGAGTTTGTTTGTTTGTTTGCTTGAACGCGCTAATCTCAGAAACTACTGGTCTGATTTGAAAAAATATTTCTGTGTTATATTATATAGCCCATTTATCGAGGAAGAATTTTTTATTTAGGCTATATCATACTCACATAAACCGAAGCGAAGCGAGGGCGCGTCGCTAGTCCCTTAATATATTTGCATTGTTGTGTTCCGGTGAGAGTATATCACAAGAAGAAAGAAAAAAATATGAGCTTAGAGACATTCCATCTTAGTCCTGAGAGTTGGCAATGGGTTGCACTCTTTACTCGCTCCTACTAACTCGTTTGCCTTCTCTCTTCTATAAAAAAAACTTTTTTACTAAAATAAAATACATTACTAATTATTACAGTCGCTAATAAATTGCACGATGCTTTAATTACTACAATTGTCGGTTTCTGTTATTAAATTAGTGAAACGGTTTTAAGAAACGTTCGCACAAACAAGATAACTGCTAAGCCGAAATTGATGCAATTGGCAGGAACGGAAGCTGACTAACAGTTTTGAGAATCCCCGGCTCTGATGGCCTGAGTCAGTTAAGTTTCAACTTAATAATAAGGAATTATAAATTCTTGGTATTGTTGGATAGGCTTAATATGGTTATTAACTTCAAACGACCACATGATTATGGATAACTGTAAAAACTTGTTTAAAAAAGGTATAGACTCGAGCCCTGTACAGTCAGCGTCGTTACATATTAATTATACGGTGTACCGGACTATTTAAGCGCTTTGAATGCTACCTTATATTTGACGCTGACTGTACTATGGGTACAAGACAATGATAAACGCACATAAAAGTATAGAAAAATAACTCAGTAACAAACAAGCTCACATAAGTATTTGCCATTTCCAAGAATATTATAATAAAAAAATACACCATTAATAAAATATGACCGTAAAACTTTATCGCAGTTAAAAAAATCCCGCATGAGTGAAGCTACTTTTCTATAAAGCAGCACGCACACTGGTCCTTTTGTTTCACATTTTTAAACCGCTCTAGAACAATGGAATAATTGTTCGGGCACCCCGCCAAGTAGATTCCTCTATTCTTTATGCAAATGAATTTTATCGGCGTTTTTGTTTGAAAAGGTCATGCGGGTATCGCACGTGTGCACTACTCTTAATATCAGACAGCTTTGGGGCTTTAGAAAAATTATATTGGAGAAAAAAATCGGACAATAGTGTGAGTTAAACTTACTCCACTTAGAGTGAAGAAAGTTCCGTACGAAAAGTTAAAAGTACTGAATTGCACACTAAAAAATCTAATTGCACCCAGAAAACGGTTTTGAGTACACGGATATATTAAACAGTGCACACCAAAAAAAATACTCAATTGCACACTAAAAAAAACTATTTTAGTGTGCAATAGAGTATTTTTTTTTGTGTGCACTGTTTAATATATTATTATCCCTTTAAATACCACAGATTTCTTATAGGTTTTCCTGTAATTTATATATGAATCTGTATATTTTTTCAGAATTTCAAAAATGCTTTTTTTATATTCTATTATAGCCACAAAAGTGGCCATTTTAAAATTCAGTTACTTACGTAACACGTCCGTCTTTGGGTTACACGTACATGTTTGTACCAAATCAATCGGTCCTGTGGTTTCGGAGCAAATTGTCTGTGACTGACGAACAGACAGACAGGCATGCGAGTGATCCTATAACGGTTCCGTTTCTTCCTTTTGAAGTACGGAGCCCTGAAAAGGTGTGGTTTACTAAGTGTAAAAAAGGATAATATAAGATTATGTTCCATATCATAATAATCTGCATGATCGAACGTTTGTTTGGTTGTTATAAATTTATGACTAAAGTTCAAGTTCAAGTAGTACTTAAATCAAGTTATTTGCAAGGTCAATGAGCGATATAGAGTGTTTTTTAATAGGAAGGAACCAATATCAAATAAAGAAACCGTACCTACTTGTATAAGAAAAAAATGTTGCACGTCACCTCAAAAATGATCAACCTGTATAGTTGAGTATTACAAAGAGATATAGATATAATGTTAGGTACAAAATCCGATAAATATTAAACACTGACCTTTATATAAAACAATGTCAAAATTGATAAATATTTGATAACATTATCAATAGTAGTTATTGATAACAAGTGACCTTTAAAAATCAATGTCAGGAAAATTATGAAATCAAATAAAACCTTTTAGAACAATCCTTATTGGAACTCTTATTATAGTCTAATAAGAGTAATAAAGATTATTACCCGTATTCAATTTTTAGAGTAATGCTTACTTAGGGACTAAGCATTAGGTACTACTCCAATGTTGAACAAAATAAATTATATATTTTTCTTTCCAATCCTTTAACTCTACTTTCAAGATTTGATTAAGTAAGAACATTTCAACTAACAATATCTTAGTGTCACACTTGAAAAAACAGTAAAACTATAAAAATATTATTAAACAATTTGGTACAAAATAAAAATACAAAAAGAAGACCTGTTTCCGCCCGGGATCGAACCGGGGGCCTTGTGCGTGTGAAGCACACGTGATAACCGCTACACTACGGAAACTTGAAAGTAAGGGGCGAAATAATGGTATAGTAGGTTACCGTTATATAAAGGTATCACGTGATTAGACTGATCAGAACTCACATTGTCGATTGCAAAAGAGTATGTTTTTGAAATAGACACAAACAATGAATAATCCGCAAAATAATAATTATAAAATAAATAACCTTTACAATATAACTTTATATTGCAAAGTTTATTTTATAATTATTTTAGTGTAAAGCGTTTTGTTATAGGTTATCAATTTAATAAGTGAGTCACTAAAACCGAACTTTTGGTTCCTACCTTGTGCCGACTTGGTCTAATATTTGATTTAAGTAATGTTTTTAATGGATTTTGGTAAGCTTAGCCTAAGAATACATTACAGTGTCCAACCCAAGAAGGTCAATCGTGACACCTGTCATTCCAGTACAAATTATAACCTCAAACCCAAAAATAGGTTATAAACTGCACTGCGATGACAGGTGTCAGGATTGACTTCTTGTCGGTCGGGTACGATAGTATCTCTGACTAATAAAAGATATGGGGTCTAGTCGACAATCGATTTTCGAAAATCGACAAAATTCATAGGATCAGGAAACTAATTCTATGCGTACAAAGTCACGGGCTTCCTCTAGTTATTCATATTTCCTTACAATACAATGAGTTCTTGACAAATTTATGTGTAGGTTTTTTTTAAATAGAAAATGGGTCTACTCTGGACTAACTTTTGCTACTAAATAACAATGTTTGTTAGTGTTTTCAAATGTTTTTCAGTCAAAAATACCTACGTATATTTGTAGTTTTTCCTTATTAACGAGAATTTCAGTATGCATAGGTATATGAATAATGCGGTTGGAGCGTACGTGACATTAGGGGCATTACCGGTTGTCATAATTTAAGACTGCACTGAGCAAACGTCGACCGTCTAGTGACGCCCTCATTACTATTGTTGTGTTTTCTAATTAACTAAGAATTTCCTTGCAATCAGACGATATGTTTTTGTAGCGCAAGTAAAAACACAATTTATGGGATACGTAACAAACTTTAATAACAATTACCCTTTGAGTAGTCAGCTTAACGGGAAAAGGTGGCCACTTTTTTCCGTTAAGCTGACAACTCGAAGGTGAGCTGTTATTAAACTATGTGATATACCTTATAAGTTGTTTTTTTTATTTGTAGTACAAAAACACACCGTCCAATTTCAAGAAAATACTTTAGTTTATTAGAAAACACAATAATAGCAATGAGGGCGCCACTGTACATCCGGCGTATGCTCGGCGCAGTCTTAATAATATGTGTAAAGTACCTAACTAACCATCGATTTTACCAAACTGGAATTTACTCCGAGATTAGTTTATACAAATTTGAAGTTTAATCTAGGTGTAGGACCTTATTCTCGTTTGGTCGAATCCGCCCTTATAGATAGATTAAAACCCCTGATATAATGGTAACGAGAATTTCACTTTGCATAGGTATAATGAATAATGCGGTTGGTGCGTACCTACGTAACATTAGGGGCATTACCTACCAGTTGTCATAATTTAATAATATGTATAAAGTACCTAATTAACCATCGATTTTACCAAACTGGACTTGGACTTACTTCGAGATTAGTCCATACAAATTCGGAGTTTACTCTAGGTATAAGACCTTTTTCTCGTTTGGTCGAATCCGCCCTTATAGATAGATTAAAACCCCTGTTCTAATGGTGACGAGAATTTCACTATGCATAGGTATATGAATAATGCGGTTGGTGCGTACGTGACATTAGGGGCATTACCAGTTGTTTTAATTTAATAATATGTATAAAGTAACTAACCATCGATTCTACCAAACTGGAATAATACTTACCTACTTTGACGTTTCATCTACCTAGGTGTAAAAGACCTTATTCTCGTTTGGTCGAATCCGCCCTTATAGATAGATTAAAACCCCTGATATAATGGTGACCCCTTCTTTCAGGGCATCTCATAAACGGCTAGCTAATAATACCCTCTAGAAAACTTGCTTTCAAATAAAAACAACAGCATCCAAATCGAATCAGCCGTTTAAGAGGTACGGTGCCACAGATAAATACACAGATACACGCGACACACTGATAACCCCTGACGTAAAAAGAGGGGTGTTATGTTATTACACCCCGCTTTTTGCGTCTTCACTTCGTTCCTCCCTTGTGACACAATCTACCTACTCTTGTTCCGATTTGTATAATTTCAACTCCCAAGTTTAAGAGGTTTTATATGCGTATCATTGTGTATCCATGGTGTATCTGTGTGTCTATCTGTGGCATCGTAGCTCCCAAACGAATGACCGCATAGACTAGATGCCATACACAAATATCCACGATAAAGTAATACCACCCTTTTTTATGTTTGGGGGTTAAGACCAGCAGAGAGCTTAGTTGAAAATTGGTGATAGTTGACTCAAGCTATTTTTTTATTCATATTTTGACTTTTTTAATAATATTTAAGGTTGACTTCCATCGCTTTAGATTAACCTAAACATATACATATTTAAAACTTTATGTGTCTGGACGAAATAAAAAAACCACTCAGTGGTCTCCAAACATTAAATAGGCATAAATTATACCAGTTTAATGACCTTTACGAAGCGAAGTTCATTGACCTTTTCTAAAAAACTGGCCTATCGAGTAATAGTCACACCAACCGACCAGGGGCCGTATTATTGACGATTTTATCCCGGTGGTCCATACTGGTCAGAAAGTGACAGATGTTTTATCTACATCGATAAACACGACCTTTGCGCTGCGGCCCTATAGTATGGTGGCGTTTATTGCGTGACAAAATGTAGATACAGCACCCGTCACTCTCGTACTATCAGACCATTGGAACCTTGACCCACCATAGAACTGTGTCACAGAGACGTTATGATTCAAGTCATAAGAAGTGTCAAACAAATTGTTTTATAATGTCACTGTGACACCGTTCTATGGTGGGTCAGGGTTCCATTGGGCTGATAGTACATATATTGGTTTCAAAAAGTGACGGATGCTTTATGCACATTTTGTCACGTGGTTGCCTTTTACGTCAAAACTATCTTCGAGTACAGGAACTTCCCATGTTGGCTTTTCCCCATTTGCTACCGTATTGTTTACATTATAGTAGCCCTTATTGAAAACCATACGATTGCAATAGGGGCAAAAACGCAATGGAATAATGGCCCAGATTTTTTTACACAAAAAATGCAATTTACAGCAAGTACCAAAACTGAACCATAAAGTAAAGGTTATATTTTAAAGCCTTATCCGTTTTTCTCGGTTTTTCTAGATAAAATACGAATTAGAAGATTCTTGCAAAGCTTTTCTGCATGTCCGTTCGTCTGTCCTCGATATTAAGTTGCAATTTTTAGTAAAAAATATTGATGTTTATAACAAAAACCTACCTGCAATATCAGGCTAGCTATTCACGCCTTTAAAACATAATTTAAATAAGTAATATACATAGTAATGTGTACTTTAAAACCTAATAAAATGTTAACTTGAGAGAGCCTGAAATACTTTTTAATATTGTAATGTTTGAATTTATGGTTAGGTACTTTTTTTTGTATGTATTGTTAGCTTAAACTGCAACACTTTAATTTGACTTTTCATTCTCTCTAGTACCTCACTCTTGTCTGTTTCAATTTTAGTTTTTCTAAACATCACTTAAATCTAGATTTAGACTTTAAAACACAATCCTAATCTCCCTGAGGCTCCATTTTGAAAATCAAAGTTCGAAAATACGTTATCTCATTCTCTCGATTTAGTCACGAATGGCGTGACAGGGATGGAGCTAACGTAACTTCACACTTCGATTTTCAAAGTTGGGCTGTACGGTTGGCGTGGCCCCGGAAACCGACGAGTTTCTGCTAAGCTATTAAACTAAGTTAACGACTAAAGCTATCAATGATGTGTGCGACCGCCATTATCTCGTCGATGACTCCTAACCTTACTGTGCTCCTAGTACAACAGGATACTAATCGGAACGGTAATAACCTTTTTAGGGTTCCGTAGTCAAACTAGGAACCCTTATAGTTTCGCCATGTCCGTCCGTCCGTCCGTCCGTCCGTCCCCAGTCTAGCTCAGAGACTCATAGTACTAGAAAGCTGTAATTTGGCATGAATGTACATATTAGTCACGCCAACAAAGTGGTAAAATAAAATTTTGAAAAATATTTTTTTTTAATGCACCTCCCCTACACGTAACGTGGGGATGTCTTTTTTTTTTCTTGCCTACCCCATAGTGTGGGGTGTCGTTGGATAGGTCTTTCAAAAATATTGCAGGTTTATGAACACAATTTTTCGATTAAGGGATTCGTTTATGAAATATTAAGCGCTATTTTTTGTTAGAGTCAAGTGTCCCCCCCCCCTACAGCCAAAACTACAAGTACTAAAAATCTGAAAAAAATCTTCAACGAAAGCGCATATAACGAATTTTAAAGAAAAACTATCACGGCTAAGTAGACATGATTAGTTCCTGAGATACAGGCGATTAACGGGTTTATACCTACTAAAAATCATCTAAGACAGCGCCAAATAACTTTAAATAGAAAATTGTTTCATACATGTTGATTTTTGAGATAGTTTTTTGTGTTTGTCGTTACGGCTTCGGAACCCTACACTGAGCATGGTCCGACATGCTCTTGCCCGGTTTTTTTTTATGGCATGAGAAGACAAACGAGCACACAGGCCACCTGATGGTAAGTGGAAATTGTGACCCATAGACATTCGCATATTCACAAGACTGCAATGCAATCCTAAGACTGCAAATGCGTTGCCAACCCTGAGGACTAAGATGGAATGCCTCTATGCTAGTCATTTCACCGGCTGTCTTATCCCCAAACCGGAACACAACAATGCGAACACTGCTGTTTGGCGGTAGGTTAATGCATAAGACGGTGGTAGCGATCCGGACGGACCCTGCACAAGGTCCTACCACTGTTGCCCGCGACTCCGTCCGCGTAGAAAAATAAAACATACATAGCCTATGTTCTTCAGGGATAGTGTATTCTAATGATGAAAGATTTTTTCGAATCGGTTCAGTAGTTTCGGAGCCTATTCAATTCAAACAATCAACTCTATACTCTTCATGATAATAGTGTATACAGGGTGTTTGGCAGTCGGGTGTAGGGGTCTTAAGGGATGATAGTAAGGGTCATTCTGAACATTTTTGACCACATTTACTATTATGCTAAGTTTCACGGTTTCCGAGATATTGATCATTTTAATAGGATTTTTTGTAATTTTTCCTTAATGTCCGTGATACGAAAAACCCCTTACTTAATTCAAGTATTAATTTAAAAAAAAAAACAGTGTTTTCTTGCATGACTTGAATCACTATGAAATAAGGAAGTTTTAAAGCTACATGCCATTTTTTTTTCCTTACAACTTTTTGAGTAACCTCACAAAATTGGTTTTTCCATACTTGGTGAAAAACAAACGCGGGGTTCTCTTAGTATGGAGAAAGTAACTCTTGCGCGTTTACTCAAAAAGTTGTAAAGAAAAAAAAATGGCATGTAGCTTTAAAACTTCCTTATTTCATAGTGATTCAAGTCATGCAAGATAACACTGTTTTTTTTTTAAATTAATACTTGAATTAAGGGGTTTTTTGTATCACGGACATAAGGAAAAATGACAAAAAATCCTATTAAAATGATCAATATCTCGGAAACCGTGAAACTTAGCATAATAGTAAATGTGGTCAAAAATGTTCAGAATGACCCTTACTATCATCCCTAAAAACCCCTACACCCGACTGCCAAACACCCTGTATATATAAACGTGGAGTATCCGTGGAGTAGGTAGGTAAGCCAAGTTTTGTCCTTAGGCCCTAGCCTAGAATATTTGTTTGTTTATTACGCTTTTACAGCGGAGACCTCTATACCAAAGTTTATTTAAACAACTGATTCAGTGATTTAACATATGAATGCAATTTGAAATATTATTATGACTATACTGAAGGTCAAAATCAAGGTATGACTCCATGGACAGTAAGGCCCGTATTAATAAACTAATATCAACTCTAATCCTCATCTCGAGATGCGTCAAAAATTACAGTGTTCTATGGTTTGACGTTTACTTTGACGTATCTTGTGACCGACATCTCAGCCAAGATGAGTTTATTAATACGACCCTAAAACCGAAATATACCACCAAAAGTATTAATTACGGTTACCCTGTCAATAACGTTAAGCTCATAAACTTGAGGATTTCCATATAGCCATATAAAACTCCTTCGAATTCAAGGAAGTTCTAATAATGTTAATCCATTTCATAGAAATAAAACTGCATTAAAAATATCATTTTAGAAGATGTAAAAATATCTTTCAGTCATCACGTCCTCAACCGAACTAAACGTTATTAAGTACTTTAATTTTGTTAGAAATTAAGTGACACCTTCAAAGGAGTCATAAATTTAATTAAATGGGGAACCGACCAGTATGTTACGAGCTCTGATGACCCCACACATTAAACTATCGTAAAACAAATAAGCGTTGAGAGAGTCCTCGTTAAACTGGTCATATTTAGTTAATTCGGTGACTTCAGCTGTTTTAGTTTTTGTAGAATGCAAGTGCCGTAATAAAAGTTTTATGTACTCTGAAATAGACTTGGCCAGTTTTTTTGCGGCGACAGATATTTTTTAAACTGTTTAAGATCAGTAAAATACGTAAAAAACGATCGGTCTTATATTAAAATAGATGAAAGGGTTTTCTGTGTGACAGTAATTAAAATTAAAATACACCATGTTAACTTTAATTAAGTAACATCTTAAAATTCCCATAAAAAGCTAATAAAATTCGTCGTTCTATTTTCGAAACGCGGTTTTTACCAATTCGAACAAAGTGGCTAATAAGAATGTGATTTTATCTCTAATTGGTTGGATTCGAATTTGGAATTTGAGAATAGAGCCGTTTAGAAAACTGTTCTGTGAAGTTGTGCCGTTTTGAATTTTAGCACGCCATTTTGGCATAACAAATTCAAAGTTGTTCTTTATTTTACTTGCAAATGAATTAATTTCAAGCGCTTCTTGGGTTAAAATGGTCTATGATATCTTTTTAATCTACTAAGGTAGGTAGGTAGATAGGTAAATTAAAAAAAAACAAGATGATATTTGGTTCTGTGTCCCAGATAATTATAAGTATAGATATAACTAGGGAATGCAATTTAACCGGTTAATAACCGTTTTTGTAGGAAAATAACCGGTTATAACCGGTTATATCAACTCCCTTGTCTGAATCGCCTAATACGTTTCAATGTATCCTGCAACTGCCCTTTCTTGGTAGCTAACGACTTCTCAAAATCCTTGATACTAACACGCTCATACTTCATGTCAACTAGAATACTAAAAGACCAAATTGCGCAAAACAAGCGATCTATCATTGCAGATATTGAGATATGCATCGACTGACATTTCGACAATCAATCAACCGATAATCAACCCTATGTGTGAATAATAAGAGCCACGTGAATTCAGGCTACATTGTATTGCCGAAACGGGGGCTCACGACACGAGTACCGCCGAGTAATGACGACGCGTCACGAAGTTTGACGAACAAGCCGAGTTCGTGATACGGCACACGCACTTAGCACAATGAGGGAGGTATTCTGAAATGCTTTGAGGACTATGGAATATCGTATTATGCTTCGAGGATTGCAGTGCAGCTCTAAGTATCTCATCTCTTTCGATCCTAAAACAACTTTTTGGTTTTTTAGTACGTCATGCTGATGACAATTAGTTTCTTTATAGTTTACTAGCGACCCGCCCTCGCTTCGCTTCGGTTTATTTGAGTTTTCTATAACACACGTACATAAAACAAAATTTATTATACATAAAAACCTTCCTCTTGAATCACTCTATCTACTAAAAAAAACCGCATCAAAATCCGTTGCGTAGTTTTAAAGATCTAAGCATACATAGGGACAGACAGCGGGAAGCGACTTTGTTTTATACTATGTAGTGATGATTAATGATTATTCTTTACACCGTTCAACGCTTTGAATCTCTTAATATGTATCTTTCATCTTTCCTTCAATTATGCACTTTACCTAAATACTTTTTTTAAAAGAGTGTCTTGCTATTTTGGATTTGGTATTAATATTAGGGTTTTTAAATTAATAACTTAAATGGACGGTCAGTTGACTGACAGTGAGATACTTGTATATTTTCGTGGGATGTCTATGAAAGATGTAGCGGTTTCCTTTGACAGACACAGTTTTAATTTGGCCTTATACTTTTACTAATAATGATAAATTGTTAAGAATAGTCCACACTACATTTTGAAAAGAAGTCTTGACCAAACTAGGTACAAGTCTTCAAATGTTTAATGCGTGCCTATCTGATAGTCAACTTATTGTGTTACTTAAGTAGATATACTAATTCGAGACAGAATAACCCCACAACAGAACGTGCTACAATATTAACTGAGGCACTAGCATTCTTATAAGAAAACCATTGCAAGCAAAGTTAAGTTACTTGATTAAAAAAATAATGCCACGAATTTAAATTACCTTAATAAATGCATGCCTCTGGCCGCAGAATGGCCCAGTCAAATAAAGACATGCAGTAATACGAGTGCTCGGGGCGTCGGCTGTCAAACGAATTGCTTTGACCCCAAAATTATCGGGAACACTGTGTCCTGCGGCCCGTTCCAATTTCCCAAACGAATCTTACTTTTGAGAATAGCCTCGTGTTCGAATTTCAAAAAACGTCGCGTTTTTAAAAGCAGTGGCGCTTGGTTTGTTACTTCGTTTATTCATTCCTCGAATTTTTACTGGCCAGTATTTATTGTTCGTCACCTGCTCTACCAAGAGACGTTCTTATTTTCAAATTAAGTAGGGATATTATTTGAAAACGGAATTACTCCTTTTGAAAATAATTATATGGCTTAAATGTCAACAAAATTGTAAGTACCACTTACGGGCAGTGCGCGATTGCATACTGTGTACATTGTTTACACCTATTTATGTTTTTGCTTAACGAATTAAGAAAAGTCTAACCTCAAATAGTGATAGTGAGCTTACGCACAGTGGTTAGCAATGTACTAAAATCAAAGTGACGTGCCTTCGGTTGGAAAAACCCGCCTACTAATTGAAATTTATGGACAATACTAATGTTATTTAAATGTTTAGCCTAAGACGGACTCGTTTGATGGGAATACTGTCTATACTGTTTAGTCATAACATTATCCTCTAATGTGGGTGAACGACCGAATTCGACAGTTAATCATTTAAAAATGGTAAAATATTGACCGAAACCCAGTTTTTATTGTCAATTTTGGTCATTTTATTTGCAATTTATTGAGTCTAGAATATTAATCAAGTTTTGGTAAATGCCAAACCGTGCTATTTGTGCTGGGTAGTGATTCTCTCAAAAACAACGGACGGTCGGACGAACGAGCGAAATATCAGCGGCGAGTTTAACTAGTCCCGTCAAAGTGAACAAAACACATTTTAGCGCGTGCATTTTCAATTAAGCAGCCTTATACGTTCGATCCATCGGCAGAAACCATGCTGCTAAATTGAAAATGCACGCGCTAAAATATGTTTTGTTCGCACTGACGGGACTACTTAAACTCGCCGCTTGGACATTCACTCGTCCGTCTGTTCGACCGACGTTGATTAGAGAATCACTAGGTACCCTGATTATTGTGACTAATTTTCGTATTAACCAATGACGCAGAAACCGCACTGAACTGGAAACTTAAGGAAAATAAATTAAATAAAAACGCGGGACAGTCTCACACAAAATTAACCTAGTCCTAAACTAAGCTCTAGACTTGTACTATGGGTACTAGACAATCTATAACTTACTTAGGTATATAGAGAAATAAATACATAAAAAATATCGCGACATTATATTCGCCCTCATCCGACAAATATCTGCCCTTACCGGGATTTAACATTATGAATATAATGTTTCCAAGGGCATTATGCTTCATTGTGTCTACACATTTTGTGCAAATTTTAAGTAGGTAGGTACAAATTTTCAAACATTGCTAAGACCGAATTGAAAATCGAAGTTCGAAATAACGTCTCCATCCTTTCGATTTAGTCTCAAACGACGAGTGATAGGGACGGAACTAACGTAACTTCGAACTTCGATTTACAAAATAGGTATGTAGTGTAGGTATATACATATGTAGGTATGCTCGTTCCATTGTGACCTGTAAAAAACAGCCACTTCCTAATAATGTATTACTTAGATCAAAATACTTTTAACACAATTAAGTTTATTACTTAATAAGGCTTGACCGATCTTGAAGAGAGTTATTAGAGAGTTATTATTAAATTCCAATTTGAATTCGATTTCGGATTGACACAATGCGAAACCACTTACACTTTTAGTATTTGTTGTTTTTCTTCAGGGTTTGTACCTACTACCTACACTCATACCAAAATTGGTCGCTTGAAGGTACCTACCTATGTTTTACCGTTTTTACAATATATCAAAAATAATTATCGTTTTTCACCTATTATTTCACTTTCTTGAAAAAAATATCGACCTAATAACACATTCTGCAAAGAACCACACCACTCTCTAGATTAGTAGGTACGGTTCAAAAGAGCCAGTTTAAAAAAAATACAGTTAAGTTAGTTATATTGCCAGTTAGTCACATTAATAGTAACCTTTGGCTACAGATCCCTATAAAGATGGCAGCCATTTTAATGCAAGCGACAATGGTCCGGCTAATGTGTAAATATTCCTGCGCGGGATCATCACCGTGACACGCTCGTGCGCCGCCAGAGATCTACAGCTGCTGGATACGATAGGCGGATCCCTACTCTGCCCTCATAAGCCAAAAGGCGATATGTAAAACTGGATAGCCAAATCAGATACAACCCTCTCCTTTTGGTAATAAGGTTGCACTTGCTACAGAAGTTTGGTCAGAGATACCGCCATTTGTCGCAGGGCAGTACTAGGCCTGTGTTATGATCGCCTATCGTGATGGATAAAGCATCCGTCACTCTCACACTTACCCATTGGTCAGAAAGAGACAGTTTGAACCACATCAATAAAGACGACCGTAATTGGGTGGCTCATATTATAAATCTGAAAGTTATTTTGTTGGTGTATATAAAAAAAAACAGGGGACAATGTCACTCGAACTGACATAGTCCCAAACTAAGCTCTAGGCTTGTACCATGGGTACTAGACAACGATATAAATATTTATACAGTGACATAATGTACATCCATGACTAGGAAACAAATATTCGCGCTCATCACACAAGTTAATATTGAACCCAGGACCGCTTGCTTCGTAGGGAATCCCTACTAGGCTCCGAACCAGGCCACTGCGTCGTCAAATCCTTCCTTCTCTATTGCAACAAGAGCTATTGGATCGACCTGATTTGCACAGAAACAACTGCGGGCCTACTATGGCTGCGTCTATATCGCGTGTCAAATGTGGATAAAGCATCCGTCACTTTTTCACACGTGTACTTATTTACGTGTTAGAAGGTGACGTATGCCTTATGCAAAATTTGTCACGCGATAAACGCAGTCATATTAGGCCCCCTGGTGGGGAAAATAGTGACAAAAGCTGATAGCAAATAAATATTTTGATTTTGATTTTGATTTTTGATTTAGGGACTAAGTCATGGGCAAAAGCTAGTAATGCCTTCTTTATTACATAGTATAAAACAAAGTCGCTCCCCGCCCCGTCTGTCTCTCTACATGTATGCTTTTCAAACTACGCAACGGATTTTAATGCAGTTTTCAACATTAGATAGAATGATTCAAGAGAAAGGTTTTTATGTAATAACTAGCTTCTGTCCGCGACTTCGCCCGCGGATTTCGATTATCGTTTTTCCCTCGGGAACTTTTAAATTTTCCGTGATAAAAAGTAGCCATGTGTTAATCCAGTGTATAAGCTATCTCCATTCCAAATTTCATCCAAATCCGTCCAGCCGTTGCAGCGTGAAGGAGTAACACACACACACACACACACACAAACTTTCGCATTTATAATATTAGTAGGATAAGTTTGATAAATTCTGGATTATGTACGGGTGTTAGAGAGAACTCGCATAAATCGAAGCAAAGCGAGGGCGGGTCGCTAGTAATAATACAGAAATAACATGTAGCCCCTAGGCTGTCACTTTAGTCCATTCTTACATGCATCACTTTTTGTACCCGAAGTGAAAAGCATGTTGTAGAGATCATCTCCTCGAAAGCGAGAGTTCGCAACTGTTTTTTTTTTAAACCATGACCAGTCTTCCATTCCCTTTAGTTCTTCGTCGTGTAATAGAGGAGGGTAAAGCCACCGACCCGCGATAGAGTCATTTCCTGATGTTGATGTCGCAACAATGTCACCGTATGAGCGCGGGACTCACGCGCGGAGCGATATACTTCAAAATGTAACGGACAAAGTACGATAAATGTGGAAATCAGGCTAGTGTGTATTTGAAATGACGTAAGGTTTTTTAAGTAGGTTTGTCGCCCTGTTTTAAAGTCTCAGCTATTCCAAAGAAGAGGCCACTGTTGAAAAGAAGCAGCAACAAAAAAAACTATTTATTTTCCGGGACAAAATAAATGTTAACCTAAGAGTAGGGTAGGGTGATGGCACCAATGATGGACACTTTCAGCTGACAGGCACTAGTAATGGCCACTTCATTCTTAATTCAACTTTCATACGGTCCTAAATTGATTTTTGCAAAACAAATTAATAATCCTTATCTTCTGTAAAATAAGAATCAAGTGTCATTGGGTTCTTGTCCATTACCGGTTCCACAACCCTTTAGGATTTGAATATTTTCCTCACAGTCCCATTTGCACGATTGAGGGATAAAGTTACAAACATCTTCATGTACCTTAATTATTTATTAAATATAAGTAGGATAGGCCAGGATATTGTAGGGGTCAAAGATATAAAAAAAAATCTGAACCCTAAAATCTTGACCTTAATAAAGACTAAAAAGTATCCTAATGTATGAACAGTTTTTGTAGGCTCAGCTATGCCCAAATTTAAACATACTATTTCCGTTTATAATTAAGGTAATCGTAGACAGGTTCGCTTCGTACGCATTGACGCATCAAGAAGCATTTTAGATTATTTATGAAGTTCATCATACAAGTGTGTCCACCGATCATCACCGAACGGATCGTATAACGCGTACGCTAATAAATTAATCCGCTTGATGCGTACGATGTGGGCATGTGGACTCCTACCTTTATACTAACTATACTCTATTACAATATTAGACTAGTAACATCGGTTGAATTCGAGAATGTTTCGTAGTATAACGACGATATCACTAGTAACTAAATATTTTGCTATCTATAGCATCCGCTACAAATTACTTGCAAATTACTCGTACTTGCTGTGAGCATGTTTTAAATTAACGGTAAGTCATTTTAGTTTTCTGTTATCACTACATAGTATAAAACAAAGTCGCTTCCCGCTGTCTGTCCCTATGTATGCTTAGATCTTTAAAACTACGCAACGGATTTTGATGCGGTTTTTTTTAATAGATAGCGTGAAAGAGGAAGGTTTTTATGTATAATATATTCTGTTTTATGTACGGGTTTTACAGAAAACTTATATAAACCGAAGCGAAGCGAGGGCGGGTCGCTAGTTTGGTATAAAGTATAGCTAGGGCTATGGCACCAGTGTTGGACACTTTCAGCTGACAGGCGCCAATAACGGAATGGAATAATACGGTCATTAATTGATTGTTACAAAACAAATGAAAAACCCTTGTTTTCTGTAAAATTTGATCGAACGCTCATCATTGGTCCTTGTCCATTACTAGCTACTGATTTACAAACTGTATTTGTTATAATTGTCAGATTTTAATTTATAACCACGATAATTCACCTGTGTTGCGTTATAGCTTGGAGCAAAATTGGCACCATGATCCAATTTCAGATAAAAAAATGGTCGCAACTTAAGCTTATTGTTATTCCACCTGTTAACACATCAACCTCTTTATAACCGTCGATAATAATTGTACCTCACAAAAATTTACATAAAGAAATAAATACTTATACGCAAGACTCAATACTCAGGTTTATCCCACAATTATTTACCATGACCGGTAATCGAACCCAGCAGCTTCGTAGGCATCGCTGCCGACCAGGCCAACCGGCTCGTCAAAACATAACATCATAACCAGTCAGTTACGCTCGTTTCTGAAACATTGTAACACACCTAACAAAACACAATAACTTCTAACCGAATAACAACAATCAGAAGTACAGTTAGATTAAAGTTCGTTGTTAAATTAACAATACGGGAGTCATTGTGAGCGTCACGGGCCCTGGTTTCGGGCAATCCGAATATTTGGTGATAGTTTCAAACGTAATAAATGACCTATTGTTGTTCTATTTATTGGATGGTTTGTGTTATTTACGGTGAGATTGAATCTTTATGAGCGTTAATAGTTTAATTAATGAGTATCATAATGACACTCATTATGACATCATAATAATTTTAATCAGGTGTCTCAATTTCTATTACCAATTATATTATTTCATGTCAGATGATAATTTACCGTTTTAATTAGAATTTGGCGACTCGATATCATTATATTCATTGTTAAACGTTCGATCAATTTGTTACCTATTTTTAGACTATAAATATTTTTTGATAACATTTCTACTCTTATATCACTTCTACCCTATCTGTATTTATTATAACATTTATAACATTATCAAAATTCGGGAGATTACTAGTTGCTTCTCCAATTATCAACTCAATATTCTATGTTTTAACTTTCGCGTAATAAAGGTTAGTTACAACATGTAAATTTAAAGACGTAAGCGACATTTTAGCCGGAAATTGTTACTTACATCAATTGACAAAGACAAATTGATGCAATACAAAACTCTTTAATTTTTTACTGGACATTCTGATTATACGTAACGGTATCAAATATTAAATTTAAATGTATAAAGCAGTTGCCGGTTAGTGCGCCATAAAACAAAATAAAAACGTATTGTGTACACGTCAAGTTTTTAGCTCCTACATGTTATAAGCATCGATGCTAATCAGATTCATTACACGCCGGGGCATAATTAACTTTCGCCTACACGGGTTCGACTCCTGGTGAAATGAAACGGTAACAAAATGCCGGATGTACCGTGGGCGGTCCGGAGAGCGCATTGTCATTCAAAAAGGTACTTTTAAAGGGTACCCATAGTTTTGTGTATTTGGGAATAAATTAGACTTTTTTTTTTAATCTCTTTTTCATTTCTCTGTAGACAAAAGCTATTAAAGTTTTGTCATTGATAACTAGCATAGAGGCATTCCATCTTAGTCCTCAGTTGGCGACGCATTTGCGATCTTAGAATTGCAATCTTTAGATTGTAGTCTTGAGAATACAAATGTCTATGGGTCACCGATCCCACTTACTATCAGATGGGCTGTGTTCTCAATTACCTTCTCCACACTATAATAATAATACAATAATGATATGTACTTTTTCGAATCAAATCGGGGAATTACTAGGAAAGGGCCGAATCTTAAGTACCCGAAACCGACGTGCGTGCATGACTCGATGTATGAATGTGGAAGAAGCGAAAGAAATTTGTCAAGATCGTAGCAAGTGGAAAGAAGTGGTCTCTGCCTACCCCTCTGGGAAACAGGCGTGATTTAATGTATGTGTGTATGTATGATATTTCTTGCTTGACTGCTCTATAAGATCGGTAATGTTTTTTATTGCAAACGAGCCATATCTATACTTATCCTTACTAATATTGTAATGTTAAATACCAAAGTGTGTTTGTTTTGCCTTCATCGCTTTAACTGATCCATGTGACATTTAATACAGAGATAGGTAGCCCGGAGATGGACTTGGGCACATTTTTCTTTGAAAATTGGGCAATTCCTGAAGCAATAGCAATAATTAAGTTCTGCACGGATGGATTTTCGGGTTAAACGTCAGTATGCTACTTAAAAATATATTATCAAAAAACTAATATTTTGTGTAGGTATGTTTCATCTATAAAGATTTCAGTACCCTAAACTGTGGCCACAGTACCCATCCAAACAAAAAGCCATTGTTTCGGCTAACGCTATTAACAAAATTATTGTTTACCTCTTTCTATTAGTCGTCACCCACACATTACAGCTCTTCCGCTTCGTGTTATGCAATTAGAGCCGTTTGATAAATGACAGATGCATTGTGCTAAAAACTTGCAAAACGTAGGGAGCTAACTGGTTATTTAACTGATGTAATTGTGAAGTTGGCGAGGTAATATTAGCGTGGACAATGCCAAGGGCTCAATTTAGGGTCAATATAGTATTGAAATTTGAGGTAGAATGGTAGATGACCTAGGGGGAGCAACGATGGACATAACCAATTTCGCTTTGTTGGTTTGAGTAACGTGAGAGGATTCTTGCTTTTTTATAATTTTACATGTGGTGGCTTGAGCGTTGGATATCTATCTACGTATACATTTATAAAAGGCAAACCTGAGTCACTGACTTATATATCAACGTACAGCCGAAACTACTGTACCTAGAAACTTGAAATTTGGTCCTTTTATGGTGTAAGTGAGCAGTAAGAAAAGATTTTGCGAAAATCGATGCCCAACGGGAAGAAATAGGGGGAATGGCGGGAAACTAATTCTACGCGTACAAAGCCGCGGGCGTCCTCAAGTACCTTATAGTGAGCTTCTAATAGATGATACTTAGGACGTTTTGAAAATGCGAAATTAGGCTGAGTAAAAGGGGCACTATTTTTAGTATAAATAAAGTTTAAAAACGATTACTTTCTTTCAGACACGCTTACGACCACTTTTTAACGTAAATTAAAATAGCGTAACTGCCATCTAGCTTTAAAAAACATTTCACGCAATTTTCAACACTAAACCGTTGTAATTACCGTGTTTGCCTGAATGCTATTTACGGCCAGTTTGTTTAAGAGCAACTTAGGCATTTACCTCCAAAATAATGCTGTACACGAATCAATAGTCAAATACGCCTTACACTTTGCAAAATTTAAGTTATTCTAATTGGAACTTTCTGTCGTTTTATTAAGTTAATATTTAATGTATGAAGGTGCAAATATAACGTTGTCAGGGTTCAACAAACCTGCGCGGTGACAATTTGGGATTCACCACGCGTGCCCGAAATAATAGGCCGTAAGCAAACGTCTCCTGGCCGACTACAATAGCCCATAAATATTAAAAAAAAATGTAAAGCGCCCGACTTCAACTCAATTCGGGTTCCGTGAAATATTTCAATTTCGTAATGGCTAAAAGAAATGTACGTCATTTTAATGTTTTTATTGTTGTCATCGTGCAAGCAGAAATACCGCAACTGGTTTTATAATATTGGTCATAAAATTAAGACATTACATGGTATAAATTGCATTCAATGGAGATTTATTAATAAGGACTGCTAAGGGCTCGCTTTTTAATCAGAAGTTAAACATACTAATAGTTAATAAAAAAAAACGTAATCATTTCTTTAATCTGAACCAAATGTGTAACAATTTCCATTCGATTTTTGAATTTTAACCCCTAAGGGCCTGTTTTTTGAACAGTAGTTAACTCAACTTATTGTTAAAATTCGAAAAAGGAATTGAAAGACACATTTCTTTGAGATTTAACCATTAGTTAGATTCGTTAGTTTAACTGCACTGATCTGCAGGCTGCAGCAACTGATCAAACAACAGACCCCAAGACCGTAAAAAATATACTTAAGTACCTTCAATTATTTCCCAGAAGGTATGTTACCGCTTTATCGAGAGTTCAAAAATCCGATGAAAATGTATCGAATTACAGGAAATAATATAGCTGACATCACAGAGCGATTAAATTATTACAGTTGGAAAAAGTTTTAACTAAAGTATTGTGTACACTTACCATGAGTTACAATTACCGTACTCGCTAGCGAGTCGAATGCTCTGTCCCTCGCACTCTGTAAGGTGACTCTAAATACTATAAGGGACAGAGCCTTCGACTCGCTAGCGAGTACGGTAATTGCCTACAGTATACATAATTACTGTTAGTTCATCGTTTATTTCCTATCTTAAACACCGAATGATACTAAAAAGGGCGTATATACAGTATGTTTTATAAATAAAGACTGTATCGTTTAGTATAAATACATACAAAACCTAGTCTAACTTTTGACATCCGTATTTTTTTAAATTACAATGTTGTGAGGATATGACCTGCAGGTGTTTTTTAACCATTTCATCTGATATAATATGGTTAACTTTTGTGTCTTGGAGACTTTATGATGCATTCAAAATCGTCCCCAAAATATATTTCGGACAAGCCTATTGAGCTCAATTTGAAGTATTTCAGCAACTCCTATAGTATAATTTTAAAATGCAATAGGTTGGTATGCAGCCAAAACATGTGAACTAAGTGTCCCCTTCATGTTTACCCGAATGAGCATCCGCAGAATAAATATGATAGATTTTTACTTTCACACAAAAGCGACTTTTTACGTAATGTTTTGGTTTCCCATCAATATCTGGTGCGAGCGGGAGGAGGGAGACTAACCAAAGGTCTCAGCCAGACCCAAGCACAATGGACAATCGTGGCGTCTAACCATCGGTAAAACACGTCGATAGAAACGCTTCTTAATAGTTATAATTGATGTCAAAGTCGGAGTTGTAATGAGTAATATGCCATATTCTCAAAATGGCCACCGCCCATCGCCATCCATGCCTTTTTTTTATTAAAAATAAATTAAAGAGAATGCTCAGATGTTTTACTTTGGGAATCATGTGTAATTATGGTTTGCGTAGTATGATAATTTTTTTTGGTTACGTTGTCTAGCTCGCAAACAGTAAAATTTATTTTGCTATTTGTCCACTTTCGTTAACATCGCTCAGATGGATTCGGTAAATTTTGACTAAACCATATGCCTCAAGTCGAGCCCGCAGGATGAAATGTGTACCTAATAAAAGCACTAATTAAACACATGTACATTTAAATCTAAAAAATACTTTAGGAAAGAAAGACGACTACGTAAAGTTGTATTTATACTTAACGATACAGTCTTTAAATATAGTTTTATGTGTCAAGCTTATCATTATAGCTAAATTTCGTGCATCAAATGGGCCCCTAAAATAATAATTTATTGCAACCGTTTGATATTCTAACTCGACAGTTACTTTGTATGCTTTCGTTGTAGCGTGCACTTAGTATGGCGTTCTGACGCGAAAATATTTGTATGAGCGCTTAGGGCTTACTATGTTTACTTGTCCTTATTGCCTATTAACCATCCACTGTGGCTTTATGGCACGAACACTTGACAGGGTGTTATTTTTTTAAATATTTACCTAACAAGCAAGCCTAAAGACCCGTCTAGTAAAACTTATCTACTCGTAATTGCTATAAAAAACCCTATTTATCTTTATGTGGCAATCTGTCTTAGAGTTACAACTCAGAATCTGCGCACTGTGTCGTCACTTACTGAGATCACAGCAGTTGGGGATGAGATTTAATTTTAATATTACAGATTTCATTAATAACGACCTAAAGCGGATAAGTTGCCACAAAACTCAGCTAACCACATTAAAATAACTATACTTATATTATTTTCCGGGTGACATGTTATTTACGCTATTTCCTTGTCATATTATTTCCATTTAAAATCATGACACACTCATTTGTGTGAGGAAGGAAAGTAGTTATTTTGAACGCCGTTTGTCCTCCTTGCTATAATTCAGTACGACCACTGCACTGGTAACCTAAAACCTCAGGATTGATATATGTTTCCTGCTTTATTTTTGTACATAGGTACTTAATGTATCGACATTGAATAAAATGAATACTGTGATTTTTTTTACCAACATATCTTAAACATTAATAGTAGTACTTACTACTACAATGATTATACTTCATAGTCTTTTGATTTTCTCGAGCAAGCTATGTCGAAATCTAGTTTTAATACTTTAGATTTGGTCGTAAGTACCGCCGTACTTTATAAAATACAAATTACCGATGGTAAAAGTCACCCTATAGTTTATCTAAGGTTGCATTTACAACGTAGTAAAAATAGGTAATGGGTCTTACGAGGCATATAAAAGCCAGACGGACAGAAAAACGCATATTAGTAACTAGGGATGCTATTTGTGTAAGTTCCATTTATGATATCCAAGTATTTTACGTTTTAATTATTACTGACACTTAAATGTCCACTTTAGACTAAATAAAAGTCAAAACCTCAACTATAAAATAGTAATCATCGATATTTAATAATACTATTATATTTAAATTACCAATGATAATATGTCGTTTATGCCAACTAATATTTGAATCATTTACATCATTTGTCGCTTACGTTATAAATCCCTTCATTACTATGGGCCGTGTGTTCCCGGTCTAGGCGCTATGTTTAATTCATCATCCGATCAAGTGTGAAATGATTTTTAATAGAAACTCGATCTGAATCTGGAATGTATGGAGCCGACTGAGTCATCATTCAACGTCTAAATTATACAGAAAATTAGAATCTTGAATATTTTTTAGAACATCACAATTTAAATAAAATTTTGAGTTATATCAACTTAACCTGACCAACTTCTGGCATGTAGCAGACAGTTGTTTAAATAAATGTTCTAGAATTTTACTTTACAAGTTTCTGTCAAAAATTAAATTTTCCGATGAGATGTCATCATTAAATTGTCAAGACGATTCTAAAAAGCTCTAACACGACGGGTTTATAATGTGTAATTTTGGAGTTCCAATGGCCACCCTGAGTCTTCATCAGCAGACCAGCTCGATGGTACTATATTATTGTATGGTCATCAGAACGAATGGCGTATGCAAATTTTAAGCTTCATCGGAAACCGGGAAGTGGGTCAAATTTAGCCTGCAAGACCCTTACATACACATATTCATTGCAAGTTAAATAAAAAATTCAAGAAAGTTTCGTTTAAGATCATCTTTTAACTTGCTGAAGTACGAGATTACGAGAGTTACAACATCAAAAATATAGGTCATATATTTTACCTGTTACCGTAATAAAATTATAACGTAAGCAGTATCTTGCTTTAAATTGCTTCCCGGATACTGGTTTCCTTTTACAAATAGACTTTAGAGACCACAACGTATTAGTATCAAATCAATAGACACATAAAAAATTATAAAGCGTAAAACAAAAGGAACTACCTATAAGTAATCATATTATTTATGCCCATGTATTTTACGACAACGCCCATAACAAGTAAATAGACATCCGAAAGCCATTTCCTTGGCACTAGCACTTACCTCAAAATGGCGGGTGGCCCATAGTTTTATAGTTATTTAACGGGCCGGGCATTCAGAAAATGTTAATCAAGCAGTATTTATAAAATATTATTATTTATTTATTATTTATTTATTATGCATATTCACAAGCCACGGACATAATAAAATGCAACAATTGTGTTGGGAAGTGGCAGTCAGTCGATATTTACGGCGAGGTTTATTACTTCGGTTTTGCTGTAAGGAGATATTTCTAAATTACATTACTTATTTCCAATATTCATGTTATTATGATTATATTATGACTGAAATAAAACTAAATAATGAGGTTCGTCTTCATGAAAAGTACTCAATGATATTCGCTGTGGTATATTAAAATGATGTAAGTCCCACTTACCCATATTCAATGCATACGTTACTTTATTTCAAACTAGCTGCTTATAATATAGCCTATGACACTAACAAATAACGTGGCTTTCTATTGGTAAAAGAATTTTCATAATCGTTTCAGTAGATCCAGATATTACGTCACAAACTTTACTTGTTTATAATATTAGATAGTAATTGTATAGTACAAATAATTATGATCTCTCGGTTTTGTCACCTATAATTTGAAATTTTCGGAAATTATTTAATTTCGAAGCGTTTTAGCAGATAGGCCATATACAATATTAATTGTACATTTAGTTATTGTGCATATTTCTATAATATTTCTCCTTAACGTAAATATTACTCTACTCTGGGAATAAAGGCGTGAGTTTATGTATGTATGTATGTAAATATTAATACATTTAGCATTTTATAGATTCTAAATAAACAACATTACAGGTCAGAGTTTCACAGCAAATAAGCGGCTTGGGTTTCATCGTCTATTTAAAAACAGTATTCATTTCCAGTTATTATTGGACATAACACAAATACAGTCTTAGTTAAAGCTTTATGAGTCGTTAAAATAGCTTGTGTAAGCTTTCCTTTAGACGGTGTCATAGGTCAAAGTGGTTTGGTTCCTTTATAAATTAACGATAGGTGCTATAAGATATAACTTTACGAGTATTTATTATTTTAGCATGGAGACGCTGACAGGTGACAATTCAGTGTAGGTACATTGCGTTTGCGCAGCTTAGATATACGAGTAGATCTTCACTAGGTGGTCGGTCCACCTTGTGGGGCATACCCATATTTCTTATCTAATCTTATCTTATCTTTAAAATGGTGATGACGGTACTGATGTTGACGGTACTGTTGCAACGGTACGATTATTCCTGGGGACTTACTCTAATTTGTCCTTTACGCTTTTATCGTATTGTTTTGAACTCGGCCGTCATTACTGCCATGTAAATAACAGTAACGTTGATATCATGTCAAAAGCAATGACGTTTAGCCCTTGTGGAATAGAGCCGGAGAAAATATGTTTATTTAGACGTATCATAAAAAATCTACCAGCGCTTTCCACTCAACAGACCACTTCTGCTGTTCAGAGATGAAGCGCCGCAACCAACTCGACAGTCAGTCATTCTCTAAATGATTAATGAAAATACTTTTGGGTATCAAGTCCGCCATTTGTACTTTACTCTGCAGTTAAGTTAACATAAATACATAATCTAGCATCACAGTGAAATAAGACATACACGAAGACTTCATCACGTTAGAGAATACCATAGTATGTAATATCGATAAAATCTTACAAACTTTCAATACAACAGCTTCAAGACAAAGATTCACACAGCGTACCAGCCTCCCATACAAAGGCCATACAATTTGTTAGGGCGGCCATTCACGCAGCTTGTAATCGGGCCGTTCACACCAACGTGGTTATTTAAATAGGCTACACACAGGCATTACTGTTGGCAAGCAGGTTTAAAAGATAGCAAACCAGAATCACACTGTATTTGTATCGTAATTTCTGAAATGAGCTGTTTTTCTCGTACTTTAAAACTATGACAAGAGCATCCACAGCTTTTTCTTGGCGCCATGCCCTACATGAAAGGTGGTTTATCTGAAAGGCAGTGACTAGGCATTGCGGATCTCTATGGACGGTAATCACCGCTTATATAAGCTAGTAAGACCGTTAGTGAAATGATATGGCAACACTGCAAAATGTATCCACAGTCAGGTGGCATTTGTCCTTTTTAATTGACTGCGCGGAGACAACTTTTTTCTGCGTCATCATTGTCCTCAGTGAGTTCTACATATCTATCCGTTTCACTCGTCATTCGTAACTAAATGGAGAGAAAGGGAGCTAACGTAAGTTCGAACGTTGGATTTTCAAAGAAGTGCTGCAGATTCTGGGCTCGATCAGGCTACAGTGTAAACGTCTTAGTCGAATACGCAAGCAGACCCTGCAGCCCTCGCCAATAACGGCATGAAGGGAGAATAGCTGGAATTTTAGTGGCATTAAATATTTCCAGGATAGGTTCTTTAGATGAGATGAAAAAAGGGTTGTATAGACCCAACAAATATACCTAATTATTCAAAAAAAGGCTTAATGTCCTTTGTAGCCATGAGTACGGCGTTAGAAACCTCTTCAACGGTAGTGTAAATTTATAACTCACGTTAACAAGCAATTCCTATGCGTATTCCAAAGCCGAACCGTTGTATGTAAAACTGCTTTATAGCATCGCACCTCACATTCTTAGCCCACGTGTCACTTAGGTGTTAGGATTATGTGAAACAAAGATTATGTGAAAGAAGTTTTATGACTATGTGTTATTTCTTCGTTAGCGTCTTTACGTGTAGTTGTTAATTTCTAAATGTGAATAGTTAGTTTTAATATTAAGAAGATTAACGCGCATGCGCTGAAGCATAAGTGCGCGCACGCATATTTTCACGCACGCACGCATTTGATTTCTAAGAAAATAAATCTTGGACGCACAACTGCACAAGGTATTTAATATTGTATTTATAATAGTTTATCCCTTGCTTTGTGTGGCCGAATATTAATAAGGCCGTTTAAGTTATTAATCCTGGACAATGAGGGATATTATAAGTCTCTTGTGTTACGGTACTTCTAGCTTCTTAATACCGTTCGGCGGACTATCGGTATCACACTTGGACTTGCAATAACACTGTCAGTATATTATCTGTCACTCGTGTTTCATAAAAAAAGCGGCCAAGTTCGAGTCGGACTCGCCCATGAAGGGTTCCGTAGCAGCAAAAAACATAATATAAAAGTTGAATGTTGAATGAAATGTAAATTGCGGTTTACGATTTATAACGTATTAAAAAAAAATCTCGTTCAAACCAATTTTCGTTGGAAGTTTGCACGGTAATGTAGGTACATCATAATTATTATGATTTCATTCTCTTATTTTAGAAGTTACAGGGGGGGACACATTTTACAACATTGGAAGTGTCTCTCGCGCAAACTATTCAGTTTAGTTTTTTTTTTAAATTAGAAACCTCAATATCATTTTTGAAGACATAATCCATAGATATTACCACATAATCCATACACGTATGGGTTTGATGAAAAAAATATTTGAGTTCTCTTAGCTACAACAGAATAGTTCTTATAGTTTCCGAAAAAAGTTGCTGCGACATATGGACGGACAGACAGACAGACATGACGAATCCATAAGGGTTCCGTATTTTGCCATTTGGCTACGGAACCCTAAAAAACGAAGATGGCCGATCACAGTTAAGAAACTGGTTACTTCGAGTCTCAAAGCTACAACCTAAAGATGACGTAAATGCGTTGTCAACCCCAAGCACTAAGATGGAACACCTGTGTGCTAGTAATTTCACCGGTTATGTCATCCCCACACCGGAACACAACAACGCGAACACTGCTGCTTGGGACTGTAATGATAACCACTTGGGTCCCCTTGAGTTCAGGTGGGATTCCTTAAAGTATTGACCCATGGTTGGACTATAACGTTCACAGATTATACCATTATGGTGTTGCTATATAAATACTACTAAATTGTTAAAGTAGTATCTAGTGTTGCCATGGGTAAATTAAATCAAACGTACGAAGCATAAAATACTTCCAGCTTCTTAATACTGTTCGGCTGAGTATCGCTGTCTCACTTGCACTCGTACCCGACAATATATTTTTCTCTTGTGTTTCGTATAAAAACGAAGATTCCCGATCGCTTAGCACCATTCGTATGAAATGTGTTTTTTATATAATCATCAGTTTAATAAAATCGCTTAAGAATTCATCCTCAGATTACAAGATAACTGAGTGGTATAACTGGATATTCGATTACTCGTCATTTCTATCGATTTTTGATTTTAACGAGATGAATTGATAAGATATCGATTCTTTAGGTCCCATGTCCATTGACATGCGAAAGATGGCCATATAAAGCCTTAGGCCTTAGGCTTGTAAAGAATACTTTGTTTATTATGTCCTATTTAGAAAATTAGGTAATTGAAAAAATAAAGTATACCGGGCTCTTTTATCGCGTGTCTTTTTATACAAGTACACTCACGTGTTCAGCTAATTATAAGGCCGACCGTACATGAACGCTCTAAAATACACACGAAATATGTCCAGAGATAAAATTACGAAACTGAACACTTTTGGGTGATTCTTCGGGGCCCTGATTTTTGACGTCCGAGGGCTTAGTCCAATGAACTCTTAGTTTAGAAGGTTGTTTTTTTTTTCAGAGGTGACTGATATTCATGTTTAACTGGGACACCGGTCGATTTTCGTGTAACTGATTCTAAACATAGATAAAAAAAATAAAAAAACCCATTATTCTTATTACTCTGTCGTGTCCGTCCTCCATTTTCTTGAAATCATATGATAATAACTTAAATTTAGTCAACTTTATCAATATCTTGAGTGACCACATAAAAAGAAGATTAGTTGTTAAATTAAAAAAAAACAACAAATATTTTTTACATGCAATATTATTCTTATAACTGAGGATTTAACATTTGTCCGCCGTAAAATTCTTATTACTCTGGAGCGGGCTTCAATCAGCTGTATCATAAAGACATTTAAAAACCTAGCGAAAACTCCCACGTGGGCCGGTTTTTAGTCGCGTTCCGAACGTGCCAGGTGGTGGACGTGTCGGCTGATGCTCATCGCTCCGGAGTTACGAAGGCAAATATATCATTACTCTGTCCTTGGTTTACGTAATATTCTTATCACTCTGTTAGTTTTTTTAATAAGTGTGTAATATTTAAAAAAAAATACTTGTGCTTGTTTAACTGCTTTACGTGCTATCTTACCGTAGCATTAACGGTAGCCTTCCAATATGTTTGTATTATGAACCATCAGCTTGTTTTCATATTTTTCTTACTCTTCTGTCCCTTATTGCTTCGGAGTTATGGACAGCGGAATAAGAAAATCGTCAGTTTTCATAGTTTTTTTTCACTTTCGATGTTGTGATTTATTAATTAGAGACTCATGCAGCCGTTTTAACCTGCTTCAAAAACTTATGTTATCAATCCGACACGTATTTAGGTAAGCAATTAATTCACATATCGTCGGTGATACTGCAATACCGCGTAACGAACAATTTAGATAAAATGCAAAATACACCTTATCATGTAAGTCAGTAAGGTACATTTTACAACTTATTGAATTTGTTAGCTGCGCTGTTTTGCAGTATCACCGACGATATGTTAATCTATTAGGGCTCCCAAACAACTAAACAAAAAAATATAGCTGATGTTTGTATGTTTGTTTGTAAATTTGTATGTACCTATGTGTTTTTTCAAGCATTTCCCCGAAACTATCAGTTGGACTGTGACCATTATTTTTTATTAGCTTAAATTTACTTCAACATTGGGAACAGTGTTGAACAGTGCAAGTTTCATCAAAAACCGCTCAGTACAATTTCAAGAAATTTCAATTTCGTATTTTTTATGTATAAAAGTATATTTTTTAAAATAAAACTATAACACTGCTTAAGCACGCCTAAAATTAGTTTTCTATGATGCTTATTAATACAAATAATAAATTATTGTATACCTAGGTACTTCAATAATAATTGCACATGTTTTATTTTTATGTAATTTAAATACCGAGAAAATCACATAATTTTTAATATTTTAAACCTATTCTTACTTCTCTGTCGTCAATTTCTTATTCCTCTGGGCACAAAAGTTAAAAAGTTAATTATTTTCTTTAAGAATTCATAAAAATGAGTGTCAAAACCATATTCATGTTTCTAAATAAATCTACTTTCGTGGGAGAATATATTTATTACTTAAATATGCAAAAAAAAATACGACAGAGGAATAAGACAAAAATCACGACCTCGAAGAATCACCCTTTTACGGTATTTAAAAATTAAAACCTGGGATAAAATAATGAAAAACAGATTCAAAGACACACTCTACGAAAATTAAGATGTGTTTTAAAAATTGGCCTGCTTGTAGGCACTTATACTAAGCAACCATACATCATTTATTGAGAAATAAAACACCTATATAGGGTAAAGTCACCAGTGCTGCAGTGGTCCGCCAGAGACCCGGGGAGCTATTACTAAACGCACTTGCAATTGTTTTCATTTTGAAAATCGAAGGCTTGTCTGCATACAAAATGAAAGCAATTGTTCCGCTTTGAAGCCAATTGAGATCGCGAGTGCGTTAGGCAATAGCGACGCTGTAGTCTGCCTCTGCCTATACTTTGTATTAGTGGGAACACGAAAGATATATTTCCCACTCTTCGCACTCATATAAGATTGACTGGACTCTGGCTGAACACCCTAACTACATAGAACACCCAAGATTCAAAAACCAATACTCGCGCTGTTCCCTCGAATATTTTGCTTTGACTGGGATTGAAACTTTGAAACCCGGCATCGCTAGCTTCGTAGGCAGGGACACTACCAAGATTGTTGAAACCTAAAATTAATGATGTGGTTTCTACGCAGGAAGCCGATGGAGACAAGTAGCACAAAACTGACCGTCATGGAAATCGTTTGGAAAGGCCTTTTTCCAGCAGTTGACACATTCACCTACGTTTGTTGTCGAGTTTGAATAGTGCCACTCCATGCCTTCCCGTGGATGTCGTAAGAGGCGACTAAGGGAATAAAGGCTTGTAGTAAGTACTGTTAGGCGATAGGCTTGCAACCTGTCACTAATACACTGGTAAACATCTTAGCCTTATTGTGCAAAATGTGGTTACTAAATTATCAACAAGTTTTTAAAGTTGAAGGTATTCGGTAGCTCTGCCTACCCCAATCTTGGATTACAGGCGTAAAGGTGTATGGTGACTGTGTATGACACAAAATTCAAAATATTTATTCAGTAAATAGGCCACATGAGGCCTCTTTTACACGTCGGTAATATAGGGTGAGTCTACCAGCGCTTCGGACAAGACCATCATTGCGGAGAAGAAGCGCTGCAAGAAACTCCAAACTCCGTAACCAGCCAAACACATTTGGCTGATTACGTTAATGGTGCTGATGAAATCTGGTTTATATATACCTTAAATTAAAGTAGGCGAGGGTAAAGCTATATAATATGCCGTAAGTAATTCAATGGACGGCAGCCCTCCATTCTCTAACCAAATTATTTACAACGACGATATAGGCAATTTTAATCGATCGATTGATTCCATTATAACTTTAAGTTAATTAAACATTTCCTTAACTTATTGAAAACCGCATTTTTGATCATAAAGTGCGATAAATAATGTTATAAATTCAAAACGAATAGAATTCTGATCTCGGGTCGTTGACCTGTATTTTTATCATGTTAGTTTTAAGCAATCATACTAAATGTTAAATTATGTAAATTAAGTTCGTATTATTTTTGGAACGGTGTTATAACGCTTAAAAAAATGTTAAGTCTGAGTAGTTTCTATTTAAAGCTAGATGGTTTAATGACATGAGACCCCAGATACAAATCAAGAAGAAAATTAAGAAAGTCATATTGTGAGATGTATCCGATAGTTGGGATATATTTTTCGGAGATTTCTTTTTAAAAACCCCGCGTGGTTGCCGGGTTAGAATAGCGCCACTCCATGTCTTCCCCTGGATGGGCGATGGGCTTGCAACCTGTCACTAATATACTGGTAAAACATCTTGGCCTAATTGTGCAAAATGTGATTACAGAATTATTTTCAATTTTTTAGAGTGGTTTTGCATTTAATGAAAAGTGTGATACTTGTTGTATCGTAAAAACGGCAAAATATAGTATACAAGCGTCAAATTTGGTACCTATGATTATATCTAAGTAATACAAACCCTGAAGAAAAAAAATATTTTACACACCCACAATATTTTTGAAAGACCGAAAGGTAGACGAGATAAAAAAACTACTAATTTACAATCCCGAATTTACGTTATACCTATTTCTTTATGTCCAATTCTTAATAGCCCTAATTTTAGTAATACGATTCCTATAAAGACCGAATATTACTATACCTTATAAGTCTAAAACCTAACGTTAATTAAACATAATTACTTACATAATGTTCCTAAACAACAGTATCTAAGGTCGACGGAGCTCCGCTGTGCGGAGGTCCTATTCCACGTAGGTGAGGCGCTTCGCGCCTTCTCGCCACTTTAACCTAAATTGATCCAATTGAGTATTGGTGTTTAATTTATGTTTCGTTCAAATAATTATTAGTTCAAACAGTCATTAGGACCTATGATTATGACTATTAGGTCTATTAATCATTAGGAATAATCATAATCATTATTAGTTTTAATAATATAGAGCATTTAATGTTTCGTTCATGTAAACATTAGGGTACATAACTTTAGGTCTAGTAATCGATTAGGACATACAAGTTTAGCTCTGTCATGAAATTAGGGCTAATGAAAATTATATCAAACGTTGGTATGCCTAATGAAATGAGCTTTTATAAAATTCGGTCTAGTGGGAGAGAACCGTATGTTTAACCTTCGCCTAGTGATTACATCACGTCAAAATGTACCCGGAAAGCAGAAGGAATGCAAACTACCTTCACACTTTATAAACATTACATGAATAATCAGTAGAAATACGTCCCAGTTTAATAAGAATTATACCTTCACGTCAGTCGCATTGACCTTTCATAAAACAATTAGATTTATTTGAATTAACGAAGACAATGGAATTCATTTGGGAGTTATATAGTCACAGTGAGTCATATATGCCGGGTCCAGTAGACAAGGTGAGGTTCTGCATACGGTCCTGAACTTGTGGCCCGGGGAAGGTTGTTCATAATTTAGAACAGGTAATGAGAAAATAGGTCGATTGCGAGTTGACCTATAAGACATTTTTAAACTGAGGGACGGTTTCTTTTTCAAAACATTTATTGATTCATTCATTTCGTCAAAAATTCCTATGTCAGTATTTATATTAGTTTTTAAGGCTTCCGTTCAGTACAAACATTTGTCACACATATAATTTTACAAACTTTCGTTTTCACAAAATAGAAATACTTACATTTGCTTGCTTTAACCGGTTTATTTTACTTACGTTGAGGTTTGTTGACTTGTCTTCATAGTTTGAAAGATTTTATGATTTGTGAGATAAAAAAAATACATTGTAGTTGTAACATTTCTTCTGGTGTTAGATTTTAGTTTAGCATGTCGAGTGAATAAGAACTGACGGTGGTATTCTCACAAGCCCTGTTAGTGGGCTTGGTGAGGCCTTTTTCGGCGAGTGCCGTATATGGCGGGGTCGGGCGCCGTCCGCAACTACGGACGGGTGGCTGGGGTGGGCGTAGCGCCCGATCTGGTCCTATGGGGTCTTCTGTGTCGTCCGTCGGTGCGGTCTAGCCCTGCCGGGTGGGACTCCCGTGGGAGAGGCCCAGCGAGCGACCTGCGGACCGACGGCTCTGCAGGAACGTCCTTATTGTTTTGTCCGGTCAGGTTTCCGCGGGAGGATCCGGGCGGATCAGGTCCCGCGGTAGGGCCCTCTTGTCGGGCGGTCGGGAGTGATAGGGAGCTATGTCCTGCAGGTGCGTCAGGCGTGAGCCGTCTGCCCGCTCGAACATAGCTCTGGCTAGTCTGGTGATGAAGTCGTCCAATGTTTCGACTTTCAGGTCTCGGTGTAGCACCAGGTTGCTCACGTAGTGGTGGACGCCGGTGGCGGCGCGGAGCGACAGCGACTGTTGTGCGCGGAGTCGCCGTCGTTTGCACTCTCCCACCAGCGCGTACCACGCGGGGGCTGCATAGGTGAGCCGAGGCCTGATGTAGCCCTTGTAAATGCCAATCTTGGCGGATAGGGGCAGGGGCGACTTCATCACCGGAGTGAGGAGTGTGCGGGCTGTTCTGGCGCTGTTTACAGTGTTTTTGACGTGGGCGGCCATGGTCAGTTGCCTGTCGATGGTGACGCCCAGGTACTTGACCGTCCGCATCCACGGCAGCGGCTGTCCCAGGAGACGGAGTTCTGGCGGCTGGTTGATCTTCGGGCTGAGGGTGATGGCCTGGGTCTTCGTCACGTTCACTCTCAGACGCCAAAGATCAAGCCAGCTCGGGAGCGCGTCGAGTGTGCGCTGGATTTTGGTGGCTGCGTGGGGCAGCTTTATGGATGTCGCGATGTACGCCGCGTCGTCGGCGTAAAGGGCGAGTGTGGCCCCCTCTTCCACTGGAATGTCGTCCGTGTACCAGGCGTACAACACGGGCGACAGACAGCTTCCCTGGGGGACTCCGGCTGTGATGGGTTTCCTCTCCGATAGCTTGCCTTCCACCGCGACTTGAAAGCTGCGGTCGGAGAGGAAGCTGGCCAGGGTGTGAACGAGCCTTCTCGGCATTCCGGAAGTCTGCACTTTGTAGACCAGGCCTGTGTGCCAGACCCGGTCAAAGGCCTTCTCCATGTCGAGGAGCACCGCCACCGCGTGCTCCTTTTTGTTTCGCGCTGCCGCTGCGATGTGCAGGATTCGAGCGATCTGCAGGGTCGTGGAGTGCTCCGCTCTGAACCCGTACTGCTCCGGGCGGGGCTCTATGTGCGGTGTCAAATGGCGGAGAAGGAGTCGCTCGAACACCTTTGACACCGTGGACAGCAGGGTGATGGGCCGGTAGCTCTCGGGACGGAGAATGTTCTTCCCCGGCTTGGGCAGCATTATGATTTTCCCTAGCTTCCAGCAGCTGGGAAAATGGCATGTTCTCACGATCCCATTGAAGAGCCGCGTCAGCGTCGCGATGGCTCGCGGAGGTAGGTGACGCAGCGCCTCGTTTGGGATCGTGTCTGGACCTGATGCCTTGCGGAGCTGGGTCCTCCGCACTGCCCGTTGGATTTGGCCGGGGGAGAAGATGATGGCATCCTCGTCCGCTGGCAGTGATGTCTCGAGAAACCCCTCAACCTCGCGTTCCAACTGTGCGGTGTGCTCGGCATCAGTGGACGCGTTTGGCTGGAACTGGTTTTCGAGGTGCTCGGCGAAAATGTGCGCCCTGTCCTCGGCACGGTACCGGGTGGTGCCATCTGGGGCGAGGAGTGGTCTGATTGGCAGCGGCTTGTTTGATAGGCGGCGGCATAGGCGGTGTATGCCCGTCCAGCCCTCTTCTGCCGCGGTGGTTACGCCCTCGAGCCAGGAGTAGCGGGAGTTCGCCGCGAGGCTATTCCCGATCCTCTCGGCGAGGGTGTTGAGTCGGGCCTTTAGTGTGGGGCAGCGGGTGTCTCTGTACAGCCGCCATAGTCTCCGCTTCTCGTCCAGCATCCTCTGGATGTACGGCGATGGTCTGGGGCGGTGTCTCACGGCGGTGCTCGTGGTAGTGGCGGCAGCGAGTGCCGATTGGACGTTGTGGCCGAACAACTCGGCGAGTCGGTCGACTTCCTCGGCTGAGGTTGCCGGGAAGGACTCCGAGTGTTCGGCCGTGTGTGGCAAACAGCTCCCAGTCCGTCCTTTTGCTCGCTGGTGTGGCTTGTGTGGTGGTGGTCTTGGTCTTCACTCTGACCACAACTGGCTGGTGGTCCGAGAGCATGTGGTCGTCGAGGACTTCCAGCTCCGGCCAGTGTGGCAGGTTTTGCACTGCTGCCAGGTCGATCGTGTCTGGCTGGTGCGTCGTGGTGTACGGGTAGTGTGTTGGGACCTCCGGGCCCAACACTGTGTAATTATGGTTCTCGGCGTGGCGCTGCAGGCGGCGGCCCATGGTGCAGATCTTGGACGAGTTCCATGCCGTGTGTTTGGCGTTGAAGTCGCCAGCGACTATGGTGGGTGCGCTCGAGCCCAAGATCTGCTCCAGGTCAGACTCGGCGAGGTTCGTCCGTGGGGGCCGGTAAAAAGCATAGACCCTTAGGTGTTGGCCATCCGCATGCAGCTCCACTCCGAGAGCTTGGCACGTGGTGAGCTGGGGGATCGGGAGCGGCTGGTGCACCACCCGTCGTGCGACGAGTACCGCCAAGCCTCTGTACGCCTGTCCTTGCGGTAGCAGACGTAGCCCGGTATCTTCAGGCGGTCCCCCGCCTTGAAGTGGGTCTCGGATATGAGGGCTACGTCGATCCGCTCTCTCCTGAGGACGTTCGTCAGCAGTTCCCTCTTCGGCCGGCTGTTGAGACTGGCGGCATTCCAGTGGAGTATTCTGAGGGGGCCGGCCGCTAGCTCTGGTATAAGTCGGCCAGTCCCCTCAGGATTATGGGGACAGGGTTTGCGCCTGTTTGCAGGGCGCCGAGCACGTCCTGCAGTATGATGATGCACTGCGCCAGCATCCTCTCCCTACTGCCTTCTTGGCTTGTCGTTAGGGAGTGGGGGGCAGTGTAATGCGGCGGTCTGGGCGGCGCTGCATTGCTGGGCGTAGGAGCGGCCTGGGCCCGCTGTTGCGGCTGACTCTGGGCGGTAGTCCGTGCCTGTGCGGGGGCCTGGGCAGCGGCGGCCTGGGCGGCGGCAGCTGCGGCCGTTTGAGCGACGGCGGCGGCGGTCTGGGTGTCGGTGGTAGTGGTGGTGGCGGCGGTGGTGTGAACGGGAACGGGCTGCCCTCTACCTCGCCTGCCTCTCCCTCGATGGCGGCGACGTGGTGCTGCCTCGTTCGCCCTTGCCATGAGCGAGTTTGGGGCGTTTTCGGCGGGCTGCACGGTGCGCTGTTGGGACACAACTTGCCCGCGGCGGTTTGTGCGGGGAGCCGTCCCCGCCTTCTTTACGTGTGCCTCCCGTATGTACGCCGGGCACACCGGATCGTTGGCTGTGTGTGGGCCGGCGCAATTGGCGCAGGTCCCCTCCTGGTCCCTCGGTCGCTCGCATTCGCCCGCAAAGTGCGGCCCTGCGCAGCGGACACATTTTATTGGGCGGCGGCAGCCGTGTGACGAGTGCCGGAAGCCCTGGCAGCGGTGGCATTGTGCCGGCCCCTTCTTGCCGCGCCACGCCTCCACCACTACTCCCGTCATCCCCATGATCTCTTTGACCCCGTAGATGGCCGGGATGAGGTCAGCAGTTTTGGACAGCTGCGCATAAAATACGCAGCCGGGTCTTCCTGCACGCGCGTCTACGTGGCGTGTGTAGATAGGGGAAAAGCCTTTTTCCGCCAGATCTTTTGTGATGTGCTCCGGGTCTGTGTTGGCGGGGAGCCCTCTGATGCACACCTTCAGGGGGATTTCTTCTTTGGGTTGGAGGGCCGACCAGGCAATGGTGTCTCCGAGGGTCGTCAGGTACCCTTGGACTACCCGGTACTCTTCGTGGTCCCTGGGGAGGAACCTTATTCCGTTCCCATAGGGGCGGGACTTTGGGAAGCGGCCCAGTTTGTCGTGGATCCGCTGGTGGTGCTCGTGCCAGTCCGGGAGGTTGTCCACCGTGATGGGGCGCGGGTTTTTTCTGGGGTGGCTGGGGGGGCTGGGTCGCAGCTGGTGTTGGTGTTGCCCCTTGTCCT